>JAWNNQ010001742.1:842500-2042500 GCA_035044765.1 Leucophenga montana
AACGTTTTGTAACGACGTGCTGTAAACGTTAACGTAATACAAACAAAAAACAAAAAAAAGAAGTTATATATACCACCGCCCAAGCCTGTCGTTGTTCACACTACCGTTCCGACAGTAAGTGCCACGCTACGTACGTCTTTTACGTAATACTTCTATGACTTACGTTTGTTACGTTGTTTTTTTTGTATTATTAAATGTGTGTGTTTATTAATTTATAAGCAAATATATCTATCAATATATATATATATATTTTTTTTTTTTTTTTGCAGTAATCTTAAAGTACTATGAAAATGCTTGTAAATAATTCTTGCAATTGATGTAATGACTTTTGTTACAAAAGGCATTACGTCGCCTTACGTTATAATTTGGTTTGTTGATCAATGTGTATGTTTTATGTATTGATAATGAAGTTGCTGATGATGATAATAATGATAATGATGATGATGATGATGATGATGATGATGATGTTGGCTGACACGTTTTGCATTTGCGTATAAATTATTTTAAATATTTTTTTTTTCTTGTTAAAATAACTATGCACATGGTTAAATTAAATATGTTGTGTCTGTATTTCTATAGTTTGAAAAAAAAAAAAAAAATTTAAAATTTTTTATTACGTCAAAGCATTACGTGTGCGTGTATTGTTGATGTATGTTTAACGTATTGTATAAATGATCTGCAATGAATATTTACAAGCATTTTACTTGCTTTGAATTACCACAAGCAGAACAGAAACGCATAAAAAAACAAAAACCGCGCACCCAAAGAGATGAATAAAAGTCCCGACAAACAATTTAAAGTACCTTAATTTAGAAAAAAAGAAAAGAATACACATAACATATAAAATATCATATACATATATATTTTAGTATAAATATCAGTTAGTTAGACAGCTTTAATCAATGGTGTACATTCACAAAACGCAATATATGTATGTATGTATGTATATAAAATGGTAAAAACTTTTATGTTTCAGTCTTAAAATTGTACTTTGTTTTAACAAAGGCGCCCTAGCTATAAGTGTCACTATGTTTTTTTTTTTTTTTTTTTTGTTTCTTAGTCACATTTTCTGTGAGTGTCAAAACTTTAAAGTGTTTATTCAGTCATAAATATATTTAAAAGAAACATTTTTAGCTACATTTCTAATACAAAAAATCATTTTAGACAAAGCAAATTTCGTAAGGCACATTTTGAGCAAAATGTTTTGTTTCTCAGTCTTTGTTTTCTATCGAAACAAAAATTTGCCAATCATATTTGCATTTAAAAAAATGTACCATGTTGTATTTTTACAAACAAACTGTATGTCGAAGCAACACATTACATCTTTGTCGTATGATTCAGCACGAGTGTGTTTAGTGTGCTACAATACCTTTTGCATACAGTTGAACATCGAATACCTTGAATTTTCTGCAATATTTAATTTTTAGGGCAAAAACAACAACAACCGAAGTTTTAATGCCATTCACACCAAGTGTCAAGTTGTGTACTTAGCATGTATAAGGAAAAAAAAATATTGGTACATCTAACAACCTAAACGTGCGTAGAAAGTTTGTTGGGCACTTCCCGTAAAAGTGCGTGGCACATGCCCAAACTGGCCCCTCCCTTTGTCTCTCAAAAGGGGATCACATCAATTTATATATATATATATGTGTAGCGTCCGTCCATAAGAAGCAACCTTTTCAATGTCAATAGATCTAATATTAGGTTTAAATTCAGCATGAAGGTGTGTTCTGCTTACTATACTTGAAAGCTAAATATAAATATACCGCATACTTCTAGCTTTTTGTTTCTGCCTCAAATTATTATTACTGCGCGTGTCATGCTCACTGTATAACGAAACCTTTAAAAATGTCCTAAATATTCAATATGCTCAGAACCTCTTAGACCCCACACATGTATATAAACGCCTTCTTGATTGCCCACTTGATGGCACCAGCAGCACTGTTGCCATTTGGTTAGTATTGTCTCTCTCGCTCACACGAGATCATTGCTATATCTGAAATAAATGAAACAAAACAGAAATCTCCGTGAAATTATAAAGCTGCTCACTTTCTTCTCTCAGTTTTTCTGATATCGTACAACGATTTAAAATTGAGTTTAATAACTTTTGCATCTCTAGCCCACATTTGCGTATGTAAAGAATGTTAATGTTCCGATTGAACCTAACTTAACGGTTTCCTTTCATTTTATATAGAATCTGAATTTCATTATATATTTGACATTGCCTTGGAACAGGAGACAGCCCTTAATAATTCGATCACATAAATGTATGTTCCCGATGTGCGTCACTTATACATTCTTTCCTGTAGATGCCGAACATCTTCGGGTTCACGCATACATATAAGACGAATCGAAATTTCTTGCTCTCTGCCTGTGGGAAACAAATAATCGCATTAGTGAGGATTCACCTTTAAAAGGAATTTTCGGAATATGTAGGAACACAAAAACTGTGTTTCAAAATAAATTATCGTAATATATATTAATTCCGGGAGTAAAATGGGAGATATATATTTCAAATATTCAAAGAATGTTAACACAAAAAAAAAGCATTTGAAACAGTACAAGCACAGTATGCCATTTTTAATATGCCTACTACAAAATGTTGACAACTCTAGTGATAGAGACATTTTTCAGGCAGCTGACAACCCTTGCTTGTCAAAAGCGTGTCAACGCAGAAATCATTCTTTTTCTCCGCAATCGTCAAGTCGCAAACATACAAGCAAGTAAAAATAAAAATAAAAACTTTCTTTTTGAATATTTTTTATTGTGAAATATTTCAGTATGAATTACAATCGCCCAATGCCACACGAGACACGCGAAGAGTTCTTGTCCAATCTCTTGCGCGTTGCTTTCGAGCCGCCAGCGGCATATGAGGAAGTGGTGACCACTACAGAGGAGTCGCCAATTCAGCCGCAAGAGCAACAAACTGAAATAAAAGTGGATTTGCAAGAACTTGCAAAAAATCCAATGACCTCAAAACTTTACGAAAATTATCAGGCGGGCATTGTTGCCGATTCCATAATTCAAAAAGCAGCTAAAGAACATGAGGCTAAGAAGTGTACTGCTGTGGTGCTGTACAAAGGCGGTTCCGGCGTCTGCGCCGGCGGCGGCGGCGATGACGATGACGATGACGAAGGCTTTGGTGTTGGTGTTGGCTTTCGGGCAATGAAAGCTATTGAGATGAAGCCTGCCGGCGACAATGTCGATGACGAGGGCGTTGGCTTTCGGGCAATGAAAGCTATTGAGATGAAGCCTGCCGGCGACAATGTCCAGCCGGCCAATGAATCAACCTTGAAGTTCCAGTGTTTTCTAAAGAAGCACTAAGCTCGGAGAGCAGCTGGTAGAAAGAATCAGAAAATGACTAGCTACGCAACGCAGAAGACTGAAATTATCAATTATCAAAACACATATCTACTACAAGTACAAAAATTATAAATTTATAAATATAATGTAGAGGCATTATCAATAAACATGCGAATTATGTATGATTAACTGAAAATAAATTCAATGAGAATTTTCCATTTTAGCGGTCATTTTGTCAGCTGTTTTCATAGAAATGTGCACTTTGACCGTTTGCTATTAATAGATATGTGCGACTTCCGATTTCTCAATTAATCGAATTTATAAGAAAAATCGATTTATCGGAAGAAGAATCCATTTGCGTTAGTTGATTTTTCGACGTGAACGCGACTATGGTGGAAAAAACCTACTAGGTATAAGCGGAGCCACTAGAAAATGATCTATGCCAAAAGTCCTGGTTTCTTTAGAACGCAGCTTGTGTATTATAATCGTTTCATAGTTAACACTATTATGTTTGAAGGCACATAAGCGATAGATAGCTGTCGTTACGATTTTCGTCCATCTAGTGAACAATAAAAGATGCCACGCCAGCAACATCTAATATGTTATAAAACATGGTCAGTGGACAACGGTTTGTCCCACTTTTTCACTGAGCATCTATTCCATAGTATCTACACCAGCTTGTTTTTGTCGGATGCATAGTGCTCAGTTGACAACAAAATGAAGGCTTTGTTCTTTTTTGGCACATATAAGCATTATGAAATTTGTTCATTATAATAACCTTCCGCGACAAACCGTTCGTTGGAATGGACAGTGCCCACAATTGCGGTATTCAATGTACGCAGTTCTTAAGCGAAGGACAAAAAAGTAGAGAAATTGTTACAATAAATTGTACGCCCGGTTCCGTGGACTTTTCGAGGGCCAAGCGAGTGGGCATACGGGAAATCGTATTTAATATATTGATGATAAAAACTTATCCTACAAAGAATTCCAGATCTACACGATCAAGCATACATTAATATATTTAAAAACCACAGCCTCAAAAATATAGACATTGAGATGATGATGAAAAATACCCTCACACTTCCCTATCTCAAAACCTCATTTTCAGTTTATTTCATAGTTGACTCCTTGCTGCAGCAAGTAGTGCGAGAGTTTTCTGTTGCGTTCCCTGTACATTATCTTAGATATTGTACAGCTGGAGGTGTTCTTTCACTTGTCTCTAGTCTTCTAGAGGTAGCCCGACGCCCTTTTTTTTGTAGACTGTACACCATTTCATTACCATCTATGCCCAGGTGGCTGGGAATCCAGAAGATGTGCACCTTTTGCGAATTGCTAAGAGCATCAACTGCATTCCTACACGCCATTAGATTTCTGGAAGAGATGGAGGCTTTGAAGGCCTGCAAGGCTTTTATCGCTACTTGCCTGTCGACGAATATGTTTGATTATTCTTCGAGGTGCTTTCCTTATTGCAAATACTTTCGCCTAGAATATGTTGCAGTATTCGGGTAGTTTAAAAGAGATCTTTAGAAGGGGCTCTGTGAAGTACACTACCGCTCCAAATCCTGACTCCATTTTGAAGGCATCAGTAATTAGTTGTATTGTGCCAGTCACCTAGTCCCAGTAAAATTGGTACATGTGTTGCCAATTGAACTGTGTCCATAGCTTTGTAGCGCCATGGAGTCCAACTCACAGAGGCATTGAACAGGCATCTGTGCGAGTAGACGTGCGTAGATGTCCAGGGGGTTGACTGCTAGCATCGATTCCAGTGCTTTTGTGAGGGTGGACCTCAATGAACCCGTTGTGCAGACTAAAGCCTGCCGTGGGGTCCTCTCCTCAAGTTTTAGGTATGTGGACTTCTTAAAGGCCTGTCATCATACCAGATCTCCATGAAATCGTACAACTAAAATGAAGCTCCAGTGTATCAGTCTTGGTGAAGGAACGCTTTTCACCATTACTTTCACATTGAGTCTCCAGGTCAGTTTGCTATCTAATATTTTTCCAAGGTATTTGACGCTGTTTCGATTGGCTACATTAAATATAAATAATACTTGACAGCAAAAAGACTAACGAAATCATCGAACTAATGTTCAGAAGAAAAAAATTGATCTAGCAATCTTCGCTTTTTAAATTTTGACATTTCGAATTCGATAAATACAAAATTCGATAAATACAAAATTTTGTTTTGCCTTTGAAGCCACTTCATTGCAGACGTTTACGCGAGCTGTATACATTTCGATAAATTTTCCTTATCGTACTCCAAATAATTAAAAATGAGTAACAATAAAAATAAAGCCAAATCCTTCAGCGTTTCTGACAATAAATCGGCAACAGAAGCGATTGAGCTTCAGACTGCCATGTCGAAGCAAAGACAAGTTCCAACAGCGTCAAATCTTGATGAGTATTCACTATCAAAACACGTTCCAACAATTTTGGAGTCTGATTTGGTGGCTAATGCAGCTGAGCATTGTGAATCTGAGGTAACAGGCGAACTGGAGGACACTGACACCTCGTGGCATGATAAGTTAGTCTCTCAAACAATCGATGCACGCTGGAATGCCGAAGGCGATCCGCTGTACTTGAAGAAAAATAAGTAATTCGTAATGCAGAAAATTGTAATAAGAATCTGTAAATAATTAAAACGAGTTATTGAACATGAAGTATACAATTTTCTATAAATTGTTGAAATATAAGAATACCGTGCAGAAAATCACAAACTGTATTTTACTTCTAGTATTTATCATGTGTTTTCTTTATTATTAATAAGGTGACAATCCGCGATCAGGTGGGTTTATGAGACAATCCAAACGGTTGTGTCAGTGGCACTGCAGGAAGTATGCCATTCAGAGTGTCGACGTTACTTAGTTATCCTTTCCAGTTAACGAGTGGGAGGTGCTTTTGGTAGGGCCGGTGTTTTGTCAAGCTACGGGATAAGATTCCCAAGGTGACGGTGATTTAACCGGCTTGTACGAAACGCAGTGGCCAAGAGTCACGTCAATCGATTTTCGTGGGCCAACAGCCGACGGTTGCAACTGCTGAAGAAGAAATAAATTTGCTCCAAACTGGGTTATCACTGTACACTATGCTACTCACTACCAGCTATTAGGCGTAAATCATTATTCTGGCTGGTCGAAAACCATTTGCGATAATCCAATTTTGGATACCGTAACGTCATGTTGGAGCAACAATTTGCAGGTTGATTATCCTTTTGTAGCGCAGTGGAAGTGTACTCCTCCCATTAAGAAGTTAAAACAACTTTCTTAATTTGGCACAACAGGTACGCAAGACCACACTTATGTGGTACCTGAAGGTCAACCTACATTCCAGAAGTATTCCCAAGTATTTCGCCTTGCTGGCTTGGCGCATTCTTGAGCCATTGTTGTAGATTACCGGAAATGTTCATCTCTTCAGAATAAAGCATACGCTTGTATACTGGGCACTCTTGAGTTTCATATTCCATCGTTTCGCTCTGACTTCAATAACATGCAGGTACTCTTGAAGTCCGTTTGCTGGCTCATAGTCACATCTTGAGGCAATGCATACGCTAACATCACTGGCAAATGAATTGGCGTCCTTCTAGATATAAACATAGCATTAAATAAGTAGTAGGGAGCCGGAATCGTTACTTTAATTGTGGCCAACAGACCAGTGTGCCATACACTGTCTGCTTCACGTCAATAAAGATTCCATTGCAAAACTCTTTAGCCTCGAAAGCACCAAGAATGTGGTATGCTACTAGGCTACTACAGCTGAACAAGAGTATCATGCACTGCATGAAATCGAAACTGTTGGTCCGGGATTATAACATGGGATAAAAACCCGGGATACCACAAAACCAGCAAATTTGTTCGACGAACAGTCTTTCTTAAACCTTCGAGTTGAAAGGCAGCAGATTGAAAGGCCAGTACAACTCAATAATGTTCTGTGGCTTCCAAGGCTAGTGGACCATATTCTTCAGTGATATCACTGCGAACTTCCACTTTGAAAGGAAGTTTTCCCTCTCTTATTATGCGGTTAAAGATAATTACAACTTTCCTTCAGTACAAATGCCATCATGGCTTATTCGACTTAATGGCTCTGTAGGGTAATGCATACTTCAGATAGAATGAAAGGACTAATAGGTAAATCAATTTGGAGCGATGATATTACGAAGCCCTCTCTTTCATTATCTTCCTCTTTTTATCATAGTTGAAAACAAGAAAAAAGAATAGCTTCGGTGTAACCTACTTATACATACCAAAAACAAAATTTAAATTGTGTATCAGCTGAACGTGTATATTCCACCTAAGGAAAAATAATTTATTTGTAAAACCTAAAATAATTAAACATCGGCTGTTTGTTTGCATGAGCGTTCCCCATAAAAGTGGGCGGATCATAAACGAACCGTTTATATGAAGCGTCCGTCTATAATAATGTCCCTATCGAATTTCAAGAGCCATATTAACTTTAATAATTAAGTTTTCATTGCAAAAGACTAAACTCGGGCACTGGTGAGCCATCTGCAAAAGTGGGCGTGACATGTATACTCAATGTGCTAAAACCATAAATAAACCTATACTGGATTTTAGGTATGTAACGTATCTCAAAAAACTATAAAAAATGTGTATTTGATATTACCCTCTTCACACTTTGCATGAATGGTCTAAAAATCGTACAACTGTTCAGCCATTTAAAGTGCTTAAAACATATAGTTACAACTGTGAACAGCTGATTGACATTCAGTATTGCGAAAGTATTATGTTGTAACAGTTGTATAGTACTTATAAGTACAACTTATAAGAGCTAAAAAGATCCTCATTCGAGGGCTTGAAAATTAAAAAGAAATTTATTTCAATGCAGTTAACGTCAAACGTTTAAATGATACTTCTGCTGTAAATTAAATTACCCTTTTTGTGTGAGCATCACAAAGCATCACAACGCGCTACTGCAAATTGTATACTTACTGTGCTATGTGAAAATATGGTCTTAAATTTGTTTACCACAAATTGTGTTGTATTTGTTCACAATGAAACTATAAACCATATAATTATGACATAATCCTCTCAACAGATTACTGTGAGGCGTTCATGGGCACCAACATTGGCATAATTAGCATAAGTACTTGTATAATAAATGGCCTGCAACTCATTTCAATTAAACCGAAAACAAGCAAATGCGCATTAGTTTGTCAACAAGTTGCTTAACTAGGTAAATTGTATTAATTAGAATACTATTTTAGGGATATTTAGTAGTAAAAGTTATAAGAAATTTTATATTAGTAATACTTGGTTTAGATTAGATTGCGATGGCCGGTGTGGAAAGGCTCTGCGTCGCTACTTAGGCCATTGTTGGTCCAATATACACTTTTTGTAGCTCTTACCAGTTTGTCTGTACCAGAAACTTGATACCTTTTACAGATATCTACAAGTTTATCTAAGAAGGGGCTACCGAGTAGTGATAGTCTCTACCAACTATAAGCTAAGCAAAGGCATAGGCATAGGAAATGCTCCAATGTTTGCTACTCTTCGGCATTCCGGGAACTTGTGTAGATAACCGGAGAGCTAAGGCCTAAAATAGTGCCTTGGCTTCCTAATAGGCAGTAACCCGTAATGTCTCCTACTAGCGTAGAGATGTGTGTTCTTACTTTGCCTGCACTAATCAATACACACAAAATAATGATTTAAATTATTACCCATACACTGTTTAATTTTATAAGTATTGAAAATCCCAAAAAGTGTTGTCTTGAAACGATAAAAAAATATTCACGATGGAAACTTGTGTTTACCAGAAAAGAATGTATTTAAAACTCAAAACTTAAGGGTATTCACGATCCAAAAATGTAGTTTCCTGAAAATAGAAAAGTATTTAAAATTCACCATTCCCGACTCAAAACGGTATTGTGTAGATATTAGTAAAATTATATGTACTCACGAACCATAAATGATTCGACATTCCAATTATAGGGTATTCACGACCCAACAGGTTATGTCTAGAAAATTCAAAATTTATTCATGATCCAAAAAGTTGTATTCTAGAAAAAAGTATTCAAAATTTAAACTTTAAGGGTATTCACTACAAAAAAAATGTATGCATATTGACGATCCAGAAAGATATTTTCTAGAAAAATATTTTTAAAACTCAAATTGAAAAGGTATCCACGATATATTCGTAAGTCAAACATTTTTGTCTTGGCATGAAAAAATGTATGACTTCAAGAGAAGAAAGTATTTAAAACTCAAAACTTAAGAGAATTCACGATCCAGTAAAAATACTTACTTACTTAGGTGGCTCTAGAACCGTCTATCTAGTTTAGTACGCGCCGGCGCCAGTCGCTGGCAATCCGGAGCTTCTTCAGGTTACCATAGACCTGAACTTGCCATTATTAAGTTCGGACGTCCTCTCTGACGCCGTCCACCAATCAAGTTCAGGTTTCCGTCGTAAACCTTTAGTGCTGGAGCTTCGGGGTTCATCCGGATGAGGTGACCAGCCCAGTGCAGCCGCTGAAATTTAATGCGCAGGACTATGTCAACCTCATGATACAGCTCATAGGGGCCCAAAAATCCTAAGAAGAATCTTTCTCTCGAACACTCCTAAAGACGCTGTATCCATTGATGTCAGTGTCCATGCTTCTGCGACATACAGCAGGACTGGGAACATCAGTGTCTCCAGAAAAAATATTTCTAGAAAATTACCATATTCACTATCCAAAGGACAATAACCAGAAAAAAGTAAGGTATTTAAAACTATATATGGAAAAAACTTTATTCTTCAATGCGCTTCAAAGAAAGGAATTGAGTGGTGTTATACCGCAGCTCCGAAGTCAATTGACATCGTCGAAACGGCAACTGACACGATTTTTAAACTTTCTGCGCAGTCTTGTGGAAACCAAACTTCATCGAGATAGATATCTGCGAACTTCTGCCACAATATGTCTGGCATCATGTTTAGAAAGAAAAAGTTCACTCCAGATTTCATATCAGAAACTGGAACAGATGGCATGGGTTTTGCTAAGATGATGTACGTATGCTTCTTAAAGATTTGCTTACTGAAATATGCTTCGCGGTGAAAATGCGCCACATCGGAAAACATACAAGCTGTGATCTAAAAATATACGAACTTTTAATTTAAATCATATAGCAAGAAGCGCCATCTTCTAAATGTTGGCAGTTTTAGAAAGGTAAATTTTTCTTCCTTCGAAAGCTGCTAAGTTCATGCTTATCGTTTGACAGGTTACACACGTTTTAATAACGGCAGTTTTTGTAGTTAGTCGTAAAAACATAGTGAAACAAGGAACAAATACTAAACTTTGTTTTAAACTTGTAAAAAATTTGCTGAGACTTACAAATGGTTGAAATCAAGTTTATGATGATGATTGTATGAGTCGTACTCAAGTTTACACTTGGTTTACAGGATTTAAAAACGGTCGAGATGATTTAAATGATGATCCAAGATCTATACGACCCGAAGCATCTAATCGTACTGAGTTAGTGGAAAAAGTAAGTGAAATAATCGCTATCGATGATAATTTCACTGTGAGAATGCTGGCAGAAGAATTAAATTCATCTTGCTGTACAATCTACAAAATGATTAACTGAAGATTTGAAGATCAGTTGCTAAAGAACATCCCAAAAAGCGAGTTTAAAAAGTCTATGGATAAATTGATTGAGCGTTCCAAACGTTGTAATGAGTTAAATGGATTGAATTATGCATAAATACGAGGAGTACTTTTTATATTTCGGGAATAGCAAATAATAACAAAAATTTTTAAATGAAAATGGCTTTATTGTTTTTCAAAATATTCCCCTTGATGATCAATACACTTTTGTATTCGTTCAAACCATTTGTCATAGCAGTTTTTCCATTCCTTTTGAGACACCTCCAAAACATGGATTTTGAACGCTTCAACTGCTTCTTCGGCGCTCGTAAATCGTTGACCACGCAGTTTACCTTTGATACTCGGCAACAAGAAGAAGTCATTGGGTGCCAAATCAGGACTGTACGGGGGATGAGTCATTAATGCGATGTTTTGACTGCTCAAAAATGCACTTGTTTGACAAGATGTGTGAGAGCACGCATTTTCATGATGGAGAATGATTCGTCTTTGGCCGTTGGTTTTACGAATTTCTCCGAAGACTTCCGGCAAACAAATGGTCGTGTACCACTCAGAATTGACCGTCCTCCTTTGCTCAAGCGGAACAGTGGCCACATGACCCATTCGGCCGAAGAAACAGGCGAACATTTGCTTCGCTGTGCTTCTTCCACTAACAACTTTTGTTGGATTTGGCTCGTCTTGAAATACCCACACGGTCGATTGCTGTTTTGTTTCCGGCTCATACGCATATATCCATGTTTCGTCACCTGTCACGATTTTATACACGTCATTTGAAGCACCACGGTCGAACTTTTTTAATCATTTCCTTGCACCAATCGACGCGAGCCTGTTTTTGAGAGATTGATAAATTATGGGGTATCCAATGAGAGCAAATTGTTTTTTACTGCTAAGTGTTCATGCAAAATCGAATGTAATGAAGTGGAACTAATGTGCAAGGATGCCTCTATCTCACGATATGTCACATGACGATCTTGCATTATCAGTTCACGCATCGATGCATCGATGTTTTTGGGCACAACAACCGATTTTGGACGACCTTCACGGAATTCGTCGGCGACCGAACTACGACCACGATTGAATTCACTATATCAGCGATATGCTGTGGTTTTGGATGGTGGTGCTTTATTGCCATACAAAGAACTGAGTTCATTGACACATTCTTGTTGCGATAAGCCACGTCGAAAGTTGTGAAAAATAATCCAACGAAAACCTTCTCTTGAAATTTCCATTTTTTTGGACAAATTGCTTTTCTTAACTCACTGTAAACAAATAGCAAAACAAATAGCAATTGTCCATCAAAACTTTGTGAGTACGTTTATGCCAAAAAATGTCAAACTTTATTATGGTGTTGCCAGATTTTAGCTTTTGACATTAGTGTTGCCAGTTACCGAAATATAAATAGCAGCCCTCGTATTAGCTTTGAAACATATCAATAATACCATGCTTGATTTATTTTATAACTAAAAAGTTCGATTATTTTTAGATCCACCGTGTAATTCAAAGTCATCGTTGAACAAGTTATGAGTAGTTCAAAACATTGATCCAAAATGAAGCGATGCATAGTGCCCAAGCGGTAGTTTAAAACTAAAGCGCTATCAACAATTCATGGCGCTCAAGTCAAAATTTAATATATAGATGGCCTACCCCATCCATACAAATATTGTTTAGAAAAATAAAAACTCTAAATCTAAGGGTATTCTCGATTCAATTAGGTACTGTCTAGAAATGTGCATTCCAAAATGGTTTTAATAAAAAACAGAGAAGTATTTCAAACTCAAAATATACAAGGGTATTCACGCTGCAGAATGGTATAGGTCAGAAAAAAAAAGGTTTTTAAAACTCAAAATATAAGAGTATTCAAATTTTAAGTTTATTTTATGATTCAAAATTGTACTAATCACAAAGTAAACCAGTATCTACGAGTAACATTCGTAATTTAGGGTATTCGCAAACCAAGAAGGTATTGTGTAAAAAATAAAAGTTTATAAAACTCAAAATATTACGGGTATTCACTACACGAATTTGAATTTCTTAGCTGTTTCAAGAATATTCTATTTTAAGTGTATACACTTGCATCTTGCTGGTAGAAATGACCAGCTTTTTCAGCACATTCTTACAGGTGAAGGCTGAGAATGTGTGTCGTGTTTTCATTCTGCTCGACACAGAAACTACATCTTAGCGAGTTAAATAAATCAATTATGAATTAGATGCTACCTTGACTAAAAAAAAACAATAGAAGTATTAAAAATTCCAAACTTAAGGGTATTCACTCTTAAAAAAATATATTGCGTTTTGTGCTTGTACCCAAAGATTTTCATATAAAAATCAAAATACTCATGCGTATTTCGTTTCAATTTTAAGTTTTAGTAGTTATTTTTTATTTTTTTATTATTTAATTTAAAATATTTGTTTCTTTATTTGTAGTAGAACCAAACAAACAAATCAAAAATCAACCAATAAACCAAAAAAAAATGTATGCAACATTTACTAAACTAAAGAAAAAAAAAAAGAAAGAAAAAAAACAGGCAAAGAAAAAAGATGTTTTTTATACTTAGATGAAAACACCGCCTAATTTAAACGAGTAAAAATATTTTTCAAAATCAAAATGGTATCAAGTTTTCCCAACGATTCAGTAAAGCTTACTTGCCTCTCATTCCCGTTTTCGATCTAGGAGCTCAACTTGATTCAATTGCGCAAATTGTTCCACAAAAGCAAAAAAAGAAAAAAAACTAAAAGATAAAAATTAAATCGGATAAACTACACACAATAAGAAAATTCACACAATAAGAAAGAAAATCGAGAAAATATAAAAAAAAAACGCAAATCGGAAGCTAAAAAATTGCATTTGGAATGTTTTACAAAAACCAAATTAAAAAAATTTCCCTTTGATATAAAATGCAGTATAAATTTTTAGTATTTTCTTAGATATGTATTTGCCAGGCTGCATTTGAATTGTTAACCGAAAAAAAAAAATATGAAATGCCAAAGGGAAACTTGCATTCTAACAATAACTTCAATTCAAAAAATGCGAAATTGAAATGCAGATTTTTTTTAATTTCATTTTTGTGGAACATTCACAAGTTGAAGCAAGCGTTCAAAACTAAAACTGATGAAAACAAAACATGATGAAAAATAAATAATCTAAAACTAACGTATCGGAAAGAAAAAAAAAATCGAAATCGTTATCGAAAATCGAATATCGAAATTGGGACGCGTATTTAATTTAATTTCGTTCTGTTTTAATAAAATAATTTTGAATTTTATTTGAATTTTTTTAACTTTACGAATTGAGGACGGGGTCATTTTGAAGGCGTTCTTTACGCTTTGCCATATAGTTCTAAGTACGAGTGCGTTTTTCGTAAGTCTTACTTAAAAAAATCAAAACATTTTTCAGCGCATTGGGTAAGTCTGCTGTACATGTTTGAAATTTCAAAGTTCAACAATATTTAGTTACGAAAATATATTTATATAAATTTATAATAAACAAATATAAAAAAAAAAAACTTAAAACGTGTGCCAGCCAGTATAGTACAGTCATTTGTTAGTTTTACCTGGAAAGTTTTCCGGGAGTTTTGAAAATTGGTAATTTTATATATTTTGCTGTGCTCTTTCAACTTTACCGCTCGCGCTGCCAAATTGGAACAATGGCGCCTAAAAGCAGTTTTTTGATAATATCTCCATCTCCGACACATGCCACGGTAAAAGTATTTATATACAAAAATGAAACTAGAGAAAATTTTCTACAATCTATGTTCTGACCTTTTTTTCGTAAAATTAATAGTTTTGGCATACGAGTGCCGTAAAGTGTAGTTAAACACCCCTTTGAGCCAGAAAACACATTTCCACACTACCTTGAGGTAGAGTTATCGGCACATTTTTTTTTTAAACGTGGTATCCCCAGTTGGCCCAATCCACATACAATTTACTATTCTAAAATTTAATGCATTTTTCTTCGCTTCGCTGTTCTTGATGGACCAGGTGATGATGCGAGTCATTAGATTGTCATTAGTAGTGTTGGAAACATCCAGACGGAAATTTCTTCTACATTATCCGCAATGGGATTATCAGTTCATATCTATAGTTGTTCAAAGACATAGTTTTCTTACGCTTCAAATTACTGTAACTTTATAATTCAAAAATGAAGCGTTCTCCAGCTGTAGCAGTGACCTCGGGATCTGCATTTGGATTTTTAAACATCTCAATTACCTCGTTTAAATCTGTATTTTTTCGGTGTACCTTAATAAATTTAATTTTTCCTTGATTAAATAATGCTGCTGTTGTATCACAGTATCACGGCATGCAAGAATAAAATATGTTCTGAGGTTGTTTTATGTAGAATACTTTTATTGTGTATAATTTGAAAAATTTTTCTTATCTTCAAATGCCGATGAAACGGTTATTGCGGATTTGATTATTATGACATGAAGTTCTCAGCTTCAAATTTTGGTTTGCAACATTACATTGAGACAGGATTATTGTCATCATTGTCTCATCAAAAACTATGCCTACAGTAGAAGTTTTTCGTGAGTTTGGTACTACGGTTTGCTACATCTTCCGTATATCCGTCAAATACGATAATTGCATTGATTGCATAGTTCGATTGATCGTAGGTAACATATTTATTGCAAATAGATGAAAACGATTCCAAATGACTCGGTGTAATAAGTCTCCTCCGCAGGGCAGGAAGAATTAAAGTGCTCCGTTATATGCACAAATTGTAGTGGTACCTGTGATAACTCACATGTTCCAACACAAGATAGTGACGAAGAGCTAGAAATAGAGACTATTTTTGAGCAAACGTATAATGAAATCGAGAACGAAGAGGATTGCGATGCGATGAAACTGATAATCTCATTGCGGATAATGTTGAAGAAATTTCGGTCTGTGACGTTTCCAACAGTATTAATGACGATGAACTCGCAAAGAAAAACGCATTAAATTTTAGAATATTGTATGTGAACTGGGCCCACTGGGGATACCATGGTTAAAAAAAAAATTTGCCGATAACTCTACCTCAAGGTAGTTTGGAAATGTGTTTTCTGGCTCAAAGGGGTGTTTAACTACACTTTACGGTGCTCGTATGCCAAAACTATTAATTTTACGAAAAAAAAAGTTTTTAACATAAATTGTAGGAAATTTTCTCTAGTTTCATTTTGTATATAAATACTTTTACCGTGGCATGTATCGGAGATGGAGATATTATAAAAAACCGCTTTGAGGTGTCATTTTTTTCAATATGGCGGAGCGCGCGGCAAAGTTACGATATGAAAAAGTTTAAATTCGGAAAGAGCACATCGAAAAATATATAAAATTACAAATTTTCATAGCTTCCGGATAACTTTCCATGTAAACCCTTCTTTTACAACCAAATGACTGTACTAGTAGTTTAGCATTGAAAACGCATTTTTTTTGCGAAAGTGTTTTGTTATATATCCTATATATAAATTTTAGGATATTCATTATTAGCTAAAGTATTTTATTCATGCATACATTATTCATTGATTTATAGAACATTTTTCATAATTAAAACGTATTTAATGCAACTATCGAAAGGTTTTCAACCGCAGAAAGCAGTTTTTCTTTTTTTAGTTTATGAATAGTTCTGGATTTTTTTTATTTTAAACGACAAATAATAATTAAAAAGACTACATTTATAAAAAATATTCAAGTGCGGTTTCAAAACGTCAAACTACAAAAAAAAAACAAAAACAAATAATAATACTTTTAACGACCGTTGTACATATTTAAATTTAAAAAAAAATACTCTCACACGTTGAAAATAATTGCACAATACTTCAAATACATACATATATATTATATATGAAGGCTAGACGAGCTGCTTTTTTTAAATGCTTCAGCAATGTATATACAAGAGATTATTTGTCTTTACTCAATAAATTTTAACTACTACAATAAATTAATGCACTACTAACTTGGTGCAAGCTTTTCTAATTAAATTTATTTCGTACTTTTGTGTGCAAATTTAAAGCATTCTCAAATATATTTTGTATTTTTATGGACAAATTTAAACCTTTGTCAAATTTACTACGTACTTTTATGGGAAAATTTAAGCCTTTATTGCCTGAAGAACATTTTATATGACTAGTTAATAGTACTCTGCAAATTTCTTTTGTTAAAAAACATTTTAATAATTATAATATACCAGGCTAGTTCAAATTTATTATAAGGCAGACTTAGCAGTTGTAAAAAAAAACTAATCCACATACAAAAACTGAACTAATGGCCGTATGACATACGAATACTATGAGCATATTGTATCTCCTTCATTTTTATTAGAACAGATCAGAAAATAGAGAAAGCTAAAACTCTACAGGTGCGAAAGGTAGAAATATAGTTTCATCAAAAAGTGAAATGAAAACCAAGAGGACAATAAACAGGAAAAATACCATATTAATATGAAAATCTATGCAAAATATGAGACAACTCTAGACTCAAAAATGACAAAGTACCAAAAGTTCGGCAAAAATAGTGTATTTATCTATAATTTTATGGTGTTTTGAATTATTTCATCATGCAGTCGCTCTTTACACAAAAGCTAAATTAGTGCACAATAAAACTAGAAAGAAGAACAATAATGAATGATGCAAGGACAATTGCTTTGGCATGTCATGCGCAAATGGTGAATATACTCAATGCATGCATTTATAAAATGCTTTCCTCTATTCATTCTTTACATTTTAATAGAAACATAAACAAAAGTTCAAGTGTGCAATTCCATTTCATTTTCTATCAGACAGATAACTGAAAGGGAAATAGAAGTGATTGATGATCAATGTTTATTATATGAAAAAATGTTTATTACATATTAAAATACAAACTTTGGGAATTTATTTCTTAAAAATGATAATGTCCAAATGTAATATCAATCTCATCGTAAATAATTTTAGATACTTATCCCAGCTGTTCTACATTTTGAACCGAAATCGGTTTTGTTAAAATTATGCGATTTTTTTTTTTAATTTTTAAAAGGATTTTGCGTTAAGATTTCATTGGAAGTTTGAACTATGTAATTCATATTCTCAATTTTAAGTTAAATCAAATAGCAAAATCCTTTTAAAAGTTACAAAACGAACCAAAATGGAAACCAACTTCGTTCAATTAATTAAGTTCGAAATCTAGGATAGAAGCGTATATGTATTGAATGGAAAATAAACAGAGACGGCCTATTTTACAAACTTTATTAAACCCATATTCGACACTTATATCCTGCGACGTACTCAAAAACTTACATCCTGCGACGTACTCAAATTTGCACAATACAAGAAAATAAGACAAGGCAGCTCTTTCAATTTTGAATCTTTACTAATAAATTTTTTAGTTAGACAAAACTACAAAACAGCAACATAATGAAGCTCTTTTTTCTCTATATATCTCTCTCTCTCTATCGCACGCATTTTACACATATTTCTCGAAAACAATTCTCTTTTTTTTTTAATTTTACTTTTATTACAATTTAAATAAAATTTTTAACAGAGTTGAAACAACTTTGCAGTAGTGCTTGGCGGCCGAGAATTCTCGTTTTTTTATTAATTAATTTCTTACTACTTACGATATTGAGCTGTAAAAGACTTAACAAAAACAGGGTGACACAAAAGTAATCATTTTCGCCTTAAAAAGTCGAATGATTTCTTTATTTCTAATATGAAAATGGAAAGTGAGCTAATTAAACTCATTAATCAAATGAAATTTAAGTTCGTTTTAATAAATAAAATTTAACATGCTCCGCTAGCTTAAAATCAAGTTAGCAGAACACTGATAAAAAAAAAGATTACAACTGCAAATATAATAATTTAATGCGTAACAAGAGCTAATTAAATGTGTTTAATATTAATTCAGCATATAAATTCACTCTATACTAGTTCTGACTATACTAATTATTACTATATCCTAATTCTCAATGCACCATGCGAAGTTTCACTTCCAACAAAAGTTAGAACCGAGAAACAGCTTAGGACAAATGCGTCTTCTCCATTTATACCGGCAACTTCAAGATTTAGTATCATGTAGGAGGAGTGTAGTATTTCTATAGCTAAGAAATTCTTCCGTCTTCCTGATACAGCAAATGTTTCCAGGAGATCATACTCGCCAACATGCAGTATGTTAGCATTCTACGAAAAAGTAACTATAGAGTAGAAACATTTGTAATCGTATCTGATAGCCAAGCTGTTAGACTTGCATTGGTATCGTATGACTCTGAACTAGGAAAAGATTTTAGATCTCTACTCAGTAGAATTTGTGCGATGCATGGCGTGCAGGGAAACACGACTGAATTATTCAAAAAATAATCATCAATGCAATCGACAAGCAGTTACTCGTATTTCCATATCAAAAAACTTATATACAGTGTGTATTTTCAAATTGAAATGAAGGAGATAACTAAGATGGTATTAAGAATGGAAAATGATATCGGGCATATGGACGCCTCGGGAACGTCTGCATCCTGTATGTACAATTTTTTTAAAAATTTTTCAATTATTTTAGGCTGCAACAACTTAGAGGCCCTATATATAGTGCGCTCTATATTGGCTTCCAAAGCTGAAATCCATGCAGACTTATCAGCGTAAACCAACGATTTCAGGTACCGCTATGGTACAAAAAGTTGTATAGCGATCAGATCAGATCATACGATCTTGCTGGTCAGACATTGAATACTTTTATGTAGATTATGTTGTCGTCAAACTCTTCCCGCAAAAAATCTATGGTTGCTTCAGAAGTATGCCATGTGGTAGGTGTTGTACAAAACGAAAGGCCTTACAGACCATGTTGACGTACTTTTGGTAGTAAATCGTACATGACTCGACACTCAGCGGCATTGATGATCACTGTTGTATTTTCTATATTTTTGTAGAAGTTTGGCCCAATGAAGTCACAAGCCCATAATGTACAGTAAACAGTGCATTTTTCATTGTATGTCGGTAGCTGGTTGACGATCTATGCAATTTTCTCGGTCTAAATGCATTCTTAGCAGAGAGTCTCATCGCTGAACAAAATTTTGCGTTAAAAAAGTGTATCGATTTCTAAATCTATAGAAAACTCTGGAACAGAATTCTTTTTGCAAGAGATATAGATTTAGCTGGCTTAAATACGATAGTACTGGCGGTCTCCTAATTCTCAATACGCCATGCGAAGTTTCACTTCCAACAAAGTTAGACCGAGAAACCGCTTAGGACAAATGCGTCTTCTCCATTTATTTAAGAAATGATAGTCCCTTTAAAGAAAACGCTGAGCCCGAAACGTTCAAACACTATCTCTGCAAATGGCTAGTTTTAGGTGAAATCGTACTTTCAATACTTTTCTAATAAACAATTTTTAGTCAACTCTTTTAAAGAACCCATGGAACCCAACTCTAACTTTTCATTAAGCCAGCAATTTGGCTGTTTTCACTAGTGAAGTAACTAGTCAATCAGAACTAGTGAAGGGGCTAGTGAATGGTAATGCAGAAGGTAGCAAATTGACTACTTGTAACGACATCGTCATGTTAAATCGCCAGTCAGGCCCATGTAAATGAGTTACAAGTGGAACTTGCGCTGCCTAACAAGGCACTGGTGATTCGCCACTTCTGAACTGGTTCTTTCTACTGTAGGCCAGTTTTAAATGTTTACATATGAAAAACTATTATATTTTCTAGCTGCCACAAAAAAGGAGTCTATTACAGCAAATATCGGCTTTAGAGCTGAAAAATTAGTTCACAAAAAAAAAAAAAAAAAAAACGAAAGTTCCGTAAAAAATAGTATACGCCGTAAGCCAAGCACTGCTACAAGTTGAACACAATTATAAGAAATAAATTGTGAAATTTTTAATTAAACATTTTTTGATTTTTTTTTTTATAGAAAGGATCATTTACAAATGTAATTTTTCGTACTTTTTCAAACATGCCGCCTAAAAGTATGCAACGCAAATATTCCATTTAAAATGCAAACAGTGCAAAATTTCCAAACAAAAAACATTAGGTACAGTGTAATGAAACCAACCAACCAAAAAAAAAAAAAAAAAACAAAAAAAAAGCAATTTTCTAAAATTTTTGTGCCAAATTCGAAACAATAAATATTTATATATCTATTCATACTTATTTATATCAATTCGTAACTATCGATGTTAAACAGCTGTGCTCCACTCAACTATGAACATTTCAACTACTACTACTAAATCAATCTACTAATCGTACTACTACTAACTAACTAACTACATTGTATTGGCTAGCATTTTTGTAATTGTGTCTCTATGTACAGTATGTATGTAAATGTGTATGTGTGTGCTGTGCGGGTGTATTTTTGAATATCAATGTGTGTATGTGTATGTGTGAGCTTAGCTAAGTGTGCGTGAAAATGCGCAATTAAAATGCAAAATAAATATTTAAAAAACCAAAAAAAAAAATCGAAATTCTGCGCTGCAAAACTTATTTTTTTTTTTTTTTGCAACTCGCTTGCTGTCTCTCCTTCTCTCTCTCTCTCTCTCTCTTTCGCTCTATTTTTTGAACAAATAAATGCAAAGCTTGCATGTTGCAATGATTCTAACTATATTTAACTACATATATATGTAATTGTATATGTAATCTGTATCTGTGTGTTTTATTCAATATTTCGCATGCACTTTTAGGCGTAATTATTTTATTTATTATACAAACAGAAAAATAAAAAATAAAAAAAAACAACTCAAGCTATCAAGCCTGCATGCAACTGAAAGCTATCTTTTTTCTATTTCTTCTAACTACTATACAAAAAAAAAAAAATATGAAAATAATAAATCAAGTTGTATGAAAAAGAAACACATTAAAAAAACAAACAAAATAATATAGTGACGATTTAAAGCTTTTAAAATGCGAAGAAAAAAAATGTATACATACATAAACTCGTACTTAAATATCAGCTAAAGTTCTTATCTATGAGGCCCACCTATAAGTATGCTTTAGAACTTTGTACAAACAATGACAACACAACAACAACAGCAACAAGAAAAAAAAACAAAAACAAAAACAATAACGAGCAGAAAAAAAACTTGTTGGCATTGGTGCGCGCCCTTGAAATATGCAATCAGAATTGTATTCAACACTTCAAAATCTACCTTCAAATAGTTTGCACACTCGCCTAAAAGTATGCCACAGCAGCAGCAGCAGCGCCTCTTTTGAGATACAGTGGTACAAAAAGCTGAAAGTTGTTTCGAAACTCATTATGTGTCTTAAATAAAAAAAAAAAAACATATGCAAATCGTTCGTTCTATATCCTTTTTTAAAATAATTTTTAAATAATGTGCTTTATATATGCAGTTCGAACATTAATTAGCTTGAAAATTATAGAAAAACATATTTTAATTTACAAAAGGAGAAACAACCTCTGCAAAAAATATTCAAAACCGCGTATTTTTAGCTAATAAACATTAAGAAGAAAATTTAACTGTAATATTAATACTAAATCAGAACAAAATTTTGACACAATTGGGCAGCATTCTTTTTTTTTTTTTTAATTGTTGGCTATTTGAATTTGACATAACCTTGTTATCTAATGCAATAGCTGTAGCGATTTTTAACAACTTTAGAGTGAATTTTAATTAATAACAAAAGTTCTTTTTCTCTTAGCAGAAAAAATTGGGTTTATAACAGATTATTAGCTGTAAAAATCAAATTGGCTACAAAAACAAAACTGAAATTCGAAACCCAATGGTTTAAAGGCGTACAATTAACGTTCACAAAGTACGAGTATGACACTTTTTTCCAAGACTTCGGTTGTGCTAAACAGTGGTGTCGTGTGTTTAATGAACGAAGAACGTTAGTTCATGACTATGAGACGACTGGTACACTGAGCAAGATGGGTCTCAAAAAACAACTGACAAAGCAGCTCAAAATGAATCAAGAGGTGACGATAACCGGAGCTCGTTTGTGAATGCAGATGAAATTTGATTGGTTTATAATATTTCTGAGACAAGTCAGGACAGTCATCACAGTGGTGGCACACCAGTTCGCCAACTGCCAAAAAATTCAATACTTCAACTTACTGTAAAACAAACATGGCTAACATATTTTGAAACCGAAAATAGATCATTTTGACCGAATTTGTGCCTCAGGGGCAGAGGATGAAGGCAGTACGTTACTGACAGAAGCTAAAATTGCTCAAGAGAGCAAATCCAAACAAAAGAAGAGAAATGTTGACGAAGGGAGTGTGCTTGTTGAACGACAACCACCGTCCGCACACGACCAATGCTACCAAATGCCACCGTTTTTGGACTTATTCGGTTGATATATTTTTAACCACATTTTATTTTAACGTAATATATTCTTCTTAAAGAAGCACATGCATTGAAAAAAGAAAGTGAAACAAGAGAGCTTGAACTAGAAAATGTAGATGGCGGTAGAATATTTCAACCAAAAACAACTGTTTTTTTTTTCTTTTTTTTTTTAATAGAAAAATAGAGTACTCTTACTTTCTGGAAGTGCAGAAATTGTATAAAAAATCTGAAATTTTTTTCAAAATTTACTTAAATATTGAATGATAATTGAGTGAAGTGCTTCAATAATAGTTTTTACTAGTAACTCTAAAAATTGCCAGTGTTAAAATTTTTATTTAAATGCAAAATTTTTGTATTTTGCTTGAGCTACAAAATACACTAGCTCACTTCATATGTGTAGAATCACTCTAGCGCTATGTTATTGTAGCTACATACTCTATGAAGATTTTAAAAATGCTTTAGGCCCTGCTTAGAATAACAATAATTCATGATAGCTAATTTAAAGACGTTCAACGGTTTTCAAAATTGCGTCGCTTTATCCAAATATTAATGTTTGAGACTGACTTTTTAAGAAATGGCACCTGTCAAACTAAAAGCCATTAGTTAACTTTCATTTACATAATACGAACAAGATAAGGATCATTCCGAATTATGGCAGCCAAAATTCAAACTGAATTTGCTGAAATTTTTCATTTCTTCTTTATTTCGGTTCTTCGAAACAGTGGTGTCATGGGTTTAATGAAGGAAGAACATATGTGCATGACGATCAGAGAACTGAAACAACTTCAATTTTAAAACTAAAACTCTTACGCATCAAAACATATGAGCATTAAATATAAATGAACCGAATTGAAATACTCATTCGACACTCTTTTCAACTTTTCACAATACTACAAAAAAAAATAATGTGAAGATCACTGCGATCGTTCTTTTAACTCTAGAGCTGTAGCTGTTCCAAATAAACCAAATCATGAAATTTCATTGGTTTTTGTATGAAAGAAACTTTAAAATTACATAACATTTTTTTAATGTAGTCGCCAATAATTTTGAGACCAATACCAGCCGAACACTGTGATCTTTAAATTATTTGAATGGTATGCCAAAGTGAAAGTTATTTGACAGTTTCAGTTGTTGAAATTTTGAAACGTAGAAGCTGTAGGTCAAAACTAAGCGACTTTGAATAAAAATGTGTTCTATATTTCGAAAATTCTTACAAATCAGCGTTATCGAACTATACGAGTATTTAAAACAAACAAAAAAGTTTTAAATTCAGTATAATAGATGCAAAGAAGTTTTAAAATTAAGCATAGTATTTTAGAAAGGAATTCGCTTAATGAGTTTTGAAACAACTATTTGCATTTCACACCACTGTGCAGCGCTGCGCTTTGTTGCTTCTTTTGTTTTGACTTCCTGTTGTCAGCGTCCCCATATAGAATATCTAGTTGGTATATATATACCTAGTATAGTTGGTGCTGATGTTGCTCCGTGGTAATTTAGCTAGTAAAATAATCCATTTTCGTGTTTGCAGTTTCGCCTTTTTTTCAATGTTTTTTTTTTTTCTTTTGTAGGCAACAAAACAAGCCAACGACGACAATGTTGATAATATCTTGTATAACCTTTTTTGTTTACCATACTAGCCACCCATAGCACTACGCCGAACAATACAGTGCTCTATAATGGTGTACGTGTGTGTGTGTGTGTGTGTGTGCAATTAGTAAAAATATGCACACACCCACACATTTCCATAGGTTCTTTTTAACTTTTTTTACTTTTTTTATTATTATTTTTGTGTACAAGTACATCCTCGTATGTGAGATATTATCTTCATCATGCACTAAATATGTAAATTAGTGTGACAATAAAGTTGGCTTAGTTCTACGTACATTTCAATAGTTACAAAACAACACGGTTAGGCAGTTTATTTACATGACTGCTCGTAAATTAGAACGCATTTCAAGGATTCCTTTGTTTTTTTTTTTTTTTTAAATAAATTTTATAGCAATTTTTATAGCAATCGGTACAAGTTGCTTTACTTTATGGCAGTTAATAAGTAGTATAAGTATTTATTATAAAAAAAAAAAAAACTCTGGTCTTCCATCAAATGATTTGTCTCAGAAAAACATATGTAAAATTTTCGATACACCATTTTCGATGTTATTCTTCTTACTCGCGCCTGTTATGTAAGATTTTTAGAAATCACAAAGAGGTAAGCTTGTGAAAAACTAAAGGTAAGCAGTTTCTATGGGTTGGAAATATATTCATTTTGAACCTTTTTTATATTTATAACTGAAATGTTAAGCTTTAAACAGCAATAACATAACATACTTTTGGGCGTTCTTACTAACACTAGGTGAACATTAACCGAAAGTTAGAAAGCTCAATAAAGAAAAGTGTTTTTATTTTTTCTGATATTGTTAATTTATACTAACACACAGAGTAAACTATTTATGAAAGTAGAAAATCTGTGCTGTGAAAATTGTTTTGTCTCCAAAACGTCAAGTTTCATTTAGAAAACTAAATTTTATGCATAAAGTTAGACGTTTCTGAGACGAAAGCGTTTGCACAGAACACTACTGTTGATAAAATTTATTATTCAAAACTCTCTTGTATTAAATATCGACTCCGAACAAATTGTTCGGAATTGGTTACGTCAAAATTTTCCATTTTTCAGCATGATTTTGTGATTTGTTTTACTGAAAATTGGCACTATGAAATTCATATTCTAAACGTCAAATGAAATCAAATTAGAAAATGTTACCGAAATGTAAAAACGCAACAATTTAACGAAACCGCGACCGTTCAATTTAGTCATAATCGAAATTTAGCACAAAGCGGAAAATTTGTTTTTAATAATTAGCTCCAAATTCTATTTGTAGCCGGTTTCCGAATCCGAATAATAAAATGACTTTGTAAATTTAAAATATTGTGTTGATTCAACCTAGTATGAATTATTTTAATGAATGAGTATTAGATAAAACCCAATACTAAGATCAATGAAGGTGTTTGATACCGAAAAATCGTCATATCAAAAAACGCTATCAAATAACAAAATAAAAATTTTCAGCACGAACTGTTTTTCATCGAGTACTCAGATAGCAAAAATGTTTGCTACCGAAAATACTTCATATACTCAACAAAACAATTGATTGACTGCATTTCCGTCAGAAAAAAAACTAAAAAATATGTGTGGACTTGTCACTTAATAAATATCTTATTTTAGTATTTCCTGTTGATTTGGAGACACTGTTTTTTGTTTAGTTAACATAGCAGTAATACTTTACAATTTCGGTAGCAAAAATTTTCACCAATCTCAGTATTGGTCTTAAGAAAAAAAAACTACTTAGATTGAATGAGTTTGGTTCCAAAGTGTTCAGAAGCACCAACTTATTTATAACAAGAATGAAAGCTGCAGTCCTATGTTTACGACTTCCAGTAGTGACTCCTATGGCTAACTAAAAGTAGTTAGCCATAGGAGTCACTACTGGAAGTCGTAATCGCACTTCAAGGCCTGTAATATAACAATGTAATGTAACACTTCTCTTAAGCCTGTACCATCTTCCGTCAAGGATCCATCGGTATACCACTTAATGGTGGTTGTGGTTTTAGTACGTATGAATTTTCCGACATCCACGATTTTTTGTCGGACCATTTGATGTTAAAACTCCGATCAAATATGTTCCTCTGTGTCATTTTGTCTCTTGGCATAGACAATAGGTATGCACCCTTCGTCCATGTATTGAGACGTTTCTGACAGATCTCCGACTGATAGTCTTAGAAGTGTTTCATTTATTCTGTGTTCAATTTCCAGATAGAGTTACTTGTATATACCTATACCTAAACTTTCCTGGATAACCTACCGGCCGGTCTATTTGTGAAAACAAATTGAAAATCACCGCATTAGTTTTTGAGAGTGGAGATAACATACAGCAGGCAACTTCAATTTATATATGTATCTATAGATATATCTCTACTTAGGCTTAATCGTCTAAGTTAAAAACAAAATCAAAGATAATTAAATTACATACATAGAATATTTATTCAAGAACTTGATAAATCGGTTCGGTAGTTACGGCGAAATTGAAAGAAATATGACGAAAAACTATCAATAATTTCTAATGTAAGAAACCAACATAGTACATAAGTATTATGAATTACATATATATGTAGCGATATTGATTGAGCTACACGTAACTAAATAGTTACAACGTAAATTCAAGTGACCCGTAGAAATAAACTGAATGCAGAATATCGTTGATTGAAAATCCCTTAACAATAGCCCAGCGTTCCCAGACAATTTAACAATATATTCTCGTTGCCTTTTAACGTTGAATTCATTGCAGTTCATTAAACTTTAGATTGCTGTGCTAAGTAAACCGATTATAATGTCAACAAAATATCTTATTGAACTGAAAAACCTGAGCCACTTCACTATAAATTTCGATACTCAATACTCACTCGATATTTAATTAAACCCAGCGGCGGCCATCTTGTGCAGAGCAAAAGCAATCAACGTAGCTGCAAATTAAAAAAATAAAAAATAAATAAAAAAAAACTCCCGAATTGAAGCCTTTAAAAAAAAAAAAAATGTTGAATGCAAATTTACGAAACTCTCGAAACAAAAAGTAAAAGCAAAACAAACAAAAAAATAGAACTTCAAATTGAAATAAATTAAAATGAAGCCAAAGTTGAAGTGCCAAATACAATAAGTAGAAAGAAAATCTACTACACACACACATAAAAACCACAAAGTATAAAATAAAAGGATGCTTCATTCCACAAGTTTTGTGAATATTTTTCAGTTAGTACGATATGGCATACTTCTATCATTTGTTCCATTTGGTGATGATTACTGTCTCCTTTCGGGCATATACGTATGTATGAATGGCACTCATTCGAGAGTTGCTCTTATACGTCTTGCATCCTCCCAATGCGCTTGTCTGCCAAATAAATTGTTGAAATGCAATGAAATGCAATCAAATGGAACGTAACCGACATCCTGATGGTCGACGGTCGCACTTTTGGTCCCAATGGCTGAAACTTGACTGCGCTGGCTGGCTGGCTGGCTGGCTGGCTGGCTGACTTTCTCATAGACGGAGGAGTAGAAGTAGAAATATAACGGATGCATCGTTCTGTTGGTTCACCATGAATGCAACGCAAGCAGGAAGGCATTCTTCAATAACAAACCTTCACACGGTCGTACATTCGCTCGGTCGTTCGATTGTTGGGTCGTCCAGACCAGACCAGGGCAATGTGCTTGTGCTTGTGCTATTTTTCGAGTGTGAGATTTTTCCTGCTTTGCGCAGCACTTTAAAATTTTATTGCGAGAAAATTATGTAGCATATTTTTTGTTACTTTTTTTTTCTTTTGTTTTTGTTGGTACTTTGCCCGCCACAGCCTTTCTTGGCTGATTTATGACCTTTACTTCGCGGCACATATTCACTCAAACCTATTGCATTGCGTGTATGCAATTGAGCTTGGCGTTGTGGGAAATTAGTTTGTGTTCGAGTGAAGTGAAATGATTCTCAGAAATTGCCAGCAATTCGCCGCAATTATTCGTGTACTCGTATCCTTAATCAGTTGCGCTGGAACAAGAAAATTGTGTGTGTAGTGTAGGGTGCCGCAATTTTTAAACGGTCTACAATTTTTAATATTCTTTATTTTTTAGGTAAATTATAGGTTAATAGGTAAACTCAAGATTTGTTAATCATTAAATATTTATTAAGTATGTAGAAAGAATTGTCTAAAGTAGCAATAACAAACTATCCAGTAATGTTCCTCCATTTGTTCAAATTTTTCAGCACTATTGACTTCCGTATTCTCTAATACTAATTGCGAAGAGAAGAAACCCGTTAAACTTCAGTACTCAGTTTTCATTCATATCATTCTGTTTTATTTTTCGCTGTTCTAAGTATCATATTTGTATCATCTCAGCGTATCAAATTATCTTCAGTAATAAACATTTTAGGAGATCTTCTCGTTATTTAAAGAAACATATTAGAAAATCTGCCAGGAATGTTTCTCCATCTTCATGCAGCATTGAGAAATTTCGTTAAGATTCGTAGTGATTTCGCTGGTGTTTTATTGATGGTCATCTTTGGATATTTGGTTTATTAAGTAAATAACTGATATATCTATCTCTCACTTGAGTGATTTTTTCTAAGTAAATATGTTAATCATCTTTTCGCAAGGCTAATTCAGATATGAATTCGGAGGTGATGACTACGTAGCCACTCGTATTAAAATAAAAGTTCCATATTTGATCAACTTGATCCTAATTACCATCGAGCACCAAGTTAATAATTCTCTATGGCTGAGAAATGTATGCAAAAGCTTCTCGAAGTTTTCATCAATAGCTGCATATGTCAAACAACGATGGCCAAAGACAACCCCAAGTAAGTGGTGAGGTTTGCTAATATAAGTAACTAGAATTACCGTCTACAACATTGCCGAAGGCCCTAATAACTGGAAGAAGAACCAAAGAAACTAACAAAATTAATCTGAATGCCACAAATAAAGTTGAGTTAAGTTTAATTAAGGAGGATCTACAATTTACCTAAAACAAAACCAATAAAGTAGTGTTTTTCCTATGATCAGTAAAACCAGGTTTAATATTAGATGTATAGAGGTCGGCGCTCGAAGTGTTACCAATTAAATATGCTGAAATTTTGTAAATTTTTCATTTTTTTATTTAAAAACTTTATTATATCGTAAAAACGTTTCAAATTTTAAGAAAAATATGTTATAGTTCAATACAGCCACCTTTTGCGTGCATAATAGCATCGAGTTTGTCCGAAAAGGCTTCACACGCTGCACGAATGTGGTACAAAGGTATATTGTCACATTCTCGGCGAAGAACAATCTTGGCCTACAGAATGAACCATATGAAGAAATCCACTGGGTTTAAGTCTTTGGAATATGGTGGCAATTGTTGTGAAGAAATTAAGCTGGGAACGTTATCTTGTAAAAAACTGTGCCGATGTAGGATGGTGCCGAGTCTTGTTGAAACTTCCAATGATTTCTACCGAATTGTTTACGTGTCCAAGGTAACAAAGCATTGTTTAAAATATTTTCACATTAGATTTGTTGATTTAGCTTTACGCCCTGTTCAAAGAAAACGAGTGGTGAACGTCCTGTGGCAGTTACCGCGATCCAAACCATTACTGATGCAGATGCTTTTAGTTTGCACTTTAACCATAAACGATCGGTTTGTTTGTTTACATATTTCTGTACCGTAAAAGTTTCTCATCAGAAAAGACCATTTCATTTTCAAGCTCACCACTAACGTGCAAGTGTTCTAATACTTTTTCTCTTGCTAGCCGAACTGCTACAAGCAAACACATTGAGTTTTTTCGCCAATTGAACTGCGCTTTGTCGTGGATTACGTTGAATTATGGCCTTCACCTTTCTAATCATTTCTGCCGATGTTTGATGCGTTTTTTGATGCTATCAGTATTATTGTAGCGTGTAATGGTCCGATATGGAAACATTTTCTTCACACGCAATTGCTCACGTAGCTCATTAAAAATGGCTGGTTGCGATTTTCCAGTCAAATACAAAGCAAAGGTTGCGTTTGAATTCCATTTCGATAACCTTTTTTTTTTTACTACGACGTAAATGATATGGTTTCGTAGGCTTGTAAACAACATAACAGACTGACGCTTGAAAAAAACAGGAACGCGCTGTCATTAGCCGTTTAATTGCTACAGTAGCGTGCAATTGGTTACACTTCGAACGCTGACCCTTGTGGATGCTATCGTGAGTCCACGACTTATTATTAATGAGATCTTTTAAGCCACCATAACATGCAGTTACATACATTCTACAGCAACAATCGACATTCGCTTCGACCATTTGAACACTAGACAATTCTAAGAGAATAGGGATTAAGCTCCATAAACCACTTCCTTCCTTCCCACCACTACGCTTTTGTATGGAACCTAGGTTATACACTTGAAAATGCGCCATTATTCTTATTCTCTGTTTTCCGGTTAGCTTTATACGCTACTTTTTTCTCCAGATTTCAACTTGGTTAGAAGTATATTTACTACTTCGATGTTTGTTGTTACCATAAAGTCATTGCCAACTGCGAAAGTAGATACTAAGGCGTTAAATGGCTGCGGTATGTTGCACATATCTAAACTTAATAGTTCATAAATTGGAGATAATATCAAACAAAATTTGTACTCGTCCTTATTATTGATAAAGGAACTTATACTTTGATAATGGTCTTCGCTAGCATATACATTAGAGCTTTGCATGAATGCATTTGAAATGGTTAACGAGGCATTGATTAACTTAGAAGCGAAGCTACCCTTTAATACTCGCTTGACCAAATAAAAGAGAAGAAAACATCAAACAATTTTGAATATACTGCATGCTCGCTCATAGCGAAACATGGTAGAGTATGAGAAGTCAACTCATCTTAACTATCAACTGATTATCTTGTCTTTTCAGAAGTTCAATGTCGTTAGTTCTACAATGCAGTGTACAATACTGGACTCATTTTTGTTAGAAACGGTGAGACCAAACATATTTTCACCCACCGAGAGGTTTATCGCCTTGTAGCTCAGTCCAACATGAAGCCATTTACTTCATGAGAACAGATCGGTAGTAGTTCGTTGGCAGAAATATGTAGACAGTTATTAAACTGGTCAGCACAATAGAGTCAGCCTTGCATTCCATAAATTGGTAATGGAGGTGTCATTTAGTCTTACTAGGAGAGTACACTTTTAAGATGATAATCTTGCTAGATGCATGCTATGAGCTCTGGAGTCATATGCACAATTGGTGTAAAAGCTTTAAAGTTTGTCTTCATTTATAGGTGAAAGAGGGATACACTGAACCGTTTATAGTTCCGTTTATTTTAATAGAACCAAGAACCTAGGTTTCTTGGGAGAGCAGTCTTTTTTAAAAGTTCTAAATTCTAAAAGTTCTGACTAATCTGTAGATGGGCGACAGATTAGCCACAAGTTTTAGAGAGAAGAATTAACTTTCTAAAAACCTGTTTCTCGTCGCTCCATAGAGAGTAAATAGTCGTACTACCGTCAGTGCACACAGTTACGATGAGTAGACCTGAGAGTTACATGTTGGTCCGCTATGTACCTTACCATACCAAACTGCTTTACCTCCAAAATTCGATTACAGTGTTACCAGATGTTTTTCATTGGGAATATGAATATTTCTGTGCAGGCTATCCCATTTAATTGACTTCAGGTTTAAGGCCTATTTTGGTTTTAAGTTTCAGAATGAATTCATGATTTAAATTCATTTGGCATGGATCATTGTTTAATGCGTATATTCAAGGTCAAGTGAATTAATTTCGTAAAATCTTTCCGAACGTGAAAAACTATTCTACTATTCTTTTAAGTATTGTATCTGAAGAGTTCTTACTTAGTAGATTTTAATATCCAAGTTTACTAGCTCTATTGTTTTTAGTCTGCAAGGCTTGTAATTTAAATAGACGGGGTGTAGGTCGGAAGGAGATGGATTTTTCGACTAGATAAATTAAGTATAAATTTAGTACGTATACTAAAAGAAAGTAAGCAAAGATACTTGATGCAGTGACTAAAACCAAAGTGTATTTCGGTTTTGGTACAAACCGAAACACGTGTTTCAGTAAAAGGTTCCGTACCGGTTCCAATTTTTTTCGGTATTCCGTTACGGTACGGTGCTTGGTTTTTAGTTTCGGTATGCCGGTACTGTACCGGTATCGGTCAATATTTAAATTCTTGAAAAAAAGAAGAGAATAAACTATTCTTTATTCAAGAGTAAGTAAATACAAACATACTTATCTTCTTACATTCTTTACACATAGTATGAATAGTACTATAATTATGTCACGGAGTTTGTAAAGTATTAAACGAATCATCCGAGATTAGCTCAATGAGACGAATCGAACTAGCCATGAACATCTCTCTGTTTGTCTATCGCCTGTCAGTATGAATCTTTGCAAATCCCTTTTTGTAAGATATCGAACTGAAATCGAGTATGGATATTTCTTAATTGTATGAAATGGTTCCAGTTCAGTATCCGGTTTTATAAACTGACTCGATGTGGATTTGCATTGCAAGCGGCTGTTGATGCCCAGAAACCAACAAAGGTTTTAGATATACTTCGATCACCAAACCAAGGGAGAAGGTCATGTACTTCAAACTGGTACCTATGGTTCTCCATAGAGGCGTTGATTGGACGATCTTCAATTCTTAGAAACGTAAAACCCATGAATATTTCCCTGCGTATAGAGTATAGTGCCGTCGCTTCCTTCAAAATCTTTGTTAAGATAAATCTATTAAAATATTTACTCAGAGCACATCGTCTTTAAAAACGTCAATTCGACTGTATTTCAATCGCCTCTAATTGCAACACCCTATAACTCAATTTGTCCACTTCGAGCGCCATTTCATGCCTAATCGCTTGGATTCGTTTTGCGTTGCGACATTTGTTCAATTAAATTGGATCGCTGTGCGCATCTGACATTTCTTTTTCATACAATCAAACCATCTCTTTTTCTCTACTTCGAAACTGTGTACTCAAGCAGAAAAATTGCAATTGCATGAAAATTTGCTTTTAAATTGTTAAAATTGAGAACTGAAACAAAACAAAAAAAAAATAAGTAAAAATAAAGCAGCACAGCCAGAAGAAGAAGAAGAAGAAGAAGCAGCAACAGCCTAAGCCAGCCAGTCAGTCAGGCAATGAATGCGCTTCGCACTTTTGGTGCTGGCATTAGTTGAAACATGGAGTGAACATGCCACAAACACATACTATGTACTATGTACATAATACATGCATATACTTACTTGTATATCGTATATGTTTGTATATATACAAGGGGCTGACAAAAGTTCGACAAGTTGTGTTCAAATAAACAACAAGGAAAAAAATTCTCGTAAAAAGCTCCTTTCATTGCAGTTTTTATTTTTGGGAAGAGAAAATAATCGCACGGTGGTTGATCAGGCGAATACGGAGGGTGGTCGATGAGACAAATCTGTTTTTTCATCAAAAATTCATTGACTTTTTTGGTCTTGTGAGGTGGTGCATTATCATGCCATAGAAACAGCTGTTTTCGTTTAGAATATTCAGGTCTAACGATGTAAAACTTGTAAATAATATTCTCCATTGACAGTTTGACATTCTGGAACAAATTTCTTGTGAATAATGCCTTTGGATTGATAGAAAGTTATCAACCATGTATTGATTCTTGAGTTCTGAAAACGCAAAACTTTATGTTTCCGCACGTCTTTTGACTTCCATTTTGTATGTGAAAGTCAAAATAAAGTGTGGCAGAACCCATAGATAGATTTTGATATTATATATATATATATATCGATATTTATAAATTTCGATACGATAATATCGGTGCTATATTTTTACGACCTGTTACATTGAATATCGATATTTTTGGTCTGACATATCCAAATTTGTATTTTCATTTCACATCACTATTAAAACGGTATTTTATTTTTTTTGGAAATTCCTTGGTTTTGATCCTTGTATAGAATCAAATAGCCCAAGAAAAGCTTTCCAAATATATGAAGAAAATGGAAAAAACAATAGAATTTAATAAAAAAAAAAAAAAAAATTTTACCACCGAATTGAGAAACCTCCTACTTTTTTGAAGTCGGTTAGAACGGTACACCCACTTTAAAGCACTCAAATTTTCGATAGCACCGGTAAAGCTTTCACAGATAGTAGAAATCGGATGCTAGACGATACAAGAACATAACGCGTTTTCTCCTCTTCAATATGCAATTTGTGACTCTATAAAATAATTGTTTATACTATAAACTTGAATCAAACCATAGTCTATGAACTAAATAATTTTTTCATTATTGGGTTGCCTTCAAAATGCGTACAAGACTGTAATTCTTAATCACATGAATTGAATAGCCGTGCAATCGATTCCACTCATTTAGTTCAGTGTCTTGCAGAATGCATCCCAAGCAGTTTCTTGCACGTTGTGTATTCTTACGGTTCAGGGCATTTATGTTCATGAAACTTCGCCGAATCTGTGCCAACATATTTTTCTAGATTCGTACGGCGTTTTTGTTCTCATCTCATTATCGTTGAAAAAAGTTAAAAAAAAAGAACATAGCCGATATGTCGATAATTTCTTCTTGAATTTTCGATATGATTATATCGCTACGTTCAAAATATCAAAATTTCTATGTATAACATAATCTATATTTCCCAAAAAATCAACAATCCTAATATATATTCTTATCCGCTCATCTAACCGTTTCTATGAACGCCGAGACCTCTGAGACTATGTGATGAAAACATGAAATTTGAATTTTTATGCTCGCATTTTCCCTCTTTACATAAAGTGTGTTAAATTATGGAATACACCCACGCATTTTTAAGAACCTCATTTTTTGAAGTAGTCCCCATATCACTTTTGACTTTTTGTAGGATAATTGTTTTTTTTATTGTAGTCAATATCAACTTAATAATTGGTAAGCGATAGTTTCTAATGTACCGACGCTTCACATATACATTAATGGGTGTGACCCGCCCACTTGAAGGTAACCCCCATACAAACCCACTGTTTTTGTACGAAAAACTTCTTTATTAAGGTCAATATTAGGTTGAAATTCGATGTGTTGGCTTTTTATGGACAGCCGCTTAATACCTCTATGTGTGTGTGCGTGTCCCGCCCAGTTTTTAGGGTAGCCCCCATACAAACCCACAGTCCACTTTAATATTTTTTATATAAAAAACATCTTTATTTTAATCAATATTAGCTTTAAATTCGACACGGTGACCGCTTCATATACATATACACATATTCATACACATATAAAAATGGGCGTGTCCCTCCCATTTTTTGAGGTTGCTCCATAACCCATCGCTCACTTTTATGCATTTGTATGAACAACTTTTTTATTAAAGTCAATATCAGCTTGAAATTTGATATGGTGCACACTTATATGCTAATGGGCGTGAACCGCTTACTTTTTGGAGTAGCGCCTAACCAAAACCAAACGACTTTAATGTTTTAGACGTTTTTTCTTGTTCATCTCTCATATTCTCATCTATGGTACATATGAAAACTCTTTGACAACTAACAGCATACCTCGAGGTCGAGCACACTCGTCTGCAGTGTTTTTACTCGTTTTCTTAATTTAATTAAGTTTAAAACACTTTTTGAGTGGGTAAACACATACTTCAAAACAATTCCACGAATTCGTCTATGCTCGGCTTATTTTTACCCATCTCTTTAAGAAGATTTACTATGAAATACCTTACAACTACAACTATAAAATATTGGCTCAATTTTATAAATTTGTGTTCCAATCAAAGAACTCTTATTAGCACCCTCAGGTATAAACATACAATGAAACAAACATATCAAGCCACCGGAAGTTGTGCAACGAAAGTTGAAACCATAGCGAAAAAGGATGCAAAAAACGAATGCAGCATCTCAGTATCTCACACGCTACTTCTTCCTTTCGCTTGCGCCCAGGATAATGCTGTTCATTGAAATGTCTGCGTTCCACGCTCGGCACATTAAGCCACAAAACGACTTTAATTTGCGGTTCAATGTTGATTGTTTGAAAAGTCATAAGATTTTTATTTTGACTTTTTTTTTTCTCTTTTTATTCTACTTTTGCATTTATTTCTCTGCTTATACGAATTCGTATTCGTTGTTTTTGCGGTTTTTCTTCAATGCTAGCAAGCGAGGACGTCGATTTTACTGCGGTTTTGCTCCAACTTCCGGTCTTTCAATGGCGTCTCCGTCAAATGTCTTTAGTTTCTGTCAGTGTTTTTTTTTTTTCTTTTTGTGCATTGTTAGTTTCTTTAAATCTTTATTTCCGCACTGTTTCGCTTGAGTGAGTGAGTGTTAGAACAACTTAAAGCCTTTGGCACTGAAACTTTCTTATGTGGTTGTGGTTTTTTTAGCTTTGTTTTAACTTAAATTAAATGTATTGTATAATCTTGATATCTTAATATATAAAAAATTCTCGTGTCAGACATTCTTTGTAACCAAACACCTCCGAAACGGCTTGACCGATTTGTATTTTGTGTATATTGGGTAGATCTGCGTATAGGTCGTGAGTTTTTTTTTGTATACCCTAAGTGACAACGTGAAAAAGGGGCAGGGAGAAGTTTGTGTCAAAGGAAAGGTGGTAGGGGGAAGGGCAGGGGAGGAAGTGGTATGAGACGTAATGGGAGGGGAAAAGGTGGTAGGGAAAGGGGCATGGTGAAGGAGGGCAGGGGAATGACAGATAGGGGATAGAGCAACAACGCGCCGGGTTCCTTTTAAGATAGAGGGATGAAATGTCCTATACATGTTAATTTGATTGAAGGGGGCAGGGGAAAGGGGCATTAAGAATAGATGGTAAAGGGGGGTAGGTAAGGGAATTGGGGAAGGGAATTGGGGAAGGGAATTGGGGAAGGGAATTGGGGAAGGGAATTGGGGAAGGGGGACGGGGAAGAGGTGTAAGGGAATTAGAATGGGAGGTGGGTGAAAGATGGTAATTAAATTAATTAAGGGATCATAGGAAAGGAGGGGGAAGGCAGGGGAATGGCAGCAACGCGCTGGGTACCATTTAAAATAGAGGGATTAAACATTGTATTAATGTTAATGGGATCGATGGGGAACGGAAAAGAGGTAGTAAAGTAAGGAGTGGTAGGTGAAGACGACAGGGGGCAGGGGAATTGGGTGGTCGGAGAAGGGGTGGAAGGGACAGCAGAAGAGGTATAAGGGGTATAATAATTTGAAGTAGAGTAAAGTGGCAAGGGGCAGGTGGGACAGGGGGAAGCAGTGGCAGGGGAAAGGAATGGCAAGGGAACGACGGCAACGCGCCGGGTACCAGCTAGTATGTTATAAATTTTTACAATATATATAGTTAGTTACTAATCTGTTTTTGATTTATTGATAAATCTAGCCTAAAAAATGTTGGAAGATTTTCCCATAATCTTTAGGTGTAATATGACAAAACTAAGTTCCATGTTGCTTAAGTCATAAAAATCTCGAAAAGTCATGAATATCGGCATTAAACGCCACATAAACTTTAACTTTTAATTATTTATTTTAATTATTTTTCATATTATTGAAGAAATTTTTCGATGATTTTGAAAAAAATCATCACTTGGAGAGATCTACTACAGAGATCTTTTAACTTGGAATACGTACTTTCTTGAATATAATATGTACTATATATCGAGATGTCTAACTATATTATACACTGGACATGACAGTTTGTGCAGAAAATTCCCAAATACATTTCACAGGAACAAAAAACTGAATAGAAAAATATATTAAACTACGATTTTCCTAAAGATTGCCCAATTTGTTTATAAAACGATCATTTCTCAATAAAAGAGAAAGAATTATTATATGTCCATGTGGGACCTTGTTTGGTTTGCTTCGCACTAAAGTACAAGAACACTTCCTACACATATTACAGTAAATTTATTTGTACTGGTGCGTTTCATTTGTGGTGAATGGTACCCTCGAAGGCAAATCTATACTTAAATAAGGAAGAACAGAAATTTGTGAGTTTGTTTGTCGAAGGTAACTCTTGAACTTCTGAACCGATTTGAATTATTTTTGCTTTGGTAAATAGTTTTCCTCGGCCGAATGAATTTAGGCTATATATTATGGAGTTCTGACTTCATGCAGCTATTCAGATACAATTTTATCGTTGAGTATAAATAAAAGACAAAATAATTACAAATTTTTAATAAGGTCATCAATCATAAAAAACAACTTGAAAACATTTGTAAACATTTGCTAAAACAGTAAAAAGTAATTTTGCCAATTTTGCCTATTCGCCAAATTCATCCAAGAAAGTGGTAACTGAAATACATCAAATTGTGGTATCCAGATCTGAACGCTATATATAACAATAGCTTGCAAATCAGAATATTAAAACATTATAGGTTTGCATCATGAAAAGAAGGCTCAGTGTTCATCGATTTAATGTGTCAGCAAATATTTTAAAGTAAATGAAGGGTATTTGGTATACATATAAAGTGTTAAGGGAGAAATATGTAGCTCAAATAATATAGGGTGTCCCAATAAAATGTAAAATTTTTTTGAGATTTCACAAAACTCCAAAGAATGAAATCACACGTCGTTAAATCGCACGATATTGGTGGCCAGTTGATATCAGAATTTCGGTAGATGATTCGGGTTGCAATAAATCGATTGTTCCTATAAAGAGATTGTTTCATGCGCGGTGTGGCAGGTGGCGCCGTCTTGCTGAAACCACATATAGTCCAGATCTATACCGTTCAGTTGAGGCTGCAAGAACTCATGTTCCAGTAACGAATGCCATTCACAGTCACTGCATGTTCGGCCTCATTTTTATAGAAGTAAGGGCCAATCACAATGCGGTACACCAATCACACTGGTACGTAGACTACTATCCACAATCGACCCAATTTCTTCAAATTTATTGAACATTCTTCGAATTGTTGACGCATTAGGTGCCCTTCCGCGATCGAAAAGTCCGCGTTGGGACAACCTGTATAACATTTAATTTAGGTGCACAAGCAAAGGGCGTAGCGGCCTACGTTGAGAACGCTTATTTATGATCATATTCATATAGTGGACATAGAGAACATATAGTCGGCAAGATGTAGCCGCTCAAGACAGACTGATAGCCAAACAGACTGTCATAGCTATATTGACTTATTATGCTGATCAAGAATGTCGACTAAGCATTTCCAAAACAACAGCATTGCTTGAGCCAGTTGTTACCTTGATACGGCATTTGCCCTCTTAACAATGCGCTCCTCAAGGTGGGGATAATGTATGGCTGCTTATCCTGAAAAATCAGTTGGTAATTCTTTTAAATTCAGTTGCTTCAGTTGAAGTTGCTTAATTGCCAATGAGAGACTTTGTTCACCATAAACTTTTTTTTTCGCCCTCAAGTTTTTCTACCGGGCTAATTCATTCAAAAGACTTCAACTGCATTATTTTATGAATTTAAGGAATTGTTTACGAGGTAAAAAACATGTGTCGAAATTCTACCCGGAACTCAGAAAATTTCTGATATCAATTTTGTGACGAAAAAATTGACAATCTCACAAAGTAGTAATCATACGTAATATAATCACGATATTTTGGTCTAAGTTTTTGTCAAATAGCCAAATATCCCCTTAGAAATCTAGGTATTTTGATATATTACTTTCTAAGCAGGGGTATTGCTACGCCAATCAAGTGTTTGTTTGAAAGGTATTTAAAAGACGTGACGTAGCGAGGGAAGTGTAGATGAGACATGATACAATGATATTTTTAAACTTTTTTTTAATTGGATGTTCTTCAAAGCACGTTTACAAGCCTCCTTTTCGGCATATACGGTCCGAGGCCAGATCTCTTGAGGGCGGTTTTCATTCGTCGATCATTCAAACACTTAATAGCCGGTCAGACTTCATCGACACCTTGGATCTTGACGTTAACGGCTCCTCCGTTCCGTCCTCCACACTGTGTCGGCCATTTTTTAATATTTTCTGCCACTTCTGATAGGCCTTCACTCCCGAAAACTTACTGAGTCATGCCCAAACACAGCATTTAATCAGGAATCACTCAAGAGATTCTAAAAAGAATCACCAAATCAACTATGCAACCCGCACTTAAATTTACAGGCAACTGGTGCGTCTTGTAGCTGAAACACTCGACAATCGAACGCACTTGCGTAAAGACTTGAATTTTAAAATAATCAAAATCAGAAACAATCTGGGCATGCATGTAGTACTTTTGGGTTTATTATAAACATAATCTTATACTCGTATCACCGGTAATCGATTTGTGTTTACATCATTACATCATATGATGTGGATGCAATGAGTAAAAGAACGTGTCGTGAGTGGTTTGAAAAATTTCAACAGTGATGATTTTCACGTCAAAGACCGGCTTAGCGGTGGAAGAGCGAAATGTTGTTGAAGATGAAGAATTTAAAGCATTTCTTAATGAAGACTTGTGTCAAAGTCAAGAAGATTTGGCAAGATCATTAGAAATGAAGCAACAAGCAATTTCAAAATGCCTCAAACCCATACGAGTTGAAATCGAGAGTTGTGAAAAAAAAACGTTTTTTCATCTGTGAACAGCTGCTTCAACGAATGAATTGTGACTTGCAATGCAAAGTGAATGCTTTACGATAATCCCAAATGCAAAAAGTCATGAGTTAAGCACGGCCAACCTGCAACATTAACGGCGATGCCAAATATCCATGGATACAAGATTATTCTCTGTATTTGATGGGGCCAGCTGAGCTAATCAAACCCAATGAAACCATCATGGAGGATCGCAACCAATAACAATTGAAGCACTTGTGCTGAATATTGAAGAAAGAAGATCGGCCCAATGCTGCAAAACCATTCAAAACGAAGTTGGAAACGTTCATGTGAAGATTCCTACTCCACCCGCTGTATTCACCGGAAATTGCTCCTTCCGATTACCACTAATTCCCATCGAATAGTTTTGGCCTGGCTGTGCAGCACTCTCGTAATTACGTGGAAATCAAAAATTGGGTTGATTCTTGCATTGCTCTAGTTCTTCCAAAGCGGAATCCATGTGCTTTGATTACTCTTTTTATGCATTTTGTTCTGAAATAAATGCATTTTTGACCAGAAAAAACAAAAATTTTTATTCCCAATCGAAAAAAAGGGCGGGTGCAAAGTTGTTTACCTAATACCTACTTACATGAGTGAGAGTATAAGCTATTTTATTATTCATACGCAGTGTGCGACATTTGATATTCTAAAAGCATTATTATTCCTTATACATATACGAAGGTAGCTAACTACTTATTCTAAATCTTCTAAACAAAACACCTTTGAGAAATGAAATATCCAACAAAAAAAATTAACCCACAATATCTCTCTTAGACCGAAATATTACCACAATACACTGTTCAAAATGTTCATTGTCATTGTGTGTGCAATTGCTTGTAATGTCCCTGAATGAAGGCATATTACAACGTCTGTCCTCCACTTAACTCCTTTGCCAACGACGTTACCTTGTCGTCCTTTTCCGTTTCCGTTTCTGCTCCTATGCAACTACACACTTCCGACATCTTTGTACGTTGTACTAGTATGTATCTATGTATATAAGTGTATGCAATATGTATCTATGTATCTATACACAAGTGTTTGTGTCTGCAGCTTATTGCATATTTCATTAGCTCACTTTTGTTTCTCAAGTCGAGCCAAGTTGTACCTACTTGAGTACACAGCTTCTTCTTCTTCTTATTCTACAAGTCTCACACTACATCCTGCATGCCCTTCATAGCATATTTCTTTCGGTTTTCAAGTGCATTTTGCACTTGATTTTGCGCAACTCAAGTTGAGTGCTGAGCTGCATAATAAAATACAAATGTAGCTCAACGAATAAAAGTAGAGGTATATACGATAGATTAGTAGTAGACGGAAGATGTAGTGTTGAGATCGGGTTGTCTCATATAATTTAGACATTCGCATAAAAGAGACTACTATTTATTGCACTACTCAGTAGCTTTTTAAGCAATACTACTAAAAGTAGATACTACTTTGACTGTGCTTTGGTTTTTGTTGCCGGTTTTATACCCTACACATATTGTGTGACATCAATATATAGAAAATACTGTTTATTACAAATAAAAGTCCTTGGGCAAGTCACTTTTTATAATCTGTACTCATAGGTGTAAAAAAGTATATTAAGTTTGTGCAAATGTAGTTACCTAAAGGAAGCATGGGCTTCATGAAGTATATATATTCCTGATCAACAATAAGGTTTATGTCCGTCTGTCTGACCCTCTGTCTGTACGCTGAAATCTGGGTCAATATTTAGACTTTTCTATTCCCTCTTCAAATAAAATGTATCAAATGAACGTAACATCGCTACTATTAGGATGAGTATGAAACAAGCAGTTGAAGTCGTGGCATAAAGTATATAATTTCTTGATCAGCGTCGGAAGCTGTCGATCTAGCCATATCCGTCTGTCGGTCCTTTCGTCCATGGGCAACTATTTACGCTTCAATTTGGTTTAAACTTAAACTTTTTTTTATGTATAAGCTAAATACTGAGATCAATGAATATTTTTGATACCGAAAAATCGTCATATCAAAAAACGCTGTCAAACAACAATCAAAAATTTTCGACACGAGCTGTTTTTCATCGTGTATGCAGATAATAAAAATGTTTGCCACCAAAAATACTTCATTAACTCAAAAAACCAGTTGAAAAAGGGTGTGACCTTTTGTATTTGCGTCAAAAAAAAACCAAAGAAAAATTAATATATGTGGACATTTCACCCAATAAATATCTGATTTTAGTATTTCATGTTGATTTGGGAACACTGTTTTTGTTTGTTTAACATAACAGTAATTATTTACAATTTCGGTAGCAAAAATTTACATCGATCTCAGTATTGGGCTTTAGTAAACAAAAATTATTTATTAGAATACGAAATGCGGCAGGGTATTTCAAAGTCATGAATTCACGACTGCAGCATTCTTTCTTATTATTAAATATCGATTTGAAACCATGTATGGAGACTTTCTATGTTCCTTACTTACTTACTTAGGTGGCACTACAACCGTCTATCGGTCAAGGCCACACGTAGGAAAGCGCAGCATTCGGTGTAGTTTAGTGCGCGCCGGCGCCAGTCGCTGGCAATCCGGAGCTTCTTCAGATCATCATAGACCTTATCTTGGCATCTTAAGCTCGGACGTCCTCTCAGACGCCGTCCACCAATCAAGTTCACGTTTCCGTCGTAAACCTTTAGTGCTGCAGTTTCGGGGTTTGTCCGAATGAAGTGGCCAACCCAGTGCAGTCGCTTGAATTTAATGCGCTGGTCTATGTCAACCTCAACATACAGCTCATACAGCTCGTGGTTCATACGGGTCATAAACTCAATGCAAACTCCAATTAGACTTAAAATCCGACGAAGAATCTTTCTCTCGAACACTCTTAAAGACGCTGTATCCGTTGATGTCATGGTCCATACTACAGCGCCATACAGCAGAACCGGGATTATCAGCGTCATAGATTTTTATCTTCGTACTTCGAGAGAGGGCTCTACTTTTAATTTGCATGCTGAACCAAAAGTAGCAGCGATTAGCATGCGTGATTCTTCGTCTGATCTCAAGGCTGACGTTGTTGTCGCTGGGAATTTTTGTTCCCAGATAGACGAAGTTTTCTATAACCTTGAAGTTGAAATTCTCCATACTCACAGACCGTTCGAGACGCGCTGTTGGCCTGCATGTGGACACCAGGTACTTCGTCTTGTCATCGTTCAACGCTAGGCACATGAGACACAACTGTTTCTCAATATCCAATGTTCCTACGCTGAACATATATCACAACAGCCATGCCAAGCCCACTTTTACTCGTAACATCCATACAATGTCACCTTCAATTTTTCGCAATTTGATGTAGCGTTGCATAACTAAAAACATATAGAGATACGATAAACAAGTTAAGCTTAAATTGTTTGGGTCCCCTTTACAGAAAATGCCACGACTGACAAATCGACCTGAGAACACAGCCCGCTAATTTGGCTGGCAATTCGCATTGTTAGTAATTTCATGGAAATTTCTTGATAACTTTAGTACAATACATTCACACCGCTCATTTTTCCCAAGTTATGTATAGCCAGAAACCTTCTCTTCAATGATATTCCTAGATGATCGGTCCAATAATTTAGACGACTTTCAAGGCCAAACTATAATTACACCGTAGTTAAAATTTTGTATACCTTTTTATACTTTTCTTCACTCATCGACTACTATATTTCAACAAAAATGACAAAGAAACTCGTTGCTGAGTCCATTCTATGTCTGCCTTAAAGTATTTTCTAGCCAAGAGCGCATAAAAATTTCGAAAAGCAACTAAAATGGTCGCCAGGCGGAAAAGTGAAACGGAGGATAAAATGGCAGCAATAGTTAGCAGCTGTTTTCTTGGTAGCTTTCATTTGTGCCACTTACTATTGTCCTTGACATACAGTCTTCTCATCTGTTTATACATCTGGCGGTCTGTCTGTCTGTCTGTCTGTCCGTCCGTCGTTTTGTTGGCTCATCGTCGGTCGGTTTACACTCATTGCTCGCTCTTTTATATGCTTCTTGTGCTTTCATCTTATTTGTGCTTTGTGCATAATGAAGAAATGATTACAAAATGTTTAAAATGCAATGATATACCCTATAATTATATAATATAAAGGTTATATTAAGTTTATGGCAAGGTATATTAAGCCCTGTTCAAACGGTCATATAATTCTGACATATTTATCATATTGCAATGAAAATAGTTTGAAATATCTAAAAAATTTTAACTGACACTGACAATAAACTCAACGAAAATTATTAAAAATTCAGATTCTTATCAGATGTGTGATACCATCTCCACCTGGGAAGGTGGCGTGGCAATCCACATATTTGTATTCTTTAGCAGTATCAAAAGTTGAGTCTCTATGGATATGTTCGTCTATTTGTCCGTCCGTATGAACGCTAATATACCAGAGACATAGATCCTATCAGATGTGTTATACATAGTGTAAGTGTCAAGACGAGTATAAAAGATAGTCCCAAGACATAAAAAAATACCGCCTACTATCAACTTACTGTATAAAAAACTATGTTGCTGTTTAAGCTATATTTTCGATGGAGACACTTAGACTGAGTACAGAGTATCTCATAGTCGAAGAAACTTGACAGCAGCATTTGTTCTTGTTTTCTTTTGTTTTAACATTATGTAAGCACTCTATTTTTCTAAACGCCAAGTAGTTTACAAGTTATTTGAGAATGTTGCACATGAATGCAGATGATGATGAGTACTAAAAAGAAGGAAAAATGTTTATTAAACAAAATATTAAAGAACTATAACTTCAGTGAAATCGAAGCTATAAGAATCTTCACACACACACCTAAAGATACACTGTATTGGCGTTTAAATCTACAGTTTTTGGATCATTGCGTATAACTTTAACGTTTAATAAAGGTTTCACCAGTTACACTGAATACCATATATTTCCATCTATATGGCAAAAATGTTCCATTGAAGTTTAATGTTTCCCCACTCGTTTAAGTAAATACCATTCGCATATACCTATGCTTCACAACTTTATGACTAAGATAACCGCAGCTGAAATGCATTGTTGGTTTGTGGAAATCTAAACGGAATACTTTCCATTCGACGGTTGCAGTGCAGAAAGTGGTATCCGCTGTTTGAAGCTGGCAACTTTGACGTCGATTTTGATGGGACTACAAAGGAGTGGTTTAATATGCGCTGTTGAAGCCGAATGAAACTATGAATGGCGGACGCTAGCGATTTTAAATTTTGTCTTTAAATCTCGCTCCGGCTGCAAAACGAAACAATCACGTTCGACCGCATATTGCTAAAGTGGTCCGAAAAAGTTTCTATACACTGAACTGGAATGTCTCAACCCACTCTCTGCCTTCTGACTGCTAAAAAGTTACAACAAAAAGACAAGAAATAAAGCTAGTTTTCGACATTTAAGAGTACTCTCCTTTCGTTACAAGTACCTTGAAAAGTTCCTAGCATTTATTATGGGCGTGGCAACGTGGCGTTGGCCGACGAACAGATAGACATGGTTAAATTGACTTGTCTGGACGAGTTGATAAAAAATATATATACAACTAGCGTACCCAGCGTGCTTTTATATCTTCTCTTGCTGTTCTATTGAGGCACCACCAATTTTTTTCCAAAATATCTTATTTTATTTTACCAAATCTCACCTATCTGCGTTAAAAATGGCTGTGTTGCCGTTGTTTTACTGTCGTCAATGCATCGTGATGCAATTGTGTCTAGTACAAAGCAAATGCCAGAAATTATTCTTTATTACAATTCCAACAAGGTCCGTCCTAAATGGTATCTCAATATACGACCAAAAGAGCGACAAAACGTTGGCCACTGGCGATGTATTTCAATTTATTGGACATTTCAGCTCCTAATTGAGGTATGACTGGAAAAATAATGTCACAGCTTACAAACCGATCTGAACACAGAAATACCGCTACTATTTACTTTGATATAGTTCGTATCTCGGAACTTATTTGTAGCACCACGCTTTCGGTTTTAAAAAAATTTTTGTAAGCTTCCACTAGGGTTATCATGACCCGATACCCCACGGTATCATTGACATTGACAGTCACAGTTTGATCATATTACGTTTCGCTATAAGTATGGCTCAATGACACCAACAATAATTTGGACGCATTGTTGAATAGTGTAACGCTCTATGTTTAAATGGTGACTATTACAGAACACAAAAGTCGAAAATTGACAGCGTTGCCACCTGAAATGTAAGAACATTAAGCTATCAAATTTAGATCACATATATTGAAAACACTTTACTTCGAATTAGTTTAGCTTATTTACGACTAGCTGGTATCTCTCTGGTACCTCTCCTTTCCCCTGCCACTCCTCCCCCTGCGCCACCTTCCCCCTGTCCCATCTTCCACATGCTCGTTTACTCTACCTCCAATTCTCCTACCCCTCTTCTCTTGTCCCTTCCACCACTTCTCCAACCACCACTTGCGCTGCACCCATTCCTGCCCCCTTTCCTTAGCACTCCTTACATTCCACCCCTTTTCACAAACCACTTCGATCACATTCAAATGTATTCAACATTTCATCCCCCTATCTTAATATAAAAAACTACTTTTTGTGGCTTAAATATAAAATTTAGACATATGCTGTCGCTGACTTTTTTGTAGGCACTATCAAGCTCTACAACTTTTCTCTAGAACCCGACTTACTTTACAAATCCGTCTACCATGAAAAAGTCTTTTCATTTTTTGGGTTAATATATAACAAGCCTATGACTTTCTATTGGTAAAATAATTTTCAAAAACGGTTCAGTAGATCCATAAATCTACTCAACCTTAACCTCACAAACTTTAACTCTTTATAAAATTACTATAGATTTACATATAAACAAAAGTATTTAACAACAATAGACCAATCAATATTTTATAACAACAACAAAAAACGATAAATTTATGCAATTCGACTACATTCTTTGCTATGATGTGCTACTAATTAAATCAAAGCTATTCTAATTAATAACGCTCTATGAACATAACTCATACGCCACTTAACAGTGGAAATGTTGCACAGAAAACAATCAAATGGGTCTATAAATTGCTGTCATTAACACAACTTCCGGGCGTTCGCTTGCTCCATAACAATTTCCCATTCGACATTTGTTTGTGACATGTTAATTTCTGTATAGAATTGTATTTTCAACAATTTATGGCTTTTGATTATATCAAAGAAACAAATCAATGTATATAATATAAATGTATGAACATAGCATGATATAAAGTCCAAACTCAGTTGTGGCCAAAAATTTATTTATATTTGATTTTATTACAATAAATGAAAAACTTAAATGAAAATATTCAACGGAAATGTGGACAAAACACTCCAAGATAATTACATTTAATTCAACTTCACAATTTGTACCACTGAATGTTTTGTCATTATGGGGCAAGGTGCTCTTAATGCTAATTATATTTCGTAATATAATATTATATACCTATATATATATTTTTTTTTATCCATCTTGACCTCGAAATTGTATATAAGCTTTTGCCACTACCTTTCACGACGCCAGCCATTTGGCTTAATGTATTTTTATTGATTTTAGTTTTGTCTGACGACGATCAACTAAATTTAAGCTAAAATGGCGCCGTCCGTCGTATACTTTGCTTTGCAGCCCTGGTAATGCGTATAGGAAAATACGAAAAACATTTCGCTATAAAATTTTGTTGCCTACTTTGCGGTGCACTTGAATGTCATTTTGACATTTTTTTTCTTTCATTTTTTTCATAGTTGCCATTGCCGCCATTTTATGTTGCTATGTCGCTTTACTTCTTCTTCGTCGTCGTCGTCGTCGTCTTTGGTTTTTTTTTTTTGTTTGAGTGTAAGCTTCCGTGTATGACATTCATTAGCGTTTTGTCGCCATTTTCGTTGACTTTTATACGAAGTGTGCGCATTTGTATATAGAGGGTGTTGCAAAAAGAAGTAGCTACTAATATTAAAAAGAAACAGGAGAAAATATTAGTTAGTTTACACGAAACCGAAGCTTTAATACCGTTCAAATCAAATTTTATACTCGGAGATGATACAGAAATATTCTTTCGCTTCATGTTCTCCAAATTTCATTCATGAAACCAAATATTATGCATGAAATTTGAAGATTTTTAAGCCATAAAACAAGAAAAAAAAACGTTAAATCGGAGCTCTAACATTATTTTGAATCGTATTGTAAAGTATAAACTCGTCTTCATATCCATCATATATGTTTCTTCACAGCTACCCTTTTCAATCAGTTTATTCATCTAACAACTATTCTTTAAGTGGTGTTAACATTTCTAATCCAAGTGTACTCACCATAACTTTCTATTAAAGAATTTACTGTTCCATCAATTTGGAAGAAGTCATTTATAATTCCTCTCCATAAGAAAGGCAGTAAATCTGTTGCATCTAACTATAGAGGCATTGCCAAGTTTTGTGCAATTCATAAACTGCTTGATAAAAAGAACTTAAATTTTCTTCTAAATCACTTTTCTCTTCAGCTCAGCATGGTTTACTTAAAAATATATCAGTTTCTACTAATTTATTGGAACTTACGTCCTTAGTAAACCAAGGTTTTGTTAAAGGTTTAGAAGCGAATGTTATTTACATTAATTTAAGTAAGACTTTCAACTGCATAAATCATCGGCTTTTGCTCTACAAATTTGACATTTTAGGTTTTCCCCCAGTTGTGGCTTGTTGGATTTCCTTCTATTTGGAATCTCGCACACAACGCGTTCTATTTGCCAGCACTATATCAAATAAAATTACACTTACTGTTAATCCTGTTTATTAATGATCTCCCTGATGTTGTATCCTACTGCCACACTTTGATGTATGCTGATGTTGTCACTTGATCAACATAATGATGTTTTGTCGTATAATCCCTTTATTATCTAAATATCTTATTGATAATTATCTCCTAGCAAGGGTTCTCTCGATTAATGATCTTGGTATTCTTTTCGACCCAAAACTCATATCCTATAAGGCATTGGGAACACATTTTTAAAAATTTTTGAAACTATTTGAGGCACAAATTAAAGTTGAAACTCCCAATTTTCTGATTATACTTACTTACTTTCTTAGGTGGCACCACAACCGTCTATCGATCAAGGCAGCACGTAGGAAAGCGCACCATTCGGTGTAGTTTAGTTTCTTCAGGTTTTTGTCTGCTGTGCTGGAGCTTCGGGGTTCATCCGGATGAGGTGACCAACCAAGTGCAGCCGCTGGAATTTAAATCGCTGGACTATGTCAACCTCATCATACAGCTCGTGGTTCATACGGGTCCGAAACTCGACGCCAACTCTAAGGGGACCAAAAATCCTACGAAGATTTCACGGTCCATGCTTCTGCGCTATACAGCAGGACCGGAATTATCAGTGTCTTATAGATTTTTATTTTCGTAGTTCGAGAGAGGGCTCTACTTCTAATTTGCTTGCTGAGCCCAAAGTAGCAGTGATTAGCAAGCGTGATTCTTCGTCTGTTCTCTCGGCTAACTTTGTTGTCGCTGGTAATTTCTGTGTCCAGATATACGAAGTTTTCTACAATATTTAAGTTGAAATTCTCCATACTCACAATCCGTCCAAGACGCGCTGATGGTCTGCGAGTGGGCACCAAGAACTTCGTCTTGCCTTCGTTCACCGCTGAACCTCTCTTGATATCAAAGGGTTCGGAGAGGTTCTTTCCTACTCTGACGACGCTTTGGGTGTGTGATAGCATCATCATGCAAAGGCGAACGATCTTTGCTGGGATACCAAGTTCAGATAGGGCATTGAAGAACTGCGTTCTAGGTGGTGTGTGTATCTTTATTGTACTCGTATGTCTTTTCCAGGATTTGGCGTAAAGTGAAAATTTGGTCACTGGTTGACTACTTTGGTCTAAAGCCACACCGATACTGGCATACCAGTGTATGGCTCCAGCCGTTTACACAGTACGCGGGATAGAATTTTGTATCCTATTAAAGGACACTTATTCCCCGGTAGTGCGTGCAGACAGCGGTGTCTCCTTTCTTGGAGATAGGGCAAAGATCACTGAGATTCCAATCGTTGGGCATTCATTCATCGGACCATATTTTTCATAAGAGTTGGTGCATACACCTTACCAACTCTTCGTCACCGGTCTTGAATAAATAAGCTAACAGCTCATCGGAGTCTGCCGCTTTCTTATTCTTCAGCTTTTTAATTGCAGTGTCGACCTCGTTATAATCCGGTGGCTCTATAAGAGAGCCATCATCAATTGGTGGTTCTAGGTATGCTTCTCATTCAATCTTGTTATCTTTAACAGCTCTCATGAACATAATGCTGCGCAACAATTTTACATTTCAATTAATACAATTAATAAGCAAGTGTGCTGCTGCACCCAGTTTAAACCATCAGGTTTGTGCTAGTTCTATTTTCAACTTTGCGTACGCCACGCCTTTTTGCTTGTATGTGTGACTTTTAGTTGGGTGTGCATTGCGTATGGGTTGCACCCACAAACCCAAACTGAGGTTCACATACAGGTGCGGTTAGTTAGCTGTTTGTTTGTCACTCTATATATCAGTGTGTATGCGTGTGTGTATCTGTATGTGCCATGCCACTGTGAGAAGGTGTAAACGTGTTATTGTTGCTATATAGCTGCTCTTTAGTTACTACTTATACAAACTATGTCCTCGACAACCATCATAGTCGTTATCGAAGGTGTATACAGCGTTGATTGCGGTTCGAGTTAGATGGTGCGATTTTCGCATTTAATTTAAGTTGGAGTTGGGTGAGGGCGATGGTTTTATATGGAGCTGTTCAACTTTGTTATTGTCGTTTGCGTTTTTAAAGCGTCTTTTGGTTTGTGTCACTAACATTTTTTTTTTTTTTTGCTATAAAAAATAAACAGATATATTGACTTTATTTGTTTTTCGAACAAAGGTTAAAGTTTAATGAATACATAGCGAGTTTATCACTTTAGAAACAATTAAACGAAAATCTTATAGATTTCGGAAATTAATGTATGTACTAAAGAAAATATCGAATGATATACTGAGTTTCAGTGAAATATCGGTGAAAATAAGCCTTGATTGAGTAACAATATTAGCACTGTGGATGGTAGTCCTCGTAAGTACGAGTATTATAAGCACAATAAACTCATTTTAGATGCCATTGAAATGGTTTTGAAACGTATATTCAGAGAATCTACCAGAGCATTGAACTCCGTGACCCGCTCCGCTGTCGTTCCTAAATCGTTTAAAACTATATTTTGTAATAAAAATACTTTTTCGTTTTTAGCCCAATACTGCTATCGATGAAAATTTTTGCTACCGAAATTTTAAATTTTTACTGCTATGTCAAACAATCAGAAAAGAGTGTTCCCAAGACAACATGAAATACTAAAATCAGATATTAATCTGACGGAAATGCAAAAGGTCACTATTTTTTTGAGTATATAAATTATTTTTCAGTAGCAAACAGTTTTGTTATCTGAGTACAGTTCGTGACGAAAATTTTTGATTGTTGTTTGACAGCGTTTTTTTATATGAAGTTTTTTCGGCATTTTGTATTAAAGTAACAGAAATAACTCCGATTTTTGGCAGTTATTGCGATAGAATAATATATTGTACATAATAGCAAATCGCTTTTCATCGATGTCCGATGTTTTCATCGATGTTTAAAATTTTTAAGGAGGAAAATAGCCTTTCAACTCTAGCTTCAGACGTAGGCACTGAGAACGCTATATTTCAAGTGATTTAAGTGTATCCCAAGTTTTTTTTTTTTCTATCCCAAGATTTTTGTAAGGAATACTTATTTTGTGTTACGGGTCCCCAATGATTGCGACTATCGCCTAAACTAGGTCCCATTCACCACATATGCCACATTCAGGAGTTTATATGGTTTTCGAGGCAGTTACGAGTTTACAGGAATATTGATTTGTAAATGTGTCAAACGTATACACTTCCCGATACACTTAAATAACATCAAAAACAATATTGCGTTTATAAAACTTTTTAGTCTTCAAAGCTAGGAAAATATAGCAGTTGAAAAACTTTAAAATATCGAACGCCTTTCTACTTAAAATTACACAAAATTCTACTAGAAACGAAAATTCTAACCCGCATTTCTAACACCTAAAAAAACTATAAAATACCAAACTTTTATCTACTAAAAAATTCAAATTATTTTTTGGGAGCAGGAGCAATTAAAAATTTGGAAACACTCCGCTCTGGACTCCAGCTAAACTTACCTGCTCCAGTGCTTCGCCCCAGAGCCCTGGTTAAAACACACATGCGTATTGCCCCAGTCAGAAATACAGGAAGTTGAAAATACCCACTGTCCACGTCAAGGTGGACTTAGTTGATGATTTATTTAGATCAATCCTAAATGTTAGTTGAATCTCATTTTTTTCTTCACTTAATACGTTAATCTCTCAATTGTCAAATTTTAAATTCTAAATTCAAACTAAATTTTATTGTAAAGTATTGTTTCCCTCTTCTGTATTTAAAAAAGTACGCAAACCATTCTGATTCCGTAAAAGTGTTAAGCGAAGGTGACATCACTCCAGTTTTGAGTGGAAAAGCAACTTTTTTGCGATTTGTCTGCCCATCTGACAGTTTGAACAACAAGCGGCTTTCTATCTCTCTTCATATCACGGCATCTCATCTAATATATGCGATTTCAATAAGAGCACACACATTGCGTTGATTTAAAGGTCTTCATTGACATCACTGATCTCAATCAACTTCGTTGACGATCAACACGCTTATTCAAAAAACCCACATCACCCATTTTGGGTGCTTTAGAGCTCGTGCCTGCCAACTGTTTTGTAATAATTCTTGGTATCGACGCGAGTCAAACAAGCCCAAGATCAATAAAATCGTTACACCCGTACATAAGTTATGAATTGATGAAGTTTTTGACGACTTAATGAAATAATTTGTTTGTTTGAATCTGGAAACAAAACGGAAATTTGGTACAAAAAACCACAGAAACTTTTGTTTTACAACTCTAAATGGCGGGTTGGACTAAAAAAAAACTTCAAATACAGAGTAAACAGAAGTCATTGGATGTCAAGTCAGTGCTGTAAGGTGAATAAACCATCAATTTGCAATGCTCAAAAAGTCTCTTGTGTGAAACGATGTGTTCGAGCTCTCATTGTCGCTATAAAGGATGATCCGTCTTCGGCGGTTGGTTTTCCTCAATTCTTTGAAAACTACTGGCAAACAAATGGTTGTGTACCATTCAAAATTGACCGGCCAACATTGCTCGTAAGCAATAGTTGCGATATGACTAGTTTTTCGGAAAAAAAACGGACAATGGACCGTTTGCTTCAAAGTGTCACCTGTCACAATATCAAGACGTTTTTTGAACCAACACAGTTGTATATCTTCAAACATTTTTTTGTAACAATCGACACGAGCACGTTTCTTGACTTTCAAATGTTCATGTAACATCACATACACACTAATCCCTCCATCTGGCTGTATATCACTTTATGGTCTTGTCTTAGAAATTCATATACAGCATCGATGATTTCTGACACAACAGCTGTTTTTGGATGAACATCTCAAGATTCATCTTTAAGCGAATGGCGACCACCACCCAATCACAGCTTTGAATCACTGCGATTCGAAAAGAGCAATCACGACTGTCACTGTGATTTAAAATTCACAGTTTAACTCATCACTTGTACTGTTTCAAAGAACGTGTAATACATTTTGAGCTCAGCGCATCTTCGTCACGTAATTTCTTTGATTGCATGGGCTGTGATTGGCATATGTTACTTGAAATACAAGTTTGACATTCAACTTAATGAACTTAATAACACTGTGTTGCCACCACTACTGCCATTCCATCGCGTAGCATTGTACAACACATAATTTTGAAATTCAAATGCCAGTCACGTGATATTCTGGTGAAATGTAACGCCATGGTGAATTTATACTAGATATAGATAAATACGCCTTGTTAATCTATGTGACACAGATATTTGCAACCGAATTCCGATTCTCGGTGTCACAGAGCCGATCTGCATCAAAGTTTTGCAACATTTAGTCTACATTCAAAATTTTATAACATTTAAACTTTTTAATTTTGTAAGGAACAAAAAAAGACAGCAGCTAGGCGTGATACGCCATGGTTTCAAACATAAAGTGCAAAAGAGATGGACAATCGACGAATCGAACGCTTATCTCTCTGCTTCACTCAGTTGAATTGTCTGGCAATAAAATATGTGGTTTTATATTAATATTAGCTGGTACAATTCTCCCTGCCACAATTCTCCCTGCCACAATTCTCCCTTCCCCTGTCGCCATGCCTGTGCCGCCTCACCGTGTCACCTCGCGGTGCCTCCCCTAGCTACTACCCTGCTCGTTGATGCCTTTCAAAACTCACTACATATGCTGTAAGAAATTAATAAAGTTTATTATTTATGGGATTTACGAGTATATCATTTATGTTGTTAAAATTCCTCAAATTTTTTTACTCATTTTACCACAATACAATAAACTCATTTGAACTTAGTTAAACTGTTTTACAAATACTAAGTTACGGCCAAGAACCCATTTTTATAATCACTTTAAAATTCTTCAAATGTTTGTTTAAAGTGAAACAAAACTATACTTAAAAATTCTACGATTCAAAGAACAACAAAAGCGCAAATATCAATAATATCCGCCTTCATTTTTAATAAGTGTACTTAAGATTCAACAGAGTATACCTATAAGTACTACTTAATATTAATAAAATTCGAACGAACTTTCTCTCTTTAGCATAGAAACAATACTTTGTATTATACAAACTCACAGAACTTTTAATAAGTACTCAATACAATGTATTGTACAATGTATTGAAAGTTTAATATAATAACTACTACAACAATAAGAACTACCTGGTACTATAATATTAAATAGTATAAATTAATAAACGCAAAAAAACAGAGAAGAAAGAAAGTTAAACAAAGAATAAAAGAGCGAATATAAACAGTAAATAAGACGAGATATGCTGTAACCTTAGTCTTAGGATATATAAATAGGGTGACCCAAAAAGAGTGTACGATTTATACAAGAAAAAAATTCACGACAATTTCGACAATATAGCAATATCTATATATAAATAGGCAAGTACAAAACCTTCACACCATTTTTTCACCCCTTAAACACAACATTTTTTAGATAGGTTGCGAAGAGAAGCAGGTACGCATACAACTTCTTTTTCTAGAATATTGTGTCTAACACTAATGGAAAAGAACTAATCTCTCTCAGCTCTCTCCATTAACTGTGTTGCTTAGGTTTGGCACCGATGTATACACACAATTCAAAAGATGAATTTGATTTGTCCATTTGCTTATATTCATCTTTCTATGCACCTTAACGGTCGCATAATTTAATAATGTAGCATATTCCGCATAGCTGTTATGTTTTTGGTTGCTTCTGGTTCTTTCTGAAAGCAGTTGGAATAGAGTTGGAATAAAATAGAGAAAAAAAAATATTCTCTATCTCTGTCATACTCTAAAGGGCGATTCACTTTGTAGAGCATGTCCGTCGAGCAGCACGATATTAGGCTATAACTGTTGTGGGCAACAACATGTTGGCAATCATCAGATGAGTGTGTTTTTGATAGTGTTTTTATTAGTACAATTTTAAAAACCATATCTTAGTGACATCTGAAAAGTTTTTTTTTATGAAATAAAGATGTGGAGAAGACTTTGACCGGCCAAATGTAATGCCGGCCTGTGTAATGCCGAATTTTATAAAAAATATTTACCTACATCTTAAAATTTGCGCAACTTGACCAGTTTCAGTTGCTTGTAGTGAACGGTCCTTTTCGTCCTTACGAAGTTTAAACAAGGACCGCCTAAATGGTTTGGCTTTGCTGAACATTCATAGTAATTTCGAAGTGACTTCTGAAAAAATATTTGATATTCTGGCCAAGAAAAATTGATAACACACTCCAAATACGTTTGAACTAAAATGGTACGAGCTGTGGTTGAGCCAAATTTGGTGGTTTTGTGGATCCTAAATATGTGATCGCTTAGAAAAATCAATATGCACTATGTTACTTTTTTATTTGATGACTAGTGTAATTGCTCTTGTAACTTTTTGTCTATGTGTAAAGAGTATTAAAACGAAGCACAAGTTAAACTTAAAACAACAAATAAAACGTCAAAAGTTGACCATTATTTGTTTATTGTTATGCTTGTAGTTAGTATGACTGATTGTTGTTGTACTTATATTTTTATACATATATAGTATATAAGTAGTACAAATATATCTTCATATATGTATTCGTCAATCATCGTTGCAAATTGTTGACTACACCTTTATTTCTGTATCAAACGAACGAACGAATGAATGAACGAATGAATGAATGAATTCGAACGAACTTTCACTGAGTCAAGGTCTATCCGAACGACGACCATGTGAGTGCATAAAATAGAAAGTTTAAGCTGTAACGACACTGTGATACACTGCCAAAGTATTTCAATACATTGACCCTTTGTATGGAATCAACATTTAATCTATTCTGATAAATGAGAAGATTTTAATATACCAGTTAAACCAGTTTTCACGAAATATATACTTCCAAGTGACCTATGAACTCTATAAGACCAATGAACTAAATATATAAAATCAATGAAGTGACTAGTCAACTAAACGATCATTGAACTAAATGCAATATATAACCAGCGTACTAAATGATCATTTAACTAAAAAAACAAGTGAACTAAACGAGCATAGTGAACAACAAACTAAATTACAAATGATATCAATAAACTAAGACCACAGCGAACTGATAGACCAATGTTTTAAATGAATTAATTGCCAAATAAATAAATGATTAATTATCTAAATCAGAGTTGTCCAGGCCATATGCACTTCAGCCTACGATGAGCATAGAATTACACACACACACACGAAGTTCTTTGCATTAACAGTGTAAATTATACAAACAATTTCATCATTCTTCGTTATCTGTCTTTCTATGCCAAAGTGCAAAACCACAACAACTATGTCACATGGTACGTGGGTTTGTTATTATTTTTGGTTTTTTTTTTTTTGTTTTTCTTTGCATAAGCCAGCAAAAATTACACAAACAATTTCCTTGATATTCGTAATGTTTCTGCGTATACAGAATATAAAACAAACAAAAATGTCCTATGTATTGTATACACTTTTATTTTAAACTTTGGGGCACCCCCGATCTAAATTAATTAAGTGTACAGCGTTCTAAATCACCAATATTCTATATGCACTAAATAAACAGCGAACAAAATTACCAATGTTCTAAATGAACAGCGAACTAAATTACCAGTGATCCAAATTAACTATACATACAATGAATGAAATTACCAGTGTTCTAAATGAACTGTGAACTAAATAAGCTAAACGTTCAGTATAGTAAAAGAGCTAAAACTGAACGAAAAGACAGATGAACTAGAAGAACACTGAACTAAAAACCTTTGCTCTAAATTAATGTAATGGACAACAAACTAATTGACCAATTTTCTAGATGAACTAAATGGACTGCTAATACACTGTTATAAATGAACTTTGGGGCACCCTTGATCTAAATAAATTATATAGATAGCGAAGTAAATGATCCCTATTCCATATGAACAGCGAGCAAAATTACCAATGTTCTATAGGAACAGCAAACTAAATTACCAGTGTTCCAAATAAACTACATATATGTACAATGAACGAAATTACCAGTGTTCTAAATGAACTGTGAACTAAATGAACTAAACGTCTAGTATAGTAAATGTGCTAAAACTGAACTAAAACACAGATGAACTAGAAAAACATTGTACTAAAAACCATTGTTCTAAATTAATTAAATGAACAGCGAACAAATTGACCATTCTTCGTCTAATGGACTTTTTTAAATGAACTAAATGGTCATCGAATTAATTCAGCAGCGTTCTAAATAAACAGTGCGCTACATTAACGATATAAAGAGTGAGCTACATGAACTAAACGAACTAAATGACCAATGTCATATGTAAGCAATAAACAGAATGTGCAGTGAACTAAATGATTTGTATACTAAATGAGCAGTGTTTAAAAGACCAGTGAACAAAGTGGACAGCGAAAAATCAATTTGCTAAATGAACTAAACAGCGAACTAAATGACCAATGATCTAAATGAACTAAATGGACAACTAGCACACTGAGCAGATTTCTTAATGGTCAGTGAACTAAATTTACAGCGAACTAAATGACCAATGTACTAATTGAACTAAAGTGTTCTAAATTACCAAATTATTCAGCAGTGACAATTTATCTAAGAACTATCGTAGTATCAAATTTAACAATAATTTACAACTAGAATCAGTAGCAAAGAAGCTTCCCAATTTTATGTCTTTACACCAAATTTTATGATATAAAATATTTGTTGCTTTTCGACATCTTATTTATCGCGCTATTTATCGGAAAGGACACTTTGCCTGCATATATTCTCTATCGGGCATTGAAAAAAAAATTGTTTATGGAAATTCATTTTAAAAAGATATACATATTTGTAAGCCTAATTTTAGGTTTTGATTTAGGTACATAAAAATATTTTTGGAGCAGCTCTAGACAAAACATTTTTAAGCTCGTCTCTACATAACGCCCATCATCTGATAATTGTAGAATAAACTAACAGACAAATATTAACTATAAGATTCATGTTTAAATGTATTTATGTAACGCTAATTTGTGCTAATTTTGTGCTCTAATTAAAACAATTCGTTGCATGTGTCTAAATAGAAAACAAATCACAGTCCGCTAACTTTAAGTTAAAGTTAGCGGACCGACATTTAAATGTAAAAGCAAAATAGTAGTTGTTACAACAAAAGACCAAACATAATTAGCACAAAATTGCATTTTAGCATGTACGATTTTCTTCATATATAAATGTTTGTCTGATAATTATCAAAAGATTTAAGATTGGACTACTTTTCTTAAAAGTATGAAGAGGAATTACGTTATTGTGCTACACAAAGCTTACGATACTCTTGTTTTTATATGGAGTTTGTAAAAACTGCAAATCAGCTGTTTAAATGTTGCTCAAATATAATCAGTTAAGCAGTGTTTGAACATTGTGAATAGGCCTATTATTATCAAACGATTTAGCTTATTGTTCACTTTACTACATTTAAAATGAGATAGTGCATTACTAGTTAAATTTGTTGGTATTAAATTTATACTATGTAGTGTGCAAAAGAAATATACATAACCTAGACTCGTCTTTGATAAATATGTACAATCGATTTATGTATTTTTTACCATTCCATCTTAAAATGTATGGCAGTCATACATATACATGAAAACATTTGTACAGACAGAGAGACGGACTAACTGACAGGTCGTTGTATAAATGTTTGTGTTCCTTCGTGTTTGGTTTACTTCTATCGTACAATAAATTGTTCGCTCTTTTAACTATTTTGCACACGAAACACGATTTTGCTTCATGTCCATGTGGAACTGAAGTTGGTTTTTTTTTTTTTTTTTTTGTTTAGATACGAGTAGTATGTGCATACACGTATGCAGGTATTGTATCTGTGCATGTTTATATCTACAGCAGCGCAACGTGTTCTATTCTTTAGTCATGAATTGGCTCGATATGTTCGTCTATAATGTGTATTTTACATTGTTCGAAACCTTATTATGGACATGCAGGATGTATATATATTGTAGATACAAATGTGCGCACGCCAAGCATGGGAGTAAACGTACTTCGACTGCAAAAGAACTTTCTAAGGTTTGTTTGTTTGTTTGTTTGTTTTTTCGCGTTTGGTGTGAATATGTCGTCTACGAATGTTTGATATGACATTGACGCTTAAATATTTTGCGAAAGAAATTAGTGGCAATCATTTTTATCAGATTTAATTTTTTTTTTTTTTTTGTTTTTTGATCCAATAATAAAAAAACTTGAGCACTAATTACTGCGTATTGAATAGTCTCAGTTAGCAATATGAACTGAACTGAGTAGAAAAGCAGAATAACATTAATGCCCTTGATATACATTTTCACATATTTCTAATATGCGTCATACACTCCTCACCACTTGAATAGGACACCTCCTTTAGACTGTTTTCTATCGCGCACTGCTCGCAAACCAAGCATGCTACAACATGATTTTTATTTATATAAAAGTTTATTTAATTGTGTGTAGTAATTTAATCAGAAGGAAATTTTAATGCTATAAAGCTTTAAGTATCAACAAAAAATTAAAAAACAAAAAGTAGAAAATGCGTTGACCAAATTTTGCGCCACTTGAATAGGACACTTTAACGGAAAACAAAATTTTTAGAGAGTTTTGATTCGTTTCAACACAAACAATACTAAAAAATAACAAAAAATTATGATAGAGTGTTGTGTGAAGCTTTGGAGTTTAAAGTTGGCTTCTGCTCTCCAACTTCAGACTTCAAACTTTGGAAGAAATGCATACAAATTGGCCAAATAATTTATCGAAATCTTGCTCCAAGCTAATTCAATGGCTTGGTTTAGTTCTGTTATACTCGAATATTGTTATCCTGATCCATATACTTGACGTGTCAACCATACCCAAACATTTTCGATGATATTCAATTCCGGTGAGTTGGACCACCTTAATACTAGCTACACATTTTGGCACTCTATATACGTTTTAACAACCCGGGCTGTATGTAGTGGCGCACTATCTTGTTGATAAATCCACGGCAGACGTTCAAAGTGGTTATAAAAGTTTGGAAAGGGTTCTTTCCACACATGCCATTGTAAGACAATGCATTCATTGTGGTTGACAAACATTGCAATTCGCAGTTGTCATAATACGAAAAGGGCCCCACTCCATCACACCTCCAACTCTGCTAAGCAGCCGATCCAAATGATGAGTTTCTTTGCGGAAGTCAATGAAATAGTAGCTATAGCCATTGGAGCCTTCCAAATTTATAATTTTTTTTTCGTCTGAGAAGTCCAGGTCGCATTTGTGCGACAAAATGTGGGGCGTTGCGCTTATCGAATTGGCTTCTTCTTGATTTTTATTCTTTTTATATGCTTAGCATTCGAAATAACACGTCGCATAGTTGTGAGACTTGCCTTCAGACCACATTTTTCTTTGATTTTCGCCAAAGAGACTTGAGAATTTTATGCTTTTCTTAATATAAGTCGCATTTCTGCATTAGTAAGCACACTGTGTGTGTGCGGCCTTTCATGTTTTTCTCCATATGAAGACATATTACTTAAAAATATGAATATAAAATATCGGCCCATCTCTATTTTCTTAGGTATTTTGGCAATATAATGTCCTTATAAGCTTTGATTTGTCATTTGTCCGTCTCGGTAAAGGCCTTTGCTTGAACTATTTAAAATTTTTTTTATTATTAAATAATCGAAATTAGTAAAAAAAAAAAGTTCGATAAACGAAAAATTTGAGTCTACGCGTGCCAAAGATAACAATCAAACTGAATGCATGTTCTATTCAAGTGGCGCAAAAATTTTGTCTAAATTTCAACGAATGGTAATATAAAATGGAAATAAACATATAACGGCTCTTTTCCAGAATTTGCCATTTGTCAAAAAGAGAGAAGTATAGTTACACAAAGATAACGTGCCGTTATCTTATTATTCAAAACTGCAAATGATCTGTTGATCCTTGGGTGATCAGTTCACTTAACTAGTTTTTCTTTGAGTTTGTCTATCTAATATCTTGAAATAACGAAGTTATGAACCACTACAAAGAAAGTGTACAAGCTGTCCTATTCAAGTAGCGAGTAGTGTACTTTGCATCGTTGAATATGAGTTTTCATAGTGTTGAACAATTCATCACTAATTTTGATGTTACAGCCCTTTTTGTGACTGTCCGTCCCTCGTATTTGAACAAAATACTATCGGGAAAATTAATGCTTTTTGTGGCATAAAAAAACCAACTTTTATTGTTGCTACATGATGAAAATCAAGGGAAGATAATGTGCGCTTATTGGTCCTAGATCCAAAATCATGCTTATCTTCATCTTATTAATAATGCCACAAACAGATTCAACACTCCCCATACCGAAAAGATTACAAATTTATCAATGATTGAAGAATCAGAATCAGTTTCATAAAACCATATATCGCATTTTCAAAAAAATCTGATAAATCCGACACTAGTATAAAGAGATTATAAGTTCAGTGCAACCGAAGCTTAAATATCTGAAATTTATTTTTCAGTTCAAAATCTGTAAAACTGAGCGAATTAAAAGTAAAGCAACACTGCAGAGTTGACTGAAAATAAACTACCTGTGATTTTCTCACATTGATTGAAAAATCACTGGTAGCAGTTACAACTCGAACGCTCAATCACATATTACAATCAATCCCTACAATGAAAATTAAAAATAAATCTTTCATCAACAAATCGATATCAGAAGTTTTGTGAGTTGCAAAGAATCAAATTCGTCACTTGATTTTTACCTCATCAAGAGGATTCTCATATGATGTCAGTCATTTTAAAACAGCAGATGAATGAAGCAGATGTTTGGCTAGCACTAAAAACGAATAGATGATTAAGCGTTCTTTTATCATTTGTTGTACTCTTAGAAGTCACATTTCACACATGAGTAGTTGGAGGTGAATGAAAATTGAATAGAAACGAAATAGAATTTCAAAAAAATATAAAAAAAAAACAATCCTTCTATTTCCTTTAACAAGTTAACCGTTGTACGGCAAAGATCATTCTTAAACTCTACACACATGGATTGAAAATCCATTATCAGTTTGCCTGAAAGTTTGTAATCAGGAAATTTTGTAATCAGGTTCCATACCGGTTCCAATTTATTTCGGTACTCGGTTTCGGTACGGGTCTCGATTTTTGCGGTATCGGTACCTATAAAAAATTCTTGAAAAAAGTAGAGAATAATTACCATCGCCAAAGTACCAGAGACCATATCAAATTAATAACATGTTATTTCTACGGATATTTTTTGAAATAAACTATTCTTTTTTTACCAGAGTAAACATGTTTAAATTTTTATACTCTTCACAAATAGTGTGAATAGTATTATAATTATATCACGGAATTTGTAACGCATTAAACGAAGCAACGGAGATCTCATAAAATATATATATATTCTTAATCGATGAGACGAATCGAAATAGCCATGTCCGTCTGTCTCTCTCATGTTTGTATGAATCAAAACTTATACCTCAGTTTTTAAGATATCGATCTGAAATCAGGTATGGATATTTCCTATATTCCTTGGCTGAACATATGTCACAACTAGCATGCCACGCCCACTTTTAGGGGTAGCCTCCAAACAAACTCAGCGCCCACTTTTTAAATTTTGTTTGAAATTTTTATGCGTCCAACTGATTCCCAAGCGGATCATAATTTACTTGACGCCTGAAAACAAACGCTCTACGCTCACTTCCGTAGCTCAAACTGCGAGAGTAACTTTTGAATTTTCTAGCATTTCCTTTTCTAAACTTTTCTTTGAACATTATGCATAAGTACACTATGCATAAATAAATATTTTTCTTAAATAAAAATAAAAGTGAGAACCGAAACTATACCGGTACAAATGTTTTGGTTCCAGTACGGTTATTTGATTATATTCTATTTGCTAAAAGGTTCCGCTTTAAAAAAAAAAAAAAAAAAATATCGGTTCTGGTTCTGGCTTCCGTTTCGTTTCTCAATTTGAAACGGTTAATTTTGGTTAACGGTTCCGAATCCGGTTTTATATCCTATTTGTAACCATTGAAGGTGTCATCGGAGACACCATAAAATATATATAATCTTGATTCATAAGCTGGACGAGACGAGTCGCTGTAGAATGTAGTTCTATCTGGATGTTGTCCCTCTTTTTATCAAAGTTATTTTTGAGATATCTAGCTGAAATCCGTTATTTAAGTGTTGATCCATACTTCCTCGTTCTTGTGTTCTATAGGTTGTGTATTTTATTCCATGGTTTGAATCAATAATTACTACACAATTTGATGTTTTGATGTGAATGGTAATTAAAGTTTCAGTTTCACTAATATTAAAATGTTAAAACTTCTACTATTTTCTACTAGCTCTATGAACTACCCCCTTCTTGATCATCTGAATTTAGCTTCTTCTTATTTGCATGTATTAACAACCAAGGGAAATAATAGAAAACCAAGTAATTTCAGAGGATTTTCAGAGAGAAGTATAATATATCAAAGAATGACCATCTGAAGTGAGAAGAGTCTAAATGTTCAAATTTTTGTTTTGTTTTTTTGTAATCCATTGCATTCCAGTTAATGCAATGGCAAATGCTTGTTAAGTTAGTTGGCATAGTGTGGTGGAATATGTATAAGCTTGAATTGAAGACAAGACATTTTTCAATGTCAATTCTGTACTTCAGATACGTTGGGGGAGATATTGTGTGAGCTTGAAATTGAAGACAACTGTAACCTTAAGGTTCTATAATGCCAATCCTGTTGTTCGATTCGGTGGGATATATAGTGTGTGATCTTGAAATTGAAGCCAATAAAAGCTTGAGATTCATCAATGCCAATTCTGTACTTCAGATACGTTGGGGGAGATAGTAGTAAGCAGTAATAAGCTAGCTTGAGATTGTTTACTTCCAAAGGCGGTTTGTTCTTCCGGTGTTCTGGGTGGTATAGTAGGTGTGAGTTTGAAATTGAAGACAGCAACAGCAGTATTAAGCTTGTTGTGTTAGTGTGGAAGAATAGTGTGAGCTTGAAATTGAAGACAGGTGGTAGGTAGGTAAGGTTAGTCAATTCCAATCCTGTTCAACCTCCACGCTGCCGCCAGCAGTATTGCCGCGCACATCAACTCCACCGAAGCTGTTTCTTGAAACGCCGCCGCTCTCATTCGACAGAGTGCTCAAGAATTCAGGCACCTCCTGATTGGCGTCTTCCCAAAATCTTAACGAGTTCACCAACAATTGAAGTAACCGGGTCCGGATCACATAATGATGTTGAACGCCCGTTGTTACCAACACGTCCAGTACGATCGATGCGATGCACATAATCGTCGATGGCCTGCGGCATGTCATAACTTGAAACACATTAAACTCGTCTGGGCGATAGATCACTACGAGTACAATACCACTGGAAAAAGGATATTTTAAGCACCTGGTATATTACGGACTGCATCGATCGAATTTTGTATATTTTTACCATTTTCTACTAAAGATAAATTACAAAAAAAAAAATGTTTCAACGAAACACAGAAACTTTTATGAATTTAACAAAAACAAATTGCAACATATTTCTAAGAATATTGAAATAGTTGATTTGTCTATGTTCGAAATCATGTGTGTGAGATACAATTGTTTCATGTATAATCAATGTTTGAATTAGTAACTGGAACGGCTGCTAGCGCTTGTGGAATTGTTCTGCCTCTCGTGCTTATGTCGGCAGTCCGAGCGATTTACGTACCAAGCGTTTTGCAATCTCATTGAATTGATCACGACGTTCACGCCACATAATTGCCGCATCCACATTGGCGCCAGATTCATCATTTGGCTCAGCCAACAAGCTAACCACGCTCAACAATATCTTTTCAACGCTCTGCACCGGACTCCAACGTTCCGACGATAGCTCATAGCCCGTAGGATCATCACCAGGTGCGTGCAATATCGAGATGCAAACTCGGCCATCAGCGAAAATATTTGGATGGAACATTTCGCAAGTGAACTTCATTTTTGGTGGACTCAACGGATAGTTTGTCGGAAATACAAGGCGTGCGGGAAATACACCACCCTCGAAGCAGGTGCCCTCGGGTCCGGCGATGAGTGCTTCCCATTCGAAGAAATTGCTCTCATTGACAGGTCCGGCCACAATACCCTCTGGCGGATCCGTAGTTAACTGTTTGTACTCCGCCATTAAACGGCGCAGTGCAGATCCTGCCATCATGCCGCCGCGTTCCCCTTTTTACTGCTGCTGTTCGTTTTTGGTAATACTATTTAATTTACAGAATTTCAATATATTATTTTACTATAAAATATAATAGTTTTGACATGTTTACAACTGGTTCTACTGTTTTAAAATGGTGTTTTTGTTCAAACCTGTCAAATCTTGTTACGTTTAAATCAAGGAACTTTTAGTACATAAAAATGAAAGCTATCTTTTGAAAACAAAAATTTTCACAAGCTTATTTAAATTTTTTCATAGCAATAGTTAACCAATTGTTTATACAAAATATTGGCATCAAAATATTGAAACATCTTCAAAATTGAGAGTTAAGCGATTTCGAGAACATATTCGTATTATTTTAAAACGTACTCAGTTCCCAAGTGAACACTTTTGAAAAAATATCAAAACTGTTCATCTTAGAACCTACACATTATGGATTTCAATATCATTGAGTACGTTCAGCAGTACACAATGATTACTGATCAATGATCAGTCAATACGGATCATTCGCTGGTGAACGAAATGCTGTGAGCAAAATTTTGCTATTAAAATGCAAATCTTGGCGCTGTGAAATTAGACGACATAATTTTACATTAAATTGACACGAAACAAAACAGATGATGTGATCATGATTACTTCAAAGTAATCATACTATTTTTATGATACATTAGACGTGATTATTATCAGTACGTTTTTGAAGCATTGATCCACCATGATCAGTTATTTAAAATCTCCAAATTTAAATAAATTCAAAGGAATTTGATATTTCGTCCAAGAATAAGATACTGAAGAACGAAAATTGTGAAGAAAAATTCAAACGCGGCTTAATCGCAATTTAGTAAAAATTCCTGAGTTAATAATTGCAATTATCTCTCTCTCAGAAATTTGTAACTTGGACATTTCAACGCATGTTTGGTGGACGTACCAATTGACTCATAAGATCTGACAGTTTCTTAGACTCCGTGAATGCCTTGCTAAGCACCAACAAACGCAAGTAGCCTCAATTCCCAATGGAAGATCGTGCCTGACCAAAGCATTGGCGTAAGATGTATTCTATCAGAGGAGTGTGCTCGACTTCGAGATACCATGTACATTAATTTAGCCATAGATTATATTTTTTAGTGGTCCCTTCATGGCATATGCAGGATGTTTTATTAAAATTGATGAAATATTATTATTAATTAAAAAAATAAGAACAACAAAATTTTCATGCCAAAATTCAAAAAATGAGTGGCAGGTTTGCAAGGGGCTTCCCCTTGAAGTGGTTCGATCTGCGCCTCTATGGACTATTTTTTAAGAATTGATATACTATACTCTTGAAAACCAAAAAACCAATAAAATGTTCATACAGCAACTTAAAAATTGGAGCAGATTTGTATGAGGCTACCCCTTACATGATTACTTCGGTCCGTTTTTCTGTTGTCAAAAGAATAAAATTAATGAAAATATTAATCAAACTATTTTCCATCGAAGATTACTACTTTTACCCACCTCTCAGTTTCAGGAATTCCATCGCAAAATATTGTCTCGCCTTTTGAAGCGATCCAAGTTAGGAGTCAATTTATAGGAGCCAATTATAACAGCAAATTTATAATAGTTCTCGAAAGAGAAGCAGAAGGAAAGTCTAAACATCCAAAATTTAGCTCTATATTTCTTGTAGTCTCCAAAATGTGTTCGTTTAAAAAGACGTTTAGCCGGACAGATGGAAAAGTCGCCACCGATTTCGAAAAACTCAGTTGGCTGTAGTATATCGGAGCAAATCGCTTTGGTAATTTTCTGGTTTTCAAGCACTGCTATCAATAATCTTTCAAAAATTGCTATCTTCAACTGGTGCTTTAACTATTACTTTTCTAACGTCCGCAATGTACAATTCATGGCCTACAAGTTCGTAAATATGTAACGGCCTAGATTGGGCTGTGTAAGCTGTCGCGCCGTTCTGCTAAAACTTAAAGTTATCCTCGCCATTATTAGCCAGCAATAGCATCAAGGAATCCCTTATCATGGTCCGATAATGATGTCCATTGATGGTGACAGCCACTTCGAAGAAGAAAAAAGTTCCGATGATTCTTTCCGTATAAATTATAGCCCAAAATATGACGATGCCCATTGATGGTGACGGCCACTCCACCGTCATCTTCGAAGAAAAACGGTCCGATGAGTCGTTCCGTACAAACTGTAACTCATTGGTATTGAAGTGGTCCTTGCGAATTTCTTGAGGGTTTGCAGTTTCATATATCCGACAATTATAGTTGTTTACGGCTGCTTTCAGCGAAAAATTAGCCTCACGCCACGCATTTTTCACTATTAGGTTTTTTTTTTTTTTTGAAAGTTAAGCTATTGTACAGCTTAGCACTTTCAGATGAGGTGTACTGTTCCATGTCGAAAATTTCAATGAACTGACGCGTACAACTAGGGCTGTCATAAGCCCTTTTCTTTTGTCGCCCCATAGGTGCTACGGACCCCTTCTCCGCCTACCTACGCGACTGGGATAACAGCTACAGTTCGTTCACATATGTTTTCGTTTGATAAACCAACGCAAGTACTATTATTATTATTATAAGAACAAATGAGTTAAACGAGCGATATTATTGAGTATAGTCTTATGGTTTTTCATCTAGTATGTAGAAACATTTTGTGTCGAAAGGAACAAAAACAGATTCTTTTCACGAATACTGCCAACGGAGTCCCAACGGAATAGTAAGTGAATCGAAAGAATGCTGTGTATGTTTTGCTCATTTGCCTTGTATTTTCAATCGGTTTGGTCGTTTCTTGTTCACCACAACATACAACATACAACTTGTTGGAACTAATTTGGTTCCTTTGAAATAGTTTTTGAATAACCAAGTATAAATATTTCTTTGTATTTGAATTGAAGGTATTAGAAAATTTACAATAAAAGTTACCAAAGCGCTTATAATTTTAGATGAATCGGCGCGAGGTAAAAGGAGTTGAGAATTTAAACAGCAGAGAATGCAGAAGACACAATTAAGGCGTATCCGATAATTTTAGTGCGGATTAGAAGAACTGTAGGCTGAAGACTTATTTGAATGGATGGAGCTATAAAAGGCTATCACCAAATTAACTTAAGCGGCCTTGCCACGGTTAAAGGGTGTCCCAACCAGAGTGTACGATTTTATTTAAAATTGTAAGGCATATTTTTTGAGCGAGTTGTAATATTTTTATTGCATTGTAAAGTAGATATCTTTCGATTATGTATGGAATAAAATATCTGGCAAATGGCACTCGCAGCTCTGACCACAGAACCTTGCTCTTTTCATGCAATTATCGATGATATTTTGACAAAAATATGGCTCTATCTCACCGATGGCACTTTCGATCTCTACCTTGAGTTCAGGAATTATTTGTCGTTTATTTACATACACCTGAGATTTCACAAAACACCAAAAAAAAAGAAATCGCACGGCATTAAATTGCACGATCTTGGTGACTAATTGACATGAGAATTTCGGCAGCTGATTCGGTCTGGAAATCGTTGCTCCAATAAGTCGGTTGTTTCCACATATTGTATCCACAGATCCATACCGTTCAGTTGAGCCCATAAGAACTCCATTATCTTGTTCCTGTAACGAATGCCATTCACAGTCACTGCATTTCCGTACTCATTTTCAAGGAAGTGAAGCACAATCATACAGTTTGACCAAAATCCTCATCAGAGAGTTATTCGTTGTGTATGCATTTGTTTCTCATGGATCACATGCGAATTTTCTGTGCCCCAAATTCGACAATTTCGTTTGTTGACGAACTCATTCAGCTGAAGCCATTCACTTCACTTTTCTCCGTTACCCTTTGCTAACACGTTCAAATATGTAGCGTTTCATTTGTAATAATCGGAACAATCGTATATGACAGCTGTCAAATTTCAGAGTTGCCACTTGTGCAGAAAAAAATGACCACAAATTTGAGTCGTGTATTCTTGTTGGGCCACACTGTATTTATAGAAATGTACAAAGTTTTTTAGATGTATAAGCTATACATATCACCAATAAATGTAACAAATTTTATTAAATTTTACTGAAGCGTTGCTACTACAACTTTCACAACTAGCTAATTTATTCTTCTCAGCCGGTTGAAAAAACGAAAATAATTATGTTGAACTTTACAACGAGGTCAAAAGTATCTGCACGACTTCTATCATATTTGGCAGTTAATTATACAGATACGAAATCTTACCTTGGTTTTAAAATTGAGCACTCTGTAAAAAGAGTTATCAGCTTAGAATGTCAAATATTCCGAAGCAATAAATAAATCAACTATACAGGGGTGCTACAGATAACGCTTTCGCCTCAAAATCTCTAAATTTCATACATAAAACTACATTTTTTGTAAGAAATTAGGAAATTTTAAGGCGCAAGTGTTTTCTGTGGCACCCCTGCTGGACAATATACTCACGTAGGCAAAAGTATTTTGACAATTTTTTTCGTTTGTAACTTTTTATTTATTGAAAGGTCAATTAAGGTAATACATTAATAAAAAATATAACATTCCTTAGCATGTATCACTTTTTGCAACGTCTCGGTACAGACTGCACCAAGCTGTAGATATAATGCAATGGAATATCCTTCCAGATTGCTTTTACGTCGGATATTGTATTCTCGCGCCTCCTTGTTAAGTTTGGACACCGGTTTCTATTTATATAAAACCAGAGATTATCTATAATGTTGAAGTCTAGGCTTTGGGGTGGAAACTCAAACCTGTTAACCACAACATCCCTCAAGAATTGTTTAATGATTTTAATTTGTCCTGCTGGAATATAAAGGACTCCCCGATCAATTCATGCGCAGATGGGAAAGCATGTTCATTTAACACATTCAAATATTTCCCTTTTTCCATGGTTACATCTAATGGAACTAAATCTACCAAGCCATTGTAAACTACGCATCCCCTAAACCAATTACGGAGCCACCATAATGGTTCGCTCTTTCACATGCGGGTGTCACTTTTTTTTTAATTTGTTTTGAAATGCTGACGTAGACTTTTTTATTTGAGAATTGAAACTCAAAAGAACTATCATCGCTCCACATAACATTATAACACAATGATTCTGGTTTGCCGATATATTTTTTTGGCAAACTCAAGGCAACTCGGTTTACGGTCGATAATTTTACGTGATAACGTCATAAGAAAACATAATATATATATACTATATAATATATTGTAATATATATATATTTATTCTGCCTGTTACATACATTCGAAAAAACTTATTATACGCTGGTTCCACAGCGTGCAGGGTACAATTAACTAAAACTTACTGACAGGCGCCAACATCAAGACAACGCTACTGTTAGTTTCATATATGTATGTACATATGTATGTGTATATTCTACCATGCGCGTGTATTCTACCATGTGCATATTTTGCATATACAAAGAGACTGACATACACAGCGCCGCACTCCACCGCGCGCTAGTTAACACTAATACGTTAACACACACATAACTAACGATCGTGCCTCTCTATCGCTTGTTTCGCGCTCTCGCTTGCACGTACGGCTGAGGTGTACGTGACAACTTTTCGTATGTGGCGGCGTTCATCGATTTAATAGACGTTATCACGCTTATCAGCAACAACAATATATCAACCAGACTAAGCCGCAGAAAAGGTTTGCTTTTCTATAAGCAGCCGACCAATACTTCAAATCAACGTAATTTTGAAAGTAGCAGTGTAAAAACCCCTATTTTATCTATTTATTATATTAACATGAAATTTATTATATTAACATATAACTTTATGTTTAACAATGATTATATGAACAAAGGAGTATATAATAGACATTTTCTGGAGAGGATTCGCCTAAAATAGTACAAAAATCATTCCAAAGTGTGGGAGATAGTCGGAATTATTGGGCTTCCGGAACAGGGTATGGACACCTTACAGAAATCATGGGAATTGAGGCGGGAACATGGTATTTTAGGTGGTCACCAGATTTGTATATAATCGAAGTGGCATATCTTCACTACAATTCTTTGGTACTAATTCCAAACTACAGAAAACCGCCATCAGTTTCTGGAATATCTTCTTTTTGTTGCCATTTTCTGGAGAGGATTAACTTGAAATGAAACAAAAACCCATTCGAGAGTGTGGGAGATAGTCGAAATCATTGGGCTCACGCAACAGGATATGGACTCCTTTCAAAAATCATAGGAATTGAGGCGGGAACAGGGTATTTTAGGTAGTCACCTGATTTGTATATATTCTAGTGCCAACTATTGTTCATTGCAGCGCTCATTCCAAAAATCCATTGGAACATGTCTATGCCACATAATCCTTCCCGGGATTGACCAAGTGGCATAACATCATTACAATTCTTTGAGATTAATTCCATACTTCAGGAAACCGCCATCAGTTTCTGGAATATCTTCTTTCTGGTGCCAGTTTCTGGAGAGAATTAGCTTGAAATAGTACAAAAAACCATTCGAGAGTATGGGAGATAGTCGGAAACATTGGGCTCCCGCAACCGGATATCGACTCCTCTCAAAAATCATGGGAATTGAGGCGGGAACAGAATATTTTAGGTAGTCACCTGATTTGTATATATTCCAGTGACCAACTATGGTTCATTGCAGCGCTCATTCCCAGGATTCATTACAATTCTTTGAGACTAATTCCATACTTCAGGAAACGGTATATGATACAGTATATCAGTTGAGCGATAGTCAGAGATTCAATCACAGCGACTGAAAATCACTAATAGTATCAGTTGCCACTTGATATTCTAATTCACGGCGTATCAGTAATATATCATGCATATCATCAACTTGATACGTTGATACATTTTGTGCTGTTAACACTACATGCATGATATATTACTCATACGCTGTGAATCACAGTCGCACTAATAAGAAACAAATGATACTCAATCACGAATAGCAACTGATATTAGTGATTTGTCAATCACCGTGATTGAAACACAGGTAGTTAAATATCGCTCAACTCTAAAGAGAACCGTTACATGTTACAGTTCTTCAAAATACAACGCTAAACGTTGCGCAGAGTTTTGTCAAAATACTTTTGCCTATGTGTGTATATCTGTATTCTTTGCAATCATGGGAAAATCCAACTCAAAATAAATTTTAGCAGAAACTTGCTCACATATATTTAAGCAATTTTAAACAACATTTTAATATATAGTTTATAAACATTTAAATAAGCATTTTTGTTATGTTATTTTAACTGCATGTGTTTGTTTTTAAATGTCATGTACGAGAATGAATTTGCAAAAATATTATTAAATTGTCTTTTCATGCATAGCAATTTGATTATTTAACACTTCATATTTTAATTTGAAGTTTATTTTTATGCACAAAAATGAATAAAAAAGAAAACGCTTTGAAATGCAACTTGGCTGTGCAAATATTTATAACTGACAAACGGATATGATAACTACTACAACCGTTTCCGTTCTAAAACCATTTACAAAATAAAAAGCATTAGATACAATACTTATTTATAGTTATTAATGTCTTTATATGCATATGCAACTCTGAATTTCTTAAATGTTTTTATACTGTCTGTATTTTTAATTTGTTTTTATTTTTATTTGATCTACTATTTCTACAACTAAAACAAAAAAAAATTTCGAATACTACTATTACTACTAATATTTCTCAATAATTGGCTGCCTTTATGTACTTACAATAAATTTGTTTCAGTGTTGTAATTGATTTAAAAGTTTCAAAATGTATTTCGAAAAACAAAAAAAAAAAACCAAAGAAAATAAATGCTTACGAAATTAGTTTGTTGATGTCTTTGATGAATTTTTTGTATGTTTTTTTGACATTTGCAAATTTAATGAATTTATTTTACTAATCACTAAACAATCTTTTGCCCCTTTCCAACACACTTTTGCGCACAGTGCGCACAGGGACGTGCCGCATGGTTGGAACGTGGTCGACGTTGCAGCGTACAGGAGACGCAACAGCAGGCGACTTTGAGTCGACGTTGGGTCAAACGAAATCGAGTAAGTTATGAGTATTCAGACATTTTAATTCGCAAGAACTCCTATTAAAATGTTGTTGCTGTCCAACAGATACAGGATGCTTCGTTGGGCGGTTCATCGGACGATGAGGATTTTCTTGGTGTACTACGCGGCCCGAGCACTTTTGCCAATGCATTTCTCTATGTGGGCCTGGGCACGGTAGCTTTGGGTTTGGTCATTGCATTTGTCGGTACGGGCGAGAAGGGCTTCAAAACGGTAGAATTAAGACTTATAGGGCCGTCACTGATAGGTGAGTTCTGAATTTGCAACTATAGGTATGTATGTATAAAATTATACTAATGATTTTGTGTGTCATACTTACAGTGATCGGCCTGGTTTGCTGCATTTTACGCATACTTTTCTGCATCTGTCCATCACATTGCATTTCATCGAATAAGAAAACACGCAAGAAAAATGGCAATAAAATCGATGCGGATCATACAACCTCGCTGCTGCGCGGCGAGAGTAAACGTGTCTCTATTGCGCGTGGACCAGTGACGCAGGTGAGTACAGTTTTTTTTCCAGGTTCATGCGCGAGTCCTTGGTTGTGACGGAATGTCACTGAAATTTACGGCATTCATCTTAGCGCCCTCATAGACTTCTCCAAACCGTTCTAACGCTTTATTGTACAGCTCCACAGGCCGACTGTCATCGCACGCAATCAACTTTATGCTGCCATCCGTCATCGGTGCACCATGGTGGTGCAATTTCAATTTCTGCAATTTCTGCCATGGATGCTTCAATCCACCACCATTGGTTGCGAGGTGTTCGCTCCTCTTCGCTGTTTTCATCAATGCCTCCAATGATGTTTCGAACTTTGATGATTTCAGCGAAGGAAGCCGACCAGCTGTTGCCGTTCGTATTCGCTTTTTTAGGAGACGAATTGTGGCTCTCCTCCATCGATCGGTGTCTTTTCGTTGCCGATTCCTTCTCCGGTTGGTAGTCGAGTCTGAAGTCTGGCGTAATGGACCATGCCCATTTGACTTCAGCTTCTCTTCTCACTAGTTCCTTCTTTGTCATTGTTTCATCTTACATCATGCTATTCCGATGACGACCCGGCTCTCTCTTTTGTGACAGTTTCCTTCCCTCAACAACTTCTCTCCTTGCTTGCTGCTGGGTTTTACTGCTGTATAGATTGGCCTTCACTGTATCAGCAATCTGTGAGTTCTTTGGTTGTATACCACTATTATTGGTTTAACTTCGTCCTGTCGTCGCCTCCGCCTTATTTTGGAAGTTCGGCCTGCTCGATTCTCCCGATTTTCCGGAGGCAATTCCTTCTGCCGGTTTTTTTTTTTTTTTTTTTGTGTAGGAATTCTGTAATCCGTGTTTGCATTTTTTTATGTCCATTCTGCTCCCACGAGTTGAGAAGATGTATAAAGGTCCGCCCCAGCAGATATTTACAGTAGTCCGGCACCAGGATAAAGGAAGGAATGTAGAAACGGGATGAATGGGCACAGAGGCGCTAGCGTATATGTGTCAGATCCCCTCGACTAGTTTAGTTCGAAATATTGGATGGGTTGGAAGTGTTCGAGACTATGATTTTGTTCGAACCCACGGTCCGCTTGCTGTCCGGGACTGTTTATTTGCGAGAAATTTCTTTCCGCTTATTCACAGCAGACCTCTAAAAAGTTCATTCCGCAAAGAACTTTTAAATGAATATAATGAGTAATAATTACGAAGCTTGCAGAGTGCGAAACAAAGTTTAGATTCGATAAATTTCAATTCGGTGTCATACTCAGCGACCTCAAAAACTCCTATATACCGAGTTTCAAAAAGATTAAATGACTTTTTCCAAAATTTGTCCACTATTTTGGAACCGCCATTCTGAGTGCCCTTTTTACAGAATAGAGGAATTATCTTAACATTGTAAAAACAAACAAACTCATTATGATCAATATTTAATAAACTTAATTTTTTTCCCGGTCTTTCAGCCAAAATATCCCATCACACATAAGCGTAGCCAAAGCAAAATGCTCAACGAGGGCATGGAAGCCTTGCGACAGATAGCGACCACTTCGCTATTCATGCAAAATGAACAAAAACCAACGACGAATCGGGTTGTTCCTATAATCAAAGAACCAGAAAACGTAACAGGTATGTAAAACATTTTATTATACTAGGCACACAACAACATATAACAAAAATATTTCAACCCGAGCTGCTAAAATAAGTTTTTATTACTAGGTCTTTTTTAAATATGAAAAAAAAACGAATTTAATTAGCTTCAATTCAATGTCGCATTGAACTAGATTATTATAGATCATCCTATGATATATGATTTATTACATGTCTGTGAGACTATCTTTATAAAAAGTAAATCAAAATCATAAAACTTTTGACACTAGGCTAGATGACATCAATAGGAATGTTCAAGCTAGCTTCAAAATAATTCAGTAGCCTGTTTAAAGAGAACGACACTTAAGCACCCAGTTATCTATATGAATTTAGGCAGACGCATCGATTGAGTCCTGACTAGGTCTGATACTTCTGTGAAGTAGGGAACTCAAAACAGAGAACAGATTTTGAAAATAAAATATCATGATTTCAGTTTTTTTTTTTTGAGCATTGGCAAGTGTTAAAAATTTTACTGCTTTGACGTTTCCAAAACGCTTTTTATTCAATAAAAAACATAGGGCACCACAAAAACACAAGTTATATTGAGACTTTTCGATGGATAGAAAAGCGGATCGCCTCAAATCTTCCCAGACTGACTTCTGTAGAAGCTGCTTGAACGTAAGAGACACTTACTCTGCAATTACCTCGCCCTTTATCCGAAAATAAGGAGATTATTAGTAACTATGTGTTTACTAAGGAACCTAATCTAATTGGCAACCTTGAAGAAGTGGGCGTCACGTTTTTTAACCTCCACCTACTGTCTGTTAGAAGAAGGGAACAGATCCCTTTGTATGACAATAAAATATGCTGGTTTGTCCAGAACCATTGCAACCCCAACTAACGTACTCTTAATTAAACCCACAAAATAGTCGCATCATTTATTTGATAGGTTGCGAAGAGAAAAAGGCACGAATTCCATTTTTCTTCTAAAATATTGTGTCTAAAGTTGGTAAAAACCATGTAACGCCCTCGGCCAATCACAAAGAGCTGATCTCTCTCCCTCTCTCAGCTCTCTCAATTTGCTAAAAAAAGTGAAAGTGAAAGTGAGTGACGCTATATTAATAAACAACAGACGAAAGTGTATGCATTGAAAAAGAGAAATTTGACTTGTTCATTTTCTTATTTACATCTTTTTATACACTTTAACGTTTAGCCTATGGTAGAATAATATAATATATATAATATAATATAGCGTATTCCGCATAGCTGCTCTCTTTTTTGTTTCGTTGGGTTCCTTTACTTTCAGCTGGAAGAAAGGAGAAAAATATATTATCTATCTCTGTCGTGCTGTAAAGGGCGACTCACGTTGTAGAGCATGTTCGAAGCAGTTCGAAGTTAGGCTCGAAATTAATGTGGACGCACTTGCCAACTTGCCAACTTGCCAACTTGTTGGCGAAAATCATTTGAGTGTGTTTTTGTTAGCATTTTTGTTGGTAGAAATTTGAAAGAAGAGAAATCATATAAGTATATAAAACTAAAAAGCGAAAATGCTTCGCCGCAAAGTTTTATGTATGACATTGGAACACTTAATGCAGGACTGGTCATTCATAGTAGACACGAGCTGAGAAATAGTAAAATTAGAACAACAAAAAAGTAAGGAGAACGACCGTTCACAGCGTAAAGTTATAGCACACCGATACATGCTTACTTTTACACGCTCTCTTTCTGGGCTGTATTGATGTAGAGACAAAAGAGACACTCCCGAATTATTGATCTTAATGGCTACTTTTAAGACAAAATGTCAAATTTCGACCACTGGGAGCACTCTAGTTACATTTTTTGACCCATGAGAAGTGTTTCCTGGGGTTTTCATACTTAATCAGAAAAAATAGGGTTGATTGTTAATGTGACCTAGTGTTATGCATTTGTATGCTTTAAATAACGCAATTCTATGTTACGGTTTTTTTCCAGAAGCGTCATTGGAAATGAAAAAACTGGAGACTGCGCTTAATGTTTACGAGATGAGCGATGAGGATGAACAGGATGAGGATGAGCAACTGCAGCGTAACAACAACACCACCTCCAATAACAACTACAACAGCAACAACAGACAACAACTGAAAGATGCTCAGTCTGCAACAAAAAACACAACAACAACAACAACAGGAACAAGAACTGCCGTTAAAACAAGAACAAGTAGTACCACCAATAATAGCACAAAAATAACATTTGAAGAAACAGGTTCCACAAGTCATAAATTAGCGCGTCAAAGAGTAGCATTACATCAACAACAACAACAACAAAAACACCAACAGCAACAAGAAAAGCTAACCGAGCAATCCCAGTCGCTGTCATCCTCCTCCACCGTCAAAGACTCAATAGATGGCGCCGATGAGCTGCTCATGGAAACATCATTAATGTTACTAAATGCATCCGCAACAGCGGCGACACAAAATGAAGCGCGACCACCGCCAGCCATGCCGCCCAGTAGCAGTGCTGGTGCCATACCAAGACTTAAAAGCGCTGCCTTTACAACACCTGCGCCAGAAACAAACACAGCAACAACAACAACCACAGCAGCAGCAGCAGCAGCAAAAACAACAACAACAGCGGAAGCAGTAACAACAGCGTCCTCCAATTTCTTTGGTGGTCCACTACCCAAGTACTATACTGGTGGAGGTGTTGGTGGTGCACACACCGGTGCCATTTCACGTATACCCACTTCAATCTCACATCCAACGAGTAGCAGTTATTCTAGCTACGATCTACCACCAACGCAGCCACATACCTATGCTGCAGCGGCTACAGTGCGTGGACCACTCGGTATGCCACTTTCCGCGCTAACAGCATCCTGTTCGACATACGCCATGCCGGCATCCGCAGCAACTACAGGACTGATTGCATCAACTTCGGCGGCCACAACTGCCACAATATCCGCATCGAGTACAGCGTCTGTATTGGCATCAGTTACACAGCCGCCGCTGCCACCCACCACAACCACCATCAGTTTGCTGCCATTACCTGCACCGCCAACGCTGGACTCCAATGCTGCAACGAGTACATCAACGACGACCACGTCGCTAGCAACTTGCATACCCGGCCAGGTCATGGATCTGACAACACCGCATAATAAAAATAGCTCACAACTGCAACGACAGACTACACAACCGCAAATTGCAACCACCAGTCTGAGCATATTACTGCCGACTGCGCCAACGTTAGCACGTCCATCATCATTACCGCCATCTACAACATCCAATTCGGCGACACACACGGCTTTTAGTACTTCCACATCGAGTAGCGCTTACATGTTTCCCGCAGCGCCAACGTCCGCGAGTTCCATGGCACGCGGTACGACATCCAGCGGCATAAGTTTACTTGCACCACCGCCCAAAACGCCGCCGTCAAGTAAATTTGAACCGGAACTGGTGCTTAGTCCTGCAAAGCTTGGCCAGTAGTTAGTAGTGCCATTACATCGACATTGCTAAATTACTAGAGTAGACAGACAGACAGACAGACTAGTTAGGCATATATAGTAGTTATACAATATATAATACTATTACGCAAGGCTCTCAACTGATAAGTTCTAAATGTGTAAGTTCAGCAGCGCTTCTACCATTTCAAAAATATGTATCTGTATCTCTGTATATGTATGTGTGTATCTGTTTAGATACTCTTCTAATCTTTATATGTACCATAACAAGAAACCAAATTTTTAAACCCTAACAACTGTTGTACTAACCTAATATAAATTCTTTCTAAATGCTTTCAGTGTGCATAATTACAATAATTGTCTGTCAAAATGTGTAGTTCTAAAATATGTACAATATATACGAGATATATTTATATCTACATGTTTCGTCGTAACCCCTTGCCCGAAGCTTTGAACAGTTGAAGTTATGAAAACCAAACTGCTTAATTGAACAATACTGTATACAATACTCTTTTACAGTTATAACTTTCCTATACAAACACTTCCCCTAAAACTTATGTACTAATTCTTCATTCTAGTATTTATTCTGCCAAAGTTTCTTCAACTTTCATTAGGCACGTTCAGCAGAACTAAACGCTGACTGATTTGTGATTACTGATTACTATTTTTACAGAAATACGAAAGAACAGAAACAAACGAAAGTATCTCTTACTGCTACAAAAATGCTATATTCCATAAGCTAATATGTGGTAAGGGTACTCACGTTCAAGCCCAGCAGTACGAACTCTGTACTAACAGGTACCTTAGTGAAAGTGCGGAGTTTATATCTAGTATAAGAACTATTTAATCCTTCAATTTCATATTAAGGCTATTCTTGCAGCAAAATACAACAGTAGATATGCTAAATAAAGTATGCTTATCATAGTTCCGGTTTACATCTACATTCCAGGAAATAAAAACACTGTTTTGAGAGGCATCAGCGAGAGAAGTCTAACCGAACCGGTTATAAATGCCAATGAAACTCTAAATTATTTCATATAAAGGAAGAAACAGATGACGGAAGCTAGACAGCAGGCGTAAAGCTACTTCGAAACTTTACTCTGTAAGTTTTACAGCGAACATTAAGCTCACTAATCCATCAAGGAAAACCACTTAATAGATACTGTAAAAGCTGTAGATACTGTAAAGTATGGGGACAAACAAGAAACTAGCACTAACTGATATTGAAAGAACTTTCTTTGCTAAGCCTATATAACACCGAACTGCAACATCTATCTAACCAGCTGTCTATATATGCTTACTCAAGACATAAAGCAAGGCCGTAAAGTCGGTCAGCGTTCTTTTGAATATATCCCACTTTCAAGATTCGACCACGATTTAAACAGATCAAATGGAAGACGCACTTCGAATATGACTGAATTAATGTCAAACTGGTAGATGACCTTTCTTAAAGTGTGAATGTGTTTTTAGTACTTCTATTAAAAATAATATTAAAAATAACTCAGTTACTTGGAATCACTAAAATATAGAATCTATTTTATGTCAATATAATTCAGTTTCTACAAAAAAAAAATGTTGATTGATTTCAATGTTATTAGCTAAATGTTAAGAAAATAGTTAATTCTTACTTTGTCAGCCATAACTGAGCACAAATGTAAACACAAATGTGTCATTCTAACGCTCTCCTACTAATAGAAGCCGGAAGACATACATGAATAACATGCCAATGAAACAAAACATGGTAACATTGCTACGATCGTGTGTTAATGTGGTGGCATTTAAAAGCGCAGATTATGGTATTTTTTTTTAATCACTGAAAGTAGATGTTATTCACACCAAGTCGATAAGAAAAAAGAGAAATGAAAAGTAATCACACCGCCCTGTGCAAGCCCTTTCAACATTTTTTAACTAATTACAGTCTTTTAGTTAACTTGATCCAATTCTGTACTAAGAACAGACATTTAGTTCTAATAAAAAGTATTTTCTTGAAATAGCCATGAAATTCCATCTTTTTATGCCGGTTCTCTGCTCTGAGAAAAGTAGTAGAAGGAGAAAAGCTAAATATAAAGCGAATTAAATATATTTAAAGGGAGGAAAAACACTGCTCTACTTTTGTTCAAAGAATATTTCTGGAATTTCATTAAAATTGGTAGAAAACCATTCCATTCCATCCATTTTTCACATCATAGCAATTCTTCTTTGAGCCAAAAGATTAATAGCCAAAAAAATTTGTGTTGAATAAATAAAATGAAAAACATTTTATTCCGTCAACTTGCTGATATTCTGAATATTTCTCTTTGAGGCTCTTCTGAGGTATTTCTAAGGCTAATAAAACCCAGAAAAGATTTGTATGTTTGTTTCTAAACCCTCCATCATTGTAAACTGTCGATTTCATCCGAGAACACATTTTATAATGGTAGACGAAATCATCTATTGTGAATTGTATTTAATTTTGACTTTATTTTCTAATTTACGTTTTATAATGTTTCGGTAAAAACTTTGGTATATGCATATTATTTCGCAATTTAGACCATCGAAAATTCCTTTCGTGCTGGTATTTCCTGGTTTATTTTTCTAGTACTTTTTGCAACTCCCAAAAACATATAAAAAAGAAAGGTTTCCTTCATATTTTAATATAAAATAAAATTCACAATAAGTAAAAATTTCATATTTCAAAATTTCTGAAATTTCATCATATTTAACAAATTTACGCGATCGAATATGACGTTTAATGCATATGTATATGGTCAAGTGTTTATCCAAATTCTTTTTGAATATAGAAAACTCAGCTTGAATCTCAATTCGCAATAGTTATAAAAATGTTCCAGTATTTGCCTAATACTACAATTTCTATGTTATTTTATTAAAAACTGTTAATAACATATAAATTCATGCATATTTAGAGCTATCTCTATGTTGGTGAGACTTCTAGATACAGGGAAGTGGTGGATACCCCACAAATAAAATGTGTTCTCTTCATTTTGATATGGCTTACGTTATTTCCTTATGGTATTTGTGACACTTTAGCGCTTCGTAGATACGGCTCTGTGCATATTAAAGCATACGTTTGTTGGCCCTTAGTTTTAACACAGTTTTAAACGCAGAAAATATTTTAAAAGGAAGTAAATACCATGCTTATTCTATCTAATTTCCGCTACTTCGCTTTTATTTTGGTAAACCTTGTAATGTGCCACTTAACAATGTATTTCAATATCCCAATATTTCTTTGTTAAACAAATTATTTTATTTATTTAAATCATAAATCAAGAAAGCCTTCAAAATTTCAATTTTACAATATAACACACTATTTTATAAACTTACTTTAAAAATTCCCATTATTTTTTACATTTTAGTTGAGTATGCCACACAACTTGTTATACTATTAGCACATAGTACTATTAGTATTATCAGTTTGTCTGAAAGTTTTTGTAATGCATTAAAGGAGGCATCGTATACACTATAAGGTATATATATTCTTGATCAGCTCGATGAGACGAGTCGACGAAGCCATGTCCGTCTGCCTGTTCATCTGTCTGTCCGTCTGTATGCTGTTGCGCATATTTTTTGGGTACTAATTTTTATGCTATCCAGTTGATAACTAATAGAGTATCATCATTGCCCGTCACACCCACTTTTTGGGGTAGTCGCCATAAAGACATACCGCCCACTTTTGACTTTTTGTATGAAAAACTTTATGGTAGCTTATAGCGGACGGACGCTTCACATATACATTAATGGATGGGACCCGCCCACTTTCTGGGGTAGCCCCCATACAAAACCCATTGCACACTTTTGAGTTTTTTTATGAAAAACTTCTATGTTAAAGTCAATATTAGGTTGAAATACAATTTAGTGGACAGCTCATTAATACACATGTACAAATGGGCGTTTCTCGCCCACTTTTTGAGGTACTCCCATACAAACTCACAGCTCACTTCTATGCATTTGTATGAAAAACGTCAATATCAACTTGAAAATCGATATGGTGGCATCTTATAGATGGTCGCTACATACGCAGTTACTAGTCTGCGTGTACCGCCCACTTTTTGGGGTAGCCCCTATTTAAACATTTAAAGCCCCACGTTTATGTTTTACAATACGATTTAAAATTTCTTGTGAATAGTATTAGAGCTTCGGTTCAACAGAAGTTAACGATTTTTTCTTGTTATTTTACTTGAATATGCCACACCACTTGTTACTTGTGTATTTTAACTGAAAACTCTACTCAAATATATATTTCAATTTCATTTCTTTAAAAAAAAAAGATTATATTTTTATGTTTAATTGACAATACTCCTGTTCTAGATTTCGATGCATATAATTTTATCGGTATCGCTTTCATTGCATTTGTCCAATTTTTCACTATTCGCAAGATTTTGCGATTTAATTAAATCAACTCAAAAAATCCTTCGAAAAGTGACAAATCGGAACTTTTTAGTTGGAATTTTAGTTGTAGTTATAATTGCATATCCTGCCCTCTCACATTTCAGTCTTTTTGAAAGTTCTTGGTAAGAACTTCTTAACAGTTTTTCCCAATATTTAAATTATAGAACTTCTGCAACAAAATTCCCAACAATTTTTAACCAATTATGCAAATTGTAGCTTTAAAACTGATAATACATAGTTTAAAAACTCTATCCACACCACTTGTTACCTGTTTCTTCTACCTGAAACTCTACTCAAATATGTATACCTATTTCAACTATTTTTCAAACTGTGGTATACCATAAATAGAATAGAAGAATATAAACGCATTACAATACAATACACAAATTATAAAAAGCATAGAAAACTAATTTTATGAAAAAGATATTTCACAAAAAACAAAAAAAAAACAAAGAAAAAGAAAAAGAAAAACTGAACCTGAGCAAGTTGTTAAGTTTGTGTCCCAACATATCGTTTATAAATAAAATAAAAAAAAAATGAAACAATTAAAGATTACAGAAAGAATGTTTAAGAACGCAAAGGTTTGTTATAGACTGTAGTGCATAAATATAATATAATGGGTATACAGTGAAGACTAACTAAGATGTACGAATAAGTAAAAAGTTTTCACTGTGTACTCGAGATTAAATGGCAATGTAGCGTGCAATTTTTAGTGAAATGAGGTTTAGGTAAAGAACAAAAACAAACAAAAAATTAGAAGAAGAAGTTTTAAGAAAATCGTAAAACATAATTGTAAGCTTATGAGTAAATAAAAGATAAAACTGAATTATTAGATATGCGTAAATAAAATATTTATTTAATTATTAATTTAACTATATAACAGAAAGAAAAAAACAAAAACAAAGAAATTATAAGAAATAAATATACTTATATAAAGAAATGCTGTAAAATCATTTATTTCGTTTTATATTTAAGTTTATACAATAAATATAAAAGGAAAAAAAACCAATATATAAGTGCATAAATAAAAGAAATGAAACTGTTATGCCATAAGTCTAAGTAAATAAGAGATTATACATACTTACTATATACAGAAAAGAAATATACTATATATATATATATGAAACAAGAATGGACAAACTCTATAGTAAAAATTATATTATAATAGTGACATGAGGAAAAAACAAACAAAACAAAAATATTAATAATAATAATATTAAAAAACAAACAAATAAAAGTATTATGAATGTCTGTATGTGCTATAAAATACAACAAGAAATATGTCAACTGAACAATTGAAAATTGAATAAATGTATGAAAGAAATGATGCGGATAATTTAAAAGAACCGTAAAAAGAACACAAAAATATACACGTATAACTCTACAACCTTTTAATTTTTTCATATATCACACATATAATCTTCTCATGGTTCAACTGCTAGAGCACTACAGAAACTTGTAAAAACTCCACAGTGTTGAAGACAGAACAAAAACTAGGTGAAAAACCATGTTGAAAATATGCAAAGTTACAAAATACCAAACAGTTTGGCCAAAATTAGTATTTTATAAATTTTTTTTTGTAAAACGGTTACACTTAATTTAAATTACCGTTGAACTAAGTCTCTAATGCCATGTTTTCACTAATACGCGTTATCGCGTCCACAATTTATCGAAAAAAAAATCGAATGTTGTTCACATTGCATTCTGCGTCCACGTCCACGTCAGCATCCAAACGGCTGATCGTAATTATTTTGTAGTTTATACTTAATTTAAACATAAACTTTATTTATTGCCATAGCTCACAGATATGTATTTATATTTAAACAAAATATAAGTCTTTACAATGACATTCATTTATTCTAAGAGTAAATTATTTTAATTATAAACTAAGCAGCAGTCGACACACACATTTTTTAAATTGGCTGCCATTTCTTTAAAAATATGTGTGTGGGTTTTTTCGCATACCCCTCAATGTTTTCCACCCACAAATCGAAGAGTTAGTAAGTGGTCCTGCTGTTCATTCCATTTTTATCACAGCTACAAGAACAAAAAAGTGTATAAAATAAATTTAAAATAAACTCAATAAGAATTTTTGCAACTGTTTTCACAGATATGTGCGCTTTACGATTGCCCTTAATATACAATATATGGGAGACTTCGAATTGCGTTATCATAACAGAAATGGAGTTATCGTATTACCTAAATAATCGAAATCATAAGAAAAATCGATAAAGAAAGTCGCGTCCAATATGAACACGACGTTTTGCCATACCTAACTGCATATGTCTTTTGCATAGGTTTGGACATGCGTTCATTGATTTTTGGACGTAAACGTGGACGCGAACGTAGTGAAAACAGAGTATAAGGACCATTTTCACAACTTAGAAATACATTAGAGAAAACGAATTGCCAAGATATGCTATTGGGAGATTAATATTGAGTAGTGTATTACACGATTTCACGACTTCATATTTGTAATAAATCCATTTGGAGTAGCCTTGCAGTATAAATCGATTTTTGGTCTGTTATCGGTCACTTTTTGTCTGATATCGTTACTCTTGTCTTACATATTTATCGGTTAGTTGCTACATGAGGAAAAGGTGAACAGTGCATGCATTTGTGCAAATTTAAACAATTTTAAGTATAAATTAGAAGAAAAAATTTAATGAGAGCCGCTGCAGTAGAAAAAAATAAACGAGCCAATGAATATAGTATGCACGTTTGCATTCCAAATTTTAATAAAAAAAATAAAATTTTGTTTGTTTTCATTTTGCTTTTGATTTGGTTTGTTATCGAAATTGTGAAATCAAGTTGGCAGCTATCATTGAAATACATATAAATATATATGTTCGTTGAACTATGCAATACGTTTATAGGCTTAATAACAGTCGAAAACAGTTGAAAACTAGGATAGAGCGTGAAAAAAACTGACCTATAATGTTATAGCCAAGTCGTGCAAATAGCTTTAAGTGTTCAAACAACGCGCACAAATGCTAGCAGCGAAACCAGCAGAAGATTGTGTGAGTGTGTGTTATGGCCAATACCTTTACATTTTTTATTTTTTATCAAATATTTTTTCTATAATTTTTTTAATTTTTCAATTGGTTCACTTTAAAGTTGTTTCTCATAAAATAAGTTTATAACATTTTTATTTTATAACGAAAATTTTATTTATTTAACAAAACAACAAACAAATCGAGATTCAAAATTAAAACAAACACTTTTTCGTTTTCCTGAAATTCATAAAAACATGATAATATAAATAGAATAGAATGTAATATGATAAAATGTGTAAGAAATGAGAAAAAATAAAATGTTGAAAAAAAAAAACAATTATTTGCTTATTTATGTGGCACTACAACCCTGCAACGGTCATCGGACGTAGTTATGCAGAAGCACCAGTCGCTATAGGCTTTGGAGCGCTGGTAGCAGTCATTGCCAATACCAAATTTGGTCAGGTCATCATAGACCTCCTTCATGCCAACGTAAGCTCGATCGCACTCAAACGTCGTCAGCCAATTAAGTTCAGATTTCCTTCGATGCTGAAGCTTTGGGGTGCACCGGTGGAGTGTATCAACCGCAAGTTCATACGGATCCTAAATTTTATAACTCTAATACGTTTAAAAATCAGTGCTCGCAAAATATGCTCAACCAAATATTTCTATGCTATCTGCTCAGCGAAAAGACAGAGAAAAATTAACGAGACTCGCTCACTCTCTCAGCAGAACAATTCTTTTTGATTCTTTCGTGTCTTCTGTTTCATGCTTCTCGATGAACAAAACACACGAAGCTCTCTGATGGGGACACTTTCGTTCGGCTCTCAGTAACTGAGCATCAGCAACTGAGCAAAACGATCCAAGTGGAAACGCTGTCTTTTTGTTGTTTTGCGTTAGATTGTTGTTGTTGCTTTAAATATTCCATCGCAAGCAACTTGTGCAAGAGGGAGGAAGAAAGAGATAGGACGCTAAATTGTGTGCTTATGTTAAAATATAAGTAACACACATACATGAACAGAAGACACTTTTAACAAATTTTGAGCAGCAAAGTGTCGCAAGTGAACAAATGCATAAAGTGAGCGACTAAAAACCTTCGTTGTTTGAACAAAAACCACGATGAGAATGAACAGAATTGAAATGTCTTTTCGCTTCTATTTTAAATCGTGTTTTTTTCTGACTGCCTGTAAAAAAGAGCACTTGTTGCGAGCTTTGTTAAAAATCAATCCAAGAATATTTCTCTCAAAACTCCCAAAGACGCTGTATCGGATGTTGTCAAGGTCCACGATTCTGCACCACACAGCAGCACCGGGATTATCAGCGTCTTGTAGATTTTTACTTTCGTACTTCGAGAGAGAGCTGTACTTCAAATTTGCACATTGAGTTCAAAGTAGCATCAACTAGCTAGAGTGATGATAGGATAAAAATATTTAGAACATTGAAGTTGAAGTGCATACTCACAGATCGTCCAAGACGCGACGATGAATTGCGAGTGGACACGAAGTACTTGTCTTGTCCTCGCGTATGATTGATGGCGTCATCATGTATATGCGAACGATCTTTGCTAGTATACAAGTTCAGACAGAAACTTTAAAATTGTGCTAATCGGCGATGTATATTTGTTGTACTCACGGGTCGTCTCCATAATTTATCATAGAATGAAAATTTGGACACTGATCGACAGTTTTGTCTGAAGCCACACTGATACTGTGCCATTAGTGCATTCGTGTATGGCTCCAGAACTCGGGACCGAATTTTATATCCAATTAAAACAAGACTTATTCCATGGTAGTTCGCGTAGACAACGGTATCTCTTTTCTGGAAAATTCGACAAAGGACACTAAAATTCCAATCGTTGGGGGTGCATTCAACGGACCATATCTTGCATAAGATTTGGCGCATACGCATTACCAATACTTCGCACTAGAAATACTTCTCTACAGGCAATATTGCTCCCTTCGTCGCCCCCAAATAGATTAGAAGGGAACTTCTGCATAGTCTCAATGATTTTTACGCACCTGTAACCTCAGGCTTAAAATCTTTGTTCAAACGCTTGATATTTTGATACAATTTTCGAGCTTCATTTATATCACATAATACCTCAACATCCTCAAGCTCACGCCTTGCTTGCTCCTTTTTGCGTTTTAAAAGCCGTTACTGCTCTCTTTTTCGGACGATATCTCTCCTGTAGGCGTCATCTTTCTCTGCAATAGCTTGATGACATTTCTCGTCATACGAAGAGTTCATAAAAAGTTTTAAATAAACAATTAGGTACAGTCTAGTACACGTCCGTACATAAGATAATATATATATATATATATATATATATATATATATATATATATATATATATATATATATATATATATATATATATATATATATATATATATATAATGAATAGCCATGTGGAAAAGTGAAATCAGACTAGTACAGTGAATTCGCATTAGTGGTCATCGGAGAATCAGGGCCATCCCAGCGTATACTGCAAACAGAAATAGATACATTGTATACTTGCTCATTGAGTTATGTTAGTTTGAACACAATCTTCCCAGCTTTCATGACGACCGTATGAATATCGCTTGTCGAATGGATCTCTGAATGCAAGACTGTGAGTCAAGTATGTACCTAAACCAAACGAAATTCTCTTGTCCTGGACTAAAGATGTCCGCACCGAATCCCAGTTCAGTTAAAGAACTATCACTGAACCAATTATTCATTGTTAATCTCAAACCTGGAATGTCATCATCCCAATCTGTGTGACTGAAAAGCCAATTTGAGAAACGTTTACTGCTGCAGCTATTGTTATACAACCCTTTTGACCCAGAACTTATCTGTTCAAATGGAAATAGGCAAATAATCACTGAAGACAAGACAGATTTGCCAGAAGCTCGATGAAATGGTGAAGACCAACAACACGTTAAACATAATTTTTATGTCTAATGAGACCCCAACATGTAAACAAACAAAATCATCGAATATGAAATCAATCCAGAGATACTCCATGAGACGGAACTGCATCCAGCTCGAAGCACAGTATGGTGTACAGTCTCATCAAGCCGCAGTCTAGGCACGTTTGATACAACAAAATAAATACTTTTTGTATGGGAGCTATACCATAGTGGGTAAATGTATGTGTTATTTCTGGATATAAAAATTTTTCATAAGAACTTTCAAACCAATATTTAAAAGATTGAGGAAATAGAACGCAAATACGCACATATGCTTCCTATAATACCACAGGGTGTTTGAGCATAACTTTGCTATGGGCTGACACCAATCCCCAAGAATTGCGTGAAAGGGCTTTTCATTCATCTAAAGTCACAGTGTGGTGTACAATTTTCTCAGCTGAGTTTTTTGGATACCGTGGTTTCTTGAAGAAAATGAGGTCACACTGACAGTGAATTGGAATATTTTTGTCCAAGGCTTGATTAGCAGACATTTGGTACCAACAGGACGGTGCAACAGCTCACACTTCAAGAGTTTCGATGGCTGTTTTGAAAGAACACTTCCCGGAGCCTCTCAGGCGATTTGGAGTGACCAACACGCGTTTATATCAACCGCCCAAGGAACGTACATGACCTGTAGACTAACATCCGGACAAAAATTGCCAACATACCTGCCGGCCGTTGTACACTTACGGGTCATGATAAACGCCAGAAATCGGCTTCTTCATTGGAGGCAGCACCCACCAGATATGATTTTCAAAACTGAGTAAAACAGAACTTTAGGTATCTTTATTTGAGATACTTATTAAAAGATCACTTCTTTAAAAACACACAAAACATACAAGTATAAAAGGATAATGAATATTAGTGACATGGGTAGTAAGTGTAAAATCTTTGCAAGAAAGCAAAGCAGAAATACTTAAAGAAACGATAATTATACAAACCAATAAAAGAGAAAAGTAAAAATTAATTAAGTTTAAATGAATAATGCGGATATAGTTACTGTGGGGCATGCTTAAACTAGTTATGAATTATAATTATTATAATTCAATTAAAATTTATAATTCGGTACTAGTTTAATTCTGTGTTCTCTGTTATACAATAAAAACGTTTCAATACAATTCATCACAATAATATTGCGAACCATTTGTAGACATTTTTATGGAGAACGTCAGTTGTATTCTAATCGTTTAGATTATTACGCAGTTTTTGGCAATCGAGATGAGTACGAAACATATTTTGTATTACAGCCAAAATCAACTTAAAACATAACATGGTGTATTCTTACAGACGGACGCTTCACATATAACCTACATATATCAGTTGGTTCGACTATCCACTTTTGGCTGTTTGTAGGAAAAACTTCTTCGTTACAGGCAATATCAACTTGAAATATAATATCGGTGGACCCTCTCCATAAATATTAAGGGACATGTCCGTCCTACTTTTAGGGGTATTATTTCTACAAATTTACCTCCCACGATTAGTTTACTATGTTTTATAAATATATATATATATATATATATATATATATATATATATATATATATATATATATATATATATATATATATATATATATATATATATATATATATATATATATATATATATATATATATATATATATATATATATATATATATATATATATATATATATATATATATATATATATATATATATATATATATATATATATATATATATATATATATATATATATATATATATATATATAGAGAGAGAGAGAGAGAGAGAGAGAGAGAGAGAGAGAGAGAGAGAGCGCGCGCGCGCGCGCGCGCGCGCGAGATAGCGAGATCGAGATAGATATATCGATCGATCGATCGATCGATCGATATATATATAGAGACTCTCTCTCTCTCTCTCTCTCTCTCTCTCTCTCTCTCTCTATATATATATATATATATATATATATATATATATATATATATATATATATATATATATATATATATATATATATATATATATATATATATATATATATATATATATATATATATATATATATATATATATATATATATATATATATATATATATATATATATATATTTCTTTATAGAGCTACACAATTTGAAACTTCGAGTGAAAGGTATTCAAGTTTCCGTTCCACCGATGGTAACGTATTTTTTCTATATTCTTTACTACGTGGACCGATATTTTATTAGAAACGAGGTACCTTAGAGGTGCTCCCATATAAATTTGTCCAATTTGGGATGTAATAGAAGAACATTAAACTCTTTAATTCTACATGATAAACCAGCGAATTTCAAAGTCTGTTAACCCCCCCCCCCCCCCCCGCGAACACTTATATGTGTAACAGTGCTCTGAGGAACACTTACTCTCTGTTAATAAGTAATTCATTCAGAATAAGATTGTTTCTCTTATTCTTATGTTCATTTTCAAAACGAACCGGTGAACTCACCAAGCTCTTGTGGTTAGTCACTTCACCACTGCTCTTTCGCTAGCCTGCTCTTCAACAGATTTCATGTTTATTGCTTAGTAATATTAAATACTGTTCATACTTGTGTAACAAAAGTAGTTCTTGATACCGCAAATAAAAAACATTAAACTTCACGATGAACATGACAAATTTGAAGTAGAGTTGCCCAGAGAGTTGCCCATAGAGTTGAACTTTTGTAGATCTTAATGCCAAAAACGAGTTTGAGAATATGTACCCTTAGTTGAACGCTACTGCCGATAGGTTTGTATGATCGATGCCATAAATAAAAAAACGAACCTTTGCAGTTTATTACATTTTCGCATAGATCACCACACGAAGACATCATATGGAACTATTAACATAAACATCATGATATAAATAATTCTTGCTGTGAATAATATATATAGGAAAGGTTTTGGAGACACTACCGTATGGCACCTACGATTTGTCTAGAATTTACCCCGCAATTGCGTTATTTACTTTTTACCATGAAAAACCTATCCCCTATATTGGATCTTAGAATTTGATATGCATGGTGCGGTAAGAATTTATTTAACATAGTCAAATTATGTACAAGTAGCAACAAGATAGAACGCTAGCTAAAGGTGATACCAAAGCGGAATACTGGTTGTTCGTTTATTAAGTCCTATACCTCCTATGGCTATATATTGTGCAATGGCTTTTAACCCTCAACTGGCACTATTCTCTAATTTTATACGAGCGCATGACCGCGCTTGGCCGCGCATGACTACAACATGACCACTCAAAACATGACCAAATTTTACTTGAATTTCAAAATTTTCGTTTTGAATTACATGTTAAAAACTGAGTAGGCAAATTTTTATTTCGTATACATATAGAGTAAAGAGGTATATTACACACAGATAACCGGATGAAGGGACGGAAGTTTGGACATTTGGCTACATCGACTCAGCTTCCGACGCTGAGTCTCCTAACCTTTTCTATGTATATTGTTCAGAGGAAGAATTATTTGCTATGCTGCATAAAGCTAAACCTGAAAAGTCTTTACTAATTTGTAAAAGCTAACTCGTCAGCGAATCGTCAGCTAATATCAATTTATCGTCAGCATAGAGCAGGAGTCTTATGTTGATGTCGTCAATATAGAACCATCGAAATTGTCACGAAGATCGTTTAAATATAATAACAAAGAGCAGAGCAGATATTAAGCCCCCTGATTTACGCCACTCTGTGTTTCAAAGTCCTCAGATAATTCAATCTCAATAAGCTTAACTATTGAGGTGTTGGAATTAGTTTTAGTTTATAAGAGATGCCGTTTATAAGAGATGCCGTAACTAGTACTAAATCGCATCGGGTAAACCTGTGACTATATTCATGTGAAAGCCTACTTCATAAGCTTCAATTTTCAGTATATGTCATTCCACTAAAGTGTAAACAACAAATTTTTTTTTTTTTTTGCTCTGTGAACATGTCGACTATACTGAGTCTCTAAACAGTGCACGAAATCACGATAGGCTTTGTCTTCAACGATTCGAAATGGTTTGTATTTTCAACAGTATCGTTAGTGTAAAAAAGTTGCAAAGACAACTTAACAAAAAAAAAAAATTTGTTTGTAAAGTCGGTTTACGGAAGATAATTTTACGTGATAACGTCATAATTAAATTATTTTCACTGAATTATCATTATTTTGTATAATACAAAGGAGTTAATTGAAAATTACAATTTTTTCGATAAATTCACATTTATTTGCACTCGTTAATTCAATTTTTTTTCTTAAACTATACAGATTAATTACAAGTAACAATGTGCTACGAGTATTAACAATTGTTCGTTTTGACTTCGTGCCTATCTGCTTCGATGTCTGCTTCGATCACAATACTCACTCTTTGTGTATTTATTATATTTGTTTGACTAGCTGTACCCTGTCAGACGTCGTTCTACCCTTCCCCTTGCCTCTCCTTTCCCAGCCACACCTTTCCCCTCTCCCTACTACTACAAATTTATGCTGCGAGAGAAAGAGATAAAACGCGTTTCTATATAGTTTGGCGTTACCGGCATCAAACACAAAAAAATTTAATTTTTAAATATTTCAATTAAATACAACTACAAATAAATATAACTCGTGCATATTTAATCGCTGTATCTCGCCCACTCACGCTTGCATTTACATTGGTATTTACATCTCGCTCTCACGCTCTTAATGTTCGGTTCGTATACGTGTTTGTGTGTTTGTGTGCGCAGCAAGTATTTTTTTATTTCTGCTTTGTGTTGCTTATATTGGTTCTTAGTTTTTTAACTCTGGAATACATTTTTGGCGTTGCTTGCTAAAGTGCGGCTGCATTAATTCGTGTAGCAGTAAGCAGTTTTCTATGTTGCGAGTTCAAACCTCGGAAGAACTCATAAAAAAGATTTTATTGAAACAAACTTATTATACGCTTACAATGTTATTTTCACATATTCTACCATGTGCATACCGCACCCCACCGCGCGCTAGATAACACTAATACGCAAACACACACACACACATAACTATAGCTTTCACAAGCCCAATGCAAGCAGAACGATTAGGGCGGTCGTCGTGCCTGTCTATCGCTTGTTCAGGCGGATAGCCAGAAATGGGTAAATCGTAATAGACGTTATCACGACAAAAAAAAAACTATCAATACTATCCATAGTACTATCGATAGTTTTCCAGCTCTAACCAGAAAGCTTATCAAAGCTCAATTCATAGATTTCTAATAATTTTAATTAAGACGATATGACAAATATATCTTACGGTTTATTGAACAGATTCGTTAATTCTATTAATTTATGGAGCTGCTGCTACATATTAAGTTCATTCCATTAAAATATGTGGACAGTAGCTAAATTTTTAATGAAGATATTGAATTTTGGCCAATAGCTTACAGCTCTGACGTTGTGTATTGTACAGTTTTTGACATTTTACAAAAAAATATTGCCACAGTATTCAACATTTCACAATAAGTCAAATATCTATCCGAGTTTTCTACATACCACCACAGATGAGCACACAATTTTCATTTTAGTATTTAACTTTTATTAATTTCAACAATGTATATATATAAAGTAAATTTTTATAAATAAGCTAAGGCCCACTTCGCATCCACAATAATAATGTAACAATATAAGAACAAACGCAGCCGTTTCTGAGCGCGCAAATAACCCAACTATTTTTTTTTTTTATATGTATGATTATTATTAATTAATATAAGAGACTACAAACTATATCAATTCATTGCAAGATGCTACTCAAACGTTTTCACATCTTTTAAACCTAATGGCAAAGCATTTATGCGATTGCTTACAAAACTTATTATGCTTAATTTCAAAGAATTCTGACCTATTGAAAAAAAGTTTACAAAAAGCGCGAAGATTATAAAAAACAAATATTTCACGCCATAATTTTCTTTTGTTATTTTTTTCATTCAAGTACAAGTAACTCAAGAAGAATACACTTACTTAAAGCAGTAGATTATTCAAAGCAACACTATAAAGAAAATGCTGTGCTAATATCACGCTATGCCGAAATCGTTGGAATGTTTGGATCACTTTTTGTTTTTATAACCATATGAGTTAATTGCTTCGTACTCCTTTTCGCACATTAAGAGCAATTGGTACCACTGCTCACCATCGACGCGTGGCAATTCGAGTATGCCACCATAGCACGAGGGCAAACATTTTGGTGACATGTGCTTATGCAGCGATTCACGATCTGTGGCATGAAATATGATTCGATTGCGCAGTTTTTCACGCAGGAACGGCTTGAAAAGTGCAAATACAACATTGAAGATTTTCGGTTGATTGACAATGTGTATAGCTTTGACACGCAACGGCACCGAATCCTGCAGCCAATCGACAATACGCTTGGCAAATGGCGGCGTAAATTGCCAGGTTTGTTGCAGACTCAGACCATCCATGTCAAAGATGACGACAGCACCATTAATTTGTGTTTCCGGTTCAAGCATGGCGGCTTCGAGAAATATTACCGCACCCTTAAAGACCTCTTCCAGTGTGACCTGTTTGTGTTTCCAGCGTTCTGTAGAATGAATATAGAATTAGAAGTGTACACATTTTTTATGCAACTTATGTATTACTAGAGCTTGGCTGTTTTTAATACTTTACCGAAAAACTAAATGAGCTTTTTTTTATAACATTTACACACAGTGTGAAATGGTACTACCAGTTTCTCTGTAAGTCGGTAACGCATTAAGGGAGTCATCGCAGAACTCATAAAGTATATATGTATATTCTAGATCAGCTCGACGAGACGATTCGATCTAGCTATCCGTCTGACGGACAGATCTTCTTTATTCTGTCTGTCTGTCTGTCTGTCTGTCTGTCTGTCTGGATTTTGTTGCGCATTTTTTGGGGACACATTTTTAAAATAGATATTCAGTTGTAAGTTGGCACATAAACTTATTTTTATTGCAATTTAATAGAGTATCCATATTGACAGGCCACGCCCCCATACAAACAACCCTCCCACTTTTCACTTTCTGTACGAACATTTTTTTTTTTTTAATTGAGAATGGTTGGTTCTTATGAAAGGACTCTTTACATGTATATCAAAGCGAGTGATTCCTTCACTTTTTGGTGTAGCAGCCATACAAACCCTCCGGTCCATTTTTGCTTTTTTGTATGAAAAAGCAAAAATGTTGCATTCAATATCGACTTGAAATTTAACATGACAGCTTGTTATGGACGGACGCTTGAAACTTCTTGTGAATGGTTTAAAAGCTTCGGTTTCACAAAAATGAACTTTTCACTTGATTTTTTTTTTTTTTTTTTTTGTAATTCCCAAGAGATGCAAATCTTCTCTTAATTTACAAAAATTCCCGAGAAATTCTTAGCAACCAAACTCTAGTTTTACTAATTTACTTACTGCCCAGTTCCAACAATAATATACGACGTCCCAACTGATCACGATTGGGAAACACTGTCAGTATATTATGCTGAAAGATATTTGCTTCTTTACTGGGCGTCAAACCATTATAGACATCGGAATGTTTTACTTTGAATGAGTAATAACGCTTGATCTGTAAATATATTGTTTATTTAATATTATAAAATGTGTCTTCTTTTTCTAGATTTATATAAATTATAACTTACCAAATCTCTTGCACTCTCTGGATAATATTTACAGGGACGCAAAAATCGTATGAGAAATGCTTCATTATCTTTTGGACAGAGCAAATCATTTTCAGCTGTAATAAAGAATATATTTTTCAACATTAATTGCAGTACTTTATATATTTTATTAAAAAGCTAGCTTGAGCCAGCCTTTCAACACGTTCAGTATTTATTTAATAATATATTTTCTACACGCAAACTTGAATATTAATGTACAATAATTTTTGACAAATGTTTTCAAAGCAGTTAAAAGTTCAACTAAGGAACAACTTATAAACACGGCTTAGTGTTTAAATAATTACATACTTAGTGTCATTAGTTTAAATTTCTTGAAGTACGGTTGTCGCATTAACTGACACGCTCAGTAGAAATTTGTTTAGTATTGAGGTAACTTTCAAAGACAACATGTTATGCCGGATTTAGACTATTGACAAAAGGGGAAATGGAATAAACAATAATATTGCCAACCATTCACACTGCATCCATTTTCGTGCAATAATATTGACAAAAACATGCTGTCAATGAATTGACATCGCTCATTGACAGTATTTTTGTCAATAAGATTTTTTGCTGTTCACAATATGGCAGATATTTTTGACGAAAAGTTCATTGCCAACCAAACACAGCACAAAAAAACGTACATATATGGCAGAGCGAACGTCTTGACAATGCTATCAATAATATTGACATTGACATTATTGTAAAATATATCGTAATAGTGCGTTCACACTGTTAGCAGCAATGAGCGCTGGCAATATAACTATAGTATTTGTCACACAATTGTCACACTACTTATTTCTAATTATTACCAGATTATTTCCCATTTTGTCAATAATCTAAATCCAGCTTTTAGTTTTGAACATCTGACAGTGGCTTTATTCCAATTCCATTGTTCCAGCCTAATAAATAACAAACTGATTGTCAATTTTAGTTCAAATTGTAAGTGTTTGAAAGTTCTTCAAAGTACATTTCTCAGTGGATATTTTATTGTAAGCAAAGGTAGGGGTTTTGTTCTTGTTGTAACAGCTTATCAAGGTTCTATATACATGTAAGAATATATGTAAGAAAAAGATAATCCAAAATATAACCCTAGGTATCGAGTCATAGGAACGCGGATGCTGCGATTGGACAAATCTATAGATCGACAACACTCAATTGCGTCGGACCGGACGGACCGTTCAAATGAATCGTGTTATGAACACACTCAGGTCAGCAACCATCGGTGTTGATTCCTATTCGTTCTCTGCAACACTAGACCATTTGGATCTTAATTGTAATAATTTAGTCCTAGTGTTACAAGGGATACATTTTTCGCTCCCTTGTAACACTACTCGTATTGTACCCGAGATGGACAATTGAGAACTACCCTATATAGTACACATGGTCACTATATTTGTTCTTGAGGTGCGAATCAAGTTATGTATCAAGTTATGTATACAGGATGCCATGTTTAGGATGATTGCACCTATATGCATCTAATAACAATTGGTGAACAGAAAACATCATCACTTCTTCATGCAGGTACTCTTCATGAGTCATTTGTAAATAGCCAGGTGCTATTCTGATCTCTTTGCAGACTTTGCCATTGAGTCTTACCACTGGCGGATCCAAGGGGAGACCTGGACAATAATCCCCCTCCCCCAACAGCATTTTTGTTCAATAAAAAAATGTTTTTTTCGCTTCTCTTTCATAAAATAAATGATTTTTTTTAGTAACTAGAGTTCTTCCCCCGCCCCAAGAATGCTTTCTGAATCCGTCCCTGGTCTTAATGAGATAAGGAGTTCAGAGGGGAACAGCATTATAAGGACAGATCGTCCAATATATGTATATGTAGGCGTTTCTTTCTTTAAAAAAAAATTCTCACAATTTTCATCGACTAATTTCACACCCTAGGATAAAATGGTAGAAAGTAATGCTCGATGAGCTTGCTTACTTTTAATAGAACACTTTGATTCTAGAAATTACTTCTTTTTTTATTTTTGTCATCAACTAATATGATAGGTGTGAATACAGTATATAGAAAATTGTGCAATATTCTTTTTACAGAAATATTCTTTTTATGAAATGAATTGAAAAATTTATTTGGCTTTAAATAGATATGTACTTCATTTTCTAGCCGAGTGTTAGATGTCGCTTTGAAAACAAAAATCATTTAACTTAATTTCTTGTTTATAATTTAAAGAAAAATTTGGTTGTATCAGTTAGTTGTGAGGTATTGAGTAGTCCAACGAGATATACGGAAGCACATATGTGCTCTTTCAGCACGAAACAAGTCTATCTTAAAAATATCCAACACGACGCAGAAAAACCGAATGTGTACAGGATATAATAGAGTCGAGTCCGATGCTTCCTTCGCCATTAAAAATGCATAGGAGCTATCATACATTTTGACGAATCATATTTTGTTTTCTGTTTTATAATGTAGGCAACCCTACCAAGTTTCATTTCTACTGTTCCGCAGAATTATAAAAACCGGGAACAGCTTTATCAAAGAATTCGGTTTAACTGATGTAATGGTTGGCCAGAAATTGGTACGTTCATTTTAAAAACATGTGATGAGTAGTACTGGTTGGAGGGGTTATTGTTAAACTCAAGAGGAGCTCGATAAAACGTTGGGAATAACTCCATAAACCATTTCCAGTCTCCTCCAGGCTATGGTGCAAAAGAAAGTAATTTGGGTTTAGTATGAACTCAAGTCAATAAACGTCGGACGCCGACAAGTGCAAACAACTGCTCCAAAGGCAGAATCGGAAGGGTTTTTGCATCGATTTCGAATGGGGAACGAAAATTGGAACCAATAGTGGACAATCCAAAGCGCAATAAATCGTAGAATAAACCCAATCATGCATCAACTTCAAAGTACCAGCCGGATTATTGATGGCAAGAAGCTACAGCTGCTAGGAGCAGTTTGTAGTAATCTACTATGAGCTATCCCAGCCTAACGAAACCATCACTGGGCAACGTTAGCAACAACAATTAATATAATTAAGTCAAGCATTGAAGCTCAAAAGACGTGACAAACTGAACTTTCACTCGGTCAAATATTGGAAAAGTCGACAAGGAAACTTTGGAGGCGCTTCAATGGGATGACCTACTACACCCACCGTATTCACCAGACATTGCATCATGGGTTGGACTATTAGCATTCTATTCAAGCTTGGATTTTATTGAACATAAGTTTTCTATGCTGTCATACTTTTAATTTAGACACTGTTAAAAATAATCCAAGTTATTACATATTAAGGTCTTACAATTTTGCACAGTAACTTAACCAAATATTAATTACCTACTATTTGCATCACAATATGCACAAATATATAATTAAAAAATTTACAAGTTTTTTATTACAAATTAAATTGCAATCACACACTGACACTAAAAACAACAACAAATAATCTCCAAATGAAAGGTCAACACTTCATTGTCAATAATATTCACTAGCGAAATGCATAACTGAAATATAAACATGTTTGAAATTGCAACTCATCATTTTATATTGTCACATTAATATCATAGAATTTCGACTTACTATAATTTATAGCAAACTCATTAAATATGAAGTACAAAGTACTTTCAACTTAGAGACACGTTTAAGAGTTAATTGCTACGGTAAAAACTTACCCTCCAATAGTTTTTTTAATTCGGCGGCAGCTTCCTTTTGACGTTCGGGTGTTTCACGTAGTTCTCGGGCAGCAACCTCTTTGCCATGTGTTGTGGGTTCACCCAATTCGAATTGCAAAATAAATTCGCCCAACTGAATTGAAGGCAATTTATCAATTTCGGATAACATTGTTGGAACTCCTGAAATACAATGAAAATTTGTTAAGTATTTTAAGCTTTTTCAATATGTTTTTTAAAGAAATTTTCGTAGGAGGACTTATTAAAACAACAAAGGACACGATTGCAAAAAAAAAAAGAAGGTGTGTTGGAGGACGCCCGACAGAAGCGAAACTTCTCTGCAAATAAAAAATGTACGCCTATATATTCTTTGGTACGCTCCGTAGCCTAAACGGCTTGATGGACTTTAACGTATGGAGGTATCGTTGTATTTTTTCTAAATTGCGGGAGTGCTATGGAAGTGGAGCTTATACAGTTTGTTTTTATATATAGGGTCCAAGAGTGTTTTTTATTAATTTTTTAATATTACTGTAGCCTAAACGGCTTGATGGATTTTAACATACGAGCGGCATTGTTTATATACATATATGGCCTCGGCAACACTAGGTATTGTCAGTAAAGTTTTAATTGGAAATAACATTTTTTAGCGTAATCGTACTCAGAACGTTTTGACGTACGATAAATTTTTGTGTTGTTTAGTGTAGCTTAAAAAAATCATCTCGGGCAAAAAATCGAATTAAACCGTGTACATTTTCGTGCGATAATTGCTCATAACTTTCGACATGGACTATCCTATCAAGACTAAAATCATCTTACGGCTATCATGCACCTTCCTTAAGCTCCGTACAAAAGTGGTACAACGAATTCAGTCGTGGTCGACGTTCTCTACAAGACGAGTTCCGTAAAGGTCGTCTAAATCGGTTGTTGTGCCAGAGAACATTGATCATACTTAACCCAAGGCTTTCTTGGGTATTAGTATGACAAGCACCAATAAGATTTTCGGGTTGGATTCTGCATAATCTGACAAAAGCTCAAAAGTGTGCTCGTGTCGATTGTTGCAAGAATATGTTGACCGCATTGCATCTATCTACACATGCGACGAATCATGGATCTATGCGCAAATGGTCAAGTGGCTAAAGTGGTGTTAGAACAATGTAAGACGTTCAATTCTGTATGGTATACAACCACAAGACTTCGAAGAAATAAGAAAAACGAACCGCCGATGAAGAATCATTCTGCAAGCCTAAACGTCTTGATGGATTTTGAGATGTAAGGTGTCGTTAGATTTGTCTTGATTGCACGATAACGAATGCAATATTATATAAAATATTATACCCTTTGGAACTCATGCAATCAAGACGAATCTAATGATATCTCACATGTCAAAATCGAACAAGCCGTTTAGGCTACAAAAAATATTCATACCTACACTGAAAAATACATAAGCATACTTAGAGCAGTTCGGCAAAAACTTGAGAGTAGCTTAATAATGTGCTGTGTAAATCTAGTATTAGGAAGATTACAATTAAAATCAAATTACTTACTCATTTTGTGGTTTTGGTTTTATACTTTCTACTCAACGAGTACACTTAATAATGGCTACTAGTACGTATATATCAGTTAATTTTCCACTGTTCAATACTGCAATATAAATTAATTTACATATCTGTTGATTTATTTAATAGTTTATTTGTGCACAATTTAATTTATTGACTCATATTTGAACTTGTGCATTTCATAGACAGAAAACAAAAACCGGATCTGCAATTAATTAATGCGCTCCAATGTGTTTTGCTCGGAAGTCGTTCTAGATTGTCAAGATTTAGACTTGTATTTATTTTCTTCTCTGTTGTGGGTAAATTAACTTAACCTTGACATTCGTCTTGATTTTTTTTTTTTTTTGTTCAAATTTCTATTATTCATATACTATAATTTTATATTTTAATTTTTCGCGAATATCGTTTATCATAAATAACGGCTTGACAGTTAAAATGATTCGTTAAAATGATTTTTTAGCGGTTTTTTGCCATAAGTTTGCAAGGTAAGAGAGTATTTTTTGCTAAAAAGACTGCTTCCGACTCATCTGACAGATACAAAAGAAACAAAAGAGTATATTATAATACATATATATTTGTATATGAATAGCATATTAATATCTAACCGGTTTTCTGAACGTTTGGGAAAAATAAACAACAACGAACTCTTCGTTTCATTTAGGATTACAATACATTTAATGTATCCATCCAAATTGAAATTTAATCCTCCCACTTAAAAAAAATGTTTTTAGTTTCATAGCTGTCATCATCATCGTCATAATAGAACTCTGGCTTCTGAAAATATATGTGAGCAGTGATGAAATATCTAAAGCTCGAAAATTTTATCAAAAATCTGACCGTCTGACCGAAGGTTTTAAGCTTGGAGTTTGCTTCTAAAAGTACGAAAATGGAAGGCTGGTTACAAGTGTACTATATGAATCACTGAGACTATGAAGAAGTCACTTCTCTAACCTAGTTGAAGGCGATGAATGGAACAATTCCGCCGATAGAGAAGTACTTCTATAACCACTAGTTAAATATGGATCTCATGTAGAGTCACCGGACTATAACGAGGTCGACTTAGTAATTAAAACACTGAAAAACTTCAAAGCGGTGAGCTCCGAAGAGCTCGCACTTATGTTATTCAAGACCGGTTGCGAAACGTTAGTAAGGCATATCCAGCAACTCTTTTGGAAGAATCTGATTCTTTGACCTATCTTCAAGAAATGAACCCCCGTGTCTGTGTGTATTACCGTGGAATAATTGAATATAAAATTCTGTGCCTTGTACGGTGTAAACGGCTGAAGCCGTACACGGATACAATAATATGACAGTATCAGCATGTTTTCAGACCAAAGAGGCCGACCAGTGAAAAAAATTTTCACAACAAAGCGACACACGAACTATCTATTTGTCGATACACCCAGCAAAGTTCGTACGTCTTTGCATGATGACATTATTCACACATAAAGCATTGTCATAGTATGAAAGAACCTCTCAGAATACTTTGATATCAAGAGAGATTGCAAGCAGGGTGATGCTTTAACGAAACGATCACTGTAGATTCTATCAAGCGGAACTAACTACAGTCTAGAACGCTATGGCAAGCCTAGAAAGATGTGCAGTTACTTTCCAACTGCATGGCTTTATTCCGACGAAGCCACTGTCTTTCAACTTAAAACTTATTACGAATTGCCGCGCAGCTGTAAACGAAATATATGATCGTAGAGATATTTTAGGCAACGAAAAAGTAGAGGAACTTGCAAGGCTAGAAACGACCATGCAGATTGTTGCAGATAAGAACTGTATTACTGGATTGACATGGTAGCCATGTGTAAACTCTTCATAAAAACAGAAAATGGAATCCAGACATTCTGAAAGGCACATCGCTTATTTTAAAGCAAAATATGCTCGAAATTTACCTTGCCTGGAGTCTAAATTAGACACTGTCTAATAGACAAAGATGAATTCAGACACTCAGACCAGAGACATTGCGAATTATCTCTAATAATACCGAATTCTTCCACGGCATGGTATAGAAGACTTGTATGCGACCCGATTGTTTGAATTAGAGATGGGCTCGGGACGGGAATTTCTTCGGGATCGGGATACTCTTAAAATTTCCGGGAATTCGCGGGATTTCTCGACTATTCCGAAATCGTTCGCGACCCGAAATTTCTCTCGGGACTCAAAAATATAATAATATTTTAATATGTATTTTAAATAAATGTGCATGAGCATACACAATAACAATTAATACTTTTGTGTCTACACACAAGGAAAATAGCACTTTTATATTTGTATTTATTTTCATTTTCATTTCATTTGTTTTATTAAAAAATAAAATTATTTAAAAAATCAGGCCGGATTTGGGACCCATGAAATAATTTGAAAATCTTCGGAACGAGCGGGATCGGGAAAGACATTTTTTTTCGGGACGGGCGGGATGGGGACAAATTATTATATCGTGCCCATCTCTAGTTTGAATAAGTAACAAAAATGCATCACTGAAGAGTGTACTCAATTTGGAGATACCTTGTTTAAAGCTCTTTATATCAACCGTAGATTTGTTTGCAGGTATAGTCCCGGCTCTGTACTTATATGGGATATTTTATTATTGATGTAAGTTACACCAAAGTTGGCTTGTCTAGCTTAATTAACAACAAAAATAAAAATATTCACATAAAAGTTCCGAATTGGAGCCCGTTTGTATAAGGTAGAACACAATCCTTCCCCAGTTTGATATTTTATTGAGATTGACGTAAGGTAAACAAAATTTGGTTTTTATAACTTAACTAACAACAAAAAATAATAATAAATTTTCAAACAAGCTTATAATGGTGTCAAGTTTGTATGGGAGCTCTAAATATGCAAACGTGAAGGCGCTAACTCTTATAGCCTCCGAGATCCCTCAGTTGCCATTTTATAAAAATCTTTCTTTGTGACCAGAATACTCATTTCAAATTTAATGTAACGCTTACAGTGTCAAAATTTTCATGATAAATCAATGGATTTCTGTGTTTCTTTATATGCACGTTTTAACACAAATCCGGCCACATTTTCAAACTAAACAATTGTCTCTTGGTAACGCTTAAAAACAAGAACTAAAGCCATTTTAAGACGGATTTTGAATGAGCTTACTCTATTGAGCAGTTGCTTGCATATAAATAATGGCAGTTTGCGCTATCATTAACAAGAATCTCAAGCTTTTTTGAACTTTTAAAACTGGATTTTTTATACTTCAGCAGCTTCACACAAATTAAACATTTGTTCCACTACAAAATGCACAAATCTAAACGCGTGAACTAGCACAGTATTATCTAAATCTCAGAATTCTTTATGTTTTCATGGCTAATTTTCTTCTTTTTTTGTTTGTTTTTTTTTTTTTTCATGGAGAACGCGACAACATAAGACATAATTTAAATTGTACACAAAAAAACTTGTTTCTTCTGAAGTTGTTCAAACATATACGACACTAACAATGAAATTAACAAACAAATTTAACAAAATCGCATACGAACGTCTCAACAAAAACTACGTTCAATTGAGCAAACTGAAAAACTACGCGAAGACGCGTGCAATAAGCTTTAAAGTTCGAATGAAACTGTTTCGATCTTCAGCACGAAACGGAGATTTTATGCCGAGACAGACAAGCAAGAATTGAAGCGAAGCTTGTACGACGATATGAAAAAATTAAAACGTCAAACTTATACTCAGATACAATCTGTAAGAAAAAAAAAAAAAATAATCCAAAGTTTAAAGTTGGAAAGTTCGAACTGGAAACCCTATACAAAACCAAAGAGTATCTACGAGTTACTTATGTATGTATCTCTCTCTCTCTCTTTCGCTTTTGAAGGGGAATTTCTCTCGTATCTCTTCACACGCTGCGTATCTGTGACATTCACGTGTTTCACATACAATTTTTGACTTCTTTAGAGGTCTTTAACACGAACTTGACTCAGCCATAAGCTTCGATTTCATTTCATTTGAGTTGGATTGGGTTTTGGGAGTATTATGCCATATAGCATACATACAATACATAAAAAGTATCTCGCACATGCGCAATGAGAGTAAGTCGTCTGTGTCCACAGCGTTCATTGTCACAGTTTCCATTGAGCCGGTTTCGTACGCTCGGGTAATTTTTGGGTATTTCAATGCATAAGAAACTAGTTTTAAATCTTGAATTGTTTACTGTATACATATCAAATATATTAATGCAGTTTCTTTAAACTTTTTTAATTGGATTTTGATTTCAATGTAATAATAAGCATTTATTTTAATTACACCATGGAAAACTTCAAGCAGAAAAAAAAACCTATAATGACCCTCAGTAATTAGCAGTAAGCTATAATTAACTAACTTCAAACGAGAATTGTGCTCTTCTTCTATCTCTTGTTCATTATATCAATTATTTTACAAAACAATTTTGCTACAATTGGCAGCAATTTAGTGTTTCTTATAAGTCTAATGAAGTATAAAAAACACTTGAATATTAAATATTTTTAGCACGTTTTAATTGGTTTCATCGTTTACTAATCATAATAACACGTTGTAGAACAAGGAAAAACGTTATCTTCGGTTGAACCGAAGCTCTAATACCATCCCCACGAGATTTTTGATCGTTTTGTAAGGCATAAAAGTGGGGGGTTTAAATAGGGACTTAAAAGTGGACGGTACACGCCCACTAGTAGATGTGTATAAAGCGATGTAGTAGATGTGTAAGATGCCGCCATAACGAATTTCAAGTTAATATTGAGGTTTTCCATACAAATGCATAAAAGTGGGCTGTGGGTTTATACGGACGGGAAACGCCCATTTTTAAATGTATATAAGGCGGTTTTCCACTAAAATCCACCAAATCAAATTTCAAGCTAATATTGATTTAAATGAAGAATTTCTTAAAAAACACAAAATTGCACGGTTGGTTTGTATGGGGGCTACACCAAAAAGTGAGGGCCCACGCCCACCAGTCTATGTATGTCAAGCGACTGTCTATAAAAAGGCACCGCATTGCATTTCAACCAAATATTGACTTTAATAAAGAAGTTTTTCTTACAAAAACACAAAAGTGGGCCGTATGTTTGTATGGGGGCTACGCCCTCTCCAAATGTAGTGGGCGTTAGTCTATGTATGTAAAGCGGCTGACCATAAAAAGGCACCACATTGCCTTTCAACCTAATATAGTCTTTAATAAGAAAGTTTTCATACAAAAACTCAAAAGTCGGCAGTAGGTTTGTATGGGGGCTACCCCAAATAGTGGTCGGGTCCCACCCATTAATGTATAAGTTACCATATAAGAAGTTACCATATTAATTATTAAGTTGATATTGACTACAATAAAAAAGTTTTTCATACAAAAAGTCAAAAGTTGGCGCTGGGTTTGTATGGGGGCTACCCCAAAAAGTGGGCGTGGCGGGTCAATCTTGACACTCTATTAAACTGCAATAAAAAGAAGTGTATGTGCAAAATCTCAACTAGATAGCATTAAAATTGGTTCCCAAAAAAGCGCAACGACACACAGACGGATATACAGACGGACTGACGGACAGACATACATACGGACGGACAGACAGACAGACAGGCGGGCAGACATACATGGCTAGATCGATTCGTGTCGTCGAGCTAATCGAGAATATATATACTTTACGGGGTCTACGATGTCTCCTTTAATGCGTTACAAACTTTCAGACAATCTGATAATACCATTTCACACTGTGTGTGAATGGTATAAACATTTTTATTCACAATATATTTATAAACTTTGTTGCTAAACCTGAGCCGCAGCACGTGTCTTAAGTCATCGATTCATTCATACATTTGGATGGCGTAGTTTATTGATTTTGTTTTTAATAGGAAGTCTTTGTCGGTGTTATTGGTTTGCAAGCTTAAGTTTTTAAGTTTACACATAATAGTCTTTAATATTATATTGCGCTTTTTAACGTTCACGAAGTGAAACTGCACCATATATCAACTAAAAAAACTGAAAAAGAAGCTCTGTTATTGAACGTTATTATAAAACTTTTTATTCAAATATACTTAAAAAATTTATTATTGTAATAACCCAGAGTTAGTGAGTGTAAAGTTCAGAAATTGTAAAAAAAAACTAAATAAATAAATGAGTTATAAAAATTAATTAGCATGCAGCTAAATTACAACGTTGACGACCTCTTACCTGAGAAAAATAAATGTTTGCGACTTCCATCAATTAATGGAGTGCGTTACACGGCTTGAACGTTTTACGGGTGTGGACTTAAATATACATTGAACGGGCGAAAAAAACTGGCTTACACTTTGTAAATGAATTTAACATTTGCGTAACCATATTTCACCAAAATGGTTTTATTACAATGATTTAAATTTTCTTTAAATCGTTTAAATTCTTAAACAATCATTACCTTATTACAAGCTTCTTGAGCGTTTTCTAAAATACATCCTATTGGTAATTCTGCTGTTCATAAGTAATGTCACTTTCGTACACCAAAATTTCATGTACAAATGGATTACTAACCATGGGTTTAGCTTCACTGCATGCTTCAATTTCAAAACGACTTGCCGTTGCCTACGAGATTCATTGCCTATAAGAGATGCATATATTTGAAGTGTTTTTGCGACTACTTCCATGTCCGGCTGTCTGTCAAATGTTGCTCATTTATCTGGTATATCGGGCTAATATATGTGGCTGAAATCCGGTATTTAAGCTTCTTTTAGTCAAAAGATTATTGAGTATCCATATGCCACGCCCACTTTTTGGGATAACCCACTACAAATCCACCGCCCACTTATATGATTTTGTAAGAAAATTACATATGGTTTCTTTGTATTAAAAGCCATTTCACATGCATATGCTAATGGGCGTGTCTCGTAAACTGATTGAGGTAGTTTCCATACAAACATACATATGTGAGTTTTACTTCTTAATATAGTCAATATCAATTTAAAATTGAACATGTTTGTTTTTTATAGACAGAAATTTCACATAAAAATTAATGCGCACTATTTTAGATGTAGCCCCAATTTCAAATTTCGTGAGAATGTTATCAGAGCTTCGGTTCAACCGAAATTAACGTTCAAATTATATGTTATATGTATATAATGAGAACTCAATAAAATATAACCAACAATGTAAAATGGATATTCCAAACTTATAGTAGTACTCCAATTTGTTTTTAAATGTAGTTGTTAATTTTCTTAGTATTAGCCCCGCAAATGTTACTTAAGAAAGCTGATTTTTTATCACATAGCACATTGCATACGTTACCGTCAATCATTGTAATATAAGTCGACTTCGTAACGGTTTTTTAATATAATATGTATATTAAATATATACATCTTGATCATATTGACGAGATGAGTAGCTTTAGCTATGCCGTCTGTCTGTGTGTTGCTGCGAATTTTTTTTTTTTAAATTTTTTAGATATTTGGCTGAATTTCGGTAAAGAGGCTTATTTAGGTCCTAAGCAGATAGAGTATCTATATCAATGTACCACTTTTAGGGGTAGACCCGATATAAACTCACCTTCCAATTTTGCGTTTTTGTACGAAAAACTTATTTATTACAGTTGGATATCAACTGGAAATTTGATATGAAGTCTTCTTAAAAATCGATGCTTTACAATATATCGATAGGTGTGCCAAACCCAAAGCCCACTTTGAGAGATAGCCCTCATAGAAACCCACCGCCCACTTTAGGGTTTCTGTATGAAGAACTTATTTATTATTTATTAGTGAATATCAACTTGAAATTTGTTTTGGTGTATTCCTAGGAACGTATACTGTATATACGTATGTATATCGGTGGGTGTTTTCCGCTCTCTTTTGGGAATAGCCCTCATACAAACTCACCACCCATTTTTGTATTTTTTTATGAAAATAAAAATATACAGTCAATGCCAACTGGAAATTGTATATGATGGTTTCTTATGGAATGAAGCTTTACAAATATTTAAATCGACGTGTCTCAAGCCAAGTGTTCTGGGTAGTCCTCATTAAGACCCACAAATCATGTTTTGGTTTTTATGTTTTACAAAACTTGTTTTTCTTTATAGCTGTTTAACTTCGTGTAAATGGTATTCCTATGGATTTTTATTTTTGGCCTGGCATACTTAACAAACGAAAACGGCAATATGCTAAACAAAAACTAGTTTCTAAGGTTTTTAGGACTCTTAGAAGTCTTAATTCGGTTGAAATTTTACTAAGATGGTAATTGGGTGAAGTACCGCAAATATAGTTTTTTACCGATAACCTTTAAAATTACAAAAAATTACACAAAAAAGTACGAAAAAGAAAAAAATTATAAATAAAACGTAATAAATTATTGAAAAATGATGATGTGTTAATATGCTGATCTAAGAATTTTATCGATCATAAATTTGGTTTAAGGCTATATAGATATGTCCGAACTTTGACGGCTCCTGGCGGCCATATTTGAATTCACGGTGCCACAACATTGTACAATTTAAATTTTAATTCAATTGTAATTTACTCTATACGTACAGAACCCTACAACCCATGTACGAAAGTTAGGTTAAGTTTCCAGAAGTGGCCTTCCCAGCTTGTAACTAAGATCATTTGGTATAATACCATTGGAATATGGGGGGGGGGGGGGATTTATGTTAAAACGCTTGCTTACAGCTACAGTCCCTCCAAGCCTGCATCCGAGCAGCCAATGCTGTCATACCAACCAAAATGTTCAACAGCGTCGTTAAAAATTGCATTATAGGTTCAGCATCTGCAAGAGGAGTCTCGGTGGCCATTTGAGTGATTTATTGTTTAAACCTTAAGTGGCAAAAAATTAAAAGTTGAATAAAGGTTTACGATTGATTTTTGAGTTATTGTAATATATTGTCTTATTTCGTTTCAAAGTTCGTTTATAACTAAGATTGACGTACAATTCATTCTAATATGTTTCATGTGCTTTTTTGTATCTACGCATACATGCGCGTGCTAGTTCGTAATTACAAAATTGGCGCTCGTGTAGTGTCATGCCGTTACCAAAATTTATACGTGCCTGCGTGTTTGTGTTGGGCTGTGCATAAGAAATCAGGCACGCGCGCATCTCTAGTAGGATCAGCTGGGTAAAGGGTATGAGCTTTGATCAGCTGGGTAAAGTTTATTATGAGCTGTTGAAGCCTTACGAAACCTTCACCTGGGATTGCTATCTAATACAATTAATGAGTTTGAGAAGATCATTAACGATAAAGTGCAAAAGCGGTAAATATCTACTTGGCAAGACTTAAATGGGAACTTTAAACCTACTCGACGCTGTACCGATTACAGCTCGTTCCGATCAATAACTCTTGACATGGAACAGTAAAAGTCGAATCGTTTTTTCAACCCAGAATTTGGATGCTGCCGGTAAGATTGAAAAATTTAATGGCTTACCGTTGGACAATACTTTCAATCAAATACTTTCAATTGTAACGTTCACTTTGAAAAATTAATAATCTTGTAATGTCGAACACACCTGTTCGCTTCCGCTCCTGAACACTTACTGCACTTCATTGCCACTTAAATGCAATATAATAAAAAAGAAGAGCAAAAAATCTTTGTAAAACCTTCAAGGGCTTTACGAATAAAAGTACACTGACCCATTAACCACAATTCCACAGCAACAATAAAAAACCATTTAAAAGAAAAAAAAAAAAATTTTACAACGACAACAAGAAATACAAAAAATAAAAACAAAAAAATCTTGATTGCTCACCAGATTCAACACTGCTTAAACCAGTTGCTGTGCCACCATTTACAATTCTCTCCCCACTTACATCGTCCACATCTAGCATAGCATCAACAGCGACCTCGCCAACTCCGGCCGGAGTAGCCACATTAATTTGACATTGGAGGTTGCTGGTTGCAGCTGCTGCACTTATCATTGTCATCTCGCTCACACGCACACAAACAAACGCAATCCAGCGACACTAATTCGCATGCAGGCGCAAAATTTTTGGCAAACAAAAAAATACTCTAAAAATTGTTAATTTTTTATTACTTATTTGTACAGCACTGAAGTAATGTGCAGCAATTAAAAACTGCAAAGACAAATACGAATTGTTTTCTTTTTTGATACTCTGTTAAGTGATGCGACAACTATTTACACACATACATATGTATGTACAGACAGAGATCTTTTCGTTTATTTTTTTTTTTTTTGCACAAAATTAGTCACACACAGCAATTATTTTCATATGAGTAATTGAAGGTTTTCACAAGAAAATTAAATAAAAAAGCAAATAGTTCAAAGTCACTGTTTGCCGAAAAGAAAAAAAAAGTTCGTAAATAAATAAATAAACTGAAGTTCAACGAAAATTGTTTAATAAAATTATTTTCTTTAGTTTGACGGCCTTTCGTATGCCGTTGTTGTTGTTGTTCTTGCTGCTGCTTCTTTGCAAAAGTGAAAAAGCGACAGAAAATCAATGCAAAGAAAGAGAGTGGCACAGAAAAGCAGCTACAGCAGCGGCAACAACAAAAACAACAACATGTTTGCATTGTACCGTTGCTTGCGGAAATGCAGCTGACCATGAAATGCACTAACAATTAAGAGACAGAGAGAGTGAGAGAGAGAGCGTTTGTGTGTGCTAGAGTGCTCTCAGTTTGCATTGTTGAATACCATATGGCGTGTGGAGCACAAAGTGAAGCAACAAGTTACCATATGAAACAAATAGAAATAATGAATAAAAGCAAGAGAGAGAGCGTACTTAAAAAAGGTTGGAAACTGTTCGGAACCGAAGGCTCTGACTTTTTTGAATCGTTCCAACGAAGACTGTTTTTTGTCTAATTAGTGGAACCATTATTTTAGTGCTCTTCTTTGTGAATAGTATTTATTATAATTTAGTCCCAAAGTTTGCAACGCTTTAAAGGAAACTCCATAAAGTATATACATACGCGGTCTAATCTAAAAATTTCCGAGCTTTCCAGTTATAAAATAAAACAAGCATGGTATTATGTTTGGAAGCTAATATTTAATCAAAATACGATTTATTTAACTCAATACAAAGTTTGCAACGCTCAATCAATTAATGCATAGACTCGCATAGAAACTCGCTTTTTGGGATGTTCTTTAGCACCTGTGTCACGGCTGCTTGTATGGCTGGAATATCCTCGTAAAAAAACGACTTGCATTGCAGTTTTCATTTTTGCGAAGATAATATTATCGCACGGTGATAGATCAGGCAAATACGGAGGGTGGTCGATGGGACAAATCGGTTTTATCATCAAAAATTCATTGACTATACGAGCGATTTTTTGATCATCATTTAACTGATGTGGAACAAAACGTGCGCACAACTTTCTTTTACCCAAATCTTCAGTTAATGTTTTGTAGATTGTACAGTAAGAAGAATTTAATACTTGTGCCAGGATTCTCACAGTGAAATTTTCATTGATAGCGATTATTTTACTTACTTTTTCCACTAACTCAGCACGATTAGATGCTTCGGGTCGTCCAGGTCTTGGATCATCATTTAAATCATCATGACCGTTTTTTTACCAAGTTTAAAAAAAAATTTAATATTTGGTCTTGGTTCCATTAGGTTTCTACGACATAACAACAAAAACTACGTGTGTCATTTTGTAACCTGTCAAACGATTAGCATGAACTTAGCTGCATTCGAAGGAAGAAAAATGTACCTTTCTAACACTGCCAACACTTAATAGATGGCACTACTTGCTCTATGATTTAAATTAAAAGTTCGGTTATTTTTAGATCATACCGTGTATATTCGTGATCAGCACGACAAGGATAGTTTCTTTGAAAGTTGGTACAGACACTTTTTATAACCACTAGCTATATAAGCATCAATATAAAAGCAATTTACGCAACAGAAGGTACAAGATGAACATCTATACAAAGTGTGAAGAGTATTTAAGCTTCGGTTCCACCGATGTGATCATTTGCTCTTGTTTTTAGATCAATTGGTTCAAAAAGATCAATAAATTGTTACAACATAATTAACATAAGATATAACAAATTTGCCTTTTCTATAGATCTGATAGTGATTATAATGGTCTGATCTGAAATTCATGGAATATTTTATTACACCAAATTCAGTATTTCTAGCTTAATTTACAACAAATACAAAAACAATTTCATGCAAAAACTGAAAAATGGAGGTAAGTTTGTATGTGCGATAAAACTTATAGCACGATCAGTTAATACACTTTAATTGAAGAGGTAATAGTAGAGTCGAAAGATCCAAACTGGAAACCTATATCTCTTATAATATCCAAGATGTTGTTGCAGATGGACTTAGCTATGACTCTGCTTCCGATGCTAATCAAAAATACATATACTTTATGGGGTCTAGTACGCTTCCTTCAGCCTGTTAAATACATTTGTACAAACTAAATATACTCTTTTACTTTGGGTACAGTGTATAAAGAGTTGAGGTTTCACGGGACACCCGAAAATAGCGAACGTTTTAAATTTTATATGGTTTATTTATATGTATAAATTGTCTACCATTCACACCTATAAACTTTAAAACTACCCAGTCTACTAAAAGTTCGAAAATAATATCTTGATCGAGACCTTTGGCGAGCGTTTTGCGAATGAAACTATAGATAACAGTAGTTGCTTACGAAACTTTATTTGTTTATATCAGTCGAACTTTCGTTCTCAATAGTTCGATAAAGATATCTATAATTATTTATTTTGAGATAGTATTTTGTGTGTCATGCTCACTCCTTGCTTTTCTTTTTCTCTATTGAATAAACTATTTATTGTAATAAAATATGAATATATTATTAAATTACTTATTTAATCACATAATTGTAAATAACCTATTCATAGAAAAATTAATGTTGAGTCTTATCAAATTGTAACTGGCTTTATGTAAAGCCTATGTGTGCAGGATTCGTTGTGTGAGTGATGATTCTTAAAGCCTTTTACACCCAAAATATTCAACCGATTTCAATAAATATTGCGTACATTTGCAAATTAAAACCTTTCAAATGGTATATTTTTTGTGGAAATCAATCGAAATATAGATACATACTACGAACTAAACGCTGTCCTCTCATTTCCTATCTCTCCTTCGCATTGATCATGCATGCATACCTGATGCAGCCCTATGGAAATGCATATGCAGTGTATGGAAAGATAGAGACGGCCCTCTATATCCCTTTCATGATAGAAATCGTTTAACATTTAGTAACACCTAAAATTCACAATATTTTTACTAATTTTCTCGTTTTTTCTTTTTTTTTTTTCTTTACACTTCATTATTATATATGAGAAGCGTCCATCTAGAAGAAGCTACCATATCACATAACATGTTTATAAATATTGGTTGTAATACTCGTAAAATTGCATGCTACATAGAAACCATAAAATAAGCAGTAGGTCATCCCAGTATAGTGAAAAGGGTCTTGCCCATTCATCCAAGTGTTAAGTGTAGATCCGAGGTCTCTGGCGCCTCTTTCTAGTGAGTTTATACAAGAGAGTTAATTTCAATTATCAACTCATGAATTTCCAAAACATCGCGCTTATGCAGTGATTAAGGCATTTGTGAAAGTCATGAAATTTTACTATGATCTACAAAATGAAAAATAAATTTTCGTGTTTTTCGCAATGGCTTTAATCACTTTATAAAAGCGTTGTTTCAGCAAATCGAGAGTTGCAATTATCTTTCTTGCATAAACTACGTATTTATGTGAAAAGTAAAAAAATCATCTGGCACTCACAAATTTGACCTATCCATACACAATATAAGTGTATTTCCGAAGACGAGTTTGAGAAGGGAGTGTAATAACAATATTTCCCATATTATTCCTACAAAGGATTTCATATAGCTGTTAATAGGTTGTCTTTTCAATTTTAATGTTAAAAAGTCTGTGAATCCTGTCAAAGCACTTCTTGAATATTGATTGAATCAACAATATACGTTCTTTGATATTATATTAACATAAATACATTCTTATAAAGTATTAGTTCCGCATATTATGTAAAGTACTCGCATCAAATAACTCAAATGTGAAAAATAGAACTAGAACTAGACGACCTAGGCATGTTTTTGTCTGTCTGACTGTTGTACAGAAACTAGTCTCACATTTTATCGAAAATTTTTAAAACCCGGTAAGTGGAGTTTGAGCAGGATCTCCAAGTCAACATGTTTTATGGCTTTAGTAGTAGCCCGCTTACAAACTCAAGTCTCTATTTTGGTTTTTTCCTAAAAACATTTTATAATCGACCTTTTGATAAATAGGCAAGATACCTATACTAAACTAGAAAGCCTCACTTAAAATTCGATACGGTAGAATCTTACGTACAAATACTTCTTATTGTATATATTGTAGACAACGCTTTTCTTTGGCTCCCTTTTAGGGCTATACTATTAAACCAATTTTGATAAAAGCTTTGTATTTTGCGGCTGATTGAAAATTGAAAGATGCAATTTGTTAAATGTTACTAACACAATGTTAAAAAACACACGTACACACATGCTCATGCGCAATAATTCACACTCACACTATCATAATCATTTTTCCGCTTTGCGCGCATAGAATTGTTAAGGCGCTACTAAAGAAGTAGAAGTACACAGAAACAACAAGGTAGAATCAAAAAAAAAAACAACAACCAACAAGGAAACAAACGACGCGCACTACTCAAAATATTGCACCAACGAAACAAAAGGATTTCCCGTAATGCTTCTGCTTAATGCTTTTTTCCTCTTAAGTTTTTTCTTTGTTGAGCTGACGATTTAGGATTGCATAAAAGTTATTATATGAAATTTTGATTCTACCAAAGTTAACATTTTCGATTGGTTTATTTTTTTTTTTTGTTATTATTCAAAATATTTATTAAAATACTTACCTAAAGTTTGTAGTTAATCCAAATATATGTGTATGCAGCGCTAGTTTATCACTTTGTATTCCTTTATTTGCAGCTTAGTTTTTTGCGTTTGGAAAATCTGTTTTTTTGATTTATTAACTATATTCTAGTCAAAGCGTTTAGTGTTAGTTGCGCGCGTCGCGTTTCAAGACTAAAAATGTAATGTAGCTGGTTAAACGAATTTATACAAGCGTTAATCTCAAAACCGAGCAAAATAAGCTTTATATGAAACAAAAAAAAAAACAAAATTAATAACAACTTATACGAAACGGAAATTATTGCAATATAGTTTATATATATACAAGTATATATATACATATATATAGTATATACAATTGACGGACCATATAGTAATAGATTTAAGTGCTACTAAAATTAAAACTCAAAGTTACGACTATGAATTGTACGAGTACTTGTATATAAAAGTTCGCGAATGCTTACTCACATTAACTTTGCAAGCTTATAATAATATATTGTTCATATGTCGGTTTTAGATTAAAAACAAGAAATAAACGTTAGCTTCAATGGAACCGAAGTTTTTATACACTTCACATGCACTTCTACACTGATAATAAAACTACTGAGCTTGATTTAAAGAAAACATAGAATTGATTGGAGTAAAAAAGGGATAAAAAATGTGTTTTTTTTTTTGAAAATTCAAATGTATAATACTTGATCTTACACGGTTTATGAAAATGTTCTTTGGTAAAGGGAACTGATATCGAACCATGACACAAGCGAACGACACGGAGAAGTGTCACCGTCTTAACTACCTAGGCTAATAGGCATCCGAGACATGGAGTTGCCGACTCATAACCCATTTTTTTCATTTACAGTCGGTGCAATATAATTGGAGCAGCTGAGAGAGTGAATTTTATTTAGCTCTCACATTTTCTTTTGCTCTCAAAGTTTGCTTTAAGAATTTTCTACAAACAAGGTTGATCTAAAAATAACCGAACACGCACGTAGCGCCATCTATTAAATGTTGGCAGTGTTAGAAAGGAACATTTTTCTTCTTTCGAAAGCATCTAAGTTCATGCTAATCGATTGACAGGTTACAAAATGACAAACGTTTTAATAACAGAAGTTTTTGTTGTTATGTCGTAGAAACATAATGGAACCAAGAGCAAATATTAAATTTTGTTTTAAACTTGGTTAAAAATTAGCTGAGACTTACAAATTGTTTAAAAAAGTTTATGATGATGATTGTATGAGTTGTACTCAAGTTTACAAGATCCAAGAGCTGGACGACCCGAAGCATCTAATCGTGCTGAGTTATTGGAAAAAGTAAGTGAAATATTCGCTATCGATGCAAATTTCACTGCGAGAATGCTGGCAGAAGAATTAAATTCATCTTACTGTACAATCTACAAAATATTAACAGAAGATTTGGGTAAATAAAAGGTGTGCGATGTTTTGTTCCATATCAGTTAAATGATAATCAAAGAATCGCTCGTGCCGAGCATTGCAAAGACATGATTTCAACAGATGAACACGATCCAGATTTTCTTGATTCGATCATTTCTCGTGTTGAAACATGTTGTTTTAAATATGATTCTGAAACTAGGCGACAATCTGCAGAATGGTAGTCAAAAGACGAGCCAAAACCTAAAAAAATTGTGTTTGCAGAAGTCAAGAATCAAGACAATGTTGATTCCAAGAATATTGTTCATAAGCAATATGTTGCAGAAGGTCAAACTGTCAATGGAGCATATTACATTGTTTGTGGTCGAGAGTTTTACGTGTTAGGCATGAATATTCCAAAGGAAAGCAGCTGTTTTTATTGCATGAGAATACACCACCTCATAAATCCAAAAAAGTCAATGAATTTTGATGAAAAAACCGATTTGTCTCATCGACCACCCTCCGTATTCGCCTGATCTATCTATTTTCTCTGCCCAAAAATTAAAACTGCCATGATTAAATATTAGCTTTGAAACATAATACCATGCTAATTTTATTTTATAAAAAAAAAGTTCGGTTATTTTTAGATCATACCGTTTACTTTAATTCGAAAAGGACTTGTTTGACATTCTGAGACTTTTGTACTTGACTTGAGTACAAATTTGTTTTTAGTATTAGATTTTTATACTTATTTCAAGAATTTTTTGGTTATTCTAAGTATTTCTGTACTTGATTTATAAAACAAGCCCGTGTTGTACTTGATTCAAGAAAATTAAGTACGACATTTTGAGATTTTGAAATGAAAGCATTTTCTGTGACGAAGAATAAAGGCGAAGAATAACTGAGGCCTGCTTTGGGTGGCCTAGTGGGAATCCATATTAAAATGGCAACGCCATAGAATGTATCACACAAAGCCCTAAAATTCCAATTCAAAATTTTTAAAGAAGTTTTGGTGGCAACTCTTTAGCTGACGAACTTGGGAGTGAGATCACAAACTACTAAAGCCTACCAGATAAGTGGTTTGAACTAAAGAACTCTGTAGGCATAGAATATGGTGGATCGATTTAACCATTGTAATAAATAGTCATGGAACCCAACTCTATGGTACCCTTCATAATCGAATTCAAGGTCTAAATGAGTTTTACCTGAAGAAGTCCACAATCGGTCCGAAGAAACTAAATAATATTATTAGGCCTTATACTCAATTGGGAGCATACATTGACCCAAAAGTGGTTATGGCAATTTTTCCGTCAACATGGTTCTCTGGAACAGTTCAAAGCTGAGAGATATATTAAACAAAAAAATTTTCGAACAGATTCAAGAACCAATTTTGAAACCAAACCAATTTAATATTTACAAATAAAAGAAGACTACTGATAAATAAAGAATCCAGAGAAGTGGTTTCTATGCATTAATTTTATAGAAAACTAGAATAATCTTTGTTTTATACTCGTACTCTTTAATGGAGTTGGGAGCCAATTTTAAACTGAAAGCGTTTCATTTAGTTGACAGCAAATGATTCTAAACCGATGCAAAATTTGTTTCAATTAAAAAATTTGGTACACTGGTGAGGGCTACAACAACAATTTACTATATTATTTATTAAAATCTTTTCATTATCGAAAAGGATTGGTTTGTGGTTCGGCTCACTGATTAAGATACGTTAAAATATTTAGATACGTTAAAATATTGCTAACACAATTTCTTATGTATGGATAATCCCTGAAACACTAAGACGAAAATCTAATAGAAAACTTTATAAGAGTAACATGGTCTCAATTAAAAATATCAATTTAGGAAGCAGTGAATCATTTAGAACTGAATGCTAAGCAGAGTTTAGTTTGCATTGACTTTAAAGAGACTTCCTACACATCTAACCTCACTTAAATATTTGTCAAAAATAAGTTTTTTTTTTTTTTTTGCCAAAATGTAAGTTTGATCTTTTTTGAAAGGAGAATAAATAAAGGAATAATTTAAAAAATAAGGCAAAGTTTACAACAACAATGTTGATTTCAAAGTTTTCTAAAACGATCCGGATAAGAATCTTCAAAGGAAATTGAAAATTAATGAAGTAAGGCAGTCTTTACTCAAAATAAAGTCTATTACTGTTTTCCAGCATCACCTTTATATAAATTATGGATTTGTAACTCACTATGCTTTAATAGTGTTAGTGATGTAATTACTTCAATAGATTATAATATCTGGTAACAAGAAATAGATTTAATCAAATTATGACTATTAAGTGACTAAGTTCTATAGAAAATAGCTTGATCTAAACAAATATATAAACATACTATAACCGGCATCTGTTTCATTGTCTTATATGCTATCTGAGAGACCTCTAATAGCCTTCTGTTAAATGCAATTTTTAAAAACTGTACACTGAAAATAAAATTAGATATAAAGCTTTGAGATGTTGACGTATTGAAGTGTATAAAATAGCTAGACTCATTGAGTTATTACACTAGTTTACATATTTAAACGTTAAAACGATAGATAATTTCTCTTCTGGTGTTTGTAGAGTAATCTGAGAGCGCTGAATACGACAAAATACACTAATAACCCTAGATAACGGTATATTTGTTATTTTTAAAACATATATGACTTTACTTAAACCTGCATACAGAGTACTAGTATTGTATTGTATTGAAATGAGTATTGAAATGAAGGAAAAAAATACAAAATTTTGTTAGAGCTTGTCGTTTTTGACGCCGGTTTAAGTACAATAAAAGACACAGAAAAAAAGCAATATACCGTTATGTAGGTAAATGTCACAAATGTAAAGAAAAAATACAATAGGCACCAAAATTACTCTAAAAACTTTAAGATTAAGATTCTTTAATTGCTGTAAACTAGCGTTATTAATTGAATCTTAGGATTAGATTTTAGGTTAGTTTAGGTAAGGATGGCCCAACATGGTGAAATCCCACATTGTCACTTAGGCCTGCATAGGCCCCTTGTGATACCATATTTGTTCCTATTTCATCCGCAGCTACTCAGGAAACCACTTTGTCAGTGTCAAGAACGTCGAGATGTGTTTAATCGCTTTTTCTGAGATCTCAATTAAATTGTCCAGGAAGGGGCGCCCTAATAACGTCAGTCTCTTCCTACTGTGGGTCGGACAATGACATAGCAAGTGCGCGACCGACGCCTCCTCTTCGGCGTTTCCGCAGCTTCTGCAGACGTCATCCCAGGAGTTTAAACCTAGCCTTGTGGCATGACTCCCTATTGTACAGTGGCCTGTGAGGGCTCCCACAATAACAGCTAACTTATCTCTCTTGTACTGAAGAAGTATTATTGTTCTTTTAAGATTATATTTTGGCTAGGTGAGTCTAGAGATTCTACCCGTCCCAAGGTTGCATCATCTATTGGTTGCTATACCGATCATCTCTGTTGAGATATGTAGTTTACATATAGCCATGGGTATATCTACTGTGGCCTTCCCCGGAAGGATATCAGCAGTGGTACCCTCTCTTGCTAATTTATACGCTTCATCATTTCCCTCTATGTTTTTGCACCCAGATGAGATGTATAACATAGTGCTCTGCAATGTCGTTAAGAGATTTCCGGCACTCCATTGTGGTTTTAGTGTTGGAGCTGAAAGAGTTCAGCGCTTTCAGGGCAGCCTGACTGTCCGAGAAGATAAACACATGTTCTTGAGTAATTGAGTATGATCTAGGAGATGCGTAGCTTCCTGAATGGCTAGCAACTCCGCCCGAAAAACGCTACAATGATCGGACAGTCTAAAGGATTCTCTAACCACAGATCCGGTGAAAATACACCTCCTCCTAGCCGACCATCAAGCTTAGACCCGTCTGTAAAGATATTGAAAGCGTTTTCTCTACAGTGAGGAAGGTTAGCCCATTGTAGTCTTGTGGGTATTATGACGTCAGGATTAGATTTTACTATACAATCTTTTTTACCATGTACCGTAATTAACATAAATTAATTGTCGTATAAATGTAATTAAAGCTGAACTTTAAAGCACTGAAAAGAACATAGACGAGACTTGCTGTAAGCGTGAAACACTCTATTTCTCTAGGTTTCTCGATATAATTATTTGCATTTAATTACACTTAGATAATCACAAAGGTTAACTACACCACAAGCCTTGCACAGATTTTCCCGACATATTACTTTGTTCGCTAAACTTAAACTTGTAAAGAATAACTCGTTTCAACTTTAACCCCGACTAGTTTATTATTAAAAAAAAAAAGAAAAGAAATCAGAAAAACTTGATTTTATTCTGGAACCGTTTTAGATCTATCCTATAACAAATTACACGTACCGATTTGCGTGCCTCTGATCGGCCAACTGACAAACAACGTCGACAATAATTCTGGATAATGCTAACTCATCGCCGAGTACACACAAATAATACCAAGTACATACTCTTGTGCTTTAGTTTATTTGTATTCTGAAAACAAATTCAATTTGTTTTTTTGTTTTTTTTTTTTTTTAGTATTGCTACGTTCCATATTAAAAATGTACACCGCGAAAAATGTGCTAAGCTAATTTATGTACTACTTAGTTGCACTAAAATATAATTTCAATTATAATAAAAAATTATATACTTTGTTTTTTTTTTTCGTGTAATGTTCTTGCCTTCCACGTCTCCGTTTCAGCGAAAAATCTTCAATTCCATTAGTTCGCTCCTAGCGTCTAGTTTAAAGTTCAACGACAACTTGCGTGTTCAGAATTGCACGCGATTGAATTAGCATGACGTGGCTGGAGAATGCAGCTAAGTAATCATTGATTAATTAATATGAAACAAGCTCATTTATGGCTGAAAGATTGAGTGGTTCCACTTGACAGCTTGAGATGTATATCTATTAGCTAACGTATGTACTCGCAGTCGTTACTGAACATTAAGTCCAGACTGAACAATTTTTAACTAATTCTGCCATTAAATCTAGATAGACTAACAAAAAAACTTGACTTTGTGCGAGTTCTAAAATCTTCAATTATATTTAGTCTATTTTTATATTTTTTAAGTGTCAATTTTATTTCTGAAAGCATTTAATATATTAGTTTATTAGAAGGTTTATTTGCATTATTTTATTGTATTATGCTGTACATTGTCTAATGATTGAACAACGGCATTGGTGGATCCAAAGGGGGAAGGGGCACTGTCGTCTGGAGAACGTTCCCTACCAACAGCATTTTCCGCATCTGAACAACGGAGTGACCAGTTTGCTTAATGCAATTCGTAGAATTTGAGTACTATAATTATAGTGCGGAATCTTTCAGTTTCCACGAAAAATATTTACTTTTTCCGATATGGGAATTCAATTCGTTCTAAAATCTTTGGCGCCCAAAATCAAAAATTAAAGCGAAATTGCTGATATGTGTAATTTTTGAAGTGAAACTTCTTTAGAATCGTTGTCATTACAACATTCGATGAATTGAGGTAACGAAGGTTCGATGAATTTAAATTACGGAAATTGAAAATTCGATGATTTCGATGAAACCGGACATTGAATTCGATGAATTCGATTGAATTCAAATTTCCGTTTAATCGAATACATTGAATTTTCAATTTCCGTGGTCATAAGTTTCCGTGGTCATAAGTCATCAGATTTGTAATTGTAATAATGTATTTGAGAATAGCACTTATAATTCACAAATAGTTTTTACGACGCAGATGTTCGAAATTTTCTAATGTTCCGCTAAACTTTCTTAAGTTTTTCTTTCATAAGAAAGACAATAATAAACACAACAACAAAAGAATTAGCGAAATTTTTCCATCCGTTCACGCGTGATGCGATGACCAAAAATATAGATTTAGCCCAGTCATAAATAGGGGTCAACCTCGGAATGAGAGATAATAAGCTGTAAATTGGTGTAAACCTTTGTTTTTTGCGTTCTATATGCTGTATCAAAAATCTCTTATAATATGTGCAGTGACGCGATCTAAGATATTCAAGGTCAAAGGTCGCGAAAAGGTAAAGAGTGCGCAGCGCACAGTCATATATGGCCTAATGCAAGGTCGAACCTGAGTTACGGTTAATCGTATGTTGTATAAAGTTAATTTTTTACTAATCAAACACTTCATTTCTTTTTTTGCGAGATGCACTCGATGTTGAAGTTTCTCCCTCTTGTATGCGTCGTTTCGATGCTGCAATAGAATTTTTACTAATGCACACTTTTCGACACTCGGAATGCAGATTCACAGAACTTAAAGTACATATTCAAATAGTCTATATGTCCATAATTTATTGCAATACTTGCAGTTTTTAAAGTTTGTAAACCACGTACAACATTCACAGAAACACCTTCTGAAAGCGACTTATCACATATAAAACACAAATCTGCCATAGCTCTTAAAATTGTACGTCCGTCGTTGCGAAGAAACAATTTAAAACTAAGGAATAAATTTGGCTAACACAAAGTGGGCCCTTAAAAGAGAAAGTGACCTTGAATACAATAGAACATCTGCTCCGGCTGTAAATAGAAAAAAGGTCGCAGAGAATATAAATAATTAAGTTACTCATTTTACGATTGAGTACGACTCATATAATGATCATCGTAAACTTTTTAACAATTCGTAAGTCTCAGTAAATTTTCTACTGAGTTAAAAACCAAAATTAAGTATTTACTCTGGAACAAACAACAAAAACTGCTGTTATTAAAACGTGTGTCATTTTGTAACCTGTCAAACGATTAGCATGAACTTAGCTCCTTTCGAATGAAGAAAAATGTACCTCTCTAACAATTCCAATATTTAATAGGTGGCGCTATGTGTTCTATGATTTAAATTAAAAGTACGGTTATTGTTAGATCAAACCTTGTAAACAAGGTTTTACTTTATGATTTGAGGAGTTAACATATGATATCACCAATTTCGTCTAGCAAAAGACTGGAAATTTCAAAACGGTCTAAAAGAGATTTCTGTGACACCTACGAAATTGATTTGGGTCGGAATTTCGGTGTAAGAGACTTCCGTGACATCCCGTATAATTATATAATGATTTATTAATGTTTTTTTTTATTATACAGATTATATTTTAGAATAAGTAGCTTAGGTTTAATAAACATGCGCGGTACTTTTATCAAAGAATATATATGTAACAACTAATTGTGAATTATAAGTGCTAAGTTTTTAAGCCGTAATAACCGAAAATTGGCAATACAAAACCATTTTTCTGCACATCTTCTCATTAATGGCTACTATTGTATATCGGTCGAAATTTTTATCGGTTACATATTGCACTCGCTGCTTCGGTGAATGCACGAACTTTTGATATTTCGACAGTCTAGCTACTTATCTACAACTCTAAAGCACTGCTTGAGACAGGTTTATGCGCTGTAATCTTGCAAGTTAGTTCTTTAATTGTCGACAGATTGCTTTGAAAGTTAGAAGAGTGTGAATAGTATTTAAACTTTTTTTTATTAATATAGCAACAATACAATTAACAGGAGGTTTTATAATCGAGGTGTACGAATATATATAGGTTTTCTCATTTATTATAGTCTGTCTGTGAAAAATAGGCGTTAAGACGGACGGAGGGATAAACATGTCTAGCACCAATTGCCTAAGTATAAACTTTATCGTTTGCTATGTTATAAAAATTTTGATATTTCAACAATTACAATATAGGTATGCCCTCCGTACATATTTGTGCTTAGTGTACATATGTATTTAAATATTACTAAACAAAATATATAGATGTGTACCCTTTTCCTTAGAAAAATACAAAATCTTATATGTATGCCGAATGGTATAACATTGTGAACTGCAAATGCTCAATTTTATTAAAAATATATAACACACTTCCAATGCCCATTCCATTTTTGTCACTGAATTCTCAGCTTATGGCTGCGTTTCCGGATTCAATTTATGCATGTCATAATTGAGCTTTGCAGCGAAACAAAGCCAGGCAATGTAAGGCACCATCAGATAACCAGCGGTCTATATAATAAAGAACCGTACAAAATGAAGATAAATTTGTTAGATAAAAATGCCATTAATATCGTATATAATATAGTCTAAATACCTTATTAACCTGGTGAAAAGTATAGGCGCATGGCACAGCGATAGATATTATGGCCAGAAGATCTATGAATGCCTGAAAACAAAGAATTTATATATTAAATTAAATATAAAAAATGAAAATACGTTAACTTCGGTAGAACCAAAATTTCAATACCCTTTACTGATAATTTGAAGGCTTCATTCTAGAGCTGGAAAACTAACGATAGTCACACTATCGATAGTTTTCTTAATGATAGTCGAAACTATCGAAACTAACTATCGCTATCGATAAAACTATCGTTTTACTAAGAAAATAAAGGTTTTAGTATTTTATTTGCATTGCTCTGAAATTTAATGGTGTAAATGATATAATTAGCTATAAAGAGCCATTATTGACAGAGGTTACATTCCAATACTCGAGTGCACTACTATCTTATGCGTGAGATTTGTCGTAGTGCAATGATTGCATCTACTCGATATGTTCTTGCTTTCTTTTAAATTTTTTCTTGCATGAAGCTGAAAAGGGCTGCTCTTGTGGATAGCTTTGTACGTTGGATGTAGGAAACTCAGAGAAATGAAATATCTAGAAATTTTTATGCCTTTTCCGCATTGTTGATGCTTTGAATACCTGCTTTCTTGAATTTGTAGTGTTGTTAGTCTGGACACTTTTCGGTTCTCACAAGGAAAACGCCGATAATTTAGGTCGATCAATCTGGTATGTACATATCTCTGAGGCATCCAAAGTTTTCATATTAGTTTTCATAGCCTATGAGCGTTGATAAAGATCGTACGAAATTGGAATCTTTAGCGAAATCGTGACAAAGTTACTCCCTGATACTTAAGAATTAGCAGTAGTAATGAGGTAAATAAGTTCACCTAGTCTTTTAATATGTACTTCTATACCATCTTAGGTGCCTTTGAAGTACTGAAGAGCACACTAGAAATTGCGTCGTTTGTAAGCAATATACAATATATGCTATTCCATGGCGATTGGGCTTCTTTTAAAGTACGTGACTATGATCTTACCCTTTGTCATGACAGCCTTTATTTCGATACTATCGATAGTACTATCGATAGTTTTCCAGCACTACTTCATTCCCCTTTTAAGGTTCTTTGGTAAAAAAAAATAAGAAAATTTGACCTATATAAACAACAAAATGGGCGGTTGGTCTTTTTGGAGACCACCTCTAAAAGTGGACAGAATACGCCGATTAATAACTACTTGAAGCTTCCGTCCGTAAGAAGTCACCATATCGAATTTAAAGTTGATATTGACTTTGAATTTTGATACAAAAATCGAAAAGTGGGCGAGACGTTTGTATAGGGCCTTCCCTAAAAGTGGCCGGGACACGCCCTTTAATAGATATGTGTAGCTTCCGTCACCATATCGAATTCCAAGTTAATTTGTGAAAAATATATAATTATAAAAAAGTTTTTCTTACAAAAACCGCAAAGTGGGCGGTAGGTTTGTATGAAGGCTTCCCCTAAAAGTTGGCGGGATACACCCATTAGTATATGTATTTAAAGATTCATCCATAAGAAGTCACCATATCGAAATTCAGGTTGATATTCACTGTAATAATAAAGTTTTTCGTACAAAAACAGTAAAGTGGGCGGTGGGTTTGTATGAAGGCTACCCCTAAAAGTGAGCGGGATACACCCATTAGTATATGTATTTAAAGATTCGTCCATAAGAAGTCACCATATCGAAACTCAAGTAGATATTCACTGTAATAAATAAGTTTTTCTTACAAAAACCGAAAAGTGGGCGGTGGGTTTATGTGAAGGCTTAGAACATGTGTTTAAAGCTTCGTCTATAAGAACTCACCACATCGAAATTCAAATATATATTCACTGTTATCAAAAAGTTTTTCTTACAAAAACCGTAAAGTGGGCGGTGAGTTTGTATGAAGTCTACCCCAAAAAGGGGGCGGTATACACTCATTAGTATATGAATTTAAAGATTCGTCCATAAGAACTTAACATATCGAATTTCAAATTGATATTAACTAATTAATTACAAAAACCAAGTAAGTATGAAGGCTACTCCCAAGAGGAGGCTGGATGCGCCCATTAGTACATGTGTTTAAAACTTCGTCTATAAGAAGTCAAAATTCAAGTTGATATTCACTGTAATAAAAAAGTTTCCCTTACAAAAACCGAAAAGTGGGCTGTGGATTTGTAAGCCGACTACCTCTAAAATTGGGCATGGCATGGTCAATGTGACTTATGTTCAGGCTAGGAATATAGAAAGTACACATACCTGATTGCATATCATATTCTTAAAAACTGAGGGACTAGTTTTGAGTTACACAGACAGGGGACAGACAGTTAGACAGACAGACGGACATACAGTCGGACATGGCTAGTTCGATTCGCACCGTCGAGCTGATTTAGAATATATATATTTTTTATGAGGTCTCCGCTGCTTCCTTTAGTACGTTACAAACTACGTGAGAAAATTATAATACTACTCAGAGTATTTAAATACATACTGCTTTGATATTTCGCTGTCCGAAGAATACCATTGACCAGCTCCAGTTCAATGCCAATTGTGTGCCGTAAAGCAAAAGTGGCAGCTGTGCCTCCTTGCCACTGAATCCGCCACCATCACGCCACACCATATACGAGGCATAGCCCATGCAGCTGTAGAGCGATGGCCAGACAACTGGGAAGATCCAATTTGGTGGACGATAGCTCGGAAAATTCAGTGTCGTATACCAGTTTTCAATATTCTTACGCGTAATCCGTCCATTTACATAGCCGCCAATATTCGGCAGCAATACGGCGCCGGCAATTTTCAAGATCTGCTGACCGTTGTTGGAGTCGGTGATGTCACCCATGCTCTTTTTTATTTGTTTTTGTGAAATACGCCGTTCAAATTATTCTACGTGCTGTATTTGCAATAGTTTTATAGCAAATGCAATTTGCTGCCGCCGAGCGTAATGTGTAAAGTGACTTTTGACGGAATCAGTTGATATATTGTGAGATATGCATACAGACATACTTAAGTGTATATTTATGCATGTATATATGTATATATATCTAGTATATACCTGCGCATTAATGTTTTTGCACACTTGTAGCTCACATTACAATGCGGCGATAAAGCAGTCGGCATTAAGTAATGTAAATAAATAAATACATACGTACAAATGTAAAACACCTATTTTTCGCACAATTTTATACTAAAACATACCAGAGTGAAAATTTCTTAACCCATTAGTGAAGTGAAAATTCGTCAATAAAAATATATAAATAAATCAAACTGCAACTGTTTCCGTTCTAACGGGACTCTTTCTTTATGCATATACCAAGTTTTGAACCGAACCATGAACGAAACTGTAAATCAAACCATTCAGGATTAAAAACAAGTTAGAATGGGACAATCGGGTATTCACGACTACGAAATACCCTGCACCCTTGCTAATGTAGACCTACGTAGTATTTGAAATTTTAAAACACACAAAAAAACATTTTTTTAAATTAATAATAAATAATACATTTTTAATAAAAATAATATAAAAAATATAAATGACAAGGTCAACAAAAAAATAAAAAAATGATGGCGCCGATATATTGTTAGTGGTTTGTTACTGGGTTTGCACATTGTGATAACATTAAAACTATTTTTCTTTTTAGGGTTCCGTACCAAAGGGTAAAACGGGACCCTATTACTAAGACTCCGCTGTCTGTCTGTCTGTCTGTCTGTCTGTACGCCTGTCACCAGGCTGTATCTCATGAACCGTGATAGTTAGACAGATGATGTATTTCTGTTGCCGCTATAACAACAAATACAGATAAAAAACAGAATGAAGTAAATATTTAAAGGGGCTCCCATACAATAAACTCGATCTTTTAGCGGATATTTCACTCTCTTTCTCTCGCACTTACCAATCAAGGTCTGTATGTGCGAGAGTGACAAATGCAATGCTGCATATTTATAGGAGCCTTCTTTATTTAGTGTCTACTTTTATACAGATAAATAAACTTGGAGTGTCTGTTTGTAATATTAAAATAACCGCTTTTTACTAAATGCATATATATACGGTACATATACCAAAATAAATTTTTTTACAATTTTTGTCTGTCTGCTTGTCTTTTTGTTCCGGCTAATCTCTGAAACGGCTGGACCGATTTTGACGGGATTTTCACTGGCAGATAGCTTATTGTACATACATATGTGTATATTCTACCATGCGCGTTTGCTACTGACTAAGCTGCATTCTCTCTCTAATCTTTGGCTTTGCCAGCATCAAACACAATAACAACAACAGCTACAGCAACAGCAGCCACAAGTACAACCACAACAATAACGTATATGACTATAGAGTACAGGAACAATAACAAAAAAAATATCGTATATGACGATAGAGCAGTGTGGACGTACGAACCGTAGCACAAAGAGGTGACAAAGGATATGGAATCTACATAGAAACGATTTATCTCTTTCTCTCGCAGCATACATATCAAATTGTCTCTTTTTCTTTACACTTTTCGTCTCAAAAAATCCAATTCACACCGTGCCAAAAGAAGTTTCACTTCAATAATGCAGAAAAAACAAAACTGTCCAATAACAACTTTGTATATCTTTCAGGAAGAAGTGGCAGGGGGAAGGAGTGGCAGGGGGAAGGAGTGGCAGGGGACAAGGGAGGGCCGCTTACAACGTCGCGGGGATCATCTAGTATCATATATTATTCGAGGCTTAAATCCATGTTTATTGCATACATGCACCTTTCTTATGCTATACTAAAACCTATCTGAGTCAAATGACGAAAAACGAAACGATGAATTTGAAAAATGTGGAAAAAGTTAAAAAAATTCTACAAGCAAACAAATGCGATGTTTTTGGAATGGTTATAAAGGGTGTCTTAGGATTTACACCGGATTTGATTTTTTTTTATAGATAACTGTACGAAACCCTTCGTGCGCGAGTCCGACTCGCAATTGGCCGGTTTTATTTTATTTTTCCTAAGTGCAGTTTTGAATCTACCCTCAGTTTTGATTATTGCCTTTAATCTGTACTTTCGTGTGAGTGATTTGTAATATTATCGGTACATTTCTATTTAAAGGGTCATTTCCGTAGAATCCGAATCCGGGGTCAGAATTGGCCCATAACGTAAGGATTTTGAGATATTTGTAAAAAAAACCCCGTTTTTCGGGTACATAACCTCAAATATCTCAAAATACTGACGTGATGGGCCAATTCTGACACCGGACCCCGGAAAGATGCTATAAGCGGATCTAATGATATAAGTAAACCGTTCATGACATCTTCCATCGTATTACATCTATTGTCTACACGGGTATGGTTTTGCCGTATATCCCGGAAATCTTTATTCCTGGCTTCAAGGGCTTCTTCGAACATCATGCCATTAATAAGTGCTACATGGTTTATAATGTCTGCACCATAGTTTTTGAAATACGTGCCATTTAGGCCGTAGAGTAATACCAATCGACAAGCGTAGTTCTACAGTTTTATTTTCTTCCAGGTCAGTCGGCATCATGTGTTGGTACAGTGAGAAGTGCGTGTTTACCGTCGAGACCTACTTTTGCTGTTGTTGTTTTTTTCAGCTATGATGCGCTACAGGTGCTACTGTGCTGACACCAATCCCTGAGAACTGTATGAAAATCTTTTGCATTCACCTAAAGTAGCAGTGTGGTGTGAAATTTCTTCAGCTGTGTTTGTTGCAACGTGGTTTTTTGAAGAAAATGAGGTCTCAGTGACAGTGAATTCAGACCGGTATGTGAACATGTTGGATGAATTTTTATTTACCCTCGACTTGCTGAATGGGACTTAGGGAGACATTTGGTACCAATAGGAAGCACCAACGGCTCACATCTCAAGAGCATCGTTGGTTGTTTTAAGGAAACATGATTTGGAGTGGCCAGTCTGCTCCCTGGATTTGGTCCTGACCATTTTTTTTTTATACCATTCACACATAGGTTCCTTGGGCAGTTGACATAAAGGTGGGATTTCAAAAAAACTCGAAAAAAAAACAATAAAAAACGTTAACTTTGGTTGAACCGAAGCTCTAATACCATTCACACAAAATTTTAAATAGTATTGTAAAACATAAACGTGGAGGGGATTAAATACCTCAAAAAGTGGGCGGGACACGCTCTACTAGTAGATGTGTACGAAGCGACTATCTATAAGATACCACCATATCGAATTTCAAGTTGATATTGTCGTTTTTACATAAAATTGAGCTGTGGGTTTTTTTGTGGACTGCCTCAAAAGTGGCAGGACACGCCCATTTGTATATGTATATGAAGCGACAGTCCACTACTATCCAACAAATCTATTTCAAGCTAATATTGATTTAAATAAAGAATTTTTTCAATAAAAACACAAAAGTGGGCGGGGAGTTTGTATGGGGGCTACCCCAAAAAGTAGGCGAGACACGCCCATTAGTCTATGTACGAGTATGTTAAGCAGCTGTCCACAAAAGGCGCCACATTTCACTTTAACATAATATGAACTTCAATAAAGAAGTTTTTCATACAAAAACACAAAAGTGGGCAGTAGGTTTGTATGGGAGCTACCCCAAACAGTGGGCGGGTCATTAATGTATATGTGAAGCGTCGGTCTATTAGGAACTACATACCATATCAATTAATAAGTTGATATTGACTACAATAAAAAAGTTTTTCATACAAAAAGTCAAAAGTAGACGGTGGGTTTGTATGAGGGATATCCCAAAAAGATTGCGTGATACTCTATTAAACTGCAATAAAAGGAAGTGTATGTGCAAATTTTCAACTGGATAGGATAAAAATTGAACCCCAAAAAATGCGCAACAACATCCAGGCAGACAGACGGACGGACGGACATGGCTAGATCGACTCGTCTCGTCCAGCTGATCAACAATATATGTGTATACTTTATGGGATCTACGATGCCTCCTCTAATGCGTTACAAACTTTTAGACAAACTGATAATACCATTTCACACTATGTGTGAATGATATAAAAACTAAACGAATAAAATGAAGGAAATATTTTGAAGCTGACTAAACAAACAGTCGAGCAAACTACTATCTTTGATTTATATACTAATTATATGCGTACCTAAAAAAAATGATTTTTTAACAGCTGCAATTGAAAGTTTTTCATTTTATGTACAAGTATATTTTCTTATGCTTAAAATTGTCTTTATATCGTGAAGTCTACAATAATCTGTGCACAATTCAAAGAACATTCTCTTAAATTCTTGCTTAATACTAAATACAATAGTTACATATTTAAGTAGCTGCACACAACATATGTAAGTATTGAGACTTATAGTATGTATATATGTATGTACGTATAAAAGAAATATTTACTTTTTTATTTAGTATTATAGCTTATTATAAGTAATTATTACAATTATGCAAGTATTGTCAAGTATGTATAAAACGTTTTGGTACAATCTAATTTTTATGTTGCACAACAAACAATTCAGAATATCAAATTAAACAGCTCAACTAATCTAATCGATATACAAAAATTTACAAGAAGTAAATAGTAAGTTATACAAAAATAAAAATAAAATCATTAAACGCACAGTTTGATACTGCTTAAGTTAAGTGTATAAGGACGTTCTACGGTTTTACATATAAATACAAATTCTAGTTTATAAATAACGATATTCTTTAGGTCAAAGTCTTTTTCGGTTTACACAAATTAAGTACGATAAAATATAAAAAAAAAACAAAAAAATAAAAAAAATTCACAAATATTTACAATGTAGCATTTTCAACTTAAAATCTAAAAGTACGTCGTAGCGGACGACGTCGTCATCATCATTTGGGACGTATTTTTTCGTACATGAATTTTTGCAAATGCCGATTATCTGGCTGCATTAGTTTCTTTTTGTTAAACTCAAATTGTCCGAGCGCAAAATCATAGAGTTCATTTTCCATTTGCCAAATTTTCGATGCCTGAATCGACTGCACCGTAGCATCGCTGGGCGGTAATTTTGAGGAGGTGACACGCAAGTGTGATTTGTTCGAGTGCTGATAGTACTCGCGAAATCCGTGAAAGATTCTATGGAATATGTATTTGAATATTAATAAAATTTATTTGTTTATTTTATTTTCTTTTTAATTGTACACTCACCTTGGCAGCGAGCGTTCAAGCAAATCGACAAAATCTTCCATTTGCTCCGTCACACCGACTAGAAAGTACTCATTGACCAGATTACGTTTAGCTTGACTGAGTGCCCATTCACTACCGGGTTCCCTGTAAATAGTATAGTGATTTATTATTTATTAATTTATGTAAATATAATAATATAAATTTTGATTACTTTTCATATTGTAGCAATAGTTTTTACATTGAACATGAAGCGCATCTAATACTCACCAGCATTCAGCAGCATGTCCGCAAAAGAAAGGTATCTGTAACCACATATTTCTTGGATCACAATCTGGTTGCTTAAGTACAACACATTCGTCGAATGTCTGCAAAACAATACAAATTCTTTTCAATCGATCCACAAAGTTATGTAAATTTCCATCTCTTTGGAAGAAGTCTTTTATTATCCCGTTACATAAAAAGGGAAGCAAGTCTGATATATCGAAGTATAGAGGTATTGCTAAGCTGAATGTTATTCCAAAGCGCTTTAAATAAATTATTAGTCAACAATTGCAACATTCACGAAAGTCTGTTATGTCTCCTTTCCAACATGGTTCTGTTAGAACCATGCACTAATCTCTTTGAATTTTCTTCAGTTGCAAATAATGGTTTTGAGTCAGGATGCCAAACTGATGTCATATATACAGACTTCAGTAAAGCGTTTGATAGTGTGTGTCAGGAATAGCTTTTTTTTAATTTAAAAAAAAAACTATAGGATTTTCACCTTCTCTCCTTACTTGGATTAAGTCATACTTATCCGGTTTATATAAGAATCATTTGTCTAAAATTATTGATGTTTCTTCTGGTGTTTCCCAAGGGAAACACCAGAAGAAACATTATTATTGATCTTCCCAACACACAGTTTACTGCAGGCTGATTTAAACTCACTACATATATGGTGTCTTCTAAATTTTCTTAATTTAAATTTCTCAAAATACAAATGTATAATGTTTCATCGCCGAAAACCTTATATAGTAATATATTTTCTTAATAACACCCTTGGTAGAGAGTTTTCGTTTTAATGATCTAGGTATTCTTATGGAATCTAAACTTATTTATAATAATCACATTTGTTTAATAGTAAATAAAGCAAAAGATGTTCTTCGCGGTGTTAAGCGTTGGTTCTCCGATTTTAGAATTTAGCCTCCTGCATTTGGAACCCACACTATGCTATTCACGAGGATCGTATTGAGTTAGTTGAAAAACAGTTTCTTCTCTTTCAGTCGGTCAACCTGGCGGCCAAACCAAATAGTTTCTTGTTTAAGTAATAAAAAAGAGTTTATCATACAGGAACTAGATAATGGTTAATAAGGGGCAACCATATATTGGGTTTGACAATTTGATTTTATAAACTTTATCTAAGCTCGTTGGCTTTACTACCTCCGCGAAAAGTCGGTATTCAATGAGCCCAATGAGTGAGACTATAGCCAACTCTCTCCTATAATATAATCTTGTCTAGATAATAGCACTAGAAAGAGATTTGACGACACATCCAACTATCACCTGTGGACACAAAGATAACATTTAAAGCGAATTAATGGGATTCTCACAAATTTGCTTTATAATGCCATTTTATGTTGAGGATGGACTACAAAAAACAATCGCATAGATTCGGCGATAGTCGTAGTTAATGGGCCTTCGTAACATAAAATTATTCGTTACAAAAATCTTGGAAGTTGAGTCGGAAAGATGGTATTTCAGATAGTCATACGTTTTGTATATATGGTGCGTTCCCATATTCTGCCTCGAAAATTTTAGGGGTTTACAAGGTTTCCGAGTTTAAAGGAATACCCCTAATATCAATAGTTTGATTTGACTTTTTGAATGTTAAATTCCAGCTAATTCTTGTTTATCATGACATGATTCTGTTAATGATCATGATATTAGTAATTTGTTCGAAGTATTTTTCCAATCAAATTACTGTTCCTCTGATCACAATAACTTTAGTTAATCGTATAATATTTCTGAATCGAACTTTTTCCCTGTCCTAGTAATAGATATAAACACAGTGCTAAGTGAAATGAAAATGCATGACATCAAATTTTCTACTGGTTCTGACAATATTCAGAACTCTGTTTGGATACTTTTCCTGACACCATATGCCAACATCTTATGTGTCTTTTTAACTTATCTTTGAAAAGTGGTCATTTTTCAGATTGTTGCAAGGGTCCTTTATTATTCCGCTGCATAAAACGACACTAGATCAGATATTTCAAATTATATGTGTACTGCAAGGATATCTGCTATCCCCAAGCTATTCAAAAAAATAATTGAATCAACTATTGCACTATATTGTTCCAAACATTTCTCCCTTTCAGCATGGCTTTTAAAAAGTACGTTCTGCTAACAAAAATATTATGGAATTTACTTCTAGAAAAAGGGTTTTACTGATTTTATTTATACAGATTAACAAAGTTGTAGTGTAAATCAAAACATTTTGTTGTTTAAGTTCTATAAAATCGGGTTTCGTGAATAAAATCGTATCTTTTCGAGCGGAAATAGCGTGTAATCTTTAAATCAGTGACTTCCAAAATGCTTAACCTAACCTCTGGAGTATCACAAGATAGTAATTTGGGCCCAGCACTGTTTTTGCTATTTTTAAATGACAAAGTTAATTCGAAAATACTAATTTACGCGAATGTTGTCAAGCCTTTTTTTCTTCATTTTAATCTTCAATCTCAATATTCTCTACTTCAAAATGACTTGGATCGCGTGGTCCTATGGTAGACCACAAATAAATTATATCTGTACGAGAAAAAGTGTAAGTGTATGTCTTTTCAAAGGCGCATTGCATTTGCAGCATTTTTTTTTATCTCGGAGTGATGTTGCATTCTAAATTAAGTTTTAATGCTCACATAGACACAAGCGTTAACAAAGCCTCTTTGATGCTTGGTTTTATTCAAAGGTGGTCAAAAGCGTTAATGACTCGTGTATAACCAGGCTGTTGTTCACTGCTTTGGTGCATCTCACTCTCGAGTATGGATGTTTAGTTTTAAATCCTCAGTATGAAGTGGATTCTAACAAATTTGAATCGGTATACAAGTGGTTTCTTATTTTTGCTTTGAGAAACTTAAATTGGGATTCTTCTCGTCGTATTTTCTCGTACTCGAGTCGGCTTAAGCTACTTGACTTGCACTGATTTGTAAACGCGGTTAATGCTGAATTGTTGTAGAAAGACGCTTTTGCTCTAATGCAAATGGTTATGAACGTATTGGAAAGAAGGTATTCAGCAAGACAGAATTTGTGTTAAGCGAGGAGCAGTCTTTTACTACTTATCTAATTACAAAAGACTTATAATGATATATATAAAATCACACTTACAATTTTATTGCCCGCTTTTTTGCGCACTAAATTCGGTCGATAGTTATCACCAAAACGTAGAAAATAATAATAGGACACAAGTCGATCCAACGGTTTACGTACAATATTAATGTAGATGGGTTTATGTGCAATCTGGAATCTGTAAAGATATCATATAATAAAATTAATTTACGCATAAACTAAGCAAATATAATCAATGTACTTTGAGAAATCCAAAAATGCCATGTGACCGTGATACAGCGCCGGCTTCATCTCATGCCAAGTGGTGATATTACGTGCGAGTGCAACCTGCATTAATGATGTTTAATTAGAAATTTATTTATAATGTGCACTATTTATATCTCGTATGACTCACTTGATTTGGCAGCGATAGCACATGCATATTTGCCGTAACATTTATGTGCAGCACACGGAACTTATTACGTTTGCACAGATCATAAGCAATGTTGACGAAACTTGTGGAGCCCGTTTTTGGTACGCGATTATAAAGCACCACTAATTGTTCTTCGTAATCATAGTTATCTATTGTTGGAGCGTTGCTATTGCTGTTGCCAATTACTGTGCCGCTTGCTACAGCGTTGAAATCTGTAGCGTATGTGCCGGGTGCTGCTAGTTTGGCAAAAGGTTTTGCAACTGTGTGGAATAAATATGTATATAAAGCAATTAAGGAAATGGAATAGTGAGTAACTACCATCCAGTCGCGCCTCGGACCACAAAAGCCAATAGCTACCGCAAGTGAGCGCTGCACATATGGCCAGAAGCAACCAATGCAGCGGACGCAGCGCAAGGAACATTTTCTTTATACGCATTATATGCATTGTTGCATGCAATTACATTACGCCAATTCAAACATGTTGATGATCTACGCCGTGTTATTGTATTAAGTGTTCGCATACGTTTTAAACACAACACATTCTTTTATTTTACGCTCTTTTGCAAAAAAAAAATCGTGCAATTTTACATTGTTTTTGTTTGCTTTGCTGCGACAGCAGGTGAAACAGTGTTGCAAAAGTGCTAATGCTGGTAAAATGGTTGTGTACAAGGGCGTAGCAGGGGTAAACGCTGCCTCTATATAATTTACATTTTTTATTATTAAAAATTCACCATAGGTTTTACTTACAATTTTGGCATTATTTTGCAAACCAATTTGCTTAAAATTCATCCGATTTTTAGAAGTGAAATATACAAAGGCAGAGATTATAGCTGCTAATATTAAAGCCTTTGTTATAGAAGTGAACCTTGATTTTGTTAAATGTGTGCGACTATGTTATGCCGTATTTACTACAATGAGTGGAAAATTGGTGGACCACAGAAAAAATGCTATGTGTTAGGATATTTGTTAAAATACTTGAAACTACAAAGTCGAGTTTCGACGATATGAGAGACAAAATTGGTGAGACAAGAACAAATAGAGACAAATTTCGGTTGAACCTACGTAAACCCAATTTTACCTTAAAATTCTGCAGGCTCTAAAAATTTAGCTTTAAATTTCATGTGCTACTGCCAGAGTTCAGCATTAGTTCAGTACTCTTAGAAGGATTAAGACATGTCTTAGACATAGTTTGTTAATATGGTTAATATGCTTATATACAGGATGTCCCGTTTACTTTTTGCAAAACTTAACATCGTCATAACTTCGATTAAGTTCGAGAGGTACGTTTACTCCCACTATATTTGCCTAAAGCTATGATCAGATGCGCAAATCATTTGCACAAAGTATCATATGTTTTTGGGAAAATCCCAGTTTGGTGGTCAGCTCCTATGACATTCATATTTTACACAAATTTAGACTGTACACAGATTTAGACTCATTGCAAGGGTTGAGTTTATCGATAGCAAGTGTTCGAAACTGTGATGTTCAATACATGTTTCACATTTGAAATACGATCAATGCAAAAAATATACCAATTATTTTCACTATTTCAATAAGTGGAAATAAAATACACGAATGCACTTGCACTTGTCAATTTCAATGTTTTCATATACCACATGCGGATACAACATATATACTGCACAACCGGTTGGTTTGTTTCCCGCGACAAAAATTAATTATATATTATTTATATTAAATAATTGCGTATAAAATACTTAAACCAATTTTAATATCAATAAATGCGTGTCATTTAGCTTTTCAACATGGCTTTTAAGCCCTACACAGTTTGGCTGCGTTTGTTTGTGCAATTTGCTTGCAAGAACAAGCGCTCGAACGCGATAAATATTTGGAAATAGCCGGTCATACACGGCAAATCATTTGGAATAACAGCCCGTTTACAAACGTAGCCAGACTCAGGGTGACAAACGTTTGTATACAAAACATTTGACGGTCACACATGTAGCAAACGCATTTTGCGTTTTTGTAGCTCTTATTATCGAAATAATTTACACGTCTGACCTTAGCTTAAGTGGTACAGTTTCAGAATCATTTTTGAATGGAATGCAAAAGTTTTTGAATAACCTCGTATAAATATGTATAGGCTTGTCAGAAAAGTTAGGACGTTCTTTTCAAATACTATTCAAAATTTAAAAAATTCTGATTACAATTTTGTGAATAGCTGCACCTTTTGTGAATAGCTAGCTACGCCCTTGGCTGTGCAACATTTTCAAACACTTTAACGCACAGCTGTGATTTGCGACGCGCGCATTTTTAGGTTAGCGGCGTCCAGCAGAAAGAAACGTATACGAGAATATTCTGCAATTAATAGAAAATATAAATATAATACATTGTTAAACACAAAGTAACTACATAAATATGGCTGGTTTTAACTTTGGTAACATCGCACAAGAATTGAACGCTGTGCAAACGCAACAAGGCGTGCCAGGGAAGGAGGAAGGCGTCACATTTGAGGACAAGCAGTTGACTTGGGACACTGCCGAAGATGGTGAGTTACTTTTACTATAATTACATTAAGAAATGTTTAATTACAATATTTAGTTTGGATGTTTGTAATACAGAGAGGCACATGTATGCAAAAGAGCTCCGGTGACCATCTGCTTTATTTATGTTACTTTTTTCCGTCTACGCATTGAGCACTAAGTTTGGCTGGCTCCGCGCGACTTTTGTTTGCTAAATTTATTAGTTATTACTGTAATAGCTACTTGATAGCTGTAGATAGAAAATGCACATGTAAGAGCAAAAGAGGAAAATATCTTAGATGTCAAGTCCCAGCAGCAAAGCTCTCTCGACTGGGCAGCTCCACAATTTGCGCCATGTCGCACTCTTCGCTTATTGCTTCTTTCTGACTTTAAATATGCTTTTCACTGTCAAAAACCGTGGATAGCAGTATGCCATTGTGTACAGTATTGTCCCCAATATTGTTAAATTTATCTTCAACTGCTTGCTGATCGGTTTATCTAGTAGCGTCAGATGCCATGGCGTCAAACTTGGTTGGATTGATGCGCCCAGTAGAAATTTTTTTTAGACCAAAAAATTATGCTTGCGAAGTTAGAGCATCATATCTTATTCATATAAATAATAGGCATGAGTCCTCTGGAACAACCTTATTGCATTATTCTGACTGTAGACGTTGCCATTGGGACTTATTAGGTAAGCACTCAAACCAGGAGCAACCTAGCTACAAACCGTATTTCATGCAAGCGCCATTAACTACTTCTTCTTCGACTCTGTATGAATATTCGTATTGTTGGCTTGCGACGACAATCTTAGCAGGCAGCAGATCGAACGGTAACCAATTATTTTCATGTACTTACTTATGTGGCGTTAAAACTGTTTATCAGTCAAGGCCGCATGGCACTCATGCCGATATAGGCTTCTTCGCACTGGCGCCAGTCATTGTCAATATCAAGTTTGCAGTCTTTCTCCCGAAGACGCTACATCGATGTTGGTGGGGACAACGTTCCTGCGCTATACAGTAAGACCAAGATTTTAGATTAGTATCTTCGTACATAAAGAGAGGGATATACTTCTAATTAGCTTGCTGAGCCCACAGTAGCATTGGTTTACAAACTTGATGTTTCGCTGATCTCCAGTCTGACGTTGGTTGTTGTTGTAACAGCTTGTCTCGGGCTGCATCAGGAAATATATATATATGTATACAATTTATTATATTCTGAAAATATTGTGCAAGGTTATTATGAATGTGAGAGAGATAAGCCGTAGGTATCAAGTCCCAGAAATGAAGCTACTACTGTCGGACGTAACTAAAGATCTGCAGGACTCAATTGAGTCGGATGGATAATTGAACAGATGGGTCGTATTATGCGGTGATTGATCACATTCAGGACAGCAATCACTCCCTGTAACACTCGAGCATATTTCTCCATCCGGATCTCAACGGTGCATGTTTGGCCCTGGTGTTACGAGGGAGACGTTTTTCGCTCTCGTCAATAGGTGGTGCTCTACCACTTAGTACGATATTGTCAAGTTCAAGTGCATATTTATATGCAATTGAACCCTACCTGAAGTATAAATATGCTCCTCCTAAGCAGAAGTAATTTCCGTAGATATTAAGTACTAATCCCTGAGTGAATGGCACGACTGACGAATTTGTCCGATCTTAGTCTGATTAGCCTTGAAATTGTTGGGTATTAAATGAACTATCAATTAAAAATGTGTAACATTGGATATTAGAATTATTTGTACTTGAAAAATGTCAGAAAATTAAATTGTATGTCTCCAGCCATTCATAAAGTACGAGGGAGCGAATTTTGTATCCAATTAAAAGGAGACTTATTCCACGCAAGTTCGCGCAGACATCGGGGTCTCCTTTCTCGAAGATAGGACCAAAGATCACTGAGATTCGAATCGTTGGGCATGCCTTCATCGGAACGTAACTTGCATAATTGTTGGTGAATACGCCTCAGCAACTCTTCGCCACCGGTTTTGAAAAACTCGGCTGGTATCTAATTGGAGCCTGCCGCTTTGTTATACTTCCGCTTTCTAATTATTGAGTCGACCCGTTGTAGTCCAACGACACTACAAGAAAGCCATCTTCAATTAGTGATTCTAAGAATATTACTCTATCGATGGCTTTCTTCGCTTCAAAGCCTCCAAGCAAAGTAGAGAAGTGGATTCTCCATAGTCTCAAAGATGTCTGTGCTTCTGAAAGAAGTCCGTACAATACATAAATATAATTATGTTTTCTAAATAATTTAAAGTTTATTTTTGCTTTTTTTTTTGTAAAATTTTGCAGTGAAGGATGTTGTTGATGCACTGAATAACAAACAGATTGTGCACTTTTTACAACTTGATGGCAATACGCTTGGTGTCGATGCTGCCATGGCAATTGGCAAGGCGCTGGAGCGTCATACGGAATTTCGCAAAGCACTCTGGAAGAACATGTTTACACGTCGTCTGAAAAGTGAAATACCCATTGCTTTAAAGCATCTCGGCAAAGGTCTAATAACGGCTAAAGCACAGTTGACTGTGTTGGACTTGAGCGATAATGCGCTTGGACCGAATGGTATGGTCGGCTTGGAAGATTTACTACGTTCCCCTGTCTGCTATTCATTGCAGGAGTTGCATTTAAATAATTGTGGCCTTGGCATTGGTGGCGGACGTATGCTGTCAGCAGCGTTGCTGGATTGCCATAGAAATAGTATTGCGGCAGGTACACCGCTTAACTTGAAGGTTTTTGTGACCGGTCGTAATCGGCTTGAAAACGATGGTGCCAAAGCAATTGCAGACATATTTGCTACACTAAAAACACTCGAAATGATTGCTATGCCGCAGAATTCAATATATCACAAGGGCATTACTGCGCTTGCTCATGGCATCGGCCAAAATCCAAATTTGCGTGTGCTCAATTTGAATGATAATACACTGTCACCGAAGGGTGCTGTATCGCTGTCCGAAGTTTTCGAGACTATGCAGAATTTGCGCGAAATAAATTTTGGTGATTGTTTGCTAAAAACGAATGGAGCTTTTCATCTGGCCACCGCTCTAGAGTTTAGCAATCCTAATTTGGAGACGGTCGATTTGAGCTTTAATGAATTCAATTCTGAAGGTGGCATAGCTTTGGCCAAAGCACTGCGTAATAAATTGAATATTAAGTACTTTAATCTTGATGGAAATATGTTTGGCAAAGATGGCCGTGAGCAAATAATTGAGGAATGGCAAAAGGACAACGCCATTAATTCGGATGCTTTGCAAGATTTTGACGAAGATAACTCAGACTCTGAGGAACAAGAGGAAGACTATGATGAGGATGAAGATGAGAATGAAGACGATGAGAACGCGAGTGGTAATTATGATGATTACGAAGCAAATGATACCACTGAAGAGGCTGATGACTATGAGGATGATGAGGAGACTGCTTACATGACTGCAGCATTAACCACAAAGGTAGTTAAAGCTTTGTAATATATTAACTTTAAATTAAATTAAATATTATATGCAATCTTCTACAGATACTCAACGATAGCAACAGCACCGCGACAAACAAGAGCGTTACCTTTGCCGAGGATAATGACAAAACCAATGCAGGCACTGCAGCTAGTTTCTGTCTTAGCCAGGTGCCATGCACGCTGCAAATGTTCGACTCGGTAAAGGAGAACAATAAACTACAGGCATTCAAAGAGATTATCGATGTAAGTGTATTTGTTTTACGCTTTTTGCATTAAATTTCGAGTTTTTTAAGATTTTTTTTTTTTTAGCAATTCACCGATGACAATCATTTGCTACTGCTTATCTTTACCGCCTTGAAATGTGCACAACTATCCAAACAGTCTCAAGAAGCCTTGGGTATCGCTAAGGCTCTTTTTAAGGAATCATTCGAATATGCTGTGAAGACCGAACAGGAGCATCGAGTCTTGGTATACTATCTGAAGCAATTGGGTCTCTTGCGTACCGAGGATAAATTCAAACCTCCATATGATGATAAGAGCTGTCGTTATGCTCTGAAAGAAACTCTTATAAGTGAACAAATCTCGAGCGATAAAATTAAGAACACATTTAACGTTTTTCTGTCCAACCTGGATGCATAAATTTGTTGTTATTGCAGCAGAATTCCATTAAATTATTGCGTTCCGTGAATATGTAATATATATGATTTCACTAAAATAAAATTATAATAAACATAACTTTAAAAAAATTTACAATTTTTTAATTTTAGACAATAATTTTAGAAACTATATTTTAAAGTATGTATCATAGTCATGTCCATACAAAATACCAATTTATATATTGGTAGACAACAAGTAGTTCTAGAGATCATGTAGCGTTTGTTCTGTAATAATCCTACTTGGTCTCTCAGATTCTTAGCTATCTTTCACAAAATTGGTACGACAACTTTCTCCGTAAAAATATGTATAGGGGAACTGATAAATCGTTTATTTTGAACCTAGGAAATTTGTTTTTCATATCGTATATATTGGTCTTGAACATTTCCAAAGACAAAACACCTCACAGGAAAAAGTCTGGAGCCGTCAAAACGGGTGATCGCGGTGGCAAGTTAAAATCAAAATTTTTTTAAACTAGGCAACCGACGAAAAAATACCGCAGTCAGAAAAAAAATACGATATCCATTGACCCTGACGAACACACAGTTTGGGCACAAAATACTGCCCAAACTGTGGTTCGATGGTCGTGAAGAGGTTCCTTGTGAATGTCTCGAGCGTTTTTAGTGCCATAAATCCGCCAAACGAGCCCCACAAGTTGCGTTTTCACAATTGAGAAGCTATTTTAAATGCAAAGCTGTTTGATTTCGGCACGTTAAGGTGAACTGACGCATCAATAGTGGGTTGTCTTAAGAAGATCTGAAAACAGACGACACTTAGGCTTATTTTTCTCAGTTTTTAAGGTAACCTCCATACAAACCACCCACCCACTTTTGAGACGAGCCGGTTAATTCAACTATAGCGATTTTAAACCCTGTATCCATAGGAAAAAAGTGTAAGTAAAATTTGTGTATGGTAGGTAACAGACAGAAGAAAGCCTGGCAGACCCGTCTGTATTTTTGAACATCGAGATTTCGGAGACTATACTATAGTGAGGGTAAGTTTGTATCTTGAAACTCCTTTTCCCTCTTCACATAAAGTGTAGTTATATGACGAACACGACAACCCCACAATAAGGAGTAGCACCCATACAAAGCTGCCTTCCCATTTTATAACATTTGTATAAAAATGTTTTTACTTAATAATATATACTCCGTATGTCCAGATCGTAGCACTATAAGATGTATCCCCCATGCAAATCTGGATCTCATAATTTTCCATAAAATGTTTACAAAAATTGGCGTATCTGACGTTAATTCCCAAAATATATTCCACATAATTGTCTAGATCGAAATATAGTTCCCATACAAATTCTATGGTTTACATAAAGAACATTAGAAAAGGTTTGGATATCTCGAAGTTGAGCACACTCGCAACGTTCCTTCATGTTTTTTTTAATTTATTTTGTTTTTTCTTTAGATTTGCTTTACATGGATTTTGAATATGAAACTAACAAATTGAGAAGTATATAAAACCTTAAACGAGAAACGGAACAGAGTTTGTTTTATGTTGTGAACCAGCTTATAGTTGAAAACTTAATATTAAATAAATTGAAAAGTAAAGTTAAGGTTTAAACAGAGTAACGGACATTTTAAATTAATTAAAATAATATATGACTGAATAAAAACACTTTTAAAATAAAACTAAACAACACTATAAAATGCAGTACTGCAATAGAGCTGTAAATATATCGATAAGTACTATCCATCTTGTGTGCAGAAAGTATCGTGTTTGTTAACTCAAAATTGAAGGGGATGAACTGGATTTAGAAGAATCAGAAAAGATTTTTCATTTTATCCGGCTGCAAGAAAAGAAACAGCTCCTCAATTCATCGTAAAATTTTTTAACGTATTTTCTACGAAAATTCTTTACCACCGGGACCGATACCGATGTTTAATTTTTTAATTTGAAAAATTATGGACAAGTTCTGATAATGGCAACCTTGAAAAAATCAACAAACTATACTAACAATTCTATACCACGCCACCGATTCGATGATTATTTTTTTGTTGAATAGGAAGTGCTTCAGGGGTAGACTCATAAAAATGTGCTCACAGTCTGATGATGAGACCCATGGCAAAATATTAGAACAATTCAATTTTTATAAACACATAAACAGATTCATGAGAAAATCATAAGACTCTTAAATTTGCATTTTTTTGCAGGATGACAAATAGGCGATTTCGGAGTCGATTTTTTGCCGCTTATGTATACTTTTATAGAGTTCCTCCAACATATTGTTCTGGATCCGCACCTTTTTTATAAATTAATTCAGTTTTTGGAGACAATACAGGCGAACAACTGATGTAAATCATTAATTCCGTATTTCCACCAAGGTAAGTTTTCAGGGATACAATATGTGAGACGAAAATGGATGACAACGACGATAACTTACAAACTAGGGCACATATTCCCATTCACAGAGTACAATACTTAGTTTTGAAACGACTCGAATAGTATTTCAGCTCGAGTTGAAAACTTAAAATACCTATTGATAATAGAATACAGAACAAAATATAGAATTCTTTAAATAGCTACTTATAAACCAAAATACTTAAGTTCAAAAAAAATTAAGCTTCGATCGGACATTTAAATAATTTGACCATGTTACTTTGAAATTTACTTCGAAAGTTCATAAATTTCCACTGAAAGGAAAAAAGTTACCTTTGGTGGCACCGAACGTTTAATGCCATTTACACGATGTTGCAAATTGTTAACAGTTAAAAAACGATAATTGTAAAACTTAATAACCTACACGAGGGTGGAAAGCTTATTAAGGGCTACCTAATACTGGACGGGACACACTCCTATATAAGAGCCACTATATACAATTCTAAATTGAATCATCTATAAGAAAAAGTTTTTAATGCAAAACCAAGGGGTGATACAGCTTAAAAGACGGATCAGAGCCATTTACATATATGTGAAGCGTCCGTCCATAAGAAGCCGCCATATCGAATAAAAACTCGTTATTCGATGTAATAAAAAATTTTGTTATAATAAAACCCAAAAGTGTGCGGGGGGTTACTTTGGGGAAACTCTAACGTGTTGGAGGAAAAACTCCCTTAATATTTATGTGTATGCGTTCGTTCCTAGGAAGTCGCGATATCAAATTTCAAATTGATATTGATTACTATAAAAATTTCAAAAGCGGGCGGATGGTTTGTATACGTACTCTACTGAAATAAAAAGATGTCTTGAAACCGACTTTCAACTGGTTATCCCAATTAAATATTGACTGATCGTGAAAAGTCCCAATTAAATATTTAATGGAAGGGAAATATCCCAAATAAAATTTTAATGGAAGGGAAATAAATAAATAATTATAACTTGAGTAAGTTCAAGTGCCATTAATGATTGACTTAAAGCTTGAATTTTCAACTATTTATAAATTTTAATGGAAAAATACAATTAAAATTTAATTGATTTGAAAAAATAGCTGAGCTAAAATGTAAGCAATTTTCAACAGGATTTAATGGTAATTGAAGCATACAACTAATTTAAGTAAAAGAATTGATTAGTGCTTGAGTATTTAGCTATGTGAAATAATTTAATGGAAAAAAAATTTTAATCAGCATTCTCAGCTCTGGTTTTAGGGACTAATGAGCAGATGTGTACACACATAAATTTTTTAAGTTTTTGGACATTTTCACCTGTTCTTTTTTTTTTTGTTCCAAACCAACTTTAAATTCAAAAGAACTTATAATTCGCAAATAGTTTTAACATATACTACTTCAACTACGTGGCCAAATAATTCGTGTCGATTGTTACTTTTGTTTGAAAGTAAAGTAACAAATAGATAAGAATTGGCTTCATGTATAAGATTGGCTTTAGAAACGAAATGATCGGTCAAGATGATCGAATATTTGATTTCAGAGAACTATCGACTAGCTGAAGACTATCGACAGCTACAGCAAAATAAAGTTATCGATTGCGCTAACGATAGTTTTGCTTGCTATAGCTATCGTGCACATTTTACAACACTGGTAACGGCGCGTCGGCATTCGCTAGCGGATTTTGGACGGCGTTGGTCGGCGCAAATCTTTTTAGTGATAAAGTTGCGATCGGTACACCAAAAAAAAAAGGAGTTATTGTAATAAATTATAAAAACAATAATTCTTAAATCCGGTTTTAACTGTCTGTGCCATTCTCAAAAGAAAATATATGTATAGAATTTTTTCTGATTTCGTGAAAGCTAATATTGTAAAACAAAAAAAAAAAGCTAAAAAACGCGACGCGGCGACCGAGTCGGCAATTTTCTTCAGCAGAGTTTTGCAGCTGCATCGCGTTTTATAAACGAATATAATTGTATTTACATACATACGAAGAAGGTAGGTGAGCAAAAAGTGACTAATTTCTACAATTGAATACACTTGTTGTAGTTTTATATTTAGTTTTATGCTATTTTCCTCAAAAAAGCATACATAAATTTAATTGCGAAAATGCGGCGTCGATAATCAACGAAGACGTCGGCGACGCTGCCGACGCAGATTAAAAATGGCGCATTCGTATACAGAATGTCTGCGTCCGCATAGTGTGAAGCAAAAGAAAGATTTAGAAAAAAAAAAATTAAATGCAATATGAGTAGTTGTCGATATTTGTAATGGATAATTGAAAAGCTTAATTAAACAGTTTTTTTTTTTGAGTGAGCATTCTAGCTGCTGCCGCTGTCGCCGCAGCCATTATCGCTGAATTATTTTTGCAGTCGCTATGTGCGTTACGGCGGCATCATGTACGCGTACAGTATATGCCAAAAATATGTGTCCAAAAAAACATTTTTTTTTTAACTACAGAGTGTGATAAATATTATTGTTTAGTCATTGTTGAACCCACTGCCTACTTTACGTGCATGTGAAAAGTATATATACCGAATATACACATTTGTTTATACTTAATTGTAAATACATATGTATGTATATCGATATTAAGTCTGTGTAGATACAAACAAGCCAACTGTACAATAAGCATACCATTTATTATACACGTTGTACACATAGGGTATATTAAGTTTTTGCAAATGTATGTAACAGGCAGAATGTTCCGTGGCAGATTCTATAAATTAAAGATATACTTGATCAAAAGATATAGACATGTCCATCCGTCTGCCTGTACAACGATGTTGACACTTCAAGTTGAGATATTTAAACTCTCCTTTCTCACTCTTCAGATAAAGTGTATTACATGAAGATGACAATCTCACTTTAACCCTAGAGCGATAAACTTAAACTTCGTCGAAACGGCGAAGCCTAACTTTCAACAGATATATGTATATTTGAAAATATAAACAAATTCATGAAAGAAAAGCCTTCTTTAAATGTTTGTTATATTTTACATTTAATTGTGCTTCATTTTGAAGATCATCTTCATTAAGGAACTCAAAACCAACCCAAATCTTCGAATTATCTTACTATCTAATTAATTTCTTAAAATTAAGATAATAAGCAGCTTAGCAATTAATGAAGGTCTCCATTGGCAGTAGTATTACACATTCTGTAGAAGTCGGAATTTTTTTTTTTTTTTTCAACTATATGCATATGGATAAAGCTTATAATTACTTCTTTTGTTAATAGCTTTTAAATTTTCGGTATTGATTATTGTCAATGGTGCCTCAGCATGCATTATTTTTTTTGTTTTTTTTTTTTTTTTTTTGAAGTACTTATTGTTAGAATAGTCATTTTTCGTTAAGTGGATCTTGTGATCAAATTATAGACTTCACAAATTCTCTACGTAAAAAAGATTTTTTAGTAAGCTCTTGAGCTCCGTCCGTAAAAATTTGAAATCGTTAAAAAAAACTACGTAGGAACACGTTGCCGACAGGAACTGTACAACGGAACAGCTTGTGACGAATAACGATAGATATAAATCCTAAATTTAAAAAGGTTCGTCGTTTCGACGAATGGAAAATATATATTTTTCGGAAATAACAATATGTATGATGTTGCTCGATGTATCATGTTGCTCGAACTTTCATTCTCCCGTCATTTCAAAACACCAAAGATTTAACAAATTTACCCAAATAGGTGCCTGATAGGACTACTAAAGAGTGTAGAAACATACAAATCTATGGTTCATATAAGAAACTTTAGAGAACTTACAGGGTACATTGAAGTGTCGAGCATGATCGAGACTGCAGCGTTCTTTCTTATTTTTTGTTATAAAGAATGAAATCGAATGCGGATAGTAACAATTTGTTAGATTTTGTACCAGTGCCTTGTATGTGTATAACAGTCATAAAGTAAATTCGTGAAATCGAGAACGGACTCGCACTTGTTTTCACTTTTCCCGCAAACTTATTTAAGCTAACTATAGCACTATCTTGCTTCCACTAGAATCGCATGGTTTGTGCCATCATTTCGAATCATATTTCATTCATGTTTGTTTTAACTTTTCTTTCTGTTTTAGGTGATCGTTTATTTAATATATTTTTCGGAAATAACAATATGTAATATTAAAGATGTTGTTGAAGTCATGAACATATATATACATATATATATATATATATATATATATATATATATATATATATATATATAATATATATATTAATCTTTTGATAATGCGCGAATTTTCGTTTGCCTGTCCGACCAGAACACCAAGATTTAGCAAATTAATTAATGGTTCTTTCAACCACCACCCGAATTTGCTGTTTTAAGTCGCCCAAACAAGATTAACTATTAATACACTTCACACGAAATTTCGTATCATAACCTTTCAACCATAAATCATGGATTTAGATTCGTCTGATCACAAAATTTTTCTTCGTGTTGGTACTAGACAATCGATATGCTCTTCGGTTTCATGCTGTTGACTAGTTTTTATACCCTGTACACCCATAAAAAAGCATATACATATATGTATTTTTGATCAGCAACTGAAGACGAATCGATATAGATATGTCAGTCTGATCGATCTTGGAGACTGTGGGAGTTCAAATTTGGGTATTTTAACTTGCATTTTTCCTATTTACTAGCATAAAATAAACATATCCTTATAACAAGTATTAAATGAACATAATGAATATTATTTATAGAGTCGCTACGGCTCATTCGCCCTCCAGGGTAATATATAAATATTATGTTTAACACAATTCTAAATTTTTCATTATATATTTTTAATGATCGGCTCAACCTACTAAATCCATAAAATAGGATCTGTTTTTGTATATGTAGCGCCAAACTATCTAGCCACCATATCGGATTTCAAGATTTACCCGCCACGCCTACTTTTTGGTGTATCTCCCATACAAACCCACCGCCCACTTTTGACTTTTCGTAATAAAAACTTGTTCATTGTAGTCAATATCAACTTAATAATTGATACAATAGCTTCTAGTTGATGAACGCTTCACTTATACATTAATGGGGTCCCCTGTTTAGGGTAGCCCCCATACAAAGCTACTGCTAACTTTTGTGTTTTTGTATGAAAAACTTCTTTATTAAAGTCAATATTAGGTTGAAATGTGCTATGGTGCCTTTTTGTGGACATCCGCTTAACAAATATAGACTAATGGGTGTGTTCCACCCACTTTTTTATTTTAATTCAATATTAGCTTGAAATTCTATTAGGAATGGATGAAACTGATGGACTAGTTTTCGAATTCACACACTGACAGACACAATTACTAGATCTGCTTGACTTCTCTAGTTGTTCAACAATATGTATATACTTTAAGTGGGGGTCTTGAAAAATGTATATACTATTTGGCACTATGTGTAAAAATGTATAGAAACTGCAGGCAGATTTTTGTCTCTTCTAGAAAATAATCAAAATACAAATAATTAAACTTGATATTTGTGATTTCAAAATAAAAACCATTTCTTAAACTCATGTAGTTATTTATACGTACTAAAATCCAAACTACTAACATATTTCCGCCTCAATTCGTAAGATTTGTGTAAGTAACACTTCTTTTACGTCAGCCTGCCGATGTATATCTTTCGTTTACATTGAACATAGTAGACTTTAGTGCCTAATGTCGATATTTTCTTTAAAAACAATACTTTTTAATTTTGCTTATAAATTTTTCCAAATATTTCACTTACAGTTTAATATGCAAAACGGTAGCAACGGTGCTGGAAAAATGTCGATCGAAAAGATTTATCAGAAAAAAAGTCAATTGGAGCATATTCTATTGCGTCCGGACACGTACATTGGTTCCGTTGAGTTTTTACAAGAACGACAATGGGTTTACAATGAGGAAAAAAATCGCATGGAACAGCGTGAGCTGTCCTATGTACCGGGACTGTACAAGATCTTCGATGAGATACTTGTCAATGCAGCTGATAACAAACAACGCGATAAGACAATGACTACCATAAAAATTGACATCGATCAGGAAAAGAACACCGTATCGATTTGGAATAACGGGCAGGGTATACCGGTTACTATGCACAAAGAGCAAAAAATGTACGTGCCGACAATGATCTTTGGTCATTTGTTGACCTCGTCAAATTATAATGATGACGAGAAGAAGGTCACCGGCGGACGTAATGGTTACGGTGCCAAATTGTGCAACATTTTCTCGACAAGCTTTACTGTGGAGACAGGAACAAAACAGTATCATGCCCACTTTAAACAAACATGGGGCGCGAACATGACCAAGGCTTCAGATCCTAAGGTATGTACGTTGAACTGTTAAGTTAAAAAATTGTTTAATAATTTACAATATGTTGTGTCTATATTTCAGATTAAAGATTTCAATGGCACAGATTACACACGCATTACTTTTTCACCGGATTTAGCGAAATTCAAGATGGATCGTTTGGACGATGACATTATTGCGATTATGACACGTCGTGCATTTGATGTGGCCGCGTCGACTAAGGGTGTTGCGGTCTATTTAAATGGCAAAAAGTTGGCAGTGAAAAATTTCAAGGATTACATTGATTTGTATGTTAAGCAGGAGGATGAATCCGGTGGACCACCTTTGAAAATTACATACGAGCAATGTAATGAGCGTTGGGAGGTAGCCGTATGCCCATCTACAAATGGCTTTCAGCAAGTGTCATTTGTTAATTCTATTGCTACAACCAAAGGTGGTCGACATGTAGACCATGTGGTGGACAACATCGTAAAGCATTTGAGTGAATTGGTTAAAAAGAAAAACAAAAGTAATTAGAGTGTTAAATTTGAGATTTTGAGCTATATAAAAAATAATATACGTTTCATTTATTCTTTTTTTTTTCTTCTTTTAGATGGCATCGCTATTAAACCCTTTCAGATACGTAATCACTTATGGGTGTTTGTTAACTGTCTAATTGAGAATCCAACTTTCGATTCACAAACCAAGGAGAATATGACTTTGCAAGCAAAGGGCTTTGGTTCAACATGTAAACCCTCGGAGAAATTAATTAATGGCATTTCAAAGAGTGGTGTTGTGGACTCTATTATGAGTTGGGCCAAATTTAAAGCGCAGAACGATATCGCAAAGACCGGTGGTAAGAAATCGCAAAAAATCAAGGGCATACCAAAATTGGAGGATGCAAACGAGGCTGGTACAAAGAATTCAGTACAATGCACACTTATTCTCACGGAGGGTGACTCAGCCAAATCGTTGGCTGTCTCCGGCCTGGGTGTCATCGGTCGTAATTTTTATGGCGTTTTTCCACTGCGTGGTAAGTTGCTTAATGTGCGTGAGGCAACATTTAAGCAGCTTAGTGAGAATGCCGAAATCAACAATCTTTGTAAAATCATCGGTCTGCAGTACAAAAAGAAATATCTGACCGTAGATGATTTGAAAACATTGCGCTATGGTAGAGTAATGATCATGACTGATCAGGATCAGGACGGTTCACATATCAAGGGTCTGCTTATTAATTTTATACACACCAACTGGCCGGAGTTGTTGCGTTTGCCGTTTCTGGAGGAATTTATTACACCAATTGTGAAGGCATCCAAGAAAGATCACGTTATTTCATTTTATTCGCTGCCCGAATTCGAAGAGTGGAAGAATGATACACCAAATCATCACACGTTCCAAGTAAAATACTACAAAGGTTTTTATTTTTGCAAGCTATAAATGGTTTGAAATCTCTTACTAATTATGTAATTTCTGTAATCACTAGGTTTGGGTACTTCGACCTCAAAAGAGGCAAAGGAGTACTTCCAAGACATGGATCGTCATCGTATATTATTCAAATACGACGGTTCAGCTGATGATGAAAGTATAACAATGGCATTCTCCAAAAAACATGTAGATCAGCGCAAAGAATGGCTTACATTACACATGGACGAGGTTAAGCGACGTAAAGTTCTGGGTCTGCCAGAGCGTTATCTGTACACTAAAGGCACTAAGAATATTAGCTATGCTGATTTCGTAAATCTCGAGCTCGTCCTGTTTTCAAATATGGATAACGAACGTTCAATTCCCTGCCTCGTAGATGGTCTAAAGCCAGGTCAACGCAAAGTAATGTTCACATGCTTCAAGCGTAATGATAAACGTGAAGTTAAAGTGGCGCAACTTTCTGGTTCGGTTGCGGAAATGTCTGCTTACCATCACGGCGAGGTATCACTGCAGATGACCATTGTAAACTTGGCACAGAATTACGTCGGTTCGAATAACATCAATTTGCTAGAGCCACGTGGTCAGTTCGGTACGCGTCTTACTGGCGGCAAGGATAGCGCTAGTGCGCGTTATATTTTCACGCTGATGTCACCGTTGACGCGTTTGATCTACCATCCACTGGATGATCCATTGCTAGCATATCAAAAGGATGATGGTCAAAAAATTGAGCCGTCATGGTATATGCCGATTATACCAATGGTATTGGTAAATGGTGCCGAAGGTATTGGCACTGGCTGGTCGACAAAGATTTGGAATCATAATCCTCGTGATTTGGTTTTAAATTTGCGTCGCATGCTTGCTGGTGAAGAGCCACAACCGATGCATCCGTGGTATAAAAATTTCCGTGGTGCTATTGAATACATCTCAGATGGACGTTATATCAGTTCCGGAAACATACAAATCTTGCCAAACAGTCGCATTGAAATCTCTGAATTGCCGGTAGGTGTTTGGACGCAAACCTACAAAGAAAACGTTCTCGAAATTCTGTCAAATGGCAGCGAAAAGGTGAAGCCTATCGTATCTGAATACCGTGAATATCACACAGACACGACTGTGCGCTTTGTAATCTCATTCCTACCGGGAGTTTTCGATACACTGGCCGCTGAAGACGGTGGTTTCTATCGTGTTTTCAAATTAACCACATCCATGTCTACGAACCAAATGCATGCATTTGATCAAGCCAACTGTCTGCGTCGTTTCCCGAGTGCTATAGATATTATCAAAGAGTTCTATACATTACGTTTGGAATTCTATTCAAAGCGCAAAGATTATCTCATTGGACAGTTAACCGCGCAAGCTGATCGCCTGTCAGATCAAGCACGTTTCATTTTGGAGAAGTGTGAACGAACGCTGGTTGTTGAGAACAAAAAACGCAAGGCTATGATTGATGAGCTGGTTAAGCGAGGCTATCGTGCCGATCCGGTTAAGGAATGGCAGCGACGCATTAAAATGGAAGATGAAGAGGAGGCCGACGACGATGATGAAGCGACAGAAGATGCGCCTGCTGCCAGCAGCTCCAAACTAAAAAAAGAGGTCGATCCGGAGAAGGCTTTCCAAAAACTGACCGATGTTAAGAAATACGATTATTTGCTCGGTATGTCTATGTGGATGTTGACGGAGGAGCGTAAAAATGAGTTACTCAAGCAACGGGATCAAAAACTGGCCGAACTTGAAAAACTCAAAGCAAAGACCATACAAATGTTGTGGTTGGATGATCTCGATACATTTGAACAGAAATTAGACGAAGTTGAGGAGAAAGAACGTTTAGATGAAATGGGCATAAATATGAAGCAGTCCAATGCAATGAAGAATCAAAAGGCAGCCGGCGGCAAGAAGCGTGCTGCTTCTGCAAAGGGTCAAGCTACTGGTGATGTATTCCCAGATCCAAATGGTGTCAAGGTTGAATTTAGGGTATGTATAGTTTATTTATCCTCGTAACCATTATTGTTTACAAATTTGTTTTTCTGTGCTGCAGATAACCGAGGAGATTATAAAGAAAGTAAGTGCAGCCATTACTGCAGCAAAGGTTAAAAAAGAACCAGGCGCCGAGGGAGCCGGGCGTGGCCGTGCAAAAAAAGTTAAAGTAGAAGCTGGCAATGCAGAAGAAATTGATGAATTCGATGAAATGGTTGCAGGTGCGAAGAAATCACCTGGCCAGAAACCTCAGAAGGCGGTGAAGAAAGAACCAGGCGAAAAGAAACCACGCAAAAAGAAGGAAGACAACGGTGATGGACTTAAGCAGTCGAAACTAAATTTTGGCAAAGGCAGAAAGAAGAAGGGCTCCGATGATGATTTTGGCAGTGATGATGATGATGATTTTGTCGCAAGCGCGCCACGTGCTGAACGTCCCGGTCGTCGTGCCGCAACAAAGAAAGTTGATTACTCTGGTCTTTTAGATTCGGATCCTGAAGATTCAAATGAATCGGATGGTGAACTAAAGGATAATGTTGCTGTTATCGAGGAAAGTATGAATATGGGTAGAATATCCAATGGTGAGGACGATAGCGAAGTCGATGATCAGCCAATAAAGCCCGCTGGTAAACGTCCACGTGAAGACAGTAATAAGAAAACGACAGTTGCAAAGAAAAAGAAGACCATTATGATAGCAGACAGTAGTGAAGAAGAATTCGTAGGTGATGATGATGAAGATGACTCCGATTTCGATGGTTAAAACTAGACAGTTTTAAACATACACGTTTTTAGTTTTAAGATCAAAACATTTAAAACAAAAGAAAAAACCTGCACCTACCACTAACACCTCCAATACCGAATTACACAATTTTCCCCCATTTAAGTATTAACAGTTTTAAGAAAACTGATGGACTTTTTAAACTTTATCTTTAAATATCGTTGGTCGTTTTTATTACTACGCTACTACTACTACTACTATTTTTAATATGCTTTTGTTAACCGAAAGTTCTTTTTGTGTCAATGTTAAACATGTTTCTATGTTTTATATTTTTGTTTTTAATTGAGAACCAACACTAATTTGTTTTCATCATCTCATGTAACCGAAAGTCTTATAATATCAATGTGGTAAAAACACATATGTAACTTCGTATATATATTATATAAGACAGTCTTCAAGTTTTATTTAAGCAAAAATACTGAAAAGTGCTTCGAAACATTCTCAAAGTTTAGAGTTAGCAAATTTAAAAACTTTTTACTAACATAAGTTCTACTTAATTGTAAAACATTCGAACGTCGCACACACACACACACACACACTCTGCTAAAACCAAGATTTTTAAATCTTGTATTGCTGACTCAGGCAGGCTCTCTTTATATCTGGTTTGTAACTGAATTATCCAGATTGTAAATTCTCTTTTCAATTTGTGTGTTTAAAAAATTTTGAAAAATAAAATGTAAATAAGAACAACAAATTTGCTTGAATACTTCATTATGAAATGGTATCATCAGTTTGTCTGAAGGTTTGTAAAACATTGCAGGAGACATTGTAAACCCCATAAAGTATATACATATATATATTCTTGATTAGCTCGGCGAAACGAGTTGATCTAGCTGTGTTCGTAGTTGCTCTGCATTTTTAGGGATCAATTTTTATAATAGTGTCTAGCTGAAACCCGTCACTCAGACTTATTTCTATTGCAGTCAAATAGAGTATCCATATTGACATGCCACGCCCACGTTTTACGTTGGCCCCATGAATAACTTTTTATTTTATGAATAACTTTTTATTGCAGTCAATATCAACTTCAAAATGGACATGTTAGCTTCTTACCGACGGACGGTTCACAATGGGTGTCGTGATTGGACCCTTTTTTAAAAAATGAGCGACAAATATTCTTTGATTTTGTGAAGGATTCGAACACAAACTATATCATTAATTCATCAAATATTCATACATAACTTTTGAATGGGTCGGGTGATTTTGTTGATCTTGTGCTTGTTGGACTCCTCTCGGTGGGTATTTTTAACACCCAATATTCCGGATTGAGGTGATCCATTTTAATAGTTTATATAATACGTCTCAATGCGGGATGGGGCCGTTTACAGAAGTTGAAATCGGCGGAGTAAGTTATTAAAGGCAGTTCAATTGGGAATGGGCAAAAACGAACCAAATAGCTCACAAAAATCCGCTAGAACACATACCTCCTGGGAAATCTCGGAACATTAGTTCCTTAGTGAGCAAATTGTGAGATGGTAAGACAACAGCGCTACCCCAATCACGATGTCAAAATCGACTTCAACACCAAAATTGGGAAGGATGCCAGGTTACTTGGAGCAGTCCTGTTAAAAAACACGCGCAATCAAATTGATCATGTTGCGATCGAGCCTGTTGGATGTGCTAACAATACAAGGTCTCATAATCCACTCGCACCAATACTTTGGCACAGCCAAGGTACGCACTATTCAAAGCATCCCAAAGCTAGACGTCGGAAATTTGCAATTTATTAGCTATATTCTAAGGATAAGTTGTTATGTGATAGAAATGAATCTCGAAAATTTTATCAAGAAATCAAGAGCCGCCTGAAGGTTTAGTATCTTTCTGCAAGGACGAAAATGGAAAGCATGCTTTAGATACACAGCAACCCAAGAAAGGAGCCCACTACTGTGGAGTAAGTATTCTTTCAATCAAATATAAAATATGTCCCGCGTACTGTGTAAACAGATACAGTGATAGGACATTATCAGTGTGGCTTCAGGGCCAAGAGGTCATTCAAATTTTCACTCTTCGATAAAACTTGAATGGAGACAAGCCGAAGACCACTCGCAAACCATCATCGCATCTTGCACGGTCTGTAAGGATGGAGAATTACAACTTCAGTGTTCGTACATCTAATATCTCTGGCGCCAGTAATCCCCCACCGACTCCCTCCCAAATAAAAAATATTCACTTTCTTTTTAAAATATATTTCTGCACTTTGTCGCTAATTTACAACTGTGAACATATTCAACTTAAATCGTCAAAAAAACTGCCAACCAACTCAATATCGTCCTCCACTTGCTCCTTTCCATCGGTCGACGTTGTAACTTGCTGCTTAAATGCTGTAAAAAACTTTCCATCCGCATTGGCGTTCCAGCTTTCGTTCGCCTCATTTCGCTTATTCCGTGTCAGATTCGGAGGCGTATAATGCGCGTAGCTGCACTCCGTATAAGGTGATTCATGGTGCAACGCTGCCTCGGCGGGACGCAAGTCATAATGTGTGTCAAGAAATTCAAATACCTCCGATTTGCTACGCAAATTATTGAACTTCACACGTAAGGGACGCTTCATGTGACCACTCCACATAAATGTAAGATGATGATGAAAACACTGAAATGTTATGCGTTCACCTGCAGCTGCTGCTATATTCAGCCACTGCTGTACACATTCGATGGACGTATGTTGCTCCTCCGGGTCCGTTGTGTCAGCGATAACAGCCTGTGGATTGAATAGCGCCGGATTAGCAAGCAGTCCACGTGCCGCCATGACACCATCCGCACATGTTTGCTCATACAGACGACATGCATCCTGCCAAGTGCGCACACTGCCATTGACCACTAGCGGCATATGCGATAAGTTACGCTTCACCTCCGACATTGCGGGCACATTCAAGGCATCTTCGGCACGTTTCTGACTTGCCGTGCGTCCGTGCAGTGTTAAAAATGTAACGCCACAATGTTCCAGCTGACGCGCCAATTCCACTGTGGCGCGCACGCTCTCCTGTTCACCGTCACCGCCGCCACTAAGCAGACGTATCTTTACGGATATGCTGAAATCCTGCGGCAGCGTACGTCGTACACATTGCACAATGTCACGCACCAACTCCGGCTGCCGCAACAAGCCGCAACCATAGCCCTTTGAAATGGCCCACGACTGCGGACAACCACAGTTGAGATCAATACCATCGACATACGGATAAATTAATTGCGCGGCATCAACGAATTCACTGACATTCTTAGCGGCAAACTGTGCTATGACAGGCTGATCATCCGGTGCGGTGGTGAACTCATTCTGGCGTGCCTTTTCACTGTTATTAAACGAATCGGCAATTATCATGGGCGTAAAGCTGAGTTGTACTCCCTGTTGACGCAGCAGTTTACGGAATTCCAGTTTCGAGTAGCGCACCATGGGCGCACTTATGCAAAGGAAACCATGTGGCTGCTTCTTTGCAGTGTCGAAGAGTTCCACTATGTTGTGATGTGGACGCTCTTGAGGCAGATGCATTTTGTTGAACGTAAATAACTTTACTATTTGTCCAGTTAAAACTTTGCTTAAAACGCGCGTTCTGCCGTATACACTACAAATATCATTCGAACAGGGTATTAATATTCGTTATGGCATTTTGTAACAAAGTGAAACACAAATAATAAGATAAAGGGCAATTTCCGGAGCGCCACGGTCTGACGACGGATTCTTAAATAACTTATCAAAAGAAGACAAATAAACCGTATAGAATTTTTCGACATCTCACTTGGTTTTCGAGATATCGACTTGTATAGGGACACTGAAAAATTAATATTTTTATTTTTAAAATTCGATATCTCGAAAACTAAAGCAGATATAGAAACATTATATCGATATTTTTCGTCTTATTTTAATAAGTTCTATAAAGAAACTTTTTAAAAATTAATATAACTAATTTTTAAATTAAGGAGATATTGAAATGTGTATCTTTAATATGCAATATCTCTAAAACTAAGGAAGATATCGAAAAATTTTATACAAATTTTGCATCTTATTTTGACGAGTTCTTTAAGAATCCGTCGTCAGATCGTGGCCCTCGGAAATCGGTAAATCCCCCATATAAGCTGACCAGTTTTTTACTTTAAATTTTACGCGAATTACAACGATACTAAACAGCAAGGACGTAGTCAGCTGTTCATATTGTATAGTATTGCAAAAATACGTCGTGAAAAACAAGGTACACCGTAAACTTTCGCAATGTAGTCGTATATATCAGAACCGGTACCACTTAAGCAAACTATAATCAAAAGTGTATCAGCTATGGTTATGTAGTATAGCATATTAATCATATAACCGTTATCATATAAACTCATAAAAATAAGATCTCTTAATAATGCTTTACTTTCGTAAACTAACCGTCTATGCGCACTAAGCATATATAATTCTTCAAAGAAAAGCTGTATAAAAATTGTTATTTTTAAAAAGACTTTTGAATACAATTTACGGGAGACGCTTCTCAGAGTGCTGAACTAATTATGGTACTCTGGACGTTGCGCATGACTTTTCAAAAAAATTTTTTTCTGCTTGCCAAATTTTAGAGTAAAATTTGGTTTTTGCGTAAGCGCAACCCAAATAAGTCTGTTTTTTGTATTTGCATTACCAATTTTAGCTTTCATATCGTCGAAACTTGATTTCACAGTACGATTTGTATACAACGCGATCAGAGCACATGTATTATTTCTCGAAACCACATCACTAATCACTAATCACTATTATTATTATTATTTTTTTTTTTTTATTTGGAAATCGAAAGAACATGATATTTTACCTTTAGAAACTTTTTTGACCTTTTTGTTGGTAGAAGAACAACAAGATCTCGGAGACTTCAAAAGGTAGAGCCTTCAAACTAGCACTTCTATTTCTCTTGATATGTACGCAGATCAAGTGTATACAAAAGTTTGCATTTAATGGAAAATTTTATGTTCTCTCTAAATATGTGCCCAATACCCATGATGATTAAAAATTTGCAGTAAATGGTCCTCAAAGTTTAAAAAATATAAGAAAGTAACAATTTCAGACTATTTCGTTCAAAACCCTACTTATTCTCACTACGAGAATGAAAGATCTATACTTCTTATTACCAAAGCCGTCGGTTGAAATTTTTCGGAATCGTTAGAAAGAAACTTGAAACAAACACGCTCTTACAAGCAGCACTATGAAATGATATACTTTATTTTTCGTTGAAAAAAATTGTAGTACTATATCCGTAAAAGCCTAGTCGTACACTTTGTTAAGGATCAAGGTTCATTTCCGCAATAAAATCTTTTATATTAGATGCTAAAATCTCTGTGTTAATTTATTGATACTTCAGTTCTATAAATCCGAATTATATTTACTTTACAGAAGAATGGCAAAGTTACAAATAAAACCTATGGCATATATTAGAAAATCCAAAGTGGATGCCATGTTGTAGGGGACAATGGCTATGGCCTTGCCAAATAACAAAGATGTACTTTAGCGCAGTCTGTAAAGTATATTTTAAGAGTCGCCTCGACCGAACTTCTTCGCTTGCTTCTGTTTTGATACTATCTTTCGTCATTATTGCTGCCTCTGTCATTCCACACGTGCGTATACGGTGTTATTACAACTTTCACAACACTATAAGTAAATTGCACAAGAATGCATTGTGCAGCACTGCGTCAACAAAACACACACACACACACACACCCAGGCAAAGAGATACACATACGGGCGCACACAACCAAGGCGAAGAAGAATTGTTTAATTAATTTAAATCAACCAACGCAAAAAAAAGATTGCGAAAGCACAAATAAAAAAATTCGCAAAGTAACTCGCTGCTGACTAATCATAACTTGAAGGCGTTTCATATAACTTGAGCAAAACGAAAAAGAAAAAAAAAACCAGAATGAGTAATTGTGTATTTAAGTGAATCCTCGCGATTATTTTGTTTAAAATTTTTTTTGGTGCAATAACAACGCCGCCAACAGCATGCACTTCTCTATACCAGATACGCAGGAGCTGTATGCCGATACAACAGCGGCGGCGACCACAACCTACACTGTGTATAACATTTACATAAATGGCAACTATCATTGCTGTCTGCGCTACCGTGAACTGCACGCCTTGCACGAGCAGCTGCGACGACTCTGTGCATATGAGCCGGCGGCGCTTGGTGCACAACTGCCCACATTTCCGCCCAAGAAACTGCTGCCGCTGACCAATGGACAGCTGGAGACGCGACGTGCAGCACTGGAACATTATTTACAGCTGGTGGGGCAGGATGTGCGCATAGCACATATGCCCTATTTTCAGCAGTTTCTTTTGCGTGCACAAATCGATGCAGCTTTAGCGGAGCACGCCATCGAAGCGGACAATGTATGCACACAAGTGAGTGTGGTGCTTGGCGGTGGCAGCGAAGATGTTGGCGGCAGTAGCTATCAGTTGCAGGTCAACTGTTGCGCTAAACAAAATGCCAGCGCGCTACTACAAATCATTGGTCAAACGTTAAAACTAACTCCCGGGCTGCTGCAATACTTCTGTCTGTATCTGGTGCGATGCGAGCAACAGCCATTTGGCAATGGCATTGAGCAAGAAAACGAATTGGTGCTGTTACGCCGTCTCATGGACTTTGAGTCGCCGTACATTTCGCGTCTACATGCACCGGAGCACAGTCAGCTGGTGTTGCGCACAAGCTATTGGAATCCATTGTGCGATTTACGTCTACTGCGAAATTCGGTGGCACTCAATTTGCTCTATCTACAGACGGTGGGCGATGTGGCACGTGAGTGGATCATTGCAGCGCCGGATATGCGTCAGAAGTTGTACAGCTTACAACAGCATAGCTTAAAGCGTGAATATTTGGAAATGGCACGTCAGCTGCCACTCTACGGTTGTTTGCAATTTAACGCATCCGCTGTGGACTATCCCGAAACGGATGCGCCAGAGGCGGCCATCATATCGATAGGTAACAAAGAGCTGAGCATACGTACACCGCGCGGTGTCAAAATCTACGAAACAAAATTTCGAGTTACGCGTATGCGTTGCTGGCGCGTTAGCGCCATGCATAATACACTCGAATCACGCGATAATCCGACACATTTGCAGCTATCCTTCGAATATTTGATGTCAAAGCAATCGTTGCGTTGGATAACCATAACAAGCACACAGGCAATGCTTATGTCCGTCTGTCTGCAGGCAATGGTCGATGAATTGCTTAATGGCGGAAACGATGAAATGCAGCAACAGCAGCAGTTGCAGTCAACCAGCTCAACAACTCCATCCTCCTCTTCGTCATCGGAACAAAGCTCCGCTTGTACACCATCATCGTCATCGGCGTCGTCCACATCATCCTCTTCAGGTTCAGCGTCCATGTCTACTGCGGCAGCATCGACGATAACGGGTGGTGGTGGTGGTTATTTATCCTACGTGTCAAATTCTTCTCCTACAGCGCCAGTTAAATTTCTGGCACAACGTCTGGCGCCCAGCTCCAAGCAACAGAACAAACTGGCCGCCGCCAGCACCTTCTCGGCGGTATTCTTTCGTAATGATTCCGTGCAGAATAATAATGAGGCGTTTGAGGGCATAGGCGATGATGATCTTTAGATCATATAATGTCCAATTAATGTCGTTTAGTAGTTTCGTTTTTATGCTGTAAAAAGTGGAGACACTCTCGCTCACTTGGTTCATCTGCCAAATTTTTCGACATAGTTGAAATTAAGCTCAAAGAAAAAACCTTTTTGTTTTTGTTATATCATTCATACATAGTGTAAAATGGTAATTTCAGTTTGTCTGAAAGTTTGTAACGCATTAATCGTAGATTCTATAAAGTTTATATATTCTTGATCAGTTTGTCAAGACGAGTCGATCTAGCCATGTCCGTCTGATAGTTGCATATTTTTTTGAAAATAATTTTTAATATAAGTGGCTGAATGCCGGTATTTAAGCTTCTTTTGGTACCAAGTTTATGGAGTATCCATATTAATATGCCACGCCCACTAGGTGGGGTAACCCTCATACAAATACACCGCCCACATTTATGTTTTGGTACGAAAAACTTCTTTATATAAGTCAAAAACAGTTTGAAATTCGATATGTATGCTTTTTATTCATATACATGTACTAATGGGCGTGTCCCGTCTACTTTTTGGTGTAGGCTCCATACAAACAAAATGCACACTTTTGTGCTTTTGTATGAAAATCTTCTGTAATTAACTCAATATCAGCTTAACATTCGTTATGGTGTTTTCTTATGAACGGTGGCTTTACTTACATATACAAATGGGCGTGTCTCGTTCCCGATATAAACCCACCGTTCAATTTTATGAAAACTTCTTAACTTAAGTCAATATCAGCTTGAAATTTGATATGGTGGCTTCTTATGGACGGTCGTTTCAGACACATATGCTAATGGGCGTGTCCTACTCACTCACCTCTTGTGGTAGCCCCTACACAAACTCACCACCAACGGTTATGTTTTACAATACGATTTGAAATTTCGTGTGAATGCTATTAAAGCTTCGGTTCAACCGTAGTTAACGTTTTATTTCTTGTTTTTATTTTTTGTTTTGGGGTATTCACTATTTGACTGTTATGTTTTCAAAAACAAAATTTATGTTTTACCGCACAACAAATTGTAAATACCCCCCCCCCCCAGTTATACGAAATAAGGTTCTAATTGTTGGCAGATATTCTTCCGAAATCGGTTAGAAGAATTTCAACGCTGATTGCCATTGTTTTGCGACTGAAGGTACTCAAGTTTAACAAAGTGCATTTGTTTAAACGATATCGCGTGTAAACGACTTTGACTCATTTTTGTGAATTTATATTAATCTGTGTGTAAAAATTTGTTATTCGGTATATATATATATATAACTAATATGTATGATATGTTAAACAGAAAGGAAAACCAATCTCTTTTGAATACGGAACGTACTCTATATATATATATATATATATATATATATATATATATATATATATATATATATATATATATATATATATATATATATATATATATATATATATATATATATATATATATATATATATATATATATATATATATATATATATATATATATATATATATATATATATATATATATATATATATATATATACTCTCTCTCTCTCTCTCTCATCATCTCTCTCTCTCTATATATATATATATATATATATATATATATATATATATATATATATATATATATATATATATATATATATATATATATATATATATATATATATATATATATATATATATATATATAGAAAACGATAGACGATTATGCTATTTAGTAGTAGTAGAATTATTTTGAATGATTTATTTCAAATACGAACTGTGTAAAAATTCTTTTGTATATGCATTTTTATTATACTTTTTTATTAATGCTGTATAATTTTTTTATAAATAACTTTTTATGTATGTTTAAAATATATGAGACTAAACAATGAATGAATATGTTATGCATTTTTAAAAATAAAATATACTAAAACAAATCTGGTTTTTGTTTTTCTTAAGCTTGTTATTTAACAGGAGCTTTTTAGTCGTTGGTTTAATCTATTACCAAATCAAACTTAATGCAAAACAAGCAAACTGTAAAACTCTGTTTCGAAACTAAACTGGATAGTTTTGGTTGATAAATTTCTTCGGTTTTGTTATATACTGTAAACGTAGTATAAAAGGATGTATTAGGTATAATGGCCAATAGGAAGCATGGCAGATCCCATGAAGTATTCTTGTTAAGCATTAAAAAACGATGTAGCAATATTCGTCTTTAAAAACGCCGAGATCTACTTTGACTTTAAATGGTAGATCCATAAAACTTGTATTGTATATTAAAATGTTCCTATTTCCTCTTCAGATAGAGTTAATTAAAAGAACACATTAATATACATAGTCTACTACATAGGGTATCTGCATGAAGAAGCGATGACGGTTTCTGTTCACCAATATAATGAATTGCGCTCGCAGCAGGTTTTATTAGGTGCGTAAAGGACTAATCATCCCAATCATAGTACTCTCACAAGAGTTGTTCCAACTTGTATTCGTGATGGCATCAGACGTCACAAATCGAGTATATCTCAATGCGCGCCTTATATAGTTGTGCACCTATATATCCTGTAGTGCTCAATTATATAAAGATGCAGTTGAAGAGGCAATAAACGCTCTCCGTGAAAATAATGCGTTTCGTGGCAGGCCGCCACCTATTGAGAAGACCGAAAAATGTCTCCCTAATAACACAAGGACTAAATTTGCACAATTAAGATTCGAATGTAGGATTAACATGCTCGAAACCGATCAAAGCACTAATGATTGCTGTGGTCAATTGCCGCATAACATGACTCACATTTTCAACTGTCCGTCCCGTACGTAGCAATTTATCCCTGTCGGTCTATGGATGCATTCAATTGAGTTAGCCTCGTTAGTGGGACTCGACACCTAGGCTTACTTTTCGGTTTATTTTTCTCTTACATTACTTATGGATATGCACCTTTTTATTATGATATATATATATATATATATATATATATATATATATATATATATATATATATATATATATATATATATATATATATATATATATATATATATATATATATATATATATATACAGAAACCCTAAAGTGGGCGGTGGGTTTCTATGAGGGCTATCTCTCAAAGTGGACTTTGGGTTTGGCACACCTATCGATATATTGTAAAGCATCGATTTTTAAGAAGACTTCATATCAAATTTCCAGTTGATATCCAACTGTAATAAATAAGTTTTTCGTACAAAAACGCAAAATTGAAAGGTGAGTTTATATCGGGTCTACCCCTAAAAGTGGTACATTGATATAGATACTCTATCTGCTTAGGACCTAAATAAGCCTCTTTACCGAAATTCAGCCAAATATCTAAAAAATTAAAAAAAAAAAAATTCGCAGCAACACACAGACAGACGGCATAGCTAAAGCTACTCATCTCGTCAATATGATCAAGATGTATATATTTAATATACATATTATATTAAAAAACCGTTACGAAGTCGACTTATATTACAATGATTGACGGTAACGTATGCAATGTGCTATGTGATAAAAAATCAGCTTTCTTAAGTAACATTTGCGGGGCTAATACTAAGAAAATTAACAACTACATTTAAAAACAAATTGGAGTACTACTATAAGTTTGGAATATCCATTTTACATTGTTGGTTATATTTTATTGAGTTCTCATTATATACATATAACATATAATTTGAACGTTAATTTCGGTTGAACCGAAGCTCTGATAACATTCTCACGAAATTTGAAATTGGGGCTACATCTAAAATAGTGCCCATTAATTTTTATGTGAAGTGTCTGTCTATAAAAAAACAACCATGTTCAATTTTAAATTGATATTGACTATATTAAGAAGTAAAACTCACATATGTATGTTTGTATGGAAACTACCTCAATCAGTTTACGAGACACGCCCATTAGCATATGCATGTGAAATGGCTTTTAATACAAAGAAACCATATGTAATTTTCTTACAAAATCATATAAGTGGGCGGTGGATTTGTAGTGGGTTATCCCAAAAAGTGGGCGTGGCATATGGATACTCAATAATCTTTTGACTAAAAGAAGCTTAAATACCGGATTTCAGCCACATATATTAGCCCGATATACCAGATAAATGAGCAACATTTGACAGACAGCCGGACATGGAAGTAGTCGCAAAAACACTTCAAATATATGCATCTCTTATAGGCAATGAATCTCGTAGGCAACGGCAAGTCGTTTTGAAATTGAAGCATGCAGTGAAGCTAAACCCATGGTTAGTAATCCATTTGTACATGAAATTTTGGTGTACGAAAGTGACATTACTTATGAACAGCAGAATTACCAATAGGATGTATTTTAGAAAACGCTCAAGAAGCTTGTAATAAGGTAATGATTGTTTAAGAATTTAAACGATTTAAAGAAAATTTAAATAATCGTAATAAAACCATTTTGGTGAAATATGGTTACGCAAATGTTAAATTCATTTACAAAGTCTAAGCCAGTTTTTTTCGCCCGTTCAATGTATATTTAAGTCCACACCTGTAAAACGTTCAAGCCGTGTAACGCACTCCATTAATTGATGGAAGTCGCAAACATTTATTTTTCTGAGGTAAGAGGTCGTCAACGTTGTAATTTAGCTGCATGCTAATTAATTTTTATAACTCATTTATTTATTTAGTTTTTTTTTACAATTTCTGAACTTTACACTCACTAACTCTGGGTTATTACAATAATAAATTTTTTAAGTATATTTGAATAAAAAGTTTTATAATAACGTTCAATAACAGAGCTTCTTTTTCAGTTTTTTAGTTGATATATGGTGCAGTTTCACTTCATGAACGTTAAAAAGCGCAATATAATATTAAAGACTATTATGTGTAAACTTAAAAACTTAAGCTTTCAAATCAATAACACCGACAAAGACTTCCTATTAAAAACAAAATCAATAAACTACGCCATCCAAATGTATGAATGAATCGATGACTTAAGACACGTGCTGCGGCTCAGGTTTAGCAACAAAGTTTATAAATATATTGTGAATAAAAATGTTTATACCATTCATACACAGTGTGAAATGGTATTATCAGTTTGTCTGAAAGTTTGTAACGCATTAAAGGAGGCATCGTAGACCCCATAAAGTATATATATTCTTGATCAGCTCGACGAGACGAGTCGATCTAGCTCTGTCCGTCAGTCTGTATGTTGTTGCGCATTTTTTGGGAATCAATTTTTATGCTATCCAGTTGAAATTTTGCACAAACACTTCTTTTTATTGCAGTGTAATAGAGTATCAAGATTGACCTTAAAGTCCATCTACGAGATCCAGTATATGAAAACGTTTAACTCTTCTACGAACCAACTATTATCTGTCAAATTTAAAGCTAAGTTATTGCTATGGTCTAGTAGTCTATTTACATATCTCTTGCATATCTCCTATATCTGTCCGTAAGAATATTTTCATATCCTTACGGATTTCTGCATTTGTCACGGACCACGGCGTGTTGACGATGGATCTAAGAGTTTTATTCTGATAGCGCTGTATAATTTCAATATTTGAGTTACTCACCGTACCCCAAAGTTGCATGGCGTAAGTCCAAATGGGCTTCAGTACAGTTTTATACAGCATCACTTTGTTTACTAAACTGAAATTCGATTTTTTTCCAAGAAGTTAATATTTTTTTTTTTTGGGTTTTATATTAAGCTGCTGTTTTCATACAAGACGGCGATCAGGATGAACTCCAAGATATTTAACTGAGTCACTTTGGGATATTTCATTGCCATTTAACCTTACTAGAGGGCAGTTTCCTCTCCTAAGCATGAATGTTGAATTTGCCGTTTTTTTTTGGATTCATTTTTTTTTTCCATTCCGTTAAACAGTTCTCTAATAGGCACATCTCGTTCTGAAAACATTTAGAGACTTCTGTTGGGGAACTGCTAGTTGCAACAATTGCTGTAACGTCGGCATATGTTGCCACACATACCTCACTTGAGAAGGGCGTGTCGGCTGTATACAGAGTGTAGAGAACTGCACCCAAAATACTCCCTTGCAGAACACCTGCGTTGATAGGTAGAAGCGACGATGCCTCGGCTTGCTGCTGGACACAGAAGGAGATATTGCTTAGGTATGACTTGATCAATAGAAAGTATAATTCTGGAAGCCATTTTTTTTTTTATTTTGTATAGTAGGCCTGGGTGCCATACCCTATCAAATGCTTGTTAGATATCCAGAAAAACTGGTGTGAAATATATCTTGTTTTCTAATGCGTGTGTTATTTAATTTATTATTCGATGGCATTGTTCGTGAGTTCCATGCCCTCTTCTAAACACAAACTGATGTTCCGGTATGTTAGCAAGCTGGTCCAGCACTGAAAACATTCTTCGCAATAGTATTTTTTCAAATACTTTGGAAAATCTTCGATTGGCGTAACTGTAGAATATCCAGATTTGATTTAACCTCAGATCTTAACTTCAGAGTTTTGACATTAGTATATATTGCATCATTTTCCATTGGTGTGGGATTATTCACATCGGATCATTTTATAAACATTTTTATATTCGCCTTGTACTATACACTATCTTAATACCTAACTAATTAGAATTGTGATTCATTTGTATACTGAAACTGGAAGTATAAGCATTTCTAATGTTTTAACAAGCGGTGAAAGCAGTGTTATGTGTCCAAATAACTAGATTGAACAATCTCAGGCTTCAACAGCGTTATTATAATCGCTGCCTTGCATTCAGCGGGAATTCCATGGAAGCATATAGCGACACATAGCTGATTTATGGTAGGCTTAGATTGATATTTGACATTATATTCCTTTACTACGAGTACATGCATGTGCGGAACCGAAGATTATATTGTTGTATGTATCGGATCTGGTATCTACATTACAAACGACTTGTAATAACTACACAAAATAAATTTTAGGCAGCATATGAAGTGCACAATCAAAGAAGCCTTTTTGTTGCTGAGACACTTTGAAATTAAGTTGTAGTATTTTTGGGTATGCAACCAGCTAGAAATCCACTTGACGCAATGTAAATAAAATCATAAATCTGTAATTTTAACGAGAGGGCGACGAACTTAATATTAATTAGTGGCCAAAACAATGTTGTCCATTACTTTATTTGTTTTTTAAATTCATACGCCCATATTGCGTTTATTCCAACCGAAATATCATCGCTTTTGAAAAAACTGTAGTAAAATGTTTGCAATAAATTTAGTAGTTAGATGGAGAGAAGTGCAATTGGAGCCATGACTAGTTGGATTCGTCTCTTCGAGACGATCATTGAGCCTCTACTTAGCTATATTATATACATTTTAAAATTCACCAAACACAGTAAAGCTTGTTAACATATCTTTATGTGAAGCATCCTTTTATTTACCTTTAAAATTAAATAGTATTTAAATTCAAAAACAATAAATCCAGCTTAAAAGTGATATGGTGAATACTTGTTTCCCTCTTTTCGTCAATGCAAATTTGCATAAATTATTTTCTGTCTATTCAAATTTGAATAAACAGATAATTCTGCTTATTACTTGTGACTCTTACGATTTTTCTTAATCGCAACAGCAATTAAACTGGTTATTTCAATATTTAAATCATTAATTTCGTCTTGATCAAGCTTCGACAATAGTCCGTCAAAATTAGCCCACATCGCATAATGCTTTAAGGCTGATGCCTTTGGTTCCTTGCTATCCGAACATTTTAAATAATTGGACACACATGAAGTCAGCGTAGAAATGTTGTCGCCCAAATACTGAAAAAAATGTTGGTAAGAAAAAAAAAATATACAATTTATTTTTCTTATTTCATTAATGCATGTATTACGTGTCGTGATAACGTCAGTGATAACGTCTATTAAGTCGGTTGGTTTAGCGCAGAAGCATGACTCATTTCTGACGTTCCGTTTACCGTTACGACACGACACTAAACGAACGAAAAGCAAAAGGCGGAACATGTAATCGTACACATATGAATACATGTGACGATTGTGTCGTTTCGCCTGAACAAGCAAGCGATAGACAGACCAGCGTGCATTGGCTTGTTGAAAGCTATAGTTATGTGTGTGTGTGTGTTTGCGAATTTGTGTTATCTAGCGCGCGGTGGGGTGCGGTATGCACTTGGTAGAATGTATGAATAATAACATTGTAAGTGTATAATAAAGTTTGTTTCAAATAAAATACATGTACAAAGTAAACAAAGCACGCACACCATAGATCAAGGAAGACGACAATAACAGTTACTTTTGCATTCGAGTACCAAAAAAAAAAACAACAAAAGGCTTTTAAAGTTGCTGGTGGTCAGTCGAAGAGAGAGAGAGAGGGAGAGAGCGTAAATTTCACTCTTTGTTGTTGGTAACGAAAGTCTTTTATATGACAAGTTGTTTGTGTACTGATTGAATTATTGGAATTACATTAGAATTCAATTAACAAAATTATGCAATTTTTCATTTCAATGTTTTCTTATGACGTTATCACGTAAAATTATCGTCCGTAAACCGACTTTACAGACAACCATTTTTTAACAAAATCGATCAATCGAAAAGCATAATCGATGGTGATCATTTGATGGAACGGGTAGAAAAAAGCGATTAATTGATCTTTTAAAGGAAAAAAGTAACAATGCTTAAGTCATGATTTTGAAATACCCCGAAGCATTGCACATGTCTATGTAAATTATGTATGTAAACAGAATTTTTCATAAACTTGAGCTGCGAATATATGTGGGGAATCTAAATAAATACAAGTTTTGTATCTCTAGCTCTTGTAGATCTATTGTTTCATACTATCAGACAGTCTGGCGGACGGACGAACATGATCATATCGACTCAGTTTCCGACGTTTTTTGGATTCGATCACCATAAAAACTTCTAGTATCGGGATCTTCGAATTCGAAGAAATCCAACAAATTCCATTAAGTATGCGTCCTAAATGCAGATATCATATGAAAGCACATGTCTTGTTAAAGACAAGCGCGAATGAGACGCCCTAGTTAGGAGGCTCTTCAACGGGTCCAAAAGATCTAATCAATGGGAAAGTTGCACCACTGAACTTACTCTATATAATAAAGACAATAATAAAAACAAAGAATTTATCGTGCAATGGCAAAGATGCAGACCGATACGAATATCTCACTCCGTAGACCAGATAACTCGATTACGGAAAATGAGGAACAGAGCATCAAGTTGCTCCTGGAGACACATTTCTCACGAGCTGGATATGAACTACTCCATACTAAGGAGATGTATGTACGAAGAAAAAGAGCGAACATAGAGGCCGCCAAGAACGTAATAAGTGAAGAAAAATTAAGATTGGCAATATACACCTTTGATTCCTTCAAATCTCCAGGAGTAGATGGAATATTTCCAGCAGTATTGCAAAAGGGAGCAAAAGAGCTAATCCCAAATTAAACTCCCTACAGAAACTAGCATTTATATGCATCACGGGTGAAATGCGTACATGCCCAACCACTGTAATACTTTTTTTAATTCATATTAAGGTTGGATGCAATTCTAGATCTAAAACCACTGCATGTAGAAATTGAGTATAAAACTAAGGAAACACTCCTGAGACTTTTAGTTGACGGAAATAAAGTTACCTCAGACTACTGTCAAGAACGGCTCTCCACATGGATACAGGGAGCAACACTAGTGTCCATGCCAAAGGACGTGATGGCCAGGAGAAATGTTTTCAATCGGAACTTCACCATTATAGGGTCCAATACAAAGACTTGGACATCGGAAAAGTGGTATACGGATGGATGTTTGACGGCAGGAGGAACAGGTCTAGGAGTCGTAGGCACCAGAGTCCTTGGGGAGATATACCAGTATACAATTCGATGTGCACAATGTATTTTAGATAGAGGCTATCATAACTGTTAGATTGCAATTGTATCAGACAGTCACTTGGTGTTAAAAGCATTAAGCTCAAACTCTGTCCTCAAATCCAAACTAGTGCAGGAAGCACATATAATATTGGAAAATTCGAGAACACAACAAAGTCTACTTGCTGTGGGTACCACAACACACTAATATAGTATCAAATAAGCTAGCTAATAAGCTTACCACGAAAGGAGCGGCAGAGCCGGAGACATTTTGTGGCACTGGGTGACACACTACACTGGAAGTAATCCAGAAATAAACATGTATGACAAAGAAGCAGCCATGAGCCAAGGACTAAGGCAAGCAAAAATATTCCAAGCGGGTTTCGACGCAAACAGAGCATAAACAAACAACGCCCCAACTAGGAAGAAACCAGTTGAGTACATCGACAGGAATACTAACAGGACACTGTCGACTGAGGAAACACCTAAGTATGATGGGAGTATATAATTCCACTGAGTGCAGATTTTGCGATCATAAGGAAGAGACTCCTCTTCATATCGTTGGCATACACGTTGTTTCCGAAGAACATCTGAAAAAGTTATATGGTATGATATTACCAAGGTTTATTCAACAGGTTGGACTAGACTAGGACATCTAAGTAAGAAGGTTGCAGTATTCAATAATGTTCTATAATAAAGCGTCAAGAATTCCAGGTCTTTTAGTTTTTAAGATATTGCTTTGAATCTGTGTATAGAGATTCTTTGTAATCCTAATTTAATAACACAGTGCACCGCTGAAAGCCACCTAACCATCGAAATTTTATGAATAAGTGCTTTTACACAAAGAAACTGTCTGGGACAATTTAGCGAGTGCCAACAATTTGTGTTGCACTGTCAAATGACGTGGATATAATAACCGTGGAATTATTTATAAAAAATAGTAATGCAACAAAAATTTACCATCAATGCCTGACGGCTGGTCATTGGCTGCTCTTCCTCAAAACATACCGGCGATATTTTCTTCAGCGTTTCTACTGCTGGAGTTTGTTGGTGCTCATCAGGGTTAAACGTCGGTGTCGGCTGCTGTTGAGAAACGTTGTTCTTCTTGTTGTTGTTTCCGTAAAGCTGGAATCGAAATTTTTAAATACATTTTTGAAGTGAAATGAAAATTTTTGGTTCAATTGAAATTACTTTTTTAATCCATGATACTAATTTCCACTTATGAAGTATGCCGCTTTGAAGTTGAACTTTATGGAGGTTCTGTGTTTGGGACACGCATTTTGACTCCGTTCCTAATTTTTTAGCAATATTCTTCAGCAACATAGTTACAATGCGCGCAGTAGAACTGAAAGAGAACGATTTCTTCGAAAGTCTCAATTTCCCCTCCACTAACGATGGTATTTAGTTGTTATTGATGGTCCGATACGATACTTTTTGTATCCTATTTACACTGAGTTGTCAACATCATCGAAAAAACTGGCACTGGATCAGCAATCATAAAAATAGCATTATGACACGTACTATATGAAAATTATTATATATAATTGCAAATAAAACTTAACTTTTGAGTATATTAATCTATCTATCCTTCATATATTGACATCATGGGCATCGGAACACGCCGCACTCAAAGAAACCAAGACGCCGTAAAGCTGCAAACACACGGCAAGCACGGTACGCAAAATTATATGAAACCACCACCACGAAATCGAGAGTGGGAAAATTACCCCGGGCCCCATATTTTTTAGGGATCCGGTATCAGTGAGATCCCATTTGTTTGTTAATTTTTTTTTTTTTTAAATGCTTTCATAATGTGTGCACATACGGGACAAATGGACGAGGAATACGAGAAATCCTTAAGATTTGATAAACCCGATCTGCGTATGATTAAGGGTAATATAAATGTCTAAGTTTGAAGTCTCTAGTATTTATAGTTCGTGAGATGTATTTTTTCATGCAAACAGTAGACCGGACAAATTGACAAATAGACTCAGTTTTTGTTGCTTATCAGGATTATGTATATACTTTATGAAGTCTACAACGCCTCCTTCTGCTTGTTACATACATTCGCGCAAACTTATAGTACCCTTGTCCCTTTGGTTATAGGGTATGAAAACACTCTTGGCTTCTCGGGTCCAAAAATTGTGTTATAGGTTGAATGATGGAATGATTCGTATTAGATCTCACGTTCTCATAATAAGCTTTTACAATTTTTGGACGAAGCCAAACAAATATGGTCGTCTCGTCTACTTCATCTAAAAAAGATTTTATAAAAATGTATATTTGCTGATATTCCTTAGCGACTCCTGCCAGAAGGAAGATCGGTGACTAAATGTAACAAAGTTACAGGCGTTCTTAAAGCACTCACATAAATAATCTGTACTCGTAGAGCAGCCATCCTGCAGATCAGGCTGAAATCGCTTTCATTGTGCTGTCTTCCTGTTTTTTTTTTTTTTTTTGAAATACTGAAAATACTTCATACTCACTTTTCAAATATTGTATGTAAAGTTTAAATAAAGATTATTATAGAAATAATATGAAAAGCTTTGTGAATAAATGCATCAGTTGCATTTTCGTGACATTTAGAAAATCAGTTTTAATGTTATTGCTAAAAATAAAAGAAACATGGTGGTGCAAATATATTTAACTTAATTCTTTTACTAGTATTAATAAATTCATTCACTAATTCCCTCTTCATATTTGTAGTAATTAATTAAACAACATTTCTTTGAAAGTATATATTTATGTATTGTATATAGGTTTGATTAACAGTTAACAATTCCAAAGATTAAGATTGGCATACAGTTCAATAAAAATGTATTGTCTACATATTGATAAAAGTCTAATAAATCCATTATAGTATTACTTTATATATATAAAAAACAAAAAAAAGTGTAATTGGCACCTTAAGCCTAGTCTGAGTTTTCAAAAACACTTCGAAAGACCGGAGAAATTTCATTAATCATATCACTGGCAAGCAAAGATCGCCCAGATTTCTGAAATGCATTCGCATTACACTGCTTAACCAGATAACTGGCGGCAAAGGCTGCAAGAAATGCGGGATTCGACTGATTCGACTGCAGTGACCAGTGGAAGAATGTTGCCAAGGAACCCGATAGCAAATCTCCCTGACCACCGCAGCGTCGTCCGGAACCACCAACAGGCATGGAATATACTTCATTTGTATGAGGAATATGAATTTTATCGTTTGCGCCCTTCTCCAAAACAATTACGCCATTCCCAAGGCGGCACATCTTCTCACGTACGCTGTTCGGATGCTCGCCAAAGAGTCGTCGAAATTCAATGGCATTCGGCGTTAAAATTATGTTGCGTTGGCCACATATCAAGTCGATATTCTCATTTAATATAAACAGCCCGTCTGCATCAATGACCAAGGGTTTATTAGCCTTTAGGCACAATTTTATAATATCAATTGCAGTCTTTTGGATATGTGATTCGCGTCCAAGGCCAGGTCCGATAATCTATGATGCATATAAAAAGAATTGTTATAAATCAATATTCTGCTGTATAATAAATGTATTCAACCGCATATATAGATATGGATTGTCTACCAACCACTACATGTAAACGTTCAAGCCACGGTTGAAACTGCTCCAATGCATCCTCAGCGTCTAACAGTGGATGGACAATCAGTTCTGGACTATAGGATTTAATCACAGTGGCTGCGGTTAGCGCACAAAACACATGTGCAAGGTCAGCACCGACTTTCATTGCACTAATTGCTGCGAAATAGGGCGCACCGGTATATTCCAATGATCCGCCAACCACGCCGATACGGCCGTATTGACCTTTGTAGCGTTCATTTGTTAATTTAGGCACAATGGTTTTAATTATTTTCAGAAATTTATGAGTTTGTACTGGTATTTCAATTAACCTCGACATTTTTTGTTTGCTTTCACGCAACCGTTAGCCTATTCATTCGGATTTCAACAAAGGCAGAACCGCAAATGGCCAAAAATAAAAATCGAATGTGAATAAAATAGGCTCAACATGACTGTGGTGTGAGTTATTTGGAGTATTGTGTGCGAAATTATGCCTGTACAAATTTATTTGTTTAGCATTAATTTTAGTGTTGACCTCTGCGGTCATAAACAAAAACATCTCCCTGCGTCGAAGAGTTTTCAAATGAAATTTAGGGATATGTTTTTAATTGAAATATTTTCAGTATTTACTTTATCAAATCAGCTGTTTAGCTAGTGTTGTAAAATAGTTCATAGAAAAGAATGAACTGAATAAGTTAATTTTTGTTTGTTTTTAAATAAACTGACAATCATTATTGAAATTTATATTTCAACTAGCTGGTACACGGTGCGTTGCTGCCCTTCCCCTGGCCCCTTCCATTCCATCCCCCTGCCCCACCTTCCCCGTGCCCCTTTACTCTACCACCAATTCTTCTACCCCTCATCAACTGTCCTTTCCACCGCTTCACAAATCACAACTTACGCTGCCCCATTCCCCTGCCCCCTTCCCTTAATGAGTACTTTACCACACCTTTTCCCTACCGATCCATGTTTACAACATTTCATCCCTCTATCTTAAATTTTCGTGGATATTTTGACTCCTGCGGTACCTATCAAACGGAAACTGAAGAGAAACCTTTCTGCAGATTAAACATGTGTTGAAAATCTAATGCCATTTGGTGCAGTGGTTTTTGAACCATTAGTTTTCTCTTATTTCCATCCAGCTTCCGCTCCACGAGTACGATGAGCTACATTTGATCGTCGTTTTTTTTTTTATTTAAATGAACATCAAATTTACCGCAAATTGTACTGAAAAATTCGAAAAAAAAGATAAATAAACGAAACGGAAATCAAACATGATATATACGCTGTGGTAAACGAATCAGTTCAATTTCAATGCAATACCACAGGAAATAATTGATTCAAAGTATAATTTATTTCAATCGGAAGTATTAAATATGCTATGTAACAGAGAAAACCGATTAGATAAAAAAAAAAATTCATCCAACCTTTGACCACACCTTTTCACCTCTTAGTGGTTGAATTTCTCAAAACTGTGAGTGTTTCACGTGTTAATTTCTTTGTATAGTATAAAAACCGAGATATTGATTAATTACCCACATTTTATTGAAAATAATACATTTATGGCTAATGTACTTTAATCAATGGTGTACAACAGTAATTCTTAATGTTCAACAGTGATTTGAGCGAAACTAGCATCCAGGTATTTTATATAAAATAAAAAACAGCTTACTGCTCCATTTTTCTTGTTGTTGAATTTATATTTAAGTAAATGACACTTTTTTGTTCAAGTGGAAGATGAAATATCAATGCTTTGTAGCATCAATCCTTTAGTCCCACAAGGCAATGTTTTAGGGCCTATACTCTATATAAAAATAACCAATTTTTTTTCGGTACTCGAACATTTTTTTATATTGTGTTTTTTTCTGCGGCATTTCTTGGCAGGTGACAATTGGGCTTTACTCTAGTCTACGAACGTTAAAGGCTTTAAGCCAGAAACTTGAATACCATGCAAAGTTTCATAGTTTGAATCTACTGTGACCGGAACATTCTTTGAATGGCTTATGCCCGCCCTGAGACCGTCGCGCATCAACCGCAGCTGCTGTAGCCCTGACATGGCACTCTGAGCAACCAACAGTATTTGTCAACACTGCTTGGTCCAGCGGACAGAGCCTGAAGAAAAATAACGCGAAAACGACAAATAATTATTTAAATCATTTAAAACAACGATAATTAAATCAGCAATAAATAGTACATTAAGGCAAACATTTGTGCCGAAACAACACAACACAGTAGAGCTTTAAATAATTTAGTTTTTGTTTTGCAAATATCAACCACTTTTCACTTGGTCTGACGAAGAACGAATAGAAAGTCGAGAAAGAAGAAAAGAAAAAAACATAAATATTGTCACAGAAAAGAAAAAGCGGAAAGCAAAAACGAAAAATAAATAAAACTACAGCGCCGCATTTTCGGTTTTATTATTTTTTTTTTGTTTTTCGTCATAAATATTTGAAATCGGCAAAAAAAAAAAACAGCAAACGTGCGCAACAAAACGAATAGAATAAATTTGTTTTTGTATTTTGTTTGTTGTAGTTGTCACGGCATCGTAATTAAATTAGGCTAGCTAAAGCAAAACTACTTTGCAAGCAATAATTAAGTGTATTAGTTGTAGTTGTGTGTCTGTTTTTAAATTAATTAGCATTAAAAATAAGCATGGAACGCAATAATGGGTGAGTAGAGAATGAATATTTTTAAACGCGATAGAGAAATTGTTTATTTTAAGATAAAGAAATGTTTATATTGTCACATCATAGTGTGTAATAGTGTGAGAGTTAGTGAGAGAGTTTGTATGTTTGTAAAATGCTGGTATGTATGAATGTATGTGCGTGTGGGTGGCTATAACAGTAGAAAGTGTGAAAGAGAAGCAAATAGAGTTACTAAATGTGCCGAAAAAGAATTATGCCAAGGCTAATTTAAAATATCTACAACCTCTGGCGCTTATATATAGATGGTGTCTCAATGTTTTCAATTATAATGTAGGAGTGTGTACTTGTTCTCGGCGTTATTATTATTTTTTTTTTTCAAAATTGGCGCTTTATTGTGAAAAAATTATTACAAATTTAATGTCCAAACTATTAGCCAGCGCTAGCCTCTACTTTTATTCCAGCTTTCTGACAGATACGTATTTCGCATCGAAGGAACCATATTTTTGTAACTTCAAATGAAGTGAAATGTTGCTCAGATAGGCCTTGAGTCATTGTTCGGAAGAAGTAATCAGTTAGGGTAGGGTAAGAATATCTATTGAACGTTTCTAAGTAATTTTTAACCGGTTTTGCAAAATGGACACTCTAATTTTTATGCTGATGAATAACTTTATCGCGTATATTCTCGTATTGCGGCGGTTTTTTGTTCAATGCTCGGCTCTAATGCAGTGTGCCCGGCTTATGCCGCCATAATATCAAGCACAGAGAATGAGCTTGAAGCCCTATTGTAATCGATGTTGATAAATGGGCGGGATTACACTTGGATTTTTTACGCATGAAACTTTGTGTTTATTAAAACATCTTTCCGTTTGTACTGTTAGAACAAATTTGACATTTTTATAGTAATAAAAATTATATCAAGTCGATACAAATTAGCAAATATTGTTGACGATACGGTTATTTTTAAAAATTCTAACGAAGCTTCCACTGACATACAAAACTACCTTGTATATTTTCAACGTTGGGCCAACTGCTGGAATATACGAATCACTAATGATAAGTCTAGTCACTGCACTTTTACATTGGTGCAAAATAACTGCCCGTCTGTTTTGCTCAACAGTTGATCTTGCATGCTACTGGGGTTTTAACTTTGAGAGGCGTGGCAAATGTGGTTAAGCATATTTGAAAAACTGCAGCAGTTTGTTACGCTAAACTGAAAAAGTTTAACTGCTTACTTCACCCAAGTAGTAAACTCAGTGTCGAAAATAAACTCCTTGTTTACTACAAAACAATCATTATGCCTACCTGGATGTATGGAATACAGTTATGGGGCACTACTGCTGCCACAAATATCAACCGAATACAAGTTCTTCAAAACAAGGTCTTGCGTAAAATAACTGATGCTCCTTGGTATATGCGTAATAAAGTTTTGCATCGAGATTTGAGAATACCAACAGTCATGGAGTAGTTAAATTTTGACAGCAGCAGATATAATGATCGATTGGCTTCGCATGTTAATTAACTGGTCGTTAATACATGTCGTAGACTGTTCCAAAGATTTCACCCGAACGATCTTTAAAATAGGCCTTATTTATTTTTGTAATAACTAATTGCCTTAATGTCACTCTTCATCATTCATTTAAATGTATTATAGTTTTTAAGTAAACTGATTGGCATTACATACGATATAAAAAACAAATATGACCTAAATAAGCTTATTATTTGACGTTTCTGTTCAAACAATTTTGATTATTTAGGCTCTCACTTTTTTCACTTCAGATGAAGTGTATTAAATGAACATGCAACACCACTTTAAGGTGTAAGCCACATAAGAACTAGGCCTCTATTTTTAAGCTCCTGTATGAAATTTTTGGTGTAACTTAAGTAAATTTTAATAAAATATGCCGTAAAGGTTCAGATCGGATCACTAGAGTGCGAATATTTTATAGTCACAATGTTTGCAACGCATTAAAGGAAGTATCGGAGGCCTGGTAAAGTATATATGTACGGTATGGCGTTTACATCTGTCTGCTAGAAAAGTTCTCCGTCTAGAGACGACTTAGACAAACTAAACTCACGATATAGAGTCTTTAGGTACCGCACTGCTACAAGAGTAACCTGAAATTTCGTAACTGATAACCGTTTTACCACAGTGGTAAAATTAAGTTGTTTATTTTTTTGATACATTTTATTTTATAGTAAGACTTTGAGTCAAAAATTTATACGACTATTTTGTGGAAAGCAAAAATTGAAAAATATTAGAGAGCAAAGATGTTCGCAGATCAAGTTTCGAACAAATTATGGATGTCACACTCACTATACGCCTATATTCTTAAAATTGATGTTTTTCAAGGTATACCAGCTTAAAAAATATAATACTATGAAAAAAATATGGCGTGTACAGGGTAGAATATAGTCAAACAACTCGTGTATAGCTCTTGCTTGGTTTTTTTTTTTTCGAAAAATAAAGTTCTTGAATATTGAGAGTAATTTTGATAAGTTGCTTAAATTAAAACACTTTTATATTGTGGCAAAGCCCATTTTTATCCAATACACAATTGGCTAAGGTTTCTTAAGCACCCATACCAAGTTTTGGATAGATATAAGATATAATATACGATAATATGCTTATATAGGAGGTAACAATGTCTATTCGGAAAATTGTATCATAAACTTATTCAATCATTGATAGTTTTGTTGATTGCAGTGTATGTATGTTTGCTTTAAATATACTTTAAAAAGAAAAAAAATGTACTATTTTCAGAAGAAAATGTTTGCTGGAGTTCGAAACAATACAAAGCTAATAAAACCCGCGTTATCACAACTTAGGTGTTTATTGTCCAAATCTTAGGTATCTATCTTTTCGAGGTTGATTATTTTATAAATATTCTGGATGAATTGTTTGGTTATATCTTCAAGTCTATGGTCAGTGACATGTGGTACTTTGTTATCGTATAAATTCTGCATTAACTACCACTTTATTTAAGATGTTATGTGATTATCATTGTGACACTATAGGATTTATGTTATGACACTCTATACGAAAGACCAACGCATCAAAATCATCGAACTTTGTATCCCAAATTACCACTTCTGTCTCTCAATCACCACTTCTTTGCCCAACAAATTGTCCAAAACTGTGTCTACTGTGTCTTTCGGGCTACAACCTTGAAACGGAACATTATATCGATATTCGGCTCAATTCTCCAAAATGTTATTAGAAATATGGCCATGGCATGGCTTTTGCTTTTGTATGCGTTTGCGATTTATTTGAAAAAAAAAGTACCACAAGGCTAAATGGAACACCCCTTATTTATATTCTTGAATAGAGAGACAAGCCTATTAAGTTTAAAAAGCCTTTTTCGATTTGTAACAACTTTATATACTAATTTTCAAAATATAATTTACTGTTCACGGCTTAACGTATATTTTTTTTTTTGTATATTCTTTGTTTTTTTTATTTATGATAATTAAATAATTTCTCTCTTTTTCCTATGCAGTCGTTATACATACGTACGCCGTCAGGGAGGCGGCGGCGGTGGAAATAATCAACATGCGCCTCACAATCAGCATCACTCATCTTCTTCGCTCTCTTCCACATCTTCCTCGAACTCGAATTCTTATTCATCGTCGAATTCGAATAATTCGGTCTACACGAACACTTCGTCCACTTCGCTAATGTCACGGGAACCGCTTTCACAACATGACGAACTAATACGTTATATACGGGAAGCTTGGACCAAGGTAAATGTTAAATAAGTTATTTGTACTACATTTTCGGTTACTTAAGTTCTATCTCAATGCTTTCATAATTGTGTTAGGTCTGGATAAACCAGGGTGTTTGAAAAATAACCACTGCTTTGTGTGTGAATGGTGTTATGTTGTAGTATAATACAATAATTAAAAAGGTTACATAGGGCTGTGTATATTGATTTGTTAAATTCTCAGTGAAGAAAGCTTCAAGAACAACATTAAGGCAAATCATGGAAAGTGTGCCAGTTAGCTTGTTTTTAAAACTAAAATCATTCCTAACTATGTATAATGTTTCATGATACGATTTATGCATATAATTTGAGTCATTAGGTCTTCCCGTCCGTTTTTCATAAATTTAGAACTGGTCCTTCCAATATATGAGACTCAATCTTAGCAATAACGCTCTGAACATTATCTTACTAGGCTGGAATAGTTTGCGGTTTATCCGCACACTGCAAAGACTTTATATAGTCCAACAAGAAGTACTCGATTTTTCCATCACTGATCCATATCCCGTTACAATGTTGCATGGAGTGTTCAGTAGTAAGTTAAGCATCTTCGCATGGTATTTTTATCAGTTACCGAATGGTAATAAGTAACTAAATGCAAGTAATTATTAATGAAACGTATTTATTATGTAGAATATTTTAAATTGTAAAACATTAAAAGAGCTATATTTGGTTTTGTCAGATATGAACATTTTATTTAAAAACTTCTTTTCGAAACTTATTAAAAAAAAAAATGTATGAAAGCAGAATCGTAAATTACCCTCATATTTTGAGTCAACTTATGAATTTTAACATGATTTTTCATGTACTGGTAATTTTTTAAGAGGCATAGAACTTTTAAAATTGAAATATAACTAGTGACGTCATTTTGTTGAGATCAAAAGCCCTCCAAACCAGGTTCATAGACTTTTGAAAACAATGATGATGCCAAAAGCCCATAAATCGTAAAAAACGGTACATTTTTTTGGAGTGTGTCGGTAGCTGATGAATCACGATTGGATTTATCTCGCACCAAATGCCACAATTTGACTTTTTGATAAAGCCATAGAGGCAGAAATGAGATGTTAATAAAATATTGCGATAAAAAATTGGATCAACATCCAACCATTCCAGCGGCAAATCATTGAACTTTTTGTAAGTGAACATTGAACTGAACTCCCATCACACTGCCATTGCTAACAATTCCATGACGTAGGTTCCCATTTTACTATTATAAAACGGAATGAATGATTTGCCAAACAATTATGTGTGAAAATATGCTCTCGTCTTGTCCATAAGCGATAAACTTCTTGAGTTTAGCCACATTAAAAAACTTGCCGGTTAATACATACATACTATATTCCTTTTCATACATTTACGCGCTTTTTTTTGGAATATATCCAGCTGTAACACGACACCCAGACTTATTTTTATTGCAGTTAAATCGAGTATCCACTTAATTAGCGTAGCACAGCGTAAACCACCCGCCTACTTTTTGACTTTTTCTATAAAAACAAACTTCTTTATTTAAGTCAGTATCTGCTGGAAATTTTCTACGGTGGCTCTTTATGTAATGCCAATTCGCATACATACACGGTATGATCTAAAAATAACCGAACTTTTTAGTTATAATATAAAACAAGCATTCTTAGCATTTCTTAGCTAACATTTATGCAAAATACGATTCATTTAAGTCAATACAACGTTTGGAACACTCAAGCAATTTATCCATAAACTTTTTAAACTAGCTTTTAGGGATGTTTTTTTGGCTCCTGTGTCACGGCTGCTTGTATGGCTGGAATGTCATAGTAAAAAGCTCCTTTCATTGCAGTTTTCATTTTTGGGAAGCGAAAATAATCACACGGTGATAGATCGGGAGGGTGGTCGTTGAGACAAATCTGTTTTCCTCAATTTTTGGTCTTCTGAGGTGGTGAAATACCATGCAATACAAACAGCTGCTTTCTTGCAATATTCGGGCCTAACACGTAGAACTCTCGGCCACAGACGATGTAAAACATGTAAATAATATTCTCCACTGACAGTTTCACCTTCTGGAACAAGTTCCTTGTGAAGAAAACCCTTAGATTCAAAGAAAGTTATCAACATTGTTTTGATTCTTGACTTCTGAAAACGCAATTTTTTCGGTTTTGGCTCGTCTATTGACTTTTTGCATACTACGAATTCAGATTTCTTGTGAACGTTAACGTTTTTCCTTGTTTTTGTTTAGCCTTAAAATGTTTTTTTTTTCTTAAACATTTCATCATTAAACAATGCGTTCAACCATAATACCTAATCTCCTGCTTGCTTTATCGTTTTTTTTTGTCTTCACAGGTCAACGAGCAAGGTACTCCAGTCATCTATTGCAACGAATCTGATCATCAGCTAAAGAACTTCAAACCATTCGATCTGGAGGGCTATTGGGGTCAACGACTTGTGCAGAACATACACGTCTCGCATGGCGGCGCTGGTGGTGCTGTTGGTGGCCATCAATAAACGGACAGAGACAATACGTTTAAACAAATGTCGATTAGCTGCATGCACTTAGTTGCCTAATCTGTTGAAATATGCAAAAGAATTAGCAAAAAAGTTGAAAATGAAAAACCGCGTAGCATTCTTTTTAGTAGAGGAAATTATTTATAAATGCATACAGGGTATATATGTATGTATGTATGTATACACACTGCATTATTTTGACGAGGATTTTTATTTTTTGTTTGCTATTTTTGTTTTTCTTTTTTTTTATATAAATTGGTTAACTAAAATAAAAATTCGATCAATTCCTTTCCGTACTCTCCCCGCATTCATTTCCCGTGTGCGCATTTTGATGTTTGAAATGAACTACTCCCAATCACTGCCATTTCTAACAATTCCGTGTCGAATTTTTTTTTTCCGTTATATTATAAATTTTTTTTGTTTTTTTTTTTTAACATTTTGTCTGCAGCAGCACCCTGTATGCTAATTTACCGAACGCAATTATTTTATTCGAATTAGTTTTTTTTGCAATCCTTTACTACCAAACCAACAATTCCATATTTAATCTAATTATGTTGTGGCGCAACTTTGTAACAAACAAAAAATTGGCAATTTATTTACATTATTTTTGTAAAAAAAGAAAAAAAAAAAACAAAAACAAAATATAAAGCAAAACAAAAAAAGATTAACTTATTGAGATTTGTTCTAGCGTAAATTATATTTTTCTAACCCGAAGGTGTATGTGTGTGTATTTGTAAACGCTAGTTCTAGGCTAAAAGTGGAAGCGAAACTGCATTGAATAAAAACATAAAATGCAATTTATTCCAAAAGATAATTTCAATTGTTTTTGATTAATTACACTAGTTTACAGCGCATTTGTGACATGCATGACATTTGATAGTAATTTCTTATGTAAAATCGTGCGCTGAATCCGAAATATTAAGAAAGTACAACAGTTTTCGAGATAACTCCGGTTATAATGGGCAGATTTCAAAGCTTTTCTTTATAGTTCAATTTTAGTTCGATCGTCTATACAATACATTTCAAACGATTGTCGCATTTGAGGCTAATTATAAATATATAGACGACGATTTTGCCCGAATTTCGGCAAAATTTAGGTTAACAAGATATAACGTTAACTTCGGTTGAACCGCAGCATTAATACCAATCACACGAAATTTTAAAAAGTATTGTAAAACATAAAAGTTAAATAGGGGCTGCCCCACATCTACTAGTGGGCATGTACCGCCCACTAGTAGATGTGTATGCGGCGATGTAGTAGATGTGTAAGATGCTGCCATATCGAATTTCAAGTTGATATTGACGTCTTCCATACAAATGCATAAAAGTGAGCTGTACGTTTACATGAGACTATCTCAATAAGCGGGCGAATCACGTCCATTTATTGATATGTATATGAAGCCGTTGTCCACTAAAATCCATCAAATCAAATTTCAAGCGAATATTGACTTAAATTAAGCATTTTTTCACAATAAAACACAAAATTGCACAGTGGGTTTGTATGGGGGCTACCTCAAAAAATGGGCGAGCCACGCCTATTAGTATATGCGGCTATCCATAAAAAGGCACCTTATCGCATTTCAATCTAATATTTACTTTAATAAAGATGTTTTTCTTACAAAAACACGAAAGTGGGCAGTATGTTTGTGTGGGGGCTACGTCAAAAAGTGGGCTGGCCACGCCCGTTAGTCTATGTATGTTAAGCGGCTGATCATAAAAAGGCACCACATTGCATTTCAACCTAATATTGACTTTAATAAAGAAGTTTTCATACAAAAAATCAAAACTTAGCAGTAGGTTTGTATGGAGGCTACCCCAAACAGTGGGCGGGTTCCATCCATTAAAGTATAAGTCAATCATCTGTTTACTAAAAGTTACCATATCAATTATTAAGTTGATATTGACTACAAAAAAAAAAGTTTTCATACAAAAAGTCACAAATGGGCGGTGGGGTTGTATGGGGGCTACCACAAAAAAGAGGCGTGGCGGGTCAATCTTGATACTAAAACTGCAATAAAAAGAAGCGTATGTGCAAAATTTCTACCGGAGAACATAAAAATTGGTCCCCAAACATACAGACAGACAGACGGATATGGCTATATCGACTCGTCTCATCGAGCTGATCAAGTATTTATGGGGTCTACGATGCCTCCTTTAATGCGTTACAAACTTGCAGATAAACTGATAATACCATTTCTCACTATCTGTGAATGGTATAAAAAAAGAAAAAATGTGAATGGTATAAAAATACGATTCTTTATATATGAAATTCAGTAAGAGAGAGAGAGAGATAAAAATTGTACATCATTTTTTTTTTATTATTGGTGATTAAACTCTGATCAATTACAAAGAAAACAAGCTTTTACTTAACAAAATTTTTTAGATACAAGGTGGAACCGAAGCTTCACACTTGCCCTTTTTGTTCAACAACGCTGATGGTTTACTTCATTTTTTAAATTTTTGAAGGGATGCTTATTTTTAACTATGTATTTAGAAAATTTGGCATGAATTGCGCCTTTGTTTGACGGTTGTAGATATTATATAGAGAGTTATGGATAATTTTGTGGTGCATGAAATTATTAGAAATAAATAAAATTAAAGAAAGTTCAGTACCATTTCATAATACTGAGAGGCCTAAGTATGACCAACATAATGTTTCCATGTATAAACGTATTCGCTCTCTTGAGTGTTCCTTTATTGCTGAGAGCATTAAGTATGATTAACATGTTGGGCTCAACATGTTTCAGTCGACAATAGGTTCGAAGAAATATTGATTAATACTGCTCTTCACAGCCAGTCTAATAAAAGAAAAATCAAGCGAATATGTTGTGTTTAAGGGGTTAAATAGGATGTGAACGTTTTGCATTTGGCTTTTAATAGATAGATAAGCCAATATTTCATTATATAGTATATTAGTTGCTGTTAATTACGCCTTTTGCTGTTTTATAGATGAGCAAAAAACGATCGTAGTGTGCACGTGCGCTGTCCTCCAAGCGCATCTGTCCGAGATCCTCCAATTCCAATGGTTCCTTATAGCCGAACCATAGCAATGGTGTCAGCCACCAGAAACAGGATTTTGAATAGAATGTGGCGAGTGTATGCTTGTAGCCAATTTTTTCATAATCCTCGATATATTCGGGACGATAGCTCTGCAAAGTATCGAAAAACTTTGTATTATATTAGAAAAACATTTGAAGAGCTGAAATCGAGTTACAATTTAGGTGATTTTTCTAGCCATAGCTATACGATTTACTTGCTCTTAAAAACGAGTAAATATGCGTACATTATTTACGTAATAGAAAATAAGTTGAACTAGTTGCGAATTACAAAATTTCGATTCAATTTTAAAATATCCTATGACATGCAAGACTGCTAATAAGTATTATGAAAATATATTATGTCAGTGGCACTTTTAGAATTATTGTAGTTGGTTTCCTTTTCTTTTCGTTTGTTTATTTTTTTTTTATTTAATGACAATCTTTTATTAACAAATCGCTTGCGCGAAACATTTATGAAGCGATGCTTACTGAAGCAAGAAAAGAAGCTGAACCTTCTCTACACTTTGATGATAGTGTAGAGCATAGCCTCTGGAGCAATACGAAGACCAACTAAAAGGAGGTCCCCTATACAAAGACCAAGCAAAATGTAATATAGGTCGAGTGAAGAAAAAGCTAAGGAATTCGTCGATCACCTGGAAACTACATTCACACCTTTTGACTTCTGCTTGCCTGCGAATAATGAAGGGACACTAGATTTCATTTATTCTCCACGTCAAATGGACCGGCCGATTCATCCCGTCGAATTAACCGCGATTATCTTCGATGTCAATCAACTTAAAACTAGAAAATCTTATGGCAATGTCAAAATCGATGCGCACGCCATTCCTGCTTAGCTTTAGAATGCCCTTATGTACATAACGGCGATCTATATTGTCATATTGAGATTCAGCCACTTCCATGCTCAATGGAACTGCCTGTCATCATAATTGCCAAACCTGCTAAACCTGAGCACAAGCCATGCTCCTACCGTCCAATTTTTCGAAAGAATATTTCTGGGTCGAGTACTGCAACTGCTGGACGAAGGACACATGATTCCAGACTACCAGTTCGGGATTAGAAGATGTCACGGGACCACAGATCATCAGTTCTGTTCGGCTGCGTTTCCGGATGTTCGCCAAGCATATGACCGAGTGTAGCATCCTGGACTTTTGCAAATCTCAAATCTACCGTCGGCACCATACTATTTTGTATTAAGGTCCTACCTTGACAACAGGACTTTTTACGTCTGCTTAAGTATTCGACTTAAGGGTAAGAAATCATACACGCTTTTTACTGCTGATCTCCAGCTACAGCTTTACCTACTTGTGACTTGGTTCATTAGTACTAACAATAGTGTTCGTCCTGCAGCCGTATTCAATTCATCTGAATATGGCTGAATACAACTGGGCATTCAGCACTTGCGTGGACTACCGTTCACAGTTTTAGTGTTCAGCAACGAAAAACAAATATTTAGCAAACAGCTGAGACAGCACAATAAAATGGGCGCAAATATTTTCGCGCCGTTTTCGAACGCAAGCCGCCTAAACAAACGTCATTTGTCATTCAAATACTATGGAGACAGCCACCAACACGCAGGAACAGCAGCAGCAGCTGTCGCCGCAGAAGAAATTTTCCAATGATCAGGAGAAAGCGTTAAACGGCAAGCATAGCGATGCTGTGTCGTCCAAAGATACGAATGATATAGACACTAATGGCAACGGCCATGCCAAAGTAAATAACGATGAGCAACAGTATTTGGATTTGATTGCACGCATCATAGAGCATGGTGATGAACGCATCGATCGTACACAGGTCGGCACCTTCTCGATATTCGGCGCACAGATGCGTTTCGATATGCGCAAATCTTTTCCGCTGTTGACCACCAAGCGCGTCTTTTGGCGTGCCGTTGCCGAGGAACTACTCTGGTTTGTGCACGGACGCACCGATGCCAAGCTGTTGCAGGCCAAGAACATACACATCTGGGATGGCAATAGTACACGTGAGTTTCTCGATCGTTGCGGTTTTCAAGAGCGCCGTGAGGGCGATTTGGGTCCGGTGTATGGTTTTCAGTGGCGTCATTTCGGCGCACAGTACATGACCTGTGACGACGATTACACTGGTCAGGGTGTTGATCAACTGAAGGAAGTGATAAATACTATACGCACAAATCCTGCAGACAGGCGCATCATTATGTCGGCTTGGAATCCGTTGGACATACCACAAATGGCGTTGCCGCCATGTCACTGCCTGGCACAGTTCTATGTCTCTGAGACGCGTGGTGAGCTATCGTGTCAATTGTATCAGCGTAGCGCTGACATGGGTCTCGGTGTACCCTTCAATATCGCTTCGTATGCATTGCTTACTTATATGATTGCACATGTGACTGGTCTAAAGCCAGGCGATTTTGTGCATACACTGGGCGATGCGCATGTCTATCGCAACCATGTTGAGCCGCTGCGCGAGCAGCTGAAACGCATACCACGTGAGTTTCCACAGTTGGTCATCAAGCGTCAGCTGCAGAACATCGAGGATTTCACGTTTGATGATTTCGAGATTGTGGGCTATAATCCGTATCCGAAGATTCAGATGGAGATGGCGGTTTAGAGTGTGCTGGTACGTTGAATTTATTGTAGTGGGACATGTGAATCTGTTAATAGTTTTAAGTTTTAAAGTACATGGTACATATACCCATTAGATTTAAGTTAAAAAAGCTTTAAAGCCAAAACAGCTCAATATTCCACAGGTTAAACACAACCTTGTTATACATATAATCTAATAGTATATTTGTGTAAGGATTTTTTTATTTTTTTTTGTATAGAAATATGGAGTATATTGTACTTACTTTTTATATATGTTTTGTATTATCTCCTGTATCTGTCCGGCACAATGGATCTTATCCTGACAATAAAGTATTTCCAAATAAATTATATTTCTAATATGCATCTGTATTGTAGAGAAAGTAGTGTGTACACGACTTCAAGATACCCTGTACCTTGTTTAAGGCTATTTATATAGGAACTATATTCTTTAATTTTCCTAAAAACTAATCTTTTCAATGTTTCTTCAGCAATGAAGTGGTTGCGTATCATCTGCAGTCTACTCCTAGTTACAACTTCATATTCCGCGAGAATGTTAAGAGATGTCACTTCTTCATAGGCACATAATCTACATTCGGATTAGTTATGTATACCTAAAACATACTGCATGTGTTTCTTTAGTCTACAAAGGCCTGATAGCAATCCTCTTAGTATTCTTAGTTGTTGCCTAACTAGTTGGAGCATTATTTTTGACCTGCTCGGATTGTAACGCCCTAGTAATATCTTTGCTTGTCTTAGTTCTTGGCATATAGCCCAGTATTGTTCCTGTACCATATTTGTTTCCTTGCGGATTATGTCCGATACAGTGTGGATCACAATACCACAGAAAGGCTCTTTGCCTAACATTGGCGTTGATGTTCTTTTTGTGGCAAGCTTATTACACTATCAGCTTAAAATAGCTAATATAGTAAAGCCGATAAAGACATGTCCGCCCTTTTCTATGCCACATTCTCGGAGAATCTAAAATACATGGCCACCAAACTTGTTTATTAAGACTCTGCTGAATATCTGGTTCATTTTTAAGTTTTTCATAAATTAAAAAAAGGTTTTTCTTTTTATATTAAACATCAAATTTAATGTGGTTTGAGTCAATATTGTTAAAATATTAAACATCGGACTATATGGAGATTAGGTAGAGTGTATTTCGTAGTCAAACACATCCAACTTCAATTCCATTGGCTTCATTTCAAAAGTGAGCGATGGTCTTGTAAGTGAGTTACTCTTAAAAATGGGTTTCGTATGGATATTTTATGGAGTTATACAAAAGTAAGACATTCCAAATAGTTATCAACCATATATCCTAAAAATTGATTCAAAATAAATGCACAAAATACAGACGAACATCCAGACAGTCTCCTAGTTGTTTTGAGCATACCCTCCGGCTTCTGAAGATATATGTTAGCAATGGAAACATTTTTCTCACTCCATGAATACGGCTGCCAGAGGAGGTCATTGGCTTCACCAGACCTTTGATACATTCTTGCTATAACGAGGAGTGTCACCAAGAGAGAGACGAAGCCTCAGAAGAACTATGCAGTTGGGAGCAAAACGAGCTGTTAGAGATCGATATGGGCAGAATCGGAGCGGTGATAAAGATGCGTGCTGAAGGATATTGAACTGTTATGTTATAGAAATGAAGCTCGAAATTTTAATCAAAAGATCAAGAGTTTGACCTAATGTTTTTTAGCCCGGATTTTTTTTTCTGTAAGAAAAAGGCTGGTTACAGTTGCACATAAATCTCTGAGACTATGGAGAAGTAACTTTACTGAAAGGGAAAATGTCGCAAATAGAGAAGTACTTATTTCTAGTACCACAAATTGATCATGGGTCTCTCGTTAAGCCATCAGAATAATATGAGGTCGATTTAGTAAATAAAAAGCTGAATAATAACAAAGTGAGAGGCTCCGAAGAACTGCCAGCAGAGTTATTCAAGACCGGTGGCATATGCTAAGGCGTGTGCACCAACTCTTATGAAAGATATGGTCTGATGAATGCATGTTCAAAGATTGAATTGTCTGTGTTCTTTTTCCTATCTTCAAGAAATGTGATTCCCATTTCAATCGAATATAAAATTATGTTCAGCCATACACAGATACACTGATAGTATCAAAGTGGTCGACTAATGTCCAAATATTCACATTAGATTCTGAAGAAAAACAGAGTACAATAAAGGCACACACCATCTATTTGTCAATTATAAGGCCGTTTTCGATACGACGGCAAGAACGAAGTTTTTTCCTCTGAACTTGGTATACCAGCAAAGATAGGCGCTATTACAATCGCAAAGTGTCTTCAGAGTAGGAAAGAACCGCTCCGAGTCGTTTCATGACAAAAAAGGTTTCAAGCAGAAAGATGCTTTATCGTGCGACATTTGTAGTCTACAGATGGAGTACATCCTAAGCCGATGTTCATACGTAGAACTGACAGGCGCAATTTTCTATAAGGAAGTGATGCTACTCGCGTATGCTATTGACACCAATAAATAGCAAGTTAGCAAGGCATTTTTGGAGATTGAGAAACACGTCTCATGGGTCTAGTGGGGAATAAGGGCAAGACGAAGTATTGTTGTCCACGGGCATCGTCGCATCTTGGACGGTCTGTGATGATGAAGAATTTCAACTTGCAGTGTTGTAAAAAGCTTAGTCTAACTGTGAACAGAGATAACCAGCAAGTCTGGAGACCTGGGTATAGATTCACGTTTGCTTATCGATGTTACTTTGGGCTCAATAAACAAATTAGAAGTAGAGCGCTCTCTCTCTCTCGATGTACGAAGATAAAAGGTATAATATGCTGATAATTTGAGGCCTGCTGTATAGAGCAGAGGGGTTGACCCCGACAAGATTGGATACAGGTCTTTGAAAATGTAAGATTGTTGGTAGGGTTTTTGGAACTATTAGACTTGGCGATGAGTTACGGATGCGTACAAATCACGAGATGTGTGATAAGGTTGAGGATATCAGCGGCTGCACTGCTCATCTTATCAGGCTGGACAGCGGAGCTGCAGCATGGATGGTTTACATGGGAAACATTTAATCTCTCTCGCACAAACTAAATATCTATTACATTTTGTTTAGTATCACATCTATGAAAGTAGTGTGCAAACACTTTGAAGAATACAAACGATTTTTGTATTACCTAATATCAAATTTAATTGACTATTTTCAGAAGAGCATCTTAGACGAAGAATATAGTAAAATGTGTTTTTGTAAGAAACAGCAAATAAACTTTTTTTTCACATGCACCGCATTTTTGATAAATGTAGAGTTTTGATTTGTTTTTTGTTTTATAATTTACAAATATTTATTTTGTAGCCGTTGTTTGTAGTTGTTATTTTTTGCTTGGTTACTATTTGTTTTCTTTTCTGTTTTTGCCGTAAAAATTAAACATTGAACTTGCAGCTTAGACCATCTTGCGCAGCAGTCTGTTAATCTTGTCCTCACGGTTACCGAAATCACCACCGTTAACGTAGTGATTAGCCTTCTTGCGCCAGCCACCAGTTGGTGTATTTAGCTTGAAGGGCCACAGGAAGTTTGAGGCATACTTGAAGTTGGGACCAACAGTGAAGACCTCATGTACAAGATCCTCAACGCACTGAATGTTGTGCGCCTGACGCAATTTACGCTCAATAACAAAGTTATCAGTAATTGGAACGCGTTGACGATTATGCTTAACAAAACCGCGCTTGTAGATCAGCTCGCGCACCGATTTCAGATTGGGATAACCCCAGGTAATGTAGGGCTCAGCAATACGCAACATATTAATGGTAGCCTTGTTCAGCTTAATGAAGACGCCGTTGTTGATCTGGCGCAGACGGAAGAGCTGCAACACTTTGCGTACCTTGGGTGCAACCTTGTTGATACTGCACGGAAAATAGAGAATATATATACATATATATTTATTTACTTATTTAAATGCACACTCGTACTCATTTATGGCGTACAACTTACCCGCGAATACGCACAACAAATGCAAGTTTTGACTCGGCCGGTACGTAGTACTGGCTGCGTGCCTTGGCCAGACGACGCAATTTGATTTCACGACGGTCAGCCTTGATGTACTCATTCTGATATTTCTCGGCACGTACCAGATTTTCCTTCTTGCGGAGAGCCAACACAACGGTGCGTTTCAAACGGCGCTTGGTCTCTGAAGCACGTTTGCTGATTTGTTTCTTGCTGAACTTCAGCTTTGATTCCGGCACGGCCGGAAGCTTTTTAGCTACGGGTTTCTTTGCGGTAGTGGCAGACATCTGTACGAAGGTATTTTTAGATTAATATTCATTGTTATTTTCACACAAAAAACACAAAAAATAAATGAAAAACTACACTAACCTTTACTCGTCACTCTGCACGTTGCAAGAGAAAAGGAAAGAAAGAACGGATGTTCGAAAGACGCCATATTAGATTTCGAAGAAATACCAAAACGCAGTGTTGCAACGAATAACAAAGGGGTGGGCCATGTTATCGGTGTTGTGTCCGATAAACAACCATACAGCTGAGTTTTAATAAAATAGTAAGAGAAGTAGGAAAAATATATAATTTACAATAAATTGATATTAAAAAAAAAAAAAAATTAAAACGCAAATTAACTGCAGTATTAAAAAAATTTAACGAAAATTTCGAACATTATGAAATTATCGAAATTATGCTGCAATGTTGCACAAAATAGTAACCGATAACACATATATCTACAATTATCGGTCGACTATGCTGCACAGCTGTTGTTGTCATGCATAAACGCGCGCCAACTTTACAAGAAGAAGCAGCAATTTTGGGATTACATTTTTTTTTTGTCTTAAAACAAATCAACAAAATTAAACAAATAAAATGTCGCTTGAGTGTCCAAGTAGCCCCGTTTATCATACCAGCGCTATGCAAAAGCGCGCTGCACAAAAAGCAGCGAAAATGTATCGCTATGGCACACCAAAATTGCGCGACATGTTGCGCGAGGTAAGCGTGAGCGTCACATAAAAAAAAATATAAATAATCTGTAAATAATTTTAATTGAATTATTATTAAAACAAACAGAAATGCCGTATACGCATGCAGGAGGCACGTCAATTGCAACTGGATGAGGTGCGCGGCATAAAATCGGATGAAAGGTCAAAGGTATTTAGCAAAACTGCCAGCGGCGCAATGCAAGTTTAACTCTGCGCTTTACTCAAAGTGCGAATAGTTTATTAATTTAAGCACTAAGCTTGTAACATGCTATAGAATTATAATGAAACAGCCAGCGCTTATAGAGTATATATATTTTTGTATATTTGTTTAGATTGATAGAACGTTGGCTAGCCTGCTAACGTTATCTAGCCAAATCTCTCGCCCGTCCGTCAATCCTTGAGTGTCTGATGTAAGCAACTCTGTTTTTGTACGAAAAATTATTTAATTTCAGTCAAAATTAAACTTATGTGCACTGCCACACCACACAATACTGGGTAGCGCCACTGTCAAATACAATTTTTATACCATGTGCCAATAGGTTAAAATGAGGGTATATTCAGTTTGTGTAAATATACATATGTAAACGACAGAAGGACGAAGTATATTCCTGATGAGCATCGGAAGACGAGTGGATATAGCCATGTTCGACTGACCGTTCGTCCGACCATCTGGTTCAACGAATAGATCTCGAAGTCTATAAGAAATTGAGACTTAATGTTTGAATATTTAGACTCTTCTTTTTCCACTCTCTTCGGTTAAATAGTATTAAGAAGTTTGGTTTGGTTTTGTTGTTTATTACGCTAGAACAAAGACAGAATTGGTATATCTAAGTAAATCATTATAAAATATGCCGCATAAGTCCATATCGGGTAGCCCCACATTAAAATTTGCACTCCATTTTTAAGATTATGCATGAAATTATATTTGTTTTTATTCTTAATTAAACAAGAAATGCAAAATATGGCGTATCTTACGTCAATCCTTACAAAAGATTCCTTATGAGCGTAGATCAGACCAATCGTAAATGTTAGCCCCCCATTCAAACCTGCCATAGTTTTTGAGTTTTTGTACGAAAATTTGTTGGCAAACTATGCCGCATATGTGCAAATCGGAACACTAAAAGATAACACAGGTCTACAAATACTCCATTTTTTCATCAATTTTTCTATACGATGCTGTGGAAGTTGTAAAAGACGTGTTGCGGCAGTGACAGAATTGCTCCAGCAATTATTGCTATGTAGCAGGTTTCACTTCGACGCAGCTTGAAGCAGGCAAACAAGATTGAGCGCTTGCTTTACAGCAAGAAATACTGCTCCGTAGTATTGTTTGCTTTCAAATGATGTTTGTATTTCTGCTACAATACGGTGGATTTGTTCCGGTGTGCCATGCCTTCGCCGAAACCCGACCTGATGATTTGGAAGTATAACGCCATTAAGCAGTGGCAGCATTCTTTGAGCAAATATTCATTGAAATATTGATGGATTGAACGAATGAATTATCCATTGGGCAGAAGTCAACGGGAAACGTTTAGAATTTTTTTAAAACATATTTTTTGAAACTACAAATTAGTCTAAATTTTTAACCGATCATCCAGTTGTACGGTTGTTATTTTCAGGCTAGCAGTGTTACCAACAGGTTTACGCATAGGTTTCACCGAAAAGCTAACTATCTTTAAACTGTTGTGCTAATATTGTTTCTTTTTCTCCACCCCCTCCTCTTTAGTTCAACTTTAATGAAGTGCTACGCGCCGAGTTGGCCGAACTCGAGCAGGACATAACGCTACAGGAACATATCTACAATGAGCTACTGGATGAATTCAATGAATGGTATGCTGAACAGCTAGAGCATGAAGAATCCTATATTATCGATATGGAATCAAATGATCCGGAGCAGTTACTCTGTCCCATATGCATGCGTGAGTCATTGCAGCATGTGGTTGATGTGGGCTATAAATGTGTTTGTGCAGCGCATTTTGATTACGCTGGCAATGTGGCTGAATTGCGCGCTGCGCTACAAGCTAAGATTGAGGCACATGAGCGCGAGTGTGTGCAACCGCTGCGTTTCTTCATAGAGCCGCAGTCTGAAGCGGCTGTTGTGAATGCCGGAAAGCAGCGTTTATGCTTGAGTGGCATTTGTGATAATTGTGATTATTTTTGTAGTTTAAACTAAATTTTTAAGTTATTTATACACATGCGTCGTATGAAGCAGTTGCTGTATTGCCATTGAGTTTTCTAGTTTAGTAAGTTGCATTGTGAATTTTTATACTACATACATAGTAGTTATATATTTTTTATTTATTGCGTTTATTACCATGAATAAATTTCTCAAGTACATATTTTTTATAGCTGCTCATTCAAACACGCGGTTCTCCTACCACTTCCACTTGATGCTCCTCGCGATCAATGCCAAAATGCAGCTCATTATCACGTTGATAGGCCCAGGACATGCGGCGTGAGGTGAAGTATATGCCAAGCGTACCATTATTATCCACAGTAATTACACCGGCAGTCTCTTTAAAGCGTTTGGTCATCTCATCTAGCACTTGTTCGCTAGCCTGCTGTGCAGTTAAACCTTTATGCTCGACTAGCGCCAATATACGTGATGCAACATTATAACGCATTATAGTCTCACCATGTCCTGTAGCAGAAACGGCACCAGCGAAATTATCCGCATATGTGCCGCCGCCTAATATCGATGAATCACCAATGCGTCCGGATAGTTTGCCTGTTATGCCGCCAGTTGAAGTTGCTGCCGCGACATTGCCTTGTGCATCGATAGCCACAGCACCAACAGTGCCCGGTGAGCCAGTCTCTGCATTGCGGAGTTCTTGTTTTTCCACATCAGTAAACGGTTCATTTTTAGTCATGTTCTGTTTGAAATTATCCAATGCACGTAATGCTGCATCTGTGACTAGCGCGCCTTTGGGTAATATATCACTAGCATCGACCAATTTCATGGCACCATCACCGACTAGATAACGATGTCGTGTCTGCTCGCCAATTTGTCGTGCCAGACGCGTTGGATGGTAGATATTACGCGCCATTGAGACACAACCAGCGCTCAGATCGGCACCATTCATTATCGAAGCATCCATTTCGACGTCGCCGTCCCAGGTAAGTGCCGAACCACGTCCAGCATTGAAATTTGGATTGATTTCAAGCGAGGATACTGCCTCAAGCACTGCATCCATGACGCTGCCAGTGCTTTGTAGTTTTTCGTAGCCAATGCGTGCCGCTTGTTTAACGCCACGCTTTTTATCTGGTATGTCAGCCTGATTTATATCACCAGCACCACCGTGCACCAGCACAGTGGGTTGTATCGATACGGCACCCTGCTGCAAGTGTACAAAGGCAGTGGAAAAATGCATTATAATTTTATTTCGTGCAGTTTCAATGCGTAACATAAACGCAAAACTTGCTAAAGTTTTAATAATAAGCCTACTGATTTGTGAATCTTAAATTTTGAAGCTTATAATTCAAATATTTACATATGTAAATATGTACCTCTTTGCTGACATGTAGTAAAACTGAGATAAACAAAATCCAATTTAACTTCATTGCTGCTGCAAAACTAGTTCTCTGCGCTCTAAATAAACACTGATTTTTTTTTATTTCATTATATCGAGTAAATACAGCCAAGTGAGTCCAATAACACCTGAGTGTGTTGATAAGCAATTAATTTATGATCGCAAATCTTATCAAAACCGGTCGAAATATCGTATATCTTGATAAACTCGTTTAGTGTGTGTCATAAAGTTGCTATAAAATGTTGCAGTTTTTCTAATTACATTCTAAAGCGTCAGTGGAGGTGCATAGTGCTGTATGCATTCAATTTGTAAATTCAATTTTCAAATATAGCTGCAAAAAGTTTCGAGTTATCGATCTCGACATGGTTTGGTGTTGTGAATCGTAGAATAACCATGTGCTATGGTCATGTGTTTAGCAAGCAATTATATGGAGAACGGAAGTTCGAAAATGTTATCGGTCGCTTTCGATATTTATATTCTAAAATTGCTTAGCTACTTTTACAGTGCGTTTCTGCATTCCATGTTAGATAGAAAATATACGACGACGACGGAATTATTCGCAGATTTTAAAAAATTATCGTTAAAAAGTATGAAACTGTGCGCTTAAAAATAATATTTTCAGTAAAATTTAAATAATTTAAAAAAAAGTAAATAAATAAAATATTTAATTTTTAAAAGTATAAAACATGAGCAAAAAGAACGCATAGACAAAAATAGATGTATAGACGTACGTAAATGATCAGGCATAATTTAACTATTGCTAAGATTTGAAATATTATAAGTAATGTAGTGATATTTTATATATGTATATATATTGCTAGCGTACACGACGTGCGTTGCTAGGTCCATAGTTGCTTTTACATTAGGCGCCACCAATTTTTGCAACATACCATCTTACTTTTCACCATGCTGTCTACCAAATCTCATCTATATGCATTAAAAGTGGCTGAGTTGTGATTAAGTTGGTTTCTCTTATATGAGTGTGGCATCACATACTTTTCCAGTTTATCTTATTCCAAGCGGTGTGCTTCAAATTTGTACCAATACTCATCCAACAGCGTCAAACAGTTGCGAAATATAAAGAATTTGATTTTTCTTTTTTTGTACAGCACCCACTTTTCGAGTGGATCCTATTTCTCTCGGTGCCCTTTAATATATATTTCATACATCTACGTCGAATAGTTGCTAAGAAATAACGAATTTAGTAATTATTTTATATAAGGGTGTGGCTCCGCATATTTTTTCAGTGGATTTTATATCTATCGGTACCCTTTCCCAGATTTCATCAAGGTGCATTCTATAGTTTGTCAGATACAACGAATTTTGTTTTTATCTTTCAAGGGAAGTGCGTGCCACCGTCAATTTTTCCTGCGCACCTTATTTTTCCCGTTGCCCTCTACATACAAGGTCTGTCTCAACAGAAACAGGACTTTTCAAAATAGCTGTTTCTGTTGGCGCCACCTATTGGTAGGTACATGCGTTGCAAAAGTACATCCTTCACTGACATCTTGTAAACATTTTATGCAATGTTAGGTTAGGTTACGCCGGCTGACCCTTGAAATAGGTCTCACATAGACCAATATGGTCCTTTGTGAGGCCGATGATGGAGGTCATTCAGGAACTGTTGAAGTCCTGTAGGAGTCCTTCTGGCCGCCTCTTCCAGTGACGCGAGCCCGATGTTGTCAACGAATTTTAATCTTGATTTTGCGATTGTTGGACAGCTGTATATGAGGGGTTCCAGAGTTTTTGTGACTCCCGTTTCCTTACATTTCCTGCATTCGTCATTGTTGGTTATGTTTAGTTTTTACGCGTGAGCGGCTGCTAAACAGTGCCCTGTTAGAATGCCTACCAACAATCTCTCCTCTGGAGCTCCAGCAAGTAGCTTAGAGTTTATTGTTACGTTCTTTGCACATTATCTTAGATATTGTACAGCTAGAGGTGTTCTTCCACCTCACTCTAGCTACAGGCGTCCAATTGCAGTTTGCTATATAGCGTCTGTAGAGAGATTCGTACATCTGTGGTTACTCCTCGCGGTAGCCCGACGCCTTCTTCTGCAAACTGTTCGCCATTTCATTACTGTCTATGCCACGGTGGCTGAGAATCCGGAAGATGTACACCTTTTTTAAAGTGCTCAGGGACATTCCAGAAATGTCCCTGCTCACTTGGACATTTCTGGAAGATGTGGTGGCCGCCTGCAGGTGTTTTGTCGCAGGTTGGCTGTCGACGAATATGTTTATTTGTTCCAGCGAGGTATGCATCTGTTGGACTACTGCACCTGCTTTCCTTATTGCGAATACTTTCGCCTGGAATATGCTACAGTAGTCGGATTGTTTGTACGACAGCCTTAGATCGGGCTCTGCGCAGTATACCGCCCCAACTCCTGACTCCATTTTGGAAGTCCGTGCGAAATGTTTAATAAAATGTCTTTTGTTTGAAAAACGTAAGCAAAAACTTCTGTCGAGGATATTTGTCGGGTTATAGGATATGTTCGTCTATGGCAGCTGTCCGTATAGAGAGCTTTCACTGTATATCATATACTATTGATTGTAATTATTCACTATAATAATTATTTTTCTTACAATATTTAGTAATAACAGGCTCTCCGACGTTTTGAACACCTACTCCTACAAAATAACGAACAGCTAAAGGGTTTATACCTACGGTGTGCGCACCTACGCCCTTTTTGTTTGTTGCGTTTATATGGCGGCATGGCACCGTTCATTTTGCAGTTTATCTTATTTCTCTCGGTGCTCTTTACATATCTATCAAACCTCAGCTAACTGCGTCAAATAGTTGCTGAGATATGGAAAATTTGGTCTTTCTCCCATTTTTTTTTTCTTTCAAATGATAATGTTTTCTCTGGTCGATTTTAACACAGTCTATATATTTCCTAACCATCGGTCAAGTCGTTCAAAAGTAAGACTATACTAAACATACAAATGAAGGATTAGATGTATACATTAGAGCACTGCACGAGTAAGTGTAGCCTCGCCGATGCCAGGTACATTTGTATTCAGAACACGAGTATGACTACTAGGTTTCCAAATTGACCATTAGAGCATGTATATTCCACATTATCGTTCCCAGGATTGATCAAGTGACATATCTTCACTACAATTATTTGGTACTTATTCCATACTTCAGTTCAGTTTCTGGAATATCTTCTTTTTTAGTGCCAGTTTATTGTCTCAATCATTGGGCTCTCGTAATAGAAGAAGTAATGCTTACAAAAATCTTGAGATTTTAAGGCGGGAAGATGGTATTTCAGTAAATCATTGCTTTTGGATTTATTTCAGTACAAACAATTGCTGATTTTGTTTACAATACCAAAATTTGACTGGATCAGGTATTTTTCACATAGTTCTTCCCAGGATTGATCAAGTGCCATATCTAAGGCACTAAGGCAATACTACGTGAAACCGCAAGGGTATGCCGAAAGAATTGTGTTTTGATGTCATTGACTAGAGAGGATTGGATATGAACAACCCGAGAAAAATGACGAAAGTCCACTTCAGAGTGGGGTTGCTACAGAAGTACTATAATATACGTGCAATAACGACTACAGATTTTTACTGGTAAGTTCGGTCGCACCGTGTTCTGTACTATTAAAAAGCTATTGCAACGAACATGCAAAAAATACTATATATAAAATAGAATTACTCTGTCTAAAATACAGAAAGTAGAAAATACTCACCCCTAAGGGTTATTGGGACTCGTGGGGCACATATCGCCCCAAACATGTCTTAATACTTTTCACACAGAGTGTGAGTATTATTATAATTTAGTTACAATGCCTTGAAGGAAGCATCAGAGACCCCATAAAGTATATATATATTCGTGATCAGCACTACAAGACGAGTCGATCTGGCCATGGAATACTTAGAAGGAATACCTCTCGTAAATTTGTGTACATTTTCTTAAATCTAAGCATCCTTTCAAACATTTTTAAAACTGAAGTAAAACACCAGCGTTGCCGCGCAAAAAGGAAAGTGTAAAGAGTAGTAGTAAAGCTTCGGTTCCACCGAAGTTAACATTTTTCTTGTTTTTATGTAAGTTATCCAACTGTTTATATCAATGTCGTCAGAGAGAAATATGTGAGAACCTTAAGGCTCTCCAAACTTACGCATGTAGAATCACCTTCGGTCGCATTGTCCATTTTAACTTGTCCTGTGCCTTTCGCCTCTTTATTTACATCACTCAGCGTCTTACGAGTTACTGACGGCGAGTTATTGTCATCAAACGATGTAGTATTACGGTTCGTTATACTTTGTAGCAGAGCTTATCAATCATTTTATGTTGTTCTTTACACTTTGAAATCCCAATTTTTACGCGTGCACCGAAATAACACGACTTATCGCAAGCGCAGTCATATAGCGACTGAGCGACATACATATTTGAGATAATAGTATTTGAAGTTTAGCTTGCATGAGAACGCTCAATGAATTTAATATACCCTGCATATATTAGGTTTGTTGAAATGTCAAAATGTTCGTAACATAGCAAAGAGGAAGTCTTGAACAACTTCACAATACGAGTCGGAGCAGCCATGTTCTTCTGTCTAGCTGTCTGTACGGGAGGACTAACAAATATCCGGTTAGTAACTGTTATAATATAAGTTTTTAAACAATCCAAAAATGTTAGATGATTCACTACTGTTTTACGCCATAAAATTGTTTATTTCAGAAAAATCGAACGGTATGGAGAGGAGGAAATGTAAAATTACTGATGCAAGGTTGAAAGAGTTGCACACTATCAACTTAAAAGAAACCGTTATGCCATTTTTTGCGGTTTTCAGCCTTAAATCATGCCAGTAAAAATTGTATAAAAAACTGCATGTGAAACAAATTCACCAACTCTTCAAACTGTTTCCAAGTGGTTTCGTAGATGCTAGACTAGATGTTTTTCGCTAGAGTACGAGCGTCGAAAAGGTCCAACAAAAACTTCAACCGACGAGAGAAATGTAAAGTCTAGAGTTTACGAAGATCCACGATTGGCACAAGAAATGATTGCTGACGAACTGGAAGTAAATGTCATGGCTGTGTTGCCAATATTGCAAATGAACTGCTGTACACGAAGAAATCCTCTCAATGGCTTCCACGAATTTCCAATGAGGTAAAAAAGGAAGCTCGAGTTCGCTTCGCCCAGAATTTGTTAAGAAAATTTTAAGGTGATGAAGCTTGGTTTTATGCATAAGTGCGATCCGTAAACCAAATAACACTCCATGATATAGAAAAGAAAACGAGTAAATCTACCAATTAAAGAAAGATAATAAGAGTCAGCCACAAAAGCGATGTTGTTCATTTACTTCATCAGCGCAAAAATTGTAGCTGCTCTTCCTCTGAATACTGATTTACGGTAACTGAAGATTGGTATACTCTGATGACTGCTTATCCAAAATTTTCGAAAATTTGTTGAAGAACCACAAAAAGAAAAGAGAAACTGCGACACTACTTCTTACATCACTGCTGAAGGAACTAGTAATTTCATTGCGGCCACTGGCATCGAAGAAATTCGCCCAGAACCATATTCTCCGCATTTGGATAGCTGGAACTACAGACTAAAGAAATGTGTTGAAATTTATGGTGATTATGTAGAGAAGAAAAAGAAAACTGAAGACTTAATGAATACTTAAAATAAAAACAAGAAAAAACGTTAATTTCGGTTGAACCGAAGCTCTAATACCATTCACACGAAATTTTAAATCGTATTGTAAAACTTAAACGTGGGGTGGCTTTGCATAGGGGCTACTCTAAAAGGTGGGCGGTACATGTCCATTATCATATGTATGTGAAGCTACCATCCATTAGAAGCAATCAAATCGAATTTCAAGCTGATATTGACTTAACTGAAGAAGTTTTTCATACAAATGTATGGGGGTTACTCCAAAAAGTGATCGGGACAGGCCCATAACTACATGTATGTAAAGTGGCTGTCCATAAAAAACCACCGCATCGAATTTCAAGCAAATATTGATTTAGAAAAAAAGTTTTTCATACAAAAGCACAAGAGGTGGTTTTGTATGGGGGCAACCCCAAAAAACTGAGGGGTCACACCCGTCGATGTAAATGTGAAGCGCCCGTCCAATAGAAGCGATTATACATATTATTAAATTGATATTGGCTACAATAAACAAGTTTTTCATACAAAAATTGAATAGTGGGCGGGGGTTTGTATGGGCAATGTTGATTTTTTATTTGAGTATAGTAAAAATAGGTCTAGATTACATTTTACAACTGGATATCATAAAAATTGGTGCCCAAATTATGCCCAACAACATCCAGACAGACAGACAGACAGACAGACAGACAGACGGATATAGTTAGATCGACTCGACTCGACTCGCTTTTGCTCGAATATTTCGAGCAAAAGAGAGCAAAAAAATTACGTTTGTTGCATGGGAGCTCCCTTAAATATTTATTTGATTCTGTTTTTTATCTGTATTTGTTGTTATAGCGGCAACAGAAATACATCATCTGTGAACATTTCAACTGTCTAACTATCACGGTTCATGAGATACAGCCTGGTGAAAGGCGTACAGACAGACGGACTGCGGAGTTTTAGTAATAGGGTCCCGTTTTACGCTTTGGTACGGAACCCTAAAAAGACCAATTCTTGCGAGCTCTGATTCTCGCACAAATACGTTGTTAATTCTTACAATACAATGGATTGGTCAGCTTAAAGCCCGGATTTAAATGGTTTTGAAAACGTGTGAGCACATACATACAAAGCGAATGCGATGTGTGTCATTAAATAAAACCAGAGAAGAAACCATGAATTTCATTAGGAATGAGATTCCGATTGAATAGCTTCGCTCATTGGTAGATTGAGTACCACGAAAGTATCATCCAAAAGGGCGTTCAAGTCAAGGGAAGCTTTACTTTCTAATAAGTAAAAAACAATTATATAGGGTGTTTTTTAGACGTGTGGTTTTCAATCTGGCAACACTGTTTTCGGTAGATGTCACTTGATTTATGTTCAGTTTGGTTTGCCATTTCATAATGAATAGACTTACTCCGGAATAACGTTTGCATATCGTGCAAAATGGGCCCAAAATGAGATGGCCACCGATCCCGATTTTCACAAGAAAATTTCGTTCAACGATGAAGCTCTCTTTTTGTTGGATGGGTACGTTAGTAAACAAAATTGTCGCATTTGGAGTAATGATAATCCACAAGCTATTGTTGAGACGCCGTTACATCCTCAAAAAGTCACTTTTTGGTGTGCTCTATGGGCAGAGGGAACCATTGGTCCATATTTGTTCAAAAATGAAGCCGGTCATAATGTTACAGTCAATGGGGAACGCTATAGAGCCATGATTAATGACTTTTTCCTGCCTGAATTGGAAAATGTTGATGTGGACGACCTTTGGTTCCAACAAGACGGCGCTACATGCCACACAGCCAACGAAACAAACAATTTATTGAAGGAATTTATTGGTGAGCGCATTATCATGCATCGTGGGCCTGTGGCGTGGCCTCCAAGATCGTGCGATCTAACACCGCTGGACTATATTTTGTGGGGTTATGTAAAATCGCTTGTCTACGCAGATTGACGCCTTGGAAGAGAATATTCGCGCGTTATTGCTGACATACGGCCCAAATTGCTGCAAAAAGTCTTCGAAACTTGGGCCTCTCGGCTGGAATTTATTCGAGCCCACTTGCCCGAAATCATTTTTAAAACATATCTTTATAATAAAGCTAAATTCTTGGCCACAACATTAAATTATATGCGTTTTATTTCTTCTTGAAAACCACACGTCTAAAAATGAACACCCCATATTATTTTCAATATTAATGTTCCAATAAAGCCGTTCCCTTTCGTGTCAAATTAATTGTGCTTAAACAAAAATCGCTGTCTACTCACATTTTTATCAGCAGAACAAGTGTGCAATTTATAGACTAAAGACTTTGAAGGCATTTTCTTGTTGATATGCACTTTGTTTTTAAGAAAGAAAAAAAAAATGTACCGTTATCTTACACAGTTTAACAAAACATAAGCCGTTAGTCGAAAGTAGGGTTTGTCAAAATAATTGTGCCCATGACTGTATAAAAATTAGAGAGCTTATTGAATTTTGAATGAATTTGTTATAATTTTAAAATATTTTGCTTAAGTTGCAGTTTGTTGAATTGAATTTGAACTTGATTTAAAAATTTAATTAATCTATTAAACACTTTTTTTAAACGAATTGGATTTGAGTTACACATTTCAAATAAAAGCTGCTTAACTGTTTTGTTTTTGTTTGTTTGAAATTGTATTTTGAATTATTGTTTTCAATTTAATTTTACTTCTTCATCTTTCACTTTTCAGATGGTCGATTTGTTCTTACTCACTTGCATAAAATATGAAAATAAGTAAAAAAAAACAAATTTTGTTGAAAATTAAATTAACCGGCAAATAAACAAAAACAAACAGAAAATTAACAGCAACAACAACAATCGCACAACAACAAGAACAACAACAACAAATAAACAAATACAAAAAGCAGCAACCTTGCGCAATAAAAATGAAATAATAATGAATAAAAAGAGTTCAAATATAAAACAAAATATTGCTCAATGAGAGAGCAGTAGCCGATCTTGCAGGTGAGTAAGAAAGAGAAAGTTAATAAGTTTAGAATGCTGTGATACATTTGCTGAGAGGCGTGCAATTTATCACTTGTTGCATCGCCGTAATACAGGGTGTTCTATAAAAAAATATTCTTTGATACTGACTTTCATATAACTACAACACAAGTAAATTCTGGATCCGGATTATATTTAGAATAGGAAGCAAATTAAAATTAAAGTTTCTGAAATATAAATAAAAGTTAAAGAATATTATTATAGTTTTTTTTCTACCATTCACACATAGTGTGAAATGGTATTATCAGTTTATCTGAAAGTTTGTAACGCATTAAAGGAGGCATCGTAGACCCCATACAGTATATATATTTTCTCGATCAGCTCGACGACTCGAGTCGATCTAGAATGTCCGTATGTTGTTGCGGAACCAATTTTTATGCTATCCAGTTGAAATTTTGCACATACACTTCATTTTGTTCCAGTTTAATAGAGTATCAAGATTGACCCGCCACGCCCACTTTTTGGGGTAGCTCCCATACAAACCCACCGTATGAAAAACTTTTTTATTGTAGTCAATATCAACTTAATAATTGATATGGTAACTTTTAGCGGACGGATGCTTGACATATACATTAATGGGTCATCAATGGGTGGGACTCGCTCACTTTTTGGGGTATACATACCTACTGCCCACTTTTGACTTTTTATATGAAAACTTCTTTATTAAAGTCAATATTAGGTTGAAATGCGATATGGTGATTTTTTACCGACAGCCGCTTAATATAAATAGATTAATGGGCGTGGCCCGCCCACTTTTTGGGGTAGCCCCCATACAAACCCACCGTGCAATTTTGTGTTTGCGTATACAGGGGGGGCTAAGGGGTTTGGTTTTTGGAGGTATCGTTAATTAACATAGCGGCCTATCCAAAAGTGCAGTTTGTGATAAATGCTTTTATTACATTGGTTTGCAAAATTAAAATTTTAGAAACACAGAAACTTTCCTTGCTTTTTAGTGTTATTTGGATGCGCTGAATACTAAAAACATACTCCATTTTTCATTTCATACACCTAGATAACGGTATATTTGTGTTTTTCGATTTATAATTATACTGAAAGTAGCTAACAAAATTGCCATAATCCAATCGAAATATATCATTAGAAGAGATTAATTTGCGCGTCCAACGGTACAAAACTCTTCTTTACAATTCTGAGTCATGACTGAATAGAAATCCAAACTGGTGTTCGAAAAGTTAGTCACGATCAATTGTGGTGCACTTTCCGAAAAAATAATCTTTCCAATATTTTCGAGAGCACCGTCAGCAAACTGATGGGACGATACAAGGCTATCTCATTTTTAAGTTTTCCAGGCCTAGGGATAAGAATTATCTTTGCGTATTTCTATTGATTCGGAAAGTGGCCAAGGCTGTAGCAGGCAAGACATTTTTGTAGAAGTGCTTCTAAAGTTGCTGCATCAATTCTATCACACCCCACGATTTTTTTGCACAAAGATCTTTTTTAATTTAGCTTTGCGAAGAGAGAAACGAGTAAACTGTGGCTGCAGATGACCAACAAACGTTTCCTCTTTCTCTTGTTAACGGTGGCGCTCTGCACAGTTTGCTTTCCAGTCCATTTTGTTCAATATTTTCAAGAAAATCTTCAATAGCATAATTTGTATGGTCTATGAGCATAGATTTTAATTTTTTTACAGCTATGTTTTGCGCATTTTTTTCGCTTGAGTACCGCGTTTCTTTCCAAAATTTGGCGCAACTGTTGAAAATTCAAACTTTTGTCTCACAGCGACAATTCTTATGCTTTTAATTCCACTCATATTGCGAAGTTACATTAGTAGAAACTTTAGTAAAAACTTCTTATAGTATGTATATACTAATACTCTCTACTCACGATATGGTAGTGTAATGCTAAATCAAAGGGGGGGGGGTTGCGTGGTGGTTCCATCGGAGAGTATTTTCCTATATTCGGTTTTCGATTCTACATCTGTCATCCTTTAAAACTAACAGTTTAAAATTTCGAGTTATTTGTTTACCACTTTTTACTGATTATCTGACGAACTAAGGAAATATCATGATTTAGGATATACAAATTTTCTGTATCGATAGAATTCTTAAGTTGGAGGGAAGTTCCCTACGACTATATTATATTTCCAATTCGAGAAAAAATTCGTAGGATCCGGATTAGAGATTTGAGAAGCGACTATGACAGATGGGGCTTGTTTTTGGTGGGTTATAACATGCCGAATCTGCCATTTGCAAAGAGAGAGAGAGAGAGAGAGAGAGAGAGAGCTACAGTCGAGGTGTTCGACTACATTAAACATTGCACACGCTATGTTATTTTTCGTAGTACTCTTTGATTTGTCTCCAATTTTTGCTTTCTACAAAATATAGTACAAAGCAGGCTAAATATTTTCTTTTAAAGAAATCTTGAAATTATCAAATTTCAAGTTGCAAGATTAACTTATACCGTGGGATGGAGACATTTTTCTCAGACAGCCATACGGGCGAACGGCCATGGCTAGATCGACTCCTTCTCGCGCTTAGCAGCAATATATATACTTAATGCTGGACGGTCTCCGATGCCTCCTCAGCTAAGCTACATACTTGTACTATAATTACATTTTGACAGTTCAACAAATCCAATATACCCTACTACAATTATTGTTTGTACAATGTATACAAATTTGTTGATTGCCTCCAACTGTAAACAAAAATGAACGCTGTAGTGGAGTTTGCTCGACTTTGATATACCCTCTAGCACAGATTTATAAGGGGTCTATATTCTTTCGTTGTCCGATCTGAACCTATGTGGGATGTGCTATTAGTTCTGTCATAAGATTTATCAAATTTGGCTTTTCTAGTTTAATTAAACACGAAAACAAAAAAAACTTCATACAAACACTCATAAGTTGGGGTAGGTTTCTATGGGGACTAACCCTTATAGTGGGGTTAGTTTGTTCATTTAATACTATTTATCTGAAGAGGATAGTTGAAGCATTGAAACCAATTCTACTTCTCGTATTTTGTGGTAGATCTGTTCGTTTAAACAGATGGTCGGACGGACAGATGAACAAAGGGACAGACGTACATGGTTATATCGAATCACCTTCCGATTTTGATCAAGAATATATACACATAAGCGAAGCGTCCCACAGTGGTCGGTCTTGTATGGAATCGGCGGCCAAAAATACTTACAGTGCAGCTATCGAAGTGAAACTTTTGTCATAGGCTTCTATCTGTAATTAGATGACAATATGTCAAAATCGTCAAGATCGGACCACTATATCATATAGCTCCCATATAGACGACCAATTCGGGATGAACTCTTAGTACACCAAAACTTTATGATTTTTTATCGGAATTTAACCAAATTTGTTACGCTTCTACGTGTGCTGACCAAATTTCCTTCGGATGGGACCACTTTATCATATAGCTGTCGTATAACCTACCGGTTCGGAATGAACTCTTAGTATCCCGAATTTTTTATGGGTTTTTTATCCGAATTTAACCAAATTTGGTATATATCAGTCTTTGAGAGCACCACACTTGAAAAAAAAAAAAATGTATGCGGGAGCGACCACAGTGCGTCCGTTCATATGAAGCCAACACGTGAAATGTCATATTGATTTTGACTGAAATGACAAAGTTTTTCATGAAAAATACCAAAAGTAAGTGATGGGGTTTGTAAATGGAAAAATCACATATTTATCTATATGTGAGTGTGCGTTTGTCCACTTTATTAAATCTTAAGTTGGTATTTACTGTAATAAGAAAGTTTTCATACAAAATTCTACAATTGAGCGGTAAGTTTCTATGGGGCTACCTAAAAGTGGTAAATTTTGATACTCTATTAAACGGCAATAAAATTCTTGTGCCGTCTATGTGCTGACTTACAACCGGATAACTTAAAAATTGGTGTACAAAAATGCGCAACAGCATTCAGACAGATGGACAGACGAACAGACAAGCAGACGAACATGGCTAGATCGACTCGTCTCGTCAAACTGATCAAGAATATGTATATATATGTACTTTATGGGCTATACGATGCCTTCTTTAATGCGTTCGAAACTTTTAGACAAACTGAAAAAAAAGAAATATATCACCCTGTATGCATTAATGTTTCAAATACCGGCTGCGATGTTCTTGTGTTCTCTCACTGGATTAAGTTTTGTTTACATGCGCATACTCTTTCGCTGTCTCTCTCTCTCTCTCTCTTTCTCTTTCTCTCTTCCGACTCTTTCGCTGACCATATATAACACAACAGATCAGCGCAGATTTTCCGAAGCATCTTTCGATTAGTACTACGCGAATTTTCACTTGGAACGGTTCTCAGACTCGGAATACGAATACAAAGCCAAACTCTTTAAATTCCAGTGCGGAAATTTTTTTTTTCGAAAAATATTAAAATAGATTTAAATACAATAAATGAAATAGTACATAATAAGATATTAGCAATTATACTACACAACCCAAATGTGTATCTTTTTGGTGTTAAATTGAATGTATAGTATGTATAAGATACATTTGTATCTACATATATGCCGAAGTCATTGGCGCGCGCGTATGTGAGTTCATTCTAATTGCGGAAAATGTAGAAAATATGCTTTTTGGAAAAATTTATAGCGCCAATTGATGAAAATCGTGTACGCAAATACGACTTCGTGTGCCGACTTCTTTGACTTCGACTAGCTCAATTTGCTGTTTACTTTACAGAAGTCGAAATTTGTTAAATGTTTATATTGTGTAAAAAAAAGAAAAAATGCTTGTGCATTTGTACATTTGCGAAATAATCCTGAAACTTTTGCTTTTTGTTCTTTTACATTTTTTTTTTTTTGTGTGAAAAATTGAGTGTGAACATGTTGTTAATTGTATTGTGATGGTATTGTGAAACATACAAAAATATAGAATGAATATTATTTTTTAAAAAGTATATTTTAGAAATAAATTACTGCAAAATGGCGATTATTATAGATTGCAAAGATATTGAGAGCAATGATATTGCTGCAAATTTGGAAACAGATATTTGTGCCATTAATAGTATCAAATTGGAAGTTACTATATTCTCAACTATTGTGCTGTTTTTTATGGGAGTTTATCTATTGAGAAAATATAAATTGAGGTAAGTTTAATGCAGTCGCACTAAGCTCTTGAAATGATGTAGTCATAAAAATGATTTATGAAGTCAAATAACGGGATATTCATTTACAGTTTTTTATATATTTTAAATAAAACACTTAAAATACATTTTTTTTCTTCTTTTCTTTTATTTTATTTACAATCTATCTGGGTATAATAAGTAAATTTTATAAGCGAGGATAATTACAGAGGATTTTTACATGCTGGCATATGAACTACCACTCTTTAGGTGGCCTAAAGGGAAGGTTGAGTGGATGATGTCTTTTCAAACGACGACGGTGTCGAGCAGGTTTATGGCCAAGGAGTTGCGGTGTCGAGCAAGTCTTTCTTGGTGCTTCTGGCTGAATCTTTTCACTTCCTAAGTGACACTTGGAATGCCAAAGTCCTTATGGATAACCTGATTATTAACGTAATATGGCGCTTTGACCAATCTTCGCAAAGAAATGTTTTGAAATCGTTGTAGTATTTCAATGTTGGATGTTGAGGCTGTGCCGCACAGCTTTACTCAAACACAGTCCATATGTGTTTGAGTAAGGCCTTATAGAGCAGGACTTTATTTCTCAGATTCAGTTGAGATCTGTAGCCGAGCAACCAGTTCATCTGCCGGAGTTTCAGACAAAGCTGTTTTCTTTTAGATTTGATGTGCTCTGACCAGGTTAGTCTCCTGTTGAGGGTTAAGCCAAGGTATTTTACATTTCTGACAGTAGGCAGTGTGGTGCCATTCAGGCTGACCTCTGGGCAAGTTTAATATGCGCAGACTTACTTTCATTTACTACAATGTTCCATCTTTGTAGCCATGGTTCCATACTTGTAAGTTGTGATTGCAAGATTCTGCATGATACGTCGAAGTGGCTAGAAACGCTGTGTCATCTGCGTATGTGGCGATTACGAAGGTCTTCGATTTCAGGCACAGGAATCTCTGCAGTGTAAAGAGTATAAGAATGGGACCTAACACGCTTCCCTGAGGGACGCATGCGTTTACTTCGTAGACTTCGGATTCAGCCCATTCGCATCTCACGTAGAATAGAAGCCTATGTAAATAGGACCTTAGCAGCAGGTAGAATTTGGCTGGTAACATGGTCTTAAGCTTGTAAAGCAAGCATAAATACCAAACACGGTCAAAAGCCTGTTTAATATCAAGAAAAGCTGCAGAACAGTACTTCCTGTCTTCAAAGGAGCTCAATATCGTTTGTGCTATTCTGCGGCACAGCTCTGGGGTTCCATGCTGACTCCTAAAACCAAATTGGTGCTCAGGGATTAAGTTGCCGTCTTCCAGCACTGGTAATAACCTGATCAAAAATAATCGTTCGAATATCTTGGACAGTATCACCAGTAGGATGATGGGACGGTAGGAGGCGGGATCCTGTTCAGGTTTACCAGTGATGGAGAAGAAGGGAAGTGATGGAGCTTAGTGATACCATTATAGATGACCGTAAGAAAGGAAATTGCACGTGGAGGAAGACATTTTATAGTTGTTGCAGCGATAGCATCGTAACCAGGACTTTTGGTTGTTTTCAAACTTGATACAATGGTTTTAACTTCGTCTTCCTGTATCGGTCGTATCGGCAGATCAATTTGGCAAGGTGTCTCGATAAATGTTTGTCTTTTAATGACATCCGAGGCTGAGCATAAGTTAAAAGATGCGAATGTTCTCTACAGTTGTGCCATGTGACAGGCCAAGATGCTACGAATCGATCGGTCATGGTGACAAGCCATACTCTCCGCTACAGCCCCAATATTCTCCTCACTATGGGCTGGATGTGGTCTATTCGGTCGCGTATCATCCAATAACGTACACTGAGACTCAAATTTCTGGTTAGTATTGGCAATAGTGGGCACGGACTTAAAACATTTTTCACAGTACGCCGATTTTCGTTACACAGCTGAATAATTTGGAAACATTATTTTGGTGTGAGTCTTTTCATTATGAATTGTCAAATAATACTGAATAAAACTAAGATGACAGTTTGACACCAGTCCCGAGTGATCTGTAAAAAAAAAGCAAATAAAAAAAAACTGTAAATGAATCACCCGTTATAACTGATTTATGGAGAAGAAATCGAAATATATCTATGGAATATAAGAAAATATAGAAATTTTTAAAATATGGGATACCTTAAAATGGGTATATATCACGAAAAAATTGTAAAACTTATGGCCATATAAAAAAGAAAACAAGAAAAAACGTTAACTTCGGTTAAACCGAAGCTCTAATACCATTCAAACGAAATTTTAAATTGTATTGTAAAACATAAACGTGGAGAGGGGGTTAAATGGGGGCTACCCCAAAAAGTGGGCGGTACACGCCCAATAGTAGATGTGTATGAAGCGTTCATGCCACCATATCGAATATCAAGTTGAAATTGACGTTTTTTATGGAAGCTACCCCAAAAAGTGCACGGAACACGCCCATTAGTCTATGCAAGTTAAGAAACTGTACATAAAAAGGCTCCACATAGTATTGCAACCTAATATTGAATTTAATAAAAAGTTATTCATACAAAAACACAAAAGTGGGCAGTAGGTTTATAAGGGGGCTACCCCAAAAAGGTGAGGTCTAAACTCTACTAAACTGTAATAAAAAGTTGTGTATGTGCCAAGTTTCAACTGGATAGCATAAAAATTGGTGCCCAAAAAATGCGCAACAACATCCAGACAGACAGACGGACAAGGGTAGATCGACTCGTCTTTTCGAGCTGATCAAGAATATATATACTTTATGGGGTCTACTTTAATGCGTTACAAACTGATAATACCATTTCATACTATGTGTGAATGGTATAAAAAACAGTCAGAACTTCCAGAACTTAAGAACTAAAGTATCATTCGAGCATAGATCTAAAGTTTTGCATGAAAAATGTTTCGAACTATTAATATCTTTAATATCTAAATTGAAATGATGGTCTACAGCGTTAGAGAACGTCACATAAATTTAGATTTTAATCATTTTTTCATTAGAATACTTTGAACTTGCGTATTAAAACACTTCTGTACTAGATTTCATTTACTCATTGTTGCTTGTTTTAAAAATAAAATTAGTAAGATTTTATTTTATCTAAAAAATTTAATTTCAAATATTATACAATACCTACGAACAATTATTTGTACTTTGTTTGCTCAATGCAAAGATTTGTTTATATTTCATTTTAAATTTGTTTTATTTGAACACATTTCAACATCAAATATACCAGAAATTAATTCTATTTTTAATCAAATTGAAAACTTTTTGGGAATATTAACCATAAAATTGTATATGCTATTCTTAATAGCAACAATAAAATTCGCTTAGCTAAACGTTGATGAAACATTTATGTTTCAGTATTTAATTTTTTTTTTCAAAACACTTAAATAGTGTTAGAATTAGAATGCTTCCCATGGGCTTTTAAATCAAAAAGATACATTTTACAACTAATCGGAAATGACACAGTAATCGCATTCGTCTCAAAATCTTCAATCATTAAAAAAAAAAAAAACTAAATTTTATGAATGAAATTTGGAGATTTTGAGAGGCGAAAGAGATTTCTGCGTCATACCCGATTAGTAGTAAAATGTAACTTTTTTTATTTAAACGAATGAGAGTGTCATAGCTACTACAATCCGAAAGGTATTTCATGGCTTGCGCATTTGCATGTATTTTTTGTTGATAACAAAGAACAGTCATACCAAATTGAAAGTGGATATTTTATATACAATATATAAACAGACAGACATACTGATAGAAGACAGACATGGCTAAATCGATTCATCTTTTCTAGACAGATATTACTATATACGAGGTTTTAAGCCAATTTAGTTGATCTTTGTTTTGGATTACGTTGTTTTCTGGCCTTTACCTTTCTAACCGATGTTGCTGTTTTTGGTTGTCCACCTCCATGGCGTTTTGGCTGCTACCAGTATCATTGTAACGTGAAAGGGTCCAATACACAAATATTTTGTTCACACGTAAATGAGATAGCTCATTAACAATGACGATTTTGCAGCCAAATAAAAAGCAATAACACTGTTGCGTTTTAATTTTATTTCGATAACTTTTTTTAACTGCGACGTAAAACGATAGGCTTGTAAACAACGTAACAGACAAAATAAGAGCGTACTGTCATTAGCTGTTTAATTGCTACAGCTGCGTGAAGTTGGTAACACTTTGAGCGTCGACCCCTGTATACAAGCGAAAACGTTAACTGCGGTAGAAACGAAGCTTAAATACTGTTCTACCACGCCATCATCTGGAAATTTCGGACAACTATGACCTAAGTTCAGACCATTCGCCAATTATAATTACATATGGCACTGCTCTTCCAGCACTATCAAATAAATATAAAATTGTCACATCTAGGACAGATATTTTAGCATTTCAACATTGAATAGATGCGAAACTAAATACTAATATATCTCTCAAAACTGGTTTAGAAGTGGATACGGCTGTGGAATCATTTGCAAACATTATACATGAAGCAGGTCTGTTGTGTACTGCACCAGCCAAAATTTCTATAGCGAATACTGTTTTTATATCAGCTGAGCTTAGGAACCTTATAAATAATAAGCGAAAGCTTCGGAAAAATTAGCAAACCAGTAGATGTTCAGCAGATAAAACTAGGTACAATACAGCATCATTCCAACTTAAAAAACGCTTGCACGAAGTAAGAAATGAAGCAACTGCAGAGTTTTTCAAAAGTCTGGATCCTAACACGAAAGACTATGAATACAGCCTTTGGAGAGCTACCAAATATTTAAAACGACCTGCAAAACGAAATTTTGCTATACGTAATCATAATGGAGAATGGTGTAAAACCGCCAAAGCTAAGGTTGAGGCATTTGCACAACATTTACACTCAAAATTTCAACCAAATTCAAATCTTGCGCCTGAAGATACTGAAATAATAGAGTTTCTGGATGTACCTTGTCAAATGTGCATGCCAATTCGTAGAATTACTGTGTCTGAAATTAAAGAACAAAATCGAAATATCCAATTTTAGTGTCTCTAGCTGTTATAGTCCTTGAGATCTGTTGGTTAGAACAATCGGATGTACAGTCACACGAACAGACATGTCTATATCGACTCAGCTACTAATGCTGATCAAGAATATCGAAAAACATATAAACAGCTGGAACAAACCAACCTTGTCTTGTCCAGCTGATCAGGAATATATACTTTATGGGGTCTCCGATGTTTACTTTAAGACTTTACAAACATTGTGAGAAATTTATAATACTCGTACTATTCACGCTCTCTGTAGAGATAAAAAAAACTAATGGTTTTAAAGTGGAATAATCCCCAGAGTTCCGGTTTTCAAATCCGAATAAATTATTCGGATTAGCTTTAGTTAAAATGTTCCGCATTTGATTTTCAGAAGTGTTTCTCGATTTGAATTAACTAGACCTTGAGAATATAAATGTTATAGTACAAAGAATTAAAATTCTTCCGAAAGTGAAATACGGCTATTTTAAACCGAATCCGAAAAATTTATTCGAATTCGAAAACCGAAAAACGAAGAATAAAATGTTGAAAATGAGAGTTGGGTTCAATTATTTTTGCTGCAGTCCTCTATTTTACTGGATCTATAAGCATTCGCGAAGTCTTGATAAATATCCATCTTTCTTTGTATAAATTTCGATACATATGTATTAGAGGACGTGGCCCTCCCACTTTTAGGTGTAGCCCCATACAAATCCCAACACCAATTTTTCAAATTTTGAATAATAACCTTTTTTGTTACAGTCAATATCAACTTGAAATTGGATATGGTGGTTGCTAATGAATGGAAGTTTCACAAAGTTATTAATGGACGTGTCCTGCCCACTTTTCGAGATAGCTCCATAAAAACCAACCTGCTTTTTGTAATTTTTGTAGGTAGATCTATTTCACAAGCTAGCCACCTTAATTATATTATTGAAGACCTCAAATAATCTCTAATGGTAAATTTTTGAGTAATCTGCATAATGAAGTTTGTCTTGTGTTTGAGCGCCGCTCAAATCAGACATGATAAACAGACATATCGTAATACAATACAGAGATTTGCCTCGCTCTGGTCGGACACCAACGTCTTCAAGTGAAGTTAACATCGCTAAAGTGAAGGAAATGGTAACTGAAAATCGTTCATTTAAGTTTGAGAGAAATATCCGCTGAACTTTCTGGTTTCACGAATCAATTCGTACCATTTTAAACAATTATATGGGCATAAAACGTGGTGTTCCGAAAGACCTGAATTTTCTTCAAAAACTCAATCGCGTAAAGATCGCACGAAGACATAGTAGAACGAGTCAATTCTGATTCCAAATTCGTAAAACGTATTGTAACTGGTGATGAGACATGGGCTTACGAGTTTGACATGCAAACCCGTTAATAAGCTTCGGAATGGCGCCTTCCAACTGAGCCGTAACCGAAAAAATACCGTCAAACAAATCGAACAAATGTTGACTGTTTTATTCTTGAATTCAGAAGGTCAGACGGTAAATAAAGAATATTAATTGGGCTTTATATATATGCGGCGTTTGATAGAACAAATTCATCGAAAAAGACAAGATTTGTGGAAATAAAAATACTGGATCTTGCACGAATTTCTGATCAAAATCTCTACAAATATCATCAATCGAACAACCACCGTATTCAGCTGATATGGCTCCGGCCGACTTTTTTCTCTTTCCAAAAGTGAAATTTCCACTACGAGGCACCCGTTTTCAGTCGCTAAATGATAATTGAAGTCGATTTCGAAAAATGGTTTTTAAAAATATTTTGATGATTGGATTATTTGTTGACTTAAGTATATTATTTCGGAAGGGCCCTACTTTGAATGCGATACAATAAATTTGAACCATGTGTGGGTTTCATTGACCGAATACCGGTTATTTTTTGGCAGAATGTGTTTAATTATAAAACTAATTAAAACATAAAAGTTTTTTGTATTTATCAGTTTATACGAAGTTCCTAGAAGTGTTAACTCTTGATGGCTGTCAATTATCAAATTTAGGCTATTTAATGTGATGGATTCCAAGCAATCAGCAATTTGCACGGAATGTGGATCACCAATGGGAAGATCCATATATTACAAATATTTTTGGATAACAGTTTTCTGCTCGTATAATTTCTCGAAATTGTGAACTTCAACTGAGTACTTTTGGAACTGTATACTGTTTTTCTAAATGTGCTTCTTAAATAGCGCCAATCCCAGTTGTGATCTTAAGTCTTCGTAGCTACTGTAACAATTGTAATGATCTACGTAATGAGGTATTTCGAGTTTTTAGTGAGTGAGTGAGCTCAGATGACAAAAATATTACGGAATGGATAGATATGGTTTTGTTTATTTATCGTACTTATTTATTTATTCCTTATTTTATAAGTAGTAATATAAGATATTATTGGGACCTTCAATTAATAATGAGCGTTTCACACAAGAGGCCGCCACTAGTATATGAACCAATATTCGAGTTTCCAATTTCTTGCCGCTAAAACTTATTGTCAATGAGCATCTTTGGCAGCTTGTGCCATTTGTTTGAAACGTAAACAATAATACTAAATATTGCCTCGAACATGTCGATTTTCGTACCAGATAAAATGTTTTTGCTGGAGGTTCTTCTTCATTAGTTTAATATAAAGAAAAGAATCTTGGTGGAAGTTTACGGCGAGCATGCTCTATCTGAGCAATCCTGTTTGAAGACGAAGAATTGGAATCATTGCTCTATGTAGACCAATGCCAAACGCTTCAGGAGTTGTCAGAATCATTGCGGGTGGATGAGTCGACAGTGAGCAAACGCCTAAAAGCCATGGGATTGATTCAAATGCAAGGAAACTGGGTGCCTTACGAGTTAAAACAGCGCGACGTCGAAAGGCGATTTTTCGCTTGGCTTTCGAACGCCAAAAAAGAAAGGGTTTTTTGCCTAGCATTGTGACTGGCGATGAAAAGTGAAGATTCATTACGATAACCCCAAGCGCAAAAAGTCATGGGTTTTGCCCGGACAGTCATCAACATCCGACGCAAAGTCGAATATTCATGGCATGAAGCTATGCTCTGTATTTGGTGGGACCAACGCGGCGTGATCTTCTACGAGCTGCTCAAACCGAATGAAACGATCACGGAGGAACGCTATCGGACTCAACTTATGCGTTTGAGCAGCGAACTGAAGCAAAAACGGACGGAATACGAAGAAAGGCACGACAAAGTGATTTTGCAGCATGACAACGTTCGGCCACATGTTGCAAAACCGGTCAAGACCAACATGGAAACGCTGAAATTGCAAGTCCTACCCCATCGCTCCTACCGACTAATACTTGTTCCGGTCGATGACACATGGACTGTCCCAGCAGAAGTCATATGAACAATGAACAATGCAAAAAGTTGGTCGATGTTTGGGATTGCCTCAAAAGACGAGTCGTTCTTCCGAGCTGGTATCCGAAAATTGCCAGAAAGTTGGGAAAAAGTCGTGGGCAATACTTTGAATAATATATTTGTAACCATTTTTGCACAATAACTCCGTAATATAATAAAAAACGCTCATTCAAACGCTAATTCAAGTTCGCAATACATCTTTTGTATTACTGTACAATACTGGATACTAAATCTCAGATACATCTGTTAATATATCTGCGTATATATGTTAAGAGTATTCACGCCTAGTATGTTAACAGCTTATTTGATGAAAAAATTAAAAATAAATGTATAAGTAAGACTTATACAGGAAAAACAGAGCTCTAAATCGACTATATGTGAATAAACTAATTATAAATTGAATATTGAGTAAATCCATTTGCATATCATATATTAAATCAACAAACACATATATCCTCTTATATACAAATTACTGCAGTGTGTCTAAAACAAAGAAAAATATTGTTTCAAATACAATTTTTGTTGAATTTTGTACGAAACGGTTTCAGATGAAATTTATAAACAAAAATCAAAGCAAAAAAAAAAAAGCTCAAAATCAAATACATAATATTCATATATGTACATTACTCATGCAAACGACCGGCGTGCTATTTTATTTTATTATACTTACTCGTATCTAAATAGATCTTGGCGTGTGTGTATTTAGCTCATTCGGGAGCAATTTGTTTCTACAAAAAAAAAAAACATAGAGCAGCGACAGAAAGAACATTTTGTTTAAGAAAACAGACCTTGTTATCAGATAGTAAGTAGCTCATTTAAACGAAATTGTCACAATGACTACGACAAAGCTGAATTTCCCCGAATGGTTTTGTGCTTCTTACGTATTATTGAGAACTATAATGAATCATTTTATTCTATCAATACACAAAGAAATATTTCCCCAAAAAGTGACAATTTAGATTTGTCTAGTCTTAATTGAAAAGTATCTAAACTATTTAGATACAAAAACAATTTACAACAAAAAATTCTTGCAGTAACGACAACGACGCGGACAGATTGAAAATTGTGAATAGACAGATAGATAGTTTGTCGTAGACCGCATGTGCATCAAATTGTGCTGATGTGTGACAGTTCTATCAATGTTGTTGTTGATGATACCCCGGAGTGGAGGCACGCTTCACTGCTGTGGCGACACATATGCTCAATTAATAATAAAAACGAAAGAATGAAGAAATCTTACTCCAGTTTATATTTAAATGTGAATATGTTCGGGTACATACAATGCCGGTCCACTGAATAGATTCAACAAAATTTTTATTTTTCAAGTTATTTTTTAAATGGTGAAGTTTAAAATATGACGCGTGTTGGATGTAGAAATATTTTTCATGAGGCTTGTGAAAATATCTACTTTTTTTTTTGCTAAATTGCCCATCACGTCAGGATTTTAATAAAAGTGGGGTTAAAGACTCCAAAATATGTGTTTTTGAGGGTTTTCAAGATTATTTCTCCTCAACTTGACGTGCTAGAGTCTTCCATGAGGTCTTAAATTAATGCTTGAAACGTGCATTTTTATATGCGCAAGACCAAAAAAAAAAAAAATAATGGGTTTTGGGAAAAGTTGGGGTAAAATTCCCAAAAAATTTTCTTTTGCTATTTTTGATATAGAAGTGGTTTTCAATGTATTTTTATCTACTGAACACGATCAAGGGTCCAAAAATTGCTCATCACGTTAGCAGTTTGAGAAAAGTGGGGGTGAATACCCAAAAAAATTTCTTTTGGTCCAACCGGCAAAGGTGAGGCATTAGTTCGTTCTAACAGGTAAAGGTGAGATAAGAAATTGGTCTGACCTGCAAAGGTAAGACAAGGTGTCAGTCCGACCGGTAAAGGTAAGACAAAGGTATCAGTCCGACCGGCAAAGGTGAGACAAGGGTTTGTTACATGTTGACTGCCTTTTATAGGATCTGTCGGGGTCATCCCTTTCGAGGTTCCAGCAGTACTCTGCAAGCATGATTGAATTCCAACGTTCTTGATATCTGCGTTCCATACTCGCCTTGCTCTTCGCTTACATCACCTAAATTTTCATAAAAAAAACTTAAATGTTAATTCAAAATATGAAGTTTTAAACTTATATTACATCCAAGTTTTTTAAAGTCTCTTAACATGTTACGAACAAGGCTTTCATAGTTTTCTTCCTTATTGTTGCCCAAGAATCCTTTGACAAGTTTTTTAAAACTTTGCCATGCACTTTTTTCTTTTTCATTCATTGTTTTTTCAAATTCACTATCTTTCATTAATAATGCATAAAACACAGAAAAAAGATGCAGTGTTAAATTTAAGCTTGAATTTAAAGTTAATTTGAAGTACTTAAAAAAAAAAACTTTATAATAGCACCAAAAGAAATTTTATTGGTACTTTACCCCCACTTTTTTCAAAATGCTGTATTTTACAATTAAAACTTTAATGTAAGACCTTACGGAAGTCTCTAGAACGTCAGGTTAAAGGGAAAAGAAATGTTGAAACCCCTCAAAAACACGTTTTTTTTGAGTCTTTACCCCAACTTTTCTTAAAATCCTGACGTGACGAGCAATTTTGGGACCCAGGATCGTGCTCAGTGGACAAAACTACAAGTGGGATATTTTACCGCAATTGCCGTATTTTCCGGACATTGCTTCATCTCATTACTGGTTGTTCTGATGGATGCAGCACGATTTGGCAGATCATCGGTTCATTTCTTTCCAAAATTCGCTTCTAACTTGGATCGCCTCTAAAGATTAAACATTTTTTCGAGATTGATTTCGAAAATTTCCTGAGAGGTAGGAAAAAGCAGTAAACAGCGATGGAAAATACTTTGATTAATCTTTTCATTCATTTTGGAAATAAATGCATTTTTGACCACAAAAAAAGTAGACCGAACGAAAATTTTCCAATCAAATTTTCTGAATGCACGTTTCAAGACATTTTTAATGGTATATAACACGTCTCTATCTGTCTCAAGCCAAATACTGAGATCGACGAAAATTTATAGTACCTAAATTGTAAATTACTACTTCTATGTCAAACAAACAAAAAACAGTGTTCCCAAATCAACATGAAATACTAAAATCAGATATATATTAAGTGAAAAGTTCACACATAATGATTTTTCTTTGGTTTGTACTGATGGAAATGCAAAAGGTCACACTCTTTGTCACCTGTTATTTCAGTATATGAAGTATTTTCGGTAGCAAACATTTTTGTTATCTGAGAACTATATAAAAAACAAACTTTTTTTATATAAAGTTTTTTCGGTATCAAAAATTTTCAACGATCTCAGTATTGAGCTTAATGCTTAAAAACTTCGTTGTTGCGCTTATATAATATATTGATTACAATAGAAAAACATTTGTAAATTAAAAATATTGAACCTATTCAGATGAGCGGCATTGTACATATATTTTGTATCATATGCACATAGTACACATATGTACTACTTGCACTCGTACAATATGTCTGCACGTTTGCGCGTCACAATGGGTGACCATTGAAATTGTGCCAACGATTGCTTGTCTGTCGTTTTGAGCGCCAACTTCGATGCATATTTAGATCTTCGGCACGTTTTGGACTTTAGTTTATTTATATTGAAAGACTTTGAGTGCAATGCTGTCATTAATAATTTTGAATTTTAATTGGTCTGCCGCAATGCTGTATAAAAATGTTTTGTAGATATACAAAAGCTGGAAAAGAAGTCACTGACATATTAAGATTAATTTAGATTTGTATGTTGGGAATGTTCAGACTGCAATTTCCAAGAATTTAAATGTTATTTGAATGAATTTCTTTAAGTCGAATCGAATTCACGAACAATTTGTTTCTTTCAATTGTTTGGCATAATAAAGAAACTTCGATCCGAAGTTTAAAGCATTCAGAAAAATGTTTCAGTGTTAACTTATGCTACTGAAATAGGATTTGAAACAATAGTAAGAGTACTCGTGTTGCCATTTACATTGTGCGCCTTGGCAACCCTTAGTGTTGTTAGGTGCCACCTGGCATTTTCATTAAACGTACGCAGAACAGTTTGATATACGAGCATTATTTGTGTTGGTTGCAGTGACTTGAAAAATTTAATTCGGCCACAAAAAAAAAAAACAAAAAAAAAATGGAAATCATCGCACATTAATTTATTACGACTTTCGTTGTGGATAAAACGAATTTCAAAAATGTCGTCCAAAAATGGTTGTTGTAAATCGGTGAATTCTCTATGGTACGTACACATTTGTTTGGCAGATATTTTCGGAGAATTAAGGAAAACCACAAGCCCAAGATGCATCATCCTTCACCTTGGCAATGCGAGCTCTCACACATCGGTTCACTCAAGAAACTTTTTGAGCACTCAAACATGGAATTGATAGGTCATCCGCCATACAGACCTGAATTGGCATTCAATGACTTCCTTTTTTTCAAGCACATCAAAAATAAATTCGGAGGGCAACGTTTTTAACAAGGTCGATTTGGAGGCACTCACTTCTGAGTGGCAAAAGTGCTGCGAAAATTTGGTTAAACCTGGAAATAAAACCGAAATGTATTTCGGTTTTGGTTCTGGTACTGAAATGTGTGTTTCGGTATAAGGTTTTGTAACGGTTCCAATTTATGGTGGTATTCGGTTTCGGTACGGTTCTTGGATTTTAGTTTCGGTATAAAAGTGCGAACCGAAACTATACCGGTATACAAATTTATGATTATTTCATTTTGTTTTATTTCGGTAAATGATTCGCGGTTTCGTTTTTTAATTTGAATCGATTAATTTCAATTAACGGTTCCGGTTCCTTGGTTTAAACGCATGCAAAAGTGTACTGATCTTCATGGAAAATATTTTATAAATCAATAAAACCATTTATTAGGTTCACAATATAAAAGACAGCTCTCGTATGAATTATTGTGCTGCACCGTTTATTGTTTTTCTCTCCACATTTGATTAACCTATAATTGGTCATAGTGACTGCTTGTGACTAACGTACTCAAGTTACATTTGGTGACTCTATGACTGACATGTTCACTAGTGCCAACTTGAAATCTTAAAACAATTTTGTAACTTTTTTGTAACCTTTTGTAACCTACGAGCACGTTCCAACGATTTCCCTAAGCGTCAACTGTTCACGGTTTTATTCCGCGAATATAAAATTTGATGTTTTAACAAAATTCAAAAGAATTTATTTAGCAAAAAAAAAAAAAAAATTGGATACAATAAATTCGTCCAACAAGTTTGTTTAAAAATTGATTTTCGAGCTTGGCATCGTTCGACTTCTTTCTTTGGAGTTTCTTCAAGGACAAAGTGTATACCAACCATCTGCAAATCACTGAAAAGCATGAGGATCCGGAGCGTAAATATCTAAATGCGAAACGACATAAAAAATTTTGCCAAACGAATGCCAATTTCGGGGCCAACGTTTGCCACATGTTGTATTTCATATTTAATTGCATTTCGTCTTATAAACAATAATCACAAAGAAACGTTAGCTTCGATCGAACCGAAGCTTTAATGCTCTTTACACGCATCTACAAAAAAAATTTGTAAAGCGTTTAGTTGTGAAATAATTTTTTTTCAACGGGATGGTTAAAAATGTATGTGGTCACAGCTATTATATTTTCCCACACCGTTTAAAGATTTAAATAGCATGAAAACATTAAGTAAAGCAGTCTTTACAACTTCATGAGATCTCATCTGATTTATTGTCAAAACTATCAAATGAAGTTAACTCATATTACTCAGCTGAGTCGATAAGAGGCGGAAGAGTCCTTTCGAAGCACTAGAAAAACACATAGGAGTACTCATGCACCCTTCTTAACCCATTTAAAGGTGGGTAAAAACCAGGTAACGCCCTCGACCAATCACTAAGACCTGAGTTCTCTCTCTCTCTCTCTCTCTCTCAGCTCTATCAATTTGAAAGAAGCAATAGACGGAGTTTTAAGTAAAACATTAAGTAAAGCAGTCTTTACAACTACATGAGATCTCATCTGATTTATTGTCAAAAATTTCAAATGAAGTAAACTCATATTACTCAGCTGAGTCGATAAGAGGCGGAAGAGTCCTTTCGAAGCACTAGAAAAACACATAGGAGTACTCATGCACCCTTCTTAACCCATTTAAAGGTGGGTAAAAACCAGGTAACGCCCTCGACCAATCACTAAGACCTGAGTTCTCTCTCTCTCTCTCTCTCTCAGCTCTCTCAATTTGAAAGAAGCAATAGACGGAGTTGTCAACATGCAACATGGCGAGCACCAGTTGAGAGCGTGGCTTTGTAATGTAGTGCTGTAAGGAAAATTTAAAAAGAAGAGGAATGTTTTTTATTTTTTTTCGAGCTTGTTGTCGCAACATGTTTAGCGCAATATGTTGGTCATACTTGACGCTCTAAGCATTACAGGCCAGACTTATGATGACCTTAACATGTAGGTCATAATTAATGCATTATCAAATGTCCCTGAACTGTTTTGTATTGTCGCTACAATGGTTGAATTTCAAATACAGGGCAATCACTACTAGTACGAAATTAAAATACAAATTGTATTGTGTACAAATTGGCCATGTATCATTCTATCTCTCTTGCACTAATATAAGTCAGATAAGACATGACAGACATACATGACATGGCAGTAACGCAAAATATGTCAACACTCGACAGAACGAATAGAATTCTTGGACACTTAAAAAATCATATGTTATGAAATTTATAAATCACTAGAAGCGTAGATTCTTTTTTAGAATCTGTTTTTTTGTTTTCATTTTTTATATGAAGTTCTGAATCACCCTCACAAAATCTGAACATTCTGAAGATTCTTTTTTAGAATCTGTTTTTTTGTTTTCATTTTTTATATGAAGTTCTGAATCACCCTCACAAAATCTGAACATCAATTGCAGGATTACCCACATTTTTTATTTCGTTTGAATTTCGTCCAACTTATTTGCAGTTGTAAGATCCCTTCTAAATAATACTACTTTTCAAATCCTTTAAAATGGTCCTTTCTTTCAGCAATGACCTCATCGTCGAAATCAAATCTCTTTCCTTCAGATTTCAATAAAATTCGCCGTTGATAGTTTGTTCCCTATTTACGGTAAACAACACGAAATATGCCGCGTATATCCCAAAAACAAAACTGTTGCCATGATCTTGTTATCCGACAGATCCACCTTGGTCTTCTTCATCGCGGAGAAATCTAATGTTTTGACTGTTTCTTGGTCTTTGGTGTTTTTTAATTGATGCTTGTTTCGTTCACGGTTACGGCAAGCGGTTGTTAATCGTTTCTTTAGTAGTAAATTGAACGTCTGAAACGGTATACATTACTTGTGGGTGTACGACATCGTTTAAACTCCTTCACCCAAATGTAAAGAGTTTTAAAAGCTGCAGCATCAAGAGTACTCATTGCATCAGAATAACTTATTGTTCATACATCTTCAGAAATGAGAATGGTCAGACGATGAATGTCAATGGCGAACTGTAGCGGGTCATATTTTGACCTCCATTGGATGACATGGATCTGGGTGGTTCCAACAAGACAGTGTCACACATTGGGCGTTATATTGAAGTTGTTGCAAGAAAAGTGCACAGAACGCTTTTAGCCAGAAGTGGCGATGTACAATGGCTGCCAAGATTGTGCGATTTAAGGCCCTTAGAGTTTTTTTTTCTGGGGCTACTGGAGCAACAATCCAACATCATTTGACCAACCTATAAATGAAAGAATAATTGTATTGAATGTACTTGCATTAATTCTCAATAGAAGCTTCCTTTATATTTCACCCTAACAGTAGTCTCTACGTACAACACTTTATCTAATCTTGTCGCTTTAAAGAATGCAATGATGGTTTTTTGGTTTAGTGTATGCACAGCCCTTTCTATTACTTAGTAACAGCCAAGATGTTTGAGCCTGGTCAATGCCAAGGCTGAACCAAGGCCAAGGGTCACTTTTCTAGGATGTGTTTCGGGATTTCATCATCTTCTAATGAAAATCTACAGGTGCTGTCACTTTCACAATCAATATTACATAAGTATCTTTTAAGTCTGCAATATTCAGGCAGAAAACGTGATATCATTGTCAGTGTTTTCTTCTTGCGCCCATTGCGGATTTCAGATTTTTAGTCGTTATAGAAGCCTTCCAGTAGTTTGCCCTGTCTTATGCCCTCGCAGTTCTCCCAAAACATATAAAAGGATTGGCTGCTCCCTTTTAACCAAATTATTTGCCTATTCGTTACCATGTATAGCAGCGGAGCCAGGTATTCAGTAGGGAGTAAGTTTGGTTTAGTCTTCTTATGATGTTTTTTTTTTTCTGGGCAGAACAAGACTAACTTAGACTTGATGACATTTGAATTTATTGAGTTCCGATAGCTGCCTGACTGTCAGAAAATATCACTATGTTTTTTGGCTCCTGTACTTCCTAGTGGGATTGAATTTTGCTGATCTTCCGATTGCAAAGATTTCTGCTTGAATGATGCTAGTGAGAGGATCGAAGATTCCCGCTAAAGTTCCTTCCTCCGTTAAGGAGCAATCTGTAAACCAGCCTATTACTTCTGGTTTAATGTTACAACTCGAATTTATATTATTCCATTTGCCTTTCACACTGAGACCTACTTAAAATCTTTTAATATAGCTATACATCAGTAGTAGCTGGTGGGCATCTTTCGGAAGATTTCTTAATCTACTACTGGGATAGCTCGCTTAGTCTTATGACTTCCTATTCTCATGATGACTTGTCAAATACACAGTAATTCTTCTTATAAAAATTAGATAGATGCATACAGTTTCAATAAAATCTATGCGCATAAATCCATTAATCTATTATGAGGCCACTTAAATGCGAACACTTAAATTTCCAGTCCCTCTTTTTCAACGCTTGAATTCAATAAAATTTCAACTTTACCACATCAGAATGAATTCGATACACCTTATGTAGCAATTTAAAGCACTTCCACGAATGCTAATTGTTCATTTCCGTTTCGTATTAATAACCCGAAACAGCAATAAATACTGCAAGTTCTGCCACATTTAAAAAAATAAAAAGTGCAGCCAATATTGAGAAAATCTCAAAACAACTTACTTTTAATACGAAACATGTATGAAAAACACGCAGTCAAAAACCGATAAAACATCCGCCACTTCAACTGGCGGGGTCCCACCACCAATTGAGAGCTCGTGCGAAAAATGCTCGTCTTTGGTTTATATTTAGCTATTATAAACAAATGATTTGCTCTAAATTTCCAAATGCATCTCCAAAGTGCCTGCACTCGCACTCGTACTCGTACGTACCCTCGTACATAAAATGCAGGCCAAGCAAGCATCTGTGCATCGTAAAATAAGAGCCAGAAGCTGGAGGATAAATTCCCCGTTCCATACGATGTGATGCAAGATGCGGTAGTAGCTGTGAGGTGCTCAAGTGCATCGCTTTAGCTCGTTTACGATGAAGTAGTTAAAATCAATGCACAAATAAACAATAAATTAAAAATATATGTATGCATATTACTCGTAAATATGCCACTCTGCACGTAGCTTCATATCGGTGTGCCATGAATTGTTCACTCATGCATTTCATTTACGGAATTGCTATGGAAAATATGAAAGGTGAACTCGAATTTGTGTATTGAAGTCAAGTGCAGTGACCAGACCTTCTTCGTGCGTGGTTAAGTGCTGTGTTATTACAATAATATTGACGATCTTAAAGGTCTATGATTGCACTTGAAGGAGTTTTATTTTTTAATGGTAGTTGAGAGTGTATTGCATACATATCTATTATAGAAATAGATAACAAGTAAGAATGCTACAGTCCGACAGTTAAATACCCTGTACCTCTTTAAAAAAATTGCAGCACTCGAATTCGCTCCCGATTTATGGTAGATAATTTAAATAGGTACCCATGGCCCACCACGAGGAGGCAACTGCAAATGCAGGTGGGTCACATATATTTTAGTGACCCATGTCGACTTGAGATACCTAAATTATAAAAGATGCGTTGTCATGTTTATATTAAAAAAAAAAAATAAATAATTGAATTCACGAAATTAATTAATATAAATTCACCCTTTCTTCCAATGGTAGGAGCGAACGGCACGAAAAAGGGCGCTTTATACTGGGTGTCTCAAAAGAAAGTTAACATTTGATTTGCTAATTGCGTGAACGCAACTATTCCGAGGGGCGCGGGTGGTATGTCAATCGGTAGCCTAGCTTTTGGGAATTTAGTCGCTATGGAGCGGTTCTCGGGAGCGGACCGTACGTTGTGCGTACGTGAGTTTTACAAAAACGGTAATTCAGCGACTGTAGCGCGTAGAAAATTCTACAGTATTCGACATGTTCGTCATTTGAATGATGCGCCAAACCCTCGACTCATTGCAAAATGGGTCGAGAAGTTTGAAGAGACCGGTTCAACGCTGGAAAAATCAAAATCCGGGCGTCTAAGGTCTTCGAGAACGTTCGAATACGTAGACAGTGTTACTCAGTCTGTTTGTGACAGCCCAGACCTTTCGATTCGGAAGCGTGCTGTTGCTTTAAACGTGTATAGATCATCATTGTTCCGTATTTGTAGCAACTTCACACACGTCCAACAGGTCTCTACCACGAGTTCATGAAATTTTTGCTGGCAAATTGATCTCCAGGAGAGGTGACATAAATTGGCCTTCACGAAGTCCCGATTTAACCCCTATGGACTTTTTCCTGTGGGTTTACGTCAAATCTAAAGTTTACGGCAACAAACCGACTTCCCTGGCACAATTAAAAGGAAATATCCGTCACGAAGTGGCAGCCATCACGGAGAATACCTCGATTAATGAATGCTGTGAACGCAACGGTTTACATTTGGACAATATCATTTTTAAGAAATAAATTCCTACAGTGTGTATTTTAATATGTAATAAACATTTTTTCAATAAACTACTTACTTTTTTTATCGATTTTTTAAATGTGAACTTCGTTTTGAGACACCCTGTACTAATCCGCTACGGGCGAGGTATTCCTTCTATTGTCTGTTTCTTTGACGATGGCGTGAGAGAGAGAGAGAGAGAGCGCGAGAGACATTGAGAAACTGCCAACTGCAAACATAGGAACATAAAAGAGAAAGGTCAAGCGAAGTGCGGCACCTGTTGTTACGTGTTTCTGTATAAATCAGTCAATTCCCACCAATAAGAATGGTATAAATTCACCACATAAAGTACAATTTAAAATACATGGTGAATATACCTATAAATGTACATATGTATATGAATATATAAATGTATATGTACATATTGAGGTGTTGGAATTAATTTTAAAGGAATTTTGTCGTTTTTTTAGCGTTTATTTAAAAAAAAATGCTACAAAGTATATTATTCAAAGCATTTTCCATCGTTAGCTACAACATTTTCCCATCTTTTTGCCAGCATTTGGATTCCGCGTCAGAAGAACGGCTCGCCTTTTGAGACAATCCACGAATCGACCAAATTTTTGATATCCTCGTAAGAAGTAAAGCGCTGCTCAGCCAGGTCGTGGGTCATCGATCTAACAATTGGTAGTCAGAAGGGGCTATGTCTGGGCTATAAGGCGGGTGGGGGAGCGCATCCCAATTCAACTACTCCAACGTTTCCTTCACGGATCTTGCAACATATGGCCGAGCGTTGTCAGGTTGAAAAAAAAAATTGTCATGTCTTTTGGCATATTCCGGCCGTTTTTGCTTCAATGCTCGGCCCAATTGTATCAATTGTTGTTGGTAACGTTTACCAGTGATAGTTTGGTTAGGTTGCAGCAGTTCGTAGTACACAACACCCTTCTAATCCCACCAAATACAGAGCATGAGCTTGACACCATGAATATTCGGTTTGGCCGTCGATGTTGATGCATGGCCGGGTGGTCCTCATGATTTTTTTTGCTTTGGGTTGTCGTAATGGATCCACTTTTCATCGCCAGTAACAATACGATGCAAAAAACTCTTCCGATTATGGCGTTGAAGCAGCTGTTCGCACAAGTGAAAAATCTCCTTTCAACGTCTCTTGGCTTCAATTCGTGAGGCACCCAATTTCCTTGCTTTTCAATCATTCCCATGGCTTTGAGGCGTTGGCCAACTGTTGACAAGTCAACTCCCATTGATTCTGACAATTCTTGAAGGGTTTGACACGGATCTTCGTCGAGTACTGCTTCCGATTCTTCATCTTCAAACTTTTTGGGCTGACCCGGACATTCGTTGTCCTCCGTATCAAAATCACCACTTTTAAACCGACGAAACCAGTACTCACAACTTGAAATCGATGGAGCATAGTCCCCGTAAGCCTCACAAAGCGTACGATGGGCTTCAGCTGTTTTTTTCTTCAAATGACAGCACAAAAGGAACAAAAGTCGACATGTTCACAGAGCAAATAAAATATATACATGTGTGGAATGATAGCCCTCGATTTTTTATAAACGTTTTTTTTATTCTACTAAAAAAATATGCAACATTTCTGGAACACACTATTGTATCATCCGAAAATAACCTTTTCACCGGTTCTTGGCTTCTTCGAAAGCAAATTGTGTCAGCTTAGTGTTGCTTCGTATATAGATGTTTTCAAAGACGTTGGCTTTAAAAATGACAATTGTTGTTGTTAAAGCTAAAGCATTTTGATACTAGTTTTTTTGAGCAAGAGATGTTTTTTTCTCTGACTTCCTCCTTATTTTGATCAGTGAGATCTTCCCGATAACTAATCAATTACGCTTTGACTCCTTTTGCCACAAATAGATTCTGGAAAGATTTAGTTTCTGAGGGCTAATTACTCCGTTATCTCGTGCCTTTATGCCCTTCCTACTCTGTTATCCAGTATAACACAAGTGTGTTATTTTGATCTTGATCAATTAGAAGAGCATTAGATTCATTAACTAGTCTATTGTCCATCATTGGCGAATAAAGTGCCTTAAGGGCAACTTGGCTTGCATATAGTGCCATTAATGAATGCTTATGAAATCTTCATGTAAGGTTTCCGCTTTAGAGATCAAAGACGCCTTGTACTCTCGAGTGGCTAATATTGGCATACATTTCCTTTTTGTATTGAAAGTGGTAGAAGTGGCAGTAACACTGCAATTGCTAATGAATATGGATGACTATATTTATGTGATTGTATTAGGTCTTGCCAAATAATCGTGAAGAAGCAAAGAATCCTTTTGTGGATTTTGATAAGGCATTTTTTATCTACGGAATCCAGCCAGACTTTTTCAATGGTTGCCCCCAAAACTTACAACATTATCCGATAGGCTCGTAAAGATTGAGTTTCCTTTGCTTTGTGAAGGTGGCCATTTCAATGTTATGCTCAGGAAGTGATTCATTAATAATTGGAGTACACAGAAGTGGAGACAATACGCCGCTTTGCGGGCACTCTCGTGTGGCTTGTTACTTGTGACTTGAGCAAGGATGTATACCACATCTTAAGATCATTAGAGATATTCTCTTCCTGACATTTAATTTTCTATCGTATCGTACGCTGAGTTGTTAAAAGCACCTTATATGTCTACTTATAAAAGCACGTAGTAATATTTGTTTGGCCTCTATTGTCTTCTTGATGACTGTTGTAAGACAATGGCATCGACCTAGTGGATTGGTCCTAAGATATGTTTTTCTAAAGTTTATATTTAGTATTTTGTGCATACTAATTTCTGAATGAATATAAATAGAATATATGTTAGTAATACGATCCAGCACTAAATTTGCTTTAAAAAATCTGGACAAAAGTGGAATAATATGCTCACCTGCTTGCCGTAGGAGGCCGATTATTACTCCGTCAGGTCCAGGTAATTTATAAGGAATAAAAGTGAATATTGCCACTGCATTCCAGGATCGAAAAGGAGTTCGCCAGTTAGACACTTTTCTTTACATATTGAACCACAAAGTATCGTTTTGCTGTGAAAGAGTTCCGCGCGGGGCATATTTTTTGGGAAATGCGTGTTCAGTAGTGGTTTCATAATATAACTTTCGTCAAGTCCTCTAAAAATGCATATTAAATTAGAGTGACCTTTTAGCTTTTTGCATTCCGATTGTATCCGGGAGGATTGGGATCCTCCGGCATTGATGTTTCCACTTCGCTCTTTCATACAATGCTCCCAAATACTTTAAATACTCCCCCTGGATCCGCCAATGCATGTATTAATTTATGACTCTTAAATCGATCGTTCGTTCAAGGCTTTACATTTTATTTGGTTATTGCTGGCTCTTAACAGTAATTTTTTTTTCATTTTCAACAAATATTTCTTAAACTTCATGCGTTTTATATCAACAAAAACAAATTTTTTTTTTTTAGATTAGGGTTTCATAATGAAATTCGAGATAATTTTGAAAAATTCTTGAAATGTTATTACAGTCGTCATTTCTACTCCTTTCGTTGCTGTTTCTTCTTCAATCACCCCCAAACAACGCACCACTGTCTGTAGACTGCTCAAGTTTAAATTGAGCTTGGCAAGTCAACGGCGTCGCTTGACGACCGCTTGACGCTTCCAAGCTCTACGATCGGTTCTACGTTTTTGTGTGCTGAGTCCTGCACGTTTGATTTTCGGCTTACCATGTCCGCGCATCTTAGCACGCTTAATGGTCGTCTTTCCCTTGAAAGCTGCTGTTGCTGCGTGACTTTTACACTTTTTGGTGACACTAATGGGACGCTTCGGCTTCCTCTGCATATCAATGGGCATTTTTTTATAAAAAAAGAAATACATTAAAATATCAATATTATTACCTTAGGTAGATTCGGCAATGAATCGTCAATCTGCTGCTCTGCTATCGGTTCTTCGTTTTTTCCGCTACTGAATTGGAACGGAAACCGTACCTCATTTTCGATAACCTTTATCAAGCCAAGTTGTTTACCAAGACCAATCGCATAATTCAAAGCCTCCGTAAATGAGGGGAATGGTTCGACATGTTTCGCAACTACGATGTCTTCTATGGACTTCTGCAGATAATCCACATCTCGTTCTGGAAACATAATAAAATGTAGAGCGAATTAGACTCAAAAAGGTAATGGCTAACTTACCATATGTCGGGGACTTGAGCAGAAGTTCAAGCACAAAAGGCAGAAGTGCGTTGCTTTTCAAATTTAAATTCATTTTATACGTATCGAAAAATTTGTAATAATTATTTTTAACTTTTTTTTTAAGCTCTTTCAGAAAATGTGTAACAATACTTTTGAGTAATAAAGTATAACTGACAATTGTTGAAAAGCATTTGAGATAAATGTATACTTCATCTATTGTATATTTGGAGAAAAATATAGTTGTCAATTTGAACTAAAGTGCTGTGATGCAACTACAAGCAGAAAATATATTTTTTATACCACAATCTGCAAAATAAATGTATTAACTATCAGTGATAGACTTATTAGTGATCATCGACCATCATTTGGTGTATATGTTAGTAGTTTTTAAAGCAACCCTGTAAATCAATGCCATGTAAATTTACGCTATAGGAAATAATATCGAAGAAGTTTAAGTATCTGTATATTAATAGGCTAGCGTCACTTTTGTGATGGCTGCTACGTTCACAGTATTCAACCGATACAAAAAATATAGCACTCGAAAGATATGCATTTGCAGTAGCGCACAATCTATATTTTATTAAAATCGGTTCAATATTTTAAGCGTAAAAGGCTTAAACAATCGTCACTAACCCAACGAATGAAACACTCATAGGCTACACAAACACACACACACATATATATATATAATAAACGGTAGCATGCGGGCAGCCATGCCACTTACACGTTAATATGACTCGCGAGCGCAAAAGAGAGTGGAGATTGCGTATTATATACGAGCTTATTTTTGTATACTCTCTGTTTCTTGTTGTTATGATTGGCGCATGGTACCAAAAATAAGAAATGCATAAACGCAATAATATACAAATTTGTTGCTAATAGCAGTGGTTAAATACAGAAAGAAAAAAATTTCTAACCTAAAAAAACGCGTGAGAAAAACTTAAAACAATTAATATATTCAAACATTTTGATGGAAAAGCCTACTTTTTTTAATTTCTTATGACAACAAATGAAATGTTTTAGAGTGAACATGAACAGCAAATGTAGATACTAATCATGAACGCATTCACTAGAGTAATCAGTGATAACCTATGTTTGGTTATGAAACAATTGGTTCCGCTGAATGCTTTGAATGTTAGGTTTTTAGCATAGTATATCACTTTCCTCACTTGCGTGGACTACTGTGCACAGTGATACATTCGTACCACGAATTTAAATTCATATTTTTGTCAAAGAGTATCTCCAGACTCTTTCCTTCATGTGAGAATTTGACAACATTAGAGAACTAATGCGCAGAGGTTGTTTATCCGACATTGAGCTAAAGGTACTGTATAGCAATTTTTCCGATCAACCCGTCCTTTCCGATATTTGGATGGAGCTGTCAGCGTGTTCGCAATCAATTTTTATACTCTGCCCTGGAGTTACACTTAGATTGTGTCAAATTTTGCAAAATTGACCCGGACTGGTTAAAAAAAACATAACTTTTATGCATTTTAATACAAATCTTTATTATCGCCTTCAAAACAGGCTCCTTTTGAGTCAATACAAGAATGCCAACGGTTAATCCAATTTGCCATACACTTGTTATACGCCTCGGCCGGGATAGCCTTTAGTTCCTTCAGCGAATTTTTTTTTTTTTTGTCATCAATCGACTCATGACGCGTTCCCTGGAGCGGATATTTAAGTTTCGGATACAGAAAAAAGTCACAGGGTGCCAAATCTGGTGAAAACGGTGGTTGTGCGATGACTTTTGTTTCATGTTTGGACAAAAAATCCGTCACAATCAAAAAATTTTACAAATAATTCAGGTCTTTTGGGTACGAGAATGGCGGCGACGCGTTTCATACCCAAAACATCAACCAAAATGTGTAGAGTCGATCCATAAGAGATGTTGAGTATCTCTGCTATTTTTCTAAAGCCAAGACTATGATTTTCGAGTACAATTTCCATCACTTTTTCGATGTTTTTGTCGTTAACAGAGGTGGATGGACGACTTGCATGAGGCAAGTTTTCACTGAATGCTTTATGCCTCTCAAATACTTGCGTTCTCGATAGAGTAGAGTCCTCAAAACACTTTTGTAACATTTTCATTGATTCCGTTGCCGTTATTCCGTTGGCAACACAAAATTTCAAGCAAACTCGTTGTTCAATTTTTTTTTTCCATGTTAAAAATCGCCATACAAACTTTTCGTGTCGTAAACAAGCAGCTGTCAAACATAAACTAATTATCGCATCCCGCTCAAACTTGGTATGCATGTCAATGACAGTGACAGCCAACGTAAGAAGAAGAACCGAACCGATTCATTTTACCGGTTCGGTTTAAATCCACCAGTCCGGGTCAATTTCGTTCCAGAGGTACATATATTACAGGCAGAAGGATAAAGTATATGTAGCTATATTCATGATCAGCATGAAAAATGGAGGCGATATAGCTATGTGCGTCTGTCCGTCTATATCATATGAATAACGAGATCTCGGAAAATAAGTATAAAAGATAGAGCCATAAGACTTGTATATTTAGATTTGCCTGAAACGATCAAGTTTTTCTACCCTATACAAAAAATATTTGTAACAGGGTATATGTGGCTGTCAAAACGTATGTAACATAGCGAAGGAAGCATCCATAAAGAACATATATTCCTGATCAGCGCGGCAAGACGTGTCGATAAAGCCATGTCCACTTCGAGACGAATCAATCTAGCTATGTCCGTCTGTCTGTCTGTCTGTTCGTCTCTCTGTCTATCTGTTAGTTGTTGCGCATTGTTTGGCGATAAATTATGCAATTATATGGCTAAAAGCTAGTATTTAAGCTTCTTTTGGTCCTTAGGTTATAGTGTGCTCATATTGAATGTAACGCTCACTTTTTGCGGTAACCGTCATACAAATCCACTGCCCACTTGTGTGGTTTTGTATGAAAAACTTTATCTAAACTATAGGGCTCTCAGTGGTCGAAATTCGACCTTTTGTCTTTAAAGTATCCAATAATAAAAATAACCATAATTCAGGATAGTCAAGAAAATACTTTTGCCTATACATCAACGCTAGCCCCATGGGGACGAACACCTACGTGTTTTCAAACACGAACCAAAGCATGCCGAAGTCGGCTGTTTAATGTTAAAGAGAAATAAAACATTTGACTTACCATTTGACTTACCACATGTTGCAAAACCGGTCAAGACCTACTTGCAAACGAAAAAAACGCTCATTATTAATTCAAGGACCCAATAGTTACGTTGCATTGGAGTTGCATTTGGGCACACTGTACAAATTAGGACTCAGAAATGATTCACACTTTGGGTGCTCTTCTTTTGAACTGCTGTGCCGTCTAGCGCGCGAGAGAGCGCCAATAAGTGAGAAATTTATTTTCAATAATTAATGAGTAAAAGAGTGAATAAAAGAGTTTTTGTTGTGGTGTATCAATTCTTTCTCTTTTTTTATTTTAAATATTTATTTGATTCCTCTTTTAAAATTTTACTAACTTAAATTTTACCAATCGATGCTCGCCAACATGTTTGCAAGTGCGCCCACAACAGTTTCGAGCCTAACGTCGAGATGCTCGATCGACATGCTCTACAATGTGAGATGTGTGAGAATATTTTATTTCTGTACTCTTCCAACTGAAATCAAAGGAACCGAATGAAAGAAAAAAGGTAGCAGCTATAACAAATTGAGATAGCTGAGAGAGACACAAAAATCTATGTGAAAGAGAGAGTGAGAGTCTTATGATACATTTCATTTAATTGCAATCTATCCAATGCTGAGTGTATTCTAAATGTTTCCTGAATGGCATCTTTTTTAAGAAACACCTTGAACTACCGACAATGCATAATGATGAAGCAATTGCAAAGTAACGATGGAATAAAACGGAGCGGAAATATCTGTCCAAAAATGGGTGATGCAGTGCCTTGTAAAAGTGGGAAAGCTGTATTAGTTAGTACTATTACGACTAAAATTGTTAAGGAGCTCTAATCACAATGTACCCCTCTCAAAAATCGTATATTTTAAAATGGTTATGTTAGGTGAGAATGGTCGGGTGAGTTACAAACGAGCACCCAGTCCTTATGATACTTCATGAATCTCCTTTGAGACTTTGAACCTTATACTTTTACAACCAATGGGAAGTTTTTACATACTTCACTAAATTTTTTACCTCTAGCTTTAAAGTTTCAGATATGTCCGTTAGGAAGCAGATCCTCAGGTGCTTGAATCTACTTTTGGGCAGTCGGGTGCAGTGACATAGAAGGCGATGGACGGTTTCGGGTACCTTGCAGTTATCACAGCTTCTACAGAACTATTGTGAGGAGGGCACCAGTCTCCTGGCAGTCGGGCCTATAAGACAGTGTCCTGTTACCACTCCTAATAAAATTCGTATTCATATATTCTATTCATCTTTAGTAGGGATTGAGTTATTTTCCGGTCACGCATGCCCTGAAGTTCTACAAGTAGTAAATTTAGTTAATCTATTGTTTAGGCTTGGTTTTGAATTGTAGCTTGTGCAGGTTGACAACGGTCTGTCAATCGCCGCCTTATCCTGTCGAATTTGGATCCATGTACATAGTCATACAGTTACCCTCAATATTGCTGTACCCGGGCACCTAAACGAGGTGGCTACTGTTCTGCTCAGACAAAGATTAAGAGATTTGCGACAGTCAGTGATGGTTTTTCATCGATTTAGACAGTAGTCCAGCGCTTTTATAGTTGCTTGACTGTCTGAATATAGGTGGACTGGTTTTTCTCTAATTCTAAACGATTCTGAGTAAAACATTACCTCCTGGTTGGTAAACTCTAATGTAATTAGGTAGTCTAAAAGAGACATTGATAATCATTTCTGGGATATATACTCCACTACCAATTATGTTTTCCTATTTTGAGCTGTCTGTGAAAATTCTCAATGATTTTTCTATTTTTCACGTTTACAGTTAGCGTGAAGATGTCTACTACTCCTTTACATTTAAAAGTAAGCTACTATCTGGTTTATTTATGTAAATTTGTTTCAAAAATACTAAAATTCCTATTTAGTAAAAGTATCTGCTTTATGTATGTATCTACATTTATATTTTTGATTGCATTGGTTCATCTATCCACATATTAAATCAATTACACTTTGGAGTCATTGCTCCAATTTGACCGTTTTAAAATTCGATTAAATTTTCGTTATTTATTGCAACTAGTATTGTAGCCTTTGGATTTGGTATGTAGCAGTCGCCAAATGAAATATTACTGCAACAAAACTGCCGCGGCTTTATTTAAATATATTTTTAGGTAATTTAATATCTGTATATGTATACCTATATTTTTTTCATATAGTATATGCAAATAGTTTTTTGTACATTTTTGACTGTCTGTAGTTTTAATGAATTCTATATGTATGCCGTTAAGCCAATATAGAATTACGAAGGTAATATAAAAAGTTTTGGGACTACAGTGCGGCTGCCTGTTGACAAAATATGTTGAACACCATTTAAAAAAAATGCTCAAGAACTAATAAAGAACATTTGCTTGACATCGATCTCCTGCGGAATATTAAAGACTAAACACAAGTTAGGAAAGAACGTGTGGGAATGAAGTGGAGCCTTGCATGAATGCGGCCAAAACGGCAAATGGCACATTCACACTAAAATGAATTTGAATGAATGTGCACATTCTTCTAATGAACGTGAATTGAATGAATGAGTTTCCAAAGTTCACATTCATTTTAATTCATTCGAAGCTTGTGACTTTTTGATGTTTGAATGCTCATGAAGTTGAATGTCATGAATGAATGAATGAATGCGATACATTCGAATGTTATGAATGCGATTCATGTTAGTGTGTTTGTTTCCTCTGTTAGCTTGTTTCTTGCAAATGAAGAATTTTAAAAGAAGTAGGCGCGTTGAAATTTTGTTATGCAGAGTTTGACAAATTACATTTTAGAATATAATAAGTAATTGTATATATATTAATTACTTTCAACTCAAGTAATTATTAAAAAAAGTATCAACAGCATATTTGAAAATATTTGAACAGAGTTTAAAAACACTCGCTCACGGTCTGTCCGAATTGATATGGTTGATGGTTCAGAAATTGCCTTGTCTTTTCAAGTGTGTAACATATTCAAATTTAAAAAAAATTAGATTCGATGAAATCAACTGACTTCACAAAAAATAATTAACTTTTCAAATCAAATGTTCTGCTTTATTTATTTTTGGTGGGTGAGCAGTTCGAAGTTCAAACTTGGACAAAACTGGAATAACGTTGGATAAACGAACTGCTTTTAAAAAAAAATTAAAATTTTACACTTTGGGTGCTGTCCAATAATAATAACTAATATATCAAAACTATTTCTCTTATTTATTAACATTTGGAGGATGAGCAAACGAAGTTTAACTTTGGACAAACGTGGATTAGCAGATAAGCATGCTTGGAAAGGTGAACGTGTTTATCATTCTTTATATAGAAATGAGGGGCGGATCCAGAACGGACGCTGGGGGGGGGGTATGATACACAGCGCTTTATTCTTGAAAAACATCATATAAGTAGCAACAATGTGCAATGTGCATACTAATGAGAACTTCGTGGCTGGATTCGAACCACATGTATCTGCGGCTAAAACAGTTTTCTGTGTATCAAATTGTTGTATTGTTCTCTTCTTACAGTCAGAAAACTCGGACCTAACACGTAGAACTCTCGACCACAAACAATGTAAAACTTGTAAAAAATATTCTCCACTGACAGTTTGAGCTTCTGGAACAAATTCCTTGTGAACAAAACCATTGGAATCATTGAAAGTTATCAACATTGTCTTGAAACACACTCAACTGATGCTCGCCAATATGTTTGCAAGTGCGCCCACAACATTTTCGAGCCTAACGTCGCGCTGCTCGATCGATATGTTCCACAATGTGGATCGCCGTTTTCAGCACGACAGAAATAGATAATAATTTTTTTTCTATTCTTCCAACTAAAACCAAAGGTAGGAGCTATACAAAATTTAGAGAGCTGAGAGAGAGAGGGAGAGGGAGAGAGAGAGAGAGCTTTGTGATAGAGAGTTTTTGTGCTTGGTCAGGTCACTTTAGATTTAGCTATCCATGGCATCCAAAATGGCATGCTTTATGGCGCTTTCGATGGTTTCTTTAATGCGTTACAAACTTCATGACCAAATTGTAATACTCTTCACACTACGTGTGAATAGTACATAAATATATAACTAACTGGGCCCAAGCGAGATTCTACTCACTGATTCCCACATAGAGACGAAACGATAGAGGATCACTCAGACTGACATCAGCTCTTGATACGAATAAAATAAAATTCTACTTTAGCAGCAAAAGAGTGCAGCTGAGGGTTAATATTTTGTAGATTGTTCTGTAAGATGAATTTAATTCTTCTGCCAGCATTCTCACAGGGAAATCGATAGCGATTATTTCACTTACTTTTTCCGCTAACTCAGTACGTTTAGATGCTTCGGGTTGTTTTGGATCATCATTTGGATCAATTTTAAATCGTGTAAACCACTTCATCATCAACATTACCGAGTTTAAAACAAAATTTAATAAGTATTTGGTCTTTTTAGGGTTCCGTACCAAAGGGTAAAACGGAACCCTATTACTAAGACCCCGCTGAGAAATGTGGAAAAAGTTAAAATAATAAACCAGCCGAGTCGGACTCGCGCACGAAGGGTTCCGTACCATTATCTATAAAAAAAAGCATGTCGGTTGTATGGGAGCCCCACTTAAATATTTATTTTTATAGATAATGGTACGGAACCCTTCGTGCGCGAGTCCGACTCGCACTTGGCCGGTTTATTTTTTTTTACGACATAACTACAAAAACTGGTGTTATTAAAACGTGTGTCATTTTGTAACCTATCCATTAACTACTTTCGAAAGAAGTAAAATGTAACTGTCTAGCAGTGCCTACATTTAATAGATGGTGCTACGTGTTCTATGATTTAAATTGATAGTTCGGTTATTTTGAGATCTCATCTTGTAGGTCGCTAAACTAATTTACATTAAACTCATTATTTTTTATACTACTCTCGTCGTTATTTCCATACACAATTACTACAATATAGTATATACACATTCAGCTATCACATATTAATTATTGTACGTTTTTGCCTCTTGCACCAAATGAATAATTGATAGCTTTGCAGTTTTCGGTTTTGCATTTTTTTTAGCTTCTGAAAAATTTTTGTGCTGAATGCATTTTTAAATGTAATTTCAAATAAGACAACTGTGACTGCTTGATTTACTACAATTTTTCATTTTCATTTTTAATATCGTTGAGCTTTGGTGTATATAAAAATTAATAGTTGTTGATTGAAATTGTATAAAGATTTTTTCAGTTGGGTGTATTTTGATAATTACAAACTACAAAAAAAAAAAAAAATTAATGATGGAATGGAACGGTTTTTGTTGAGAATTCGATTTTAGATGATTTATTTTTTGTGGCTGTTGTGTGTTGAAGTTGATAAATGGTTTGCGATTTGCTTAATTTGAGATGCATTGGCATTTTTATATGTATATAGTACTTGTATCTAAAAAATAGAAAACTATTTATTTTACATATTCATTTATTGCAATGAAAATTGGAGTTCTAATTTTAAAAATACACTACTTTTATAAACGGTTCCCATAAGGTGAAATGGTATATTTAGTTTGTGCAAATGTATGTAACTGCCCGAAGCAGGCTTGGCAGACCCTATAAAGTTTATATATATTCTTGATCAGCAACGGAAGATGAGTTGTTATTGGCATGTCCGTCGGTCCGACTGTCTGTTCGAACGAATAGATTTCGGTTACTATAAGAGATATAGACTTAAAATATGCATATTTATAGACTCTTCTTTTCCCTCTTCAGTATAACTTGTATTATATGAACATGACAAACACACTTTAAGCAGTAGGCCACAGACAAACATGGTCCCCATTTTTAAGCTTTTTGTATGAACATATGATTCTGTGATCATATGATGTGTATCTTACGTAAATTATAATAAAATACACCGCATAGGTTCAGATCGGTTCACTATAAGGGGTGGTACCCATACAAACCTGGCCCCCATCTTTAAGCTTTCTGTGACATTTTTTGTTTTTCTTTTTAATTAGGTTAGAAATGCAAAATATTTCGTATTTTACACCTTCAATAAACCTTTAAATAATTTCATAGAGGCTCCGATTGGACCATTTTAAGGGGTAGCTTCATGCAAACTTGCGCCTATTATTGAGTGTTTTTGTAACATTTTTTCGTTTTTATGATAAAAAAAAATCACTTTTTTATTTTTATTTTTTATAAAATCTAAATTTTCATCAATTCTAATAAAATACCCCACATATGTCCAGATCGGACCACTAAATAATATAATCTTGCACTCGATTGCAGCGTTGTTTCTTATTTTTCATATATTCTTTAAAAATGCTGTGAAAATACATTACTATATTAGTTTATCGGAAGTTTGTAATGCATTGAAGTAGATACCGGTGATTCTATAACATATATACACATATAATCTTGATCAACTCAGCGTGACGAATAATCTTGTCATATCTCTCTGTCTTTATACTACCCTAGGGTCCTTTTATACTTTACGCACATAGTGTGATCAGCTCGAAAAAAACAAGTCTTTCTATCTGTCTGTCCAGTCCAGTCCTGTCCTGTATATGATTATGTATATAATTATAGTCCCTCAGTTTTTATCCAATCTTGCTACAAATCGTTATGAAAACTAACTGGGGCGACATTTGTTCCATTAAAAATGTTAAAAATTTAGACTATAACTAGAGTTCTCCCAGTATTCGAAATACGAAATTCGACCTTTTGTCTTTAAACATATCCATAATACAGGATTGTCTATAATTAAAATTGAACGCTGTCCAGCCCCATAGCCACATAGCCCCACAGCCCCATACAGACGAACACCTTCGTGTTTTTACATACACACGAACGCATGCCGATGCTTAAGAGAAACAATAATTTCAATTAGTTACGTTGCATTGGTGTTGTACTTTGACACACTGTACAAATCACACTGATGCACGCCAACATGTTTGCAAGTGCGTTCGCAACAGTTTCGAGCCTAACGTCGAGCTGCTTGATCGACATGCTCTACAATGTGAATCGCCTTTTTCAGCTCGACATAGATAGGAGAATATTTTTTTGAAAAATTCACAAATAGTGTGAAATGGTATTATCAGTTTGTTTGAAAGTTTATAACTCATTAAAGGAGGCATTGTAGACCATATAAAGTATATATTTTCTTGATCAGCTCGACGAGACGAGTCGATCTAGACCTGTCCGTCTGTACGTTGTTGCGTATTTTTTGGGGACCAATTTTTATGCTATCCAGTTGCATAAATTAAGAGAGCTGAGAGAGAGAGAGAGCTTTGTGATAGAGAGTTTTTGTGTGTTTAAAAGGGTAAAAAATTGTGAAAATTATATGCTATTGCCTATTTATATATAGTTTCCAGTGAATTTTTGTATGTATTGGTAAAAATCTTTTGCGGCCAGATTGTAACTACATTTGGCCACTTTAGATAACTATCCTATCCATTCTACTGAAAAAATTCCATTCTACTGAAATTTATGGCGCCTTCGATGGTTTCTTTAATGCATTACAAACTCCATGACCAAATTGTAATACGCTTCACACTACGTGTGAATAGTACGGAAATATTATATATATATATAACTAACTCGGCCCAAGCGAAATTCTACTCACTGACTCCCACATAGAGACGAAACGATAGAGGATCACTCAGACTGACATATTTACTCAGCTCTTGATACGAATAAAATAAAATTCTACTTTACGATGTTGTCGGAGCTTTTTACTGTATTTACAATTTACAAATCACCAATACACCGAGCGACAGCCAAAAGGAACCAAATAATCGGAATCAGCAGCAAAAGAGTGCTGCTGAGGGGAATATTACACCATGCATCACATACATTCATTTTCTTAAAGTACCAGGTGACGAATTCCGCTGTGGTGACTTTCTTAAATGTTCGGAACGCAAGAGCTCGAGAGAGGAAGGTTAGAGCCATGGTGGATTTATATAAATCCACCTTGATTAGAGTCAGATAGCGAATATTTGTTGTTTTCTGCACTCTTCGATTCGTTTGTGCAATCGTTTCCAAACTGCGAAAATAAGAAATGACAATTAGAGAGCTTTGCGGAATACGTCTCCTGGTATAAATACACCTTGCATTTGCTATTCAGCTGCTGCTCTCTCTCTCTCTCTCTCTCTCTCTTTCTTTCTCTCGAGATCGGTGTATCAATTCCTCTTTGCGTCACATTCTTCAGAGTAGTGAAGTTTCGGTTCCACCGTAGTTAACGTTTTCTTACGTTTAAAAATTGGAAAATGTAAACATTTTGTTGCGTTGTTTTATGGATAGTAAATACTCGTAAAACTTAAATTTGAATTTTAATTGCATCAGTAGTGAAAGTTACTTGTTTTCCATTTTATTTTTAACGAAATATAAAATGGCACTTAGAGCATAAAGAAAAAAAGAAAGAGAGAACGACTGTCCCGCCTATTCACCATAAAAAATGAAAGAATAAAAACAGTCTGCTAAATGAAACCAGGGAGATAAAGTGCACAAGCGCAATGCAAATAAAAACATAAACACTTGAACTTAATTGCGGCAATTAAAGCCACTCGACAAACACACACTTATCATGGACGCCATGACCAACATGAAGTCCGGTGACGACGCTGACGATGAAGCCTCCTACCTCGGGTGCAACTTCACCACGTGTTGCGGTACTAACAGCACTGAGCATGGCTGCCGTGTGCACTTCACTTAATTAAAGTAGAATTTATATGCGTGGAATATTTCTACTTGCTTGTTTTTGTTCTTCACCTTTGTGCACTGATTTCTTTGGTTGCCGCAGGATTCACAAACATTTCATCCTTATTTTTTTTTGTTTTCTTCACTTCTTCCAGGTGCCATAAAACTTTGTTAACATTTCATAATTTACGCGCAGCTGTGGCTTTGCTACTCTTGGCTATTAATACTCTGGAATTAGCGCGGAGCCTTTTGCCAACAGCTGCAAAAGTGCAAAATGGCCGTAGCGGAAACGGAAACGACGTTGGAAGCGGAAGCCGTAACGGATATGGATATACGAGCGGAATGGTTCATAATCACAACAAACCGCAAACCGAGAATAATGAAAATGATCTCATTTGGATTATTATCGGCGCCGGTGCACTTTGGAATGCGCTAGCCGCGATTCTGCTAACAATTATGCTAATGTGGTATCATCGCATTGTCGAGCTGAAGAAAACTGCAGGTGAGTAGCATTTCTTTGTAGACTTCTTTTATTTTTATACACTTTTCTAATTAAAAAAAAACAATATTTTTTTGTAGTTTTCTTGTACATTAGCGCTGTGCTGGAAGTTTTTATCGCCGTCATGCGCTTTTATGAATTAGCTGAAGTGGTCTACTTTGAAAGTCTATTTGAACTTGAGGCCAGTTTACACTCGATGACTGCACTGTGTTTGCTGGCACTAAGCGCTATTGATGGATTTACTGTTTACAAGGAGGTAAGTTAAAATTTTGCTGTGCATTATATATAATAAATATAATAAATGAGAGAGAGAGACGTTAAACTGTATCTGTTTTGATGCATTGCCTTTAATTTCATGTATGGATTCAGCTTAGAAGTGCAAATTATGATAATTTGTTATTCCCTCACGTTTGTATGTTGACTCGTTAGTCCATAAAATTCGCTTCAAAATTTTTACCGCTGGTTCTTTTCAAGCACCTATGTGCAAAAATCAACAGTCCCCCACAATCACCATCATGTAGCGATTGCGCTGGTGTATAATGTTATGGATTATGGGGTATAATGTTATGGATGGATTATGGGGTTTAATATTATGTATGATATTTTAGAATGCTGTGTATTCGTGACTTATATAATCTCTATTTTATATTTTACGAACACTCGTTGAAGGATCCTTCTCAACAGGATCCAAAACTGCTTTTGCAACAGTGGACCGGACCATCTGTTTCGTTCTTCAATAGATCGTAAAATACATCACATATCTCGCAGACAGGCAAATGTAGACTGAAATACAAATATATCAGGGTGACACCGACCACCGACTAATATATTAAACGCTCACTATGATTTAAAATAAAAAAGAAAACAAGAAAAAACGTTAACTTCGATTGAACTGCAACTCTAATACCATTCACACAAAATTTTAAATAGTATTGTAAAACATAAAAGTGGGGGTTTGAATAGGGGCTACCCCAAAAAGTGGGCGGTACACGCCCACTAGTAGATGTGTTCCCTAAAATCCACCAAATCAAATTTGAAGCTAATACTTATTTAAATGAATAATTTTTTCATAAAAACCACAAAATTTCACGGTAGGTTTTTATGGGGGCTACCCAAAAAAGTAGGCGGGCCACGCCCATTAGTTTATGTATCTTAAGCGGCTGTCTATAAAAGGCACCATATCGCATTTCAACCTAAAATTGACTTTAATAAAGAAGTTTTTCTTACAAAAACACAAAAGTTGGCAGTGAATTTGTATGGGGGTTACCCCAAAAAGTGGGCGGGTCACGCCCGTTAGTCTATGTATTTTCAGCGGCTGACCATAAAAAGGCACCATATTGGATTTCAACCTAATATTGACTTTAATAGAAAAGTTTTCATACAAAAAGTCAAAACTGGGCAGTAGGTTTGTATGGTGGCTACCGGGCGGGTCCCAACCATTAATGTATATGTCAAGCATACTTCCACTAAAAGTTCCCATATCAATTATTTGGTTGATATTGACTAAAATAAAACAGTTTCAAAAAATTAAAAGTGAGCGGTGGGTTTGTATGTGGGCTACCCCAAAAAGTGGGCGTGGCGCGTAATTCTTGATACTTTATTAAACTACAATAAAAATAAGTGTATGTGCTAAATTTCAACTGGACAGCATAAAAATTGGTCCCCAAAAAATGCGCAACAACATACAGACGGACAAACAGACAGTCGGACATGGCTAGACAAACTAATAATACCATTCCACGCTATGTGTGAATGGTATAAAAAGAAAAAAAAAGATGGTACCGAAGTTTTAATACCATTCAAATGAATTTTCAAGTTGTGTATTTGCTTTTAAAAAAATATTTACAAAACATAACAACCTGTCCCTTACCAAATTAGTAGTTTGCAGAGTAGTTTGTACGGTGGCTACCCCAAAAAGTGGGCGTGGCATATCAATATAGATACTCTATTTGACCGCAATAATAAGTTCAGGTGCTGATTTTAAACTAGATATCTTAAAAATGTATCCCCAAAATATGCTTAACAACATCCAGACGGACAGACAGACGGATGTAGCTAGATCGAGTCGCCTGGTCAATCTGATCAATAATATATGTGTATACTTTATGTGAACTACGATGCCTCTTTTAAGGCGTAACAAAGTTTCAGACAAACTTATACTACACTACTTACATATATGTAAATATTATAAAAAAGAAAAAACATTAACTTCAGTGGAGTCGTAGTTTTAATACGAATGGTATACGATGTTTCAAATTGTGTACTTAGCAGCTATAAAGAACAAAAAGTATTTGTAAAACTTAAGAAACTAAACGTGAGTGGTAAGTTTGTAAGAAGGCTACCTCAAAACGTGGGCGGAACATATCCATTGATATTTATGTGAAGCGTCTGTTCATAAGAATCCAAAATTTTAAATTGATATTCTCTGTAAAGAAAATTGTATGGGGTCTATCACTTAACTGCGGAGATCAAATCCTTTGATATATATGATAAGCCACCATATTAAATTTCAAGTTCATTTTTCGTGTAATAATCAAGTTTTTCATACTAATTCTGAAAAGTGGGCGGGTGGTTTGTATGTGACTACTCTGATAAAGTGGGAAATCCCACCTATTGATGTGTACTTGTGTGTCTATAAGAAGCCTCCAATTTTTAAGTTGACATTAACTGCAAAAAAGTTATCTATACAAAAAGTCAAGGTAGGCGCGTGGTTTGTATGGGGCCTACCCCAAAAAGTGGGGATCATATTCCACATCCATTGATATGTATGTGAAGCGCACGTTCCTAAAAAAAATTTAACTTTTATATCTCGGAAATGGTAACACTTAAGCACTTTGGTGTAATAGCAAACAGTGTAGCTCTTCATCTCAGCTATCATAGCTATCTCCTATGGTATCAGCTATCAGCTATGGTATAGTTTGTCAAAAAGTTTTAAGGACACCATTTGTAGAAACTGTATATCATATATGGTTCTAAATGATCTTAAAATCAAATTGCCATTTTACAACAAATCACAGTACTGCAATAAAATATTTATTTCTGGTGTTTTTTTTTTTTAGTTTGAGTTTGCGAAATGTATCGATTTCATGTATGTGCAATAGAAATTCATACTCAATTCAATACGACAGCATTTGCAGCTGTTGTAAACGCTATGACTCAAGCACATTACTCGGCAATTTTCTTGAACATACTTGTATGTACTTCCTTGTAGTTGTCTGCAGTGTTGTGCATATTATTATTCGTTGCGGTTTATAGAGCAAGCATCTATATACATAATATTTTTTTTAAGTATGGGCATTTTTAAGTAGCATCAGCTGTTTACTATCTAAATATTATGTTACTGTTCAAATAGAACTACGAATTTTGAATTGCTCGTACATACTGAAAGTCTTATTCAAAGTAATTATTAGCATTATCAAGTTTTATTTGTCAATTTATAATATGCAATTATTTAGTTTAATTGACATAATCACAAAACATTTCTTCAAAATACTTTCTCCAAAATAGCTTGTTTATACAACCATATCACGATAATACTATTTCAGTGAAGGCGCATGAATACCATTGCATTTAATTCTCTCGTCATACACTTAAACAAAACATTAATTTCTGTAAAACCGAAGCTTTAATATTCTTCACATACAATTCCAAATCGAATAGCAGTTATATATGTATAAATATATATATAAATATATACCTTTATATATTGCTATACATATATAAATTTCTTGTAACTTAAATCCGGAAATGTTAACATATACAAAATTAAATCGTCCCAGTCCGAAATATTGGGTGTCAAAAATACTTACAGTTAAGGAATATTGGCGTTTGTTGGGTACCTATCGCCCCAATGCTCATAGGGTGAAAGGGTAGATTAAGAAATGTATGTAACAGAAAGAAGAAGGCGTGGCATGCCCCATAAAATTAAAATACACTCTTGATCAGCATCAAACATCAAGTCGATATGGAGGCGTTCTACCGTCCGTCCGTCCTTCTGTTTAAACAGAGAGATCTTGAAGACTATAACAGATAGAGTTTGTATATTTATACTCTCCTTTTGCCTCTTTAGTGTGTCTTATATGAATGTGTCAATCTTGCTTTAAGGGGTAGCCCGCTTCCAAATCTGTCCTTCGTTTTTAGAATTTGGTATGCAAATTTTTTTGTTTTGTGAAACCATAATAAATTATTGCGCACTATAAAGATTAGCTCTCATACAAACTAGTTCACCATTTTTGAGTTTTTGTGTGCACTGTTTTTGTTTATGTTTATACCCTACCCTTTTGGCAAAGGGTATACTAAGTTTGTGTAAACATATTTATCAGGCATAAGGAGGCTTGTCAGACCTAATAAAGTATATATATAGGGTGTTGGAACTAAGTAGCAATAAATCGCAGCGGGTAAACCTGTGACTATATTAATGTGAAAACCTACTTCATAAGCTTCAATTTTCAGTATGTGTCATTCCACTGAAGTGTAAACAACATATTTTTTTTGCTCTGTGAACATGTCGACTTTTGTTCCAACAAAACGCAAATTGCGGGAAGTTTTGCTTTTGTGCTTTCATTTGAAGAAAAAAGCAACTGAAGCCCATCGTACGCTTTGTGACTATGCTTACGGGGACTATGCACCGTCTATTTCAACTTGTGAGTACTGGTTTCGTCGGTTTAAAAGTGGTGATTTTGATACGTAGGACAAAGAATGTCCGGGCCAGCTCAAAAAGTTTGAAGATGAAGAATTGGAAGCATTACTCGATGAAGATCCGTGTCAAACCCTTCAAGAATTGTCAGAATCGTTGGGAGTTGACTTGTCAACAGTTGGCAAACGGCTCAAAGCCATGGGAATGATTCAAAAGCAAGGAAAATGGATGCCGTACGAATTGAAGCCAAGAGACGTCGAAAGGATATTTTTCACTTGTGCGTACAGCTGCTTCAACGCCATAATCGGAAAAGTTTTTTGCATCGTATTGTTACTGGCGATGAAAAGTTGGATCCATTACACCAACCCAAAGCGAAAAACATCATGAGGACCACCGGGCCATGCATCAACATCGACAGCTAAACCTTATAATAATGGTGCCAAGCTCATGTTATGTCGGTTGTTGTGTACTACGAAATGCTGCAACCTAACCAAACCATCACTGGTGAACGTTACCAACAACAATTGATGCAATTGAGCCGAACATTGAAGCAAAAACGGCCGGAATATGCCAAAAGACACGACAAGGTGGTTTTTTAACATAACAACGCTCGGCCACATGTTGCAAGATCTGTCAAGGAAACGTTGGAAGCGTTGAATTGTAATGTGCTACCCCATCCGCCTTATAGCCCAGACATAGCCCCTTCTAACTACCACTTGTTCAGATCGATGACCCACGTCCTGACTAAACAGCGCTTTACTTCTTACGAGGATACGAAAAAATGGGTCGATTCGTGGAATCCATATGCTGCCAAAAAGATGGCAAAATGTTGCAGCTAACAATGGACAATACTTTAAATAATATACATTGGTGCATATGTGTTAATTAAACCCCATAAAGTATATATATATTCTTGATCAGCACCACAAGTTGAGTCGATATAGACTTCGCCTGTCCTTCTGTCCGTCCGTCCGTCTGGATGTCTCAGATCTCAGGAACTATAAGAGCTAGAGACTTCAAACTTGAATATTTGTATTTTCCTTGACCATATATTAAATTTTGTAGATACCATGCCCACAACGCCCACCATGCCCATAATACGATATTTTGACTCCTATATATATAAAGTTTGTTTAATTTTTTTGTTTGTTTTGTTTTTAAATAATTTATTTTTATTTTTTGCAGAATCCAAATGTCTAAGTTTTTAGTCTCTAGCTCTTATAATTCCTGACATCTGAAGTACGACTTCAATAAAAAAATTGCTTTGTATGTTTCAACGTCATTTGTAACTTCACTAATGCATTTAATTCTTTACAATGTTGGAGCTTTACGCTTTGAAATAAATTTAAATATGGCGGTTGCAGTACATAGAATATCTCTTAAATAAAGCTTTGAAGTACAAGTATAAAAAAATATTTACTCTTTATATCTTTCCGTATCACTTTTACTAACATGACGCTTAGTATCTGATATATTTTAGGTAAAGTGTTTTATATATTGTATGGTAGTATGTGTGCATTGCTTTACACATATACACTCGTATATAAACTAGGTGAAGTTGCTAAGGACATGCCGCAAACTAGCACAGTGGTTGTTGTATTTATTTATTTGCATAGCGCCTTAAAGCATGCAAGACAAGTTCTTTTCGGCTAAATTTGAACTTATTCCATTGCAAAAGTTGCATTTGTAAATTCTACGGTTTGATGCTTTAAATATTTACAAAAAGCTTTAGTGGCAAATGTTTTTTTCTTTTTATTTCTTTAAATGTATGCGCACGTATGCGCCTTGAAGTATGCAACAGCATTAATGCATTTGTAGCATAACAAAATGGCGCGTTGCCACGGAAGCGCAGGAAGCATTGAAGTCAAAAGGCGCAGTAGAAAATCCTGCAGTTTGTTATACACTACTTTTTTAGTTGTTGATATTATTGGACTTACTTTGTACTTTGTCAGTGTGGGTGTGGAGTTGGGGTCCAACTGCATACTTTTTGGTTACCTTCATTGTGAATTCATATGGTGCAAGTTTAATGTTTATATTTGTTTTGCTACACTACTTTACTACTTCCTCAAGCCGCTTACGAGCGACTTACTTCATGAGCACATTGTTGCACTTCGTTTTGTACAGTTAGTTTAGAGTTTTATTTTTTTAACTTTTTTTTGGGGAAACCATTTTGCTTTTGTTTTTGTTACTATGACAATTTGAATTTCCGGTTTCAAGCGGAGGACTTATTACACACAGCAACGATAATTTTGTGTTTGAGTTTGGTTTGTGTACAATATCAGTTTACCGTGTATTACCTACATATAACCATAATCTTCATTTAACTCTTTACAAGACCAATAATTTTTATTCAACTACACAGAAAAAAAGGCATTCTAAATAAACGTTTAAAGTTTTTCTTTTTATCCGAAGGCGTACTTCAAAACTCAATTTTCTTCAATCATTTCTGAAAATAGAATTTACTCTCTCAGCTATTCCAATTTTTTTGCACCGGCAGTTAATGCAAAAAGCAATGGTTTGAGATTCGGGAACTCCATTTATCGGGTGCCCGTTAGCCTAGGTAGTTAAACAATGTCACTTCTCACCGTCGTTCGCATGAGTAATGGTTCGAAACCAGAGAATAAAAAAAATCAAACTTACTCTCTCAGCTGCTCCATTTTCACCGCACCGACAGTAAATGGGAAGATCAATGGGTTATGATTCGGCAACTCCATGTGTCGGGTGCCCGTTAGACGAAGTAGTTAAGACGATGACGCTTTGTATGTGTCTTGGTTTGATACCAGTGAAGAGTTTTCTAAAAATAGGAAAAAAACAAGAGAAAAAAAGTAACAACAAAAACACAAAAAAAAGAACACCTTTTTTGAGCCCTTTTGTACCTTAATCATTACACCTTGCAGAGGGCTAAATTTTAGAATTTCAGCTCCGTTATTGAACTAAGAGTTTGTACTTCGCTTAAGAAAATCCGTACTCACCATACTTTTCTACCGCTATGTATCATTCCAAGTACGGAAATTATGGTTTTTTTCATCAGTGTACGTAGTTGAATGTATTATTTCAAAGAAGACATTTGCTTTTGATATGGAATAATTGATTCCAGCACAATTCCTTATGGAAGGTCAGCCCAAATTTCGATATATTTGATTGTACATGCTATATTTATCGTAGAAGTGACGGTTATTCAGACAGAACATAAAGAAGAGATAGTGTACATATTGGGGGAGGGGTTTTTTTTGTTTGCAGAAGTCCACATTTGTAGGAAATATTATTGATTGTCATTTAACTGGGGGAATGGTAAACAACGATTCGTTCGCAAATGGCCCAAGTAGCACACATACATATGTCTGGGTGGTCACTGAATATCCGTTCCGGGGTGAGAAAACTGTTAGAAGACAAGCACTAAAATATTGTATATCATTAACCATTTTTCCCCTTAATATAGGGTTGGTGCGCTGAGTTTGCTTCCCTCCACCTCAAAAAAATTTTTACAAGTGAAACCACAGAGTAAGTCTCGAATTCAAACGATTTAAGGCACATGGTTTGCGGATATGCACCTGGAATATCCGGTTTCTCTACACAGATTTTGCAAATATTCAGCTGGTTTCGTGGTTCGTGGTTAGAAGGAAACAGGGTCTCGTCTCCAGTTTCATACCTGTGAACGAGCGCCCGGCCGCGATATGTAACAAGTCTAAGTATTGAATTAAGTGTAATAATTAAGTGACTTTTTGAATTTTTCTGTTAATAGACTACGCTCAAATTTTAATCAATCTACTTCATTAAGTATGTATTTGACTGCGTTTGAAAGCAAATATGACGGACAGAAATCAGAATGTTACCGCCCCGAACCCACCGAAGAAAATCACTGTTTCTTCTACTGCTTGGTCGCTGATGTGCTACAATGGATTCATATTTTATCTACGTTCATGAAACAGTGCAACAACTTGACAATTTTGAGGTTAACCAACGTCAAACACTACTTCGAATTTATCACAAGATTACGTTTGACTTCAATTTCGGCCCCAATCTGTTTCATGTCCGTCTGTCTGTCTTTCATGTTAGCTTTCAATGACTGTCAAACATAAACCCAATGATGCAGGTATTGTACTTCAGGGACTACCTCAAATCAATGTAATTATAAAATTCAGCGACTACTCTCAAATCAATATAAATCGAAAATCTAAAAGCCACTGACTTATGAAATTGCCCTCGTACTTATTAGCCTAATTTGTGCACACGCCCCGAAGAAAACGAAAGACGATGCGACCAAAGACTATTTTTATGAGCGTCTGGAAATCCTATACTTACGCTGCCAAAATCATGATGTCAAAATCGTGATTGGCAATTGCAACGCTAAAATGGAGAAGGAAGGAATCTTTGGCCCGACAATCGAAAAATTTAGCCTTCACGACGCTATCTGCTGCAATGTAGAGCGTCTATCGTCTTCACGTCCCAACACTCAATGAATGCTAGACCGTCGAAGTCTTTTTAGCCAGACCCTTCCAAGATATACTCCATGGATATGGAGTGACAAACTCTTGGTATGAGGAAGAGTGTCGCCAAACTACTGCACTGAAAGACGCCGTTGGAAGAACTCTGCAGACGGGCTGTTAGAGAGCAACATTGAGAGTAACAGGGAGAGAAGAAACGCTTTTCAGACAAAAAAGAAAAGAGCAAGAAAGACGTTCGCTTGAGAATGTTGAAGTGTTATGCTAGAAATGAAGCTTCCAAACTTTATAAAAAGATCAAAGGACCGAAGGTTTTAAGCCCGGAGTTTCTTTCTGTAAAGACGGAAAGAGAAGGATTGTTACAGTTGCACAGAAATCATTGATAGTATGGAAAAGTCACTTCTCTAACCTGCTTGGAGGCGATGAAGAGAACAATGCCGCCGATGGAGAACGATGGAGAAGTATTTCTGGTACCAGTTGATTATGGCTATCTTGTACATCAACCGAACTATAATAAGGTCAACTCAGTAATTAAAAAGCTGAAGTATAACAAAGCGGTAGACTCCGATGAGCTGCCAGCTGAGTTATTCAAGACCGGTGTCGTTGAGTTGGTATTTTGGATACAGCAACTCTTAAGCAAGATATGGCCCGATGAATGCATGCTCATCGATTGGAAGAGCAAGCTGTGTGCGCGAACTATTGTGGAATAAGTCTACTTTCTGTCGAATATAAAATACTGTGTAAACGGCTGGAGCCGTTCACGGGTATACTGAAAGGACAGTATCAGCATGGTTTCAGACGAAAAAGGTGGAACAGTGACCAAATTTTTATTATATGACAAATCCTGGACATACCACAGTTAACGTTTTCACTTGTTGTTGGTTTCTTTTTGGGTATCATTTAATTCATTATAGACTATACAATCTTTATAATGAGCTGTATGATCTTCCAGAATATTGCATTGTAGATAAAATGATATACCATAGGCATCGCTAACGTTTGCAGAAGTAGGGGCGGAATAATACAGTATTTTTTTTTTAGCAATACTGTAGTAAGTGAATAAACTGATTAGCTCTATTTCTATGGTGCCATTCTTTTTAATACAAATTTTTAGCGCATTATTTATTTGTTTCCTTTTTTGCTCTAATACTTTGAGTACTAATTTCCAAAAGCCAATATTATTGTATTACATATAGTAAACGCGTAGATATTTTAAGCCTAAACGAAACGAAATAAGCCGTTTCAGGTCAACTACTTCATCTCTTTATCTAAGCTATTTTCCGCTACTTAGCTGCAAAAATTAAATTTCTAGCGGATGTCTGTCTCTACTAGTTAACCAGCCAGGCAAATAGCCGCGCAGTGTGCTACAAAAAAAGCAACCAAACGAAAAATATTTTAATAAAGGAAGTTTATTTAGCAAATAATGCAGTTTATCTTTCACTTCAAACCCGTTTTGCTGGAGCTGTTGCTCTAGCTGCCGCCCACACCCAAAGTCAGCAGTCAACATTATTCTCATCCTCCTCGTTGTCGTCGTCCTCATCGTCGAGGCGGAAATAAGTAAAAATGCATTTGCATACTTTTGGGCGTAAAATTAGCTAAATAAACAGCAACAAACAGCATCCTCGCACTCACTACTGCTGTCCTGTCAGAAAGACGACAAATGCCAACGCGAATTGCGAGATGCGACTTGCGACTTGCGACAATGCAAGGCAAATGCTATTATTTAATTTAACAAGGGATTTTGGGATGCAGCACAGCATACTAAATGAACGAACGGAAATGCATTCGCACCAACGGACATAAAGCAATAAAGGGTTAAGCCCTAAAGTAGTCTCATCAACAGCAAACAAAAGCAACAGAAAGATTTACAATTTATTGTGGAATTTTAATATGTTTACATTTTAATTGAGGTTAAGCATGGATTTTATTTGAAGGAGCAAAAAATTCGAAAAAAAAAAATAAAATTGACAACATTTTAAATTCGGTAGAAACGAAACTTTGATATCCAATTATTTCCACCATGTATATAATTTCACCATTATGTGGTGAAGTAATATTTTCATGATGTCACTGTTTTACCGATTCGATTTGGTTAAAACTTTTGTTCTGTCAAATTTAAAAAAAGCGTTTGATCAGCCTTATAGACTTATAGAGAGATCCTTTGCAATAATTGGTACAGGGTATTAAACTGTCGTGCAAGTCACAGGAGACTTATAGAGAGATCCTTTGCAATAATTGGTACAGGGTATTAAACTGTCGTGCAAGCTCATACTTGTTCATTGTATTCAATAATTTGGAAAATTTTGAAAAGATTTCCGAAATTTCTGATGGTTTTGGAGCAAACTCCGACCCAAACTGTCACATTTTCATTGTGCAATGGTGTTTCGTGAATTATGTTAGGAATTTTAGTTGATCATATGTTGACGGTGCCATCAGGCTCGAAGTTAGCTAGCGGGGCCTAGCTAAAATACTTCTATGTATTTTCACCACGTATATAATTTCACCACGCTGTGGTGAAGTAACAGTAGTGTTGAATTAATATTTAAATGCTCACTTGTTCGCCTATTTGATTTGGTAAGCTATTTTGGTTTATTTCGTTCAATCAGCTATGCTGCCGGAATTCAAGTGACGTCGCACGACACAATATGCGTAAGAAGTTTATGACCAAAACATGGGGTTTCCATTTTACTAACTGTGGTAGTTATATCACGGAGGAGTTGGCCTTAGATGTGATTTTTCATCAGTCAGAAAAAGTATTCTTATGTAGTACGTACATATATAAATATATGGAGTCAACAAGTCCTCTCCTAATGCGATACATAGTTGGTGTCACACTAGGTATGAAAAGTATAACAAGAAACCACTGTAATCAAGTGAGCTCGACTACACTGTATCCAGTCTAATGATCTACATTTGAACAGATAAATATGATTATATGCTATATTTAATAGTGGTCTAAGCTAAAACTATGTGGAACATATTCCACCACACCAATTTTAATGTTTTTGGCTTTAGGGATGGGTTTATTAGGTGATAGTTTCATATGAGGATTAGCTCTTAGTAGTTCCACATTATAAACTTGATCTGACTAGTTCCTAGGAGAGTCAAAATATTAAATTTCGATGGCTTTAATTGTTATTGTCGCATAGAGGTCGACGTTTATACAATAGGATATGAAGTTATGGATGACACTCAAGTATATAACTATATGTACATATGCTTAATCGGATCTATCACGCCTCCTTTAGATAGTTACATACATATGCAAAATCTGATAATACACTTTTCATACTAACAATAAGTGTGCAAGCTATCCATTTCGTTGGAAAATAAATGTATATATTTTATTTATGCAGTATTTTCGGTATAAATGTCAGTTGAAGTTGGATTGGCGCTTGAGTGACAAACAATGGCGTCGTAGAATGAAGCCAGCCAGTAAAGACTAATATAAAAACGCAAAGAAAATTAAAAAAAAAGCGAAAGTACAAAATCCTTTGCATACTTAAAGGCGTGTTATGTGCTTGACCGCATCATGTGGTTGGTTGCCTGTGATTGAGAATGAAAAATAAAAAAAAATATATATAAAAATACAATATGAAAATGAACAAAAACCATTGCCAAGTGCCACAAACACGCTTTTCTCTAAAGTGCAACAAATGCCAAGCGGCGAAGCAAGAAAAACACTACCAACAACAACAACAACAATTTGAAGTAGCAGCAACAGGAAAACTGTTGAGAAAATCCAATGGCAGCAGAAGGGCTTCATGGCACAGTTGAACAACGTGTACAAAAATGTATGTGTACCCATATAAAAATGGCAGTAAATGTAACTCAAGCTTAAATCTGCTGAATAGCATTGTTAAGAGGCATTAAAGCAAGCGGAAAAACAAACAAAAAACAAGAAAAAAAACGTTAACTTCGGTTGAACCGATGCTCTAATACCATTCACACGAAATTGTAAATAGTATTGTAAAACATAAAAGTGGGGGTTTAAATAGGGGCTACCCCAAAAATTGGGTGGACCACGCCCATTAGTCTATGTATGTTAAGCGACTGTCTATAAAAAGACAACATATCACATTTTAACTTAATATTGACTTTAATAAATAAGTTTTTCTTACAAAAACACAAAATTTACCAGTAGGTTTGTATGGGGGCTACCCCAAACATTGGGCGGGTCCCACTCATTAATGTATATATCAAGAATACGTCCACTAAAAGTCACCATATCAATTGTTAAGTTGATATTGACTACAATAAAAAAGTTTTTCATACAAAAAGTCAAAAGTGGGCGGTGGGTTTGTATGGTGACTACCTCAAAAAGTGGCGTGGTGAGTCAATCTTGATACTCTAATAAACTGCAATAAAAAGAAGTGTATGGGCAAAATTTCAACTGGATAGCATAAAAATTGGTTGCCAAAAAATGCGCAACAACATACAGACAGACAGGCGGACAGACAGACGGACATGTCTAGATCGACTCGTCTCGTCGAGCTGATCAAGAAGATATATACTTTATGGGGTCTACGATGGCTACTTTAATGCGTTACAAACTTTGAGACAAACTGATAATTTTGCTATAGTTAAAAATAATGAAACATCAAAACAAGTTTAAGAAGCGCTAGACTGTATCTGAATGATCGGTGCACATGTACAAAATTTTTAATCTGAAATTCTAGGCGTATGCTACTGCTAAACCTTACAATTTCCTTCTTGACAGTTAGGATCAGTGAGTCACAATGGATAACTGAGCTTCTAAGATAGTATGGTGCAGTAACGAGTCTACGCAGGAGCTGTGACTGAAACCTTTGCAGGATATTTACATTTGAGTTGGAAACCGTGTCCCAGAGCTGTAAGCCACATGTCCATACTAGCTTTTTTATTGCCTTGTATAACAGGATCTTATTCCTCGAAATCAGCTGCGAACTTAAATTCAGCAGCTAGATCATCTTGATGACTTTGACATCCAACTGCTTTCTTTTTAGCTTTATGTGTGGGGTTGCAAAGTAAACCTTCGGTCTAGTGTTGGGCCAAGATACTTTACTGTGCTGATCATGAGAATGAAATTGCCCTTGAGAAAAACTGGAGGTCAGGTGGTGTGTCTCTTTGTGAAAGTTACATGAGAGGATTTTTCTGCATTCATTCCTTTATTCCATCTAATGAACCAAGTCTCTAGTAGGTGAAGCTGATCCTGAAGAAGACTCGACGCAGCAATCGGATCGCCATCAGTTGCCAAGAGAGCAATTTTGTGGACATACGTGGCTATCATTAGCTTATCGTCCCTGACTAATGGTAGGTCAGCATTAAAATACGTGTATAAAACAGGGCTTAACACACTGCCCCGTTCAACTCTAGCTCGGACGGATTTTAAGTTCGATATTTTATCCTTGCAGTCGACGTAAAAAGTAGGATCTTAATACCAAATAGTATGATGCCGGCAGCAGAGATTTGATTTTTTCCAAAAGTCCAGTATACCACTTTCCATCAATTGCTTGGCGATTTTGTTCGACGCCATCATGGGACATGATCAAGGGAATGACATTGCCCTTGAGAATCATGTGACATTCATCTAGCAGTACTCGACCCAGAAATATTCTTTCGAAAATGTTTAACAGTATTGTCAGTAAGCCAATGGTTTGTACTAAGGTTTTCTAGTTTTAAGTTGATTGACCTACACGATAACCTCGGTTAATTCGACGGAATGAATCGGCCGGACAATTTCACATAGAGCATAAGTGAAATCTAGAGTCTCTTCATTATTCGCATGCACGCAGAAGTCAAAAGGTGTAAAGGTAGTTTCCAGGTGATTGCCGAATTCCTTAGCTTTCTCTTTACACAACCTATACCACATTCTCTCGGATTCTTCTTCTTCTCTCGGATCTTGACGGCCCAGGGAACAAATGTGAAGATCGGTATATAAATTCTCCAAGTAGTAGCCGGAGTTGGGATTATCAACTTCATGAATGTTTCGCGCAAGCTGCTCGATCTCATCCTTAATTTCTACCCCTGAGCTAAATTTTTTGTTCGACATAACAGCATTCTCCAGCCAAGAGCGAAACAACGTCTGGTTGGTGTTTTTCCTGACTACATTTTGCGGCCTTTCAATACACCAACCCGCTGGAACATTTGTAAACATAAGAATAGCTTTAAGTTCCCAACGGATATACGTAACAAGGTGCACCAGCGGTTGGCAACATATAACAGCTTGATATTCTTCGGTGAAAAAAAAAAAATGTATACTTCAATCTATTGTATAAAATTTAAAAATCTTTGTTTTATTTTATAGATAAAAACAAAATCTTAAAACTGATTGAGCTCCCTTAACAAAAGAAGTAATCGTTACAAAAATCTTGGGAATTGAGGCGGGAAGACGGTAGAGGTGTTTCCTCAAAATAAGAACTTAAGCATCTTTTAAACTGAGCAGCTTCTCCTTATGAGTAAAAGTTGGCGATTTGTTACTTATTAGCAGTCTTGAATGAACTATTTGTAAGTCATAGGATATTTTAAAATTGTGAATCGAAACTTTGTAATTCGCAATTAGTTTAACTTCTTTTCTATTACGCAAATAATAATTTACGCATATTTCCTCGTTTTTAGGAGCAAGTAAATCGTATAGCTATGGTTCTAAAAATCACCTAAATTTTAATTCGATTTCAGCGTTTCAATTGTTTTTCTAATATAACTCATAGTTTACTTACTACAACGTTTTTCGTCATTTTGCAGCGCTATCGTCCCGAATATATCGAGGATTATGAAAAAATTGGCTACAAGCATACACTCGCCACATTCTATTCAAAATCCTGTTTCTGGTGGCTGACACCTTTGCTATGGTTCGGCTATAAGGAACCATTGGAATTGGAGGATCTCGGACAGATGCGTTTGGAGGACAGTGCACGTGCACACTACGATCGTTTTCTGCTCATCTATAAAACAGCAAAAGGCGTAAGTAACAGCAACTAATATACTATATCATTGTACATTAACTGCATTTCAATTTATTAATGGTTTTAATGAATGCATAAACGCTTGAACGAATAATTAACTGCTGTGCACTACATTAAACATGAAACTATGGGCAAAAATTCGATTTTTGTTTGGCATAAAGTATAGATATTGGCATATCTATATATTAATAGGCAAGTGCAAAACTTTCACAGCATTTGTAACCCCCTTAAGCCCAACATATTGCATTGATTTTTATTTTTTTGTTAGACTGGCTTCAAACCGGTTGTCGACTGCAACATGTTGAGCCCAACATGTTGGTCATACTTAACGCTCTCAGCATTAAAGGAACACTCAAGAGAGCGTAAACGTTTAAACAGGCTATCCTTATGTTGATCATACTTAGGCCTCTGAGCATTATCAAATGGTACTGAACTGTTTTGTATTGTCGCTATAATGGTTGAATTTCAGCCATAGAGAGAACACTAGTTGTAGTAAATTTTGGCGCAGAAACTAAATTTGTGTATTTTGTTTTAAAGACTTCGTTGGACTTTGGTTCTTTCATCTATATTAAACTTTAAGAAAATGTTGAATCGATTAGATCGTGATACTTAACTACTGTTGCCATTAATTATGCTCTTCACACTTATTCTCTTTCTGGCAGCATATGGCTTCCGCGTCAGAAGAACGACTCGTTACAAGATATTGGTATCCTCGTAATTATGAGAGCCAGGTCAAACCTATTCAATTGGAACAAGTAGTAATCGGAAGAAGCACTGTCTGGTGACTTGGGGTAGGAACTTTCATTTGTACATTTCTCACTTGTTTTTATAAGAGAATTCTCCTGCTGACAAAATTACTTGATAGTGTCTCTGTTCGAATTGCGGTCGTTCTTCTTCAATACTGGGCTTAAAACAATCAATTGTTGTTGGTAGCAATTACACATTATGGTTTCATTGGGTTTGATTAGCTTATAGTGGACTACATCCAGCTGATCCCACCAAATACAGAGCATTAGCTTCGATCCATGGATAGTTGGCTTCGCCGTTGATGGTGATTGTTGACCGAGCTTAGACCATGACTATTTGCATTTTGGATTGTCGTAGCGGATCCACTTATCATCGCCTCTTACAATTCCTTGAAGAAATCCCTTCTATTTCTGTCTTTTAAGCAGCTGTTCTCAGTTTCAACTCGTAAAGCAACCAAATATCCTGGCTTCTAGTTCTTTGAATTGAACTCTTCTTGACTTTGACACCATTCTTCATTCAGCAATGCCTCAAATTATTCGTGTTCAAAAATGTTCGCTTTGTCGGTTTTTGACATGAGAATCACCACTCTTGAAGCGTGGTAACCATTCACAATACGTTCGAACACTAATAGCATACGCAGGGGCGAATGCAGAACGCTCTCTGGAAGGGGCGGGGGGATGTACTAGTCTTGGGGAGGAACTCTACTAAAAAAAAAACCTATTATTTTATGAAAATGAGGCACAAATAAATGTTTTCATAGTGAACAAAAATGCTGTTGGGGGGGGGGGGATGGGTGGTATAAGCGTTCTCCAGTTCCACGCCATGGATCCGAAAATGTCATAATTGTCTGAGATTTTTAATCACGAAAAACTTAATGATGTTAACACAAATCGACTACTGTTGACATAAAATTATGTTTATGGTCCAAGATGCACAAAGGTACTATAGCCTGTCTATAATGTGTCATGGGCGTAACCAGAACGCGGGGGAGGAGGGGGGTGGGGTGGGGTTAACGGGGGAATGTACTACTACTTCTATCTGAAATACGTAGAAAATTTAACAGAAAATGAATTCAGTTTTAAAATCTAAAAACGTTAAAAATTTGACATTTATGCCAAAAAAATCGACTATTTGTCCCATAGTGCATCGTCGCCATTTTCATTTTGCAAAACACAAATGCAGGCTGTACGCCATTTTATTGGGTTTTTCACTTAAAAATGTGCGTTTTTATTTTATTTTTGTTTAAATTAAATAAAAATTTCATTAAGAAAATATTTTGCGCATTTTGGAATTGTACTCGATTATTTATTTGCACGGCGTAGTATAATAAATTTTAAATTAAATATTGAATATTGTGTGTGGCGACAAGAAAATGGCCAACGTATGCAAAAAAAAAAAAAGAATCGGATGTCGTTGGCCATTTATTTGATAACAAAGTAAAAGTATTGCTGTATCCAATGAAAATATTGTTTTAATTTATGCGCTTTTATTTATTAAAACGTTAAAATACATTTTTATAAATATTCGCTTTTGCATTTAATGAGATCGAGCGTTGTAAACATAATTATCGAGGTGTTTGTCCGTTTGGAATACTATAAAAATTAATGGCCGAAGGCATTAAACTCAACAGATGCGTAAAGCGTACAGAGTGCACAATTGACGAGGGTAGTTGGTAAATAATTAATAGTAAAAATATCTGTTGTGCTTTTGGTTAAAATTCTCCATAGCAAATTTCATACTAATATCTCAAAGATTTAGGGAATAACGAGCATACATACACAGAGACAGACAGACAGACAGACAGACACACGAATGATACTTTCGATAGTGACCGACGGTGCCATCGACAGTTTCGTTTTCACATCACCAAAAACTAAAATTTGCGCATTTATTTGTGGCGTCTTTACAAATAATATTGGTGAACAAATTTAATTTTCATTAAAATCAGAAGCAATACAAAGAAATGGATCGCTTTCTTCAAAGAGTTATAATGCGTACTTTTAAAGTAATTATAAAGTATTTTGACTAACTATGTGTCGCGAATTTAAGGTAAACGTCGTAGCACCCTCACATTCAGTGTGTCGAGCGCTGAAAGTCAGACTTGCGATTGCAGCAGCACGGAAATGTCAATATACTTTTATTCTTAAACCAAAAATTTTGGATAAAATAAACATTATTAATATATTTTATGGATTTTTTTGTTTAAATACAAACCAAATATCTATAATATTTTCGTCGACTATCGAAAAAAACTATGGTCGACTATCGATGGTTTTGAAATTACTATTGTCGACTATCGATAGCGCCGACTAGCGATAGTTCTCCACCTCTACTAGCAACACAATGTTGATGAGATTGACATATTCAGAGTTTACATATGTAGAGTTTACATAGAGAACCTGAACTTAATTGTTGGACAACGACAGAGAGGGAGACCGAGCATACGTTCGAAATACCAAGTCTTTGACGGCTTCTGCAAACTTATTACGAGTAATGACAACAACTGACACCAGCCACTTGACTGTAGCGGTAAGTGCGCCTTCCTACGTTTGGTCATGACTAGTGTATAGTTTTAGCGCCACATAAATAAGTAAGCAACGTAAGTCTCACTTTGACATACTAACTTTAATAGATTAAATATTTCTCAAATTTCACGAAATGACGTTTGACGTCAGTTGGTCGTTCTGCCTGTCCGCCTTTCATGCCGTCAATGTAGTTTTCAACAGCTGTTTTGCAACGCCGAAAATTCGAACACGGTGTTGACTTTTTTATCCGCCCTCGTATAATAGCACTTACTTACAATGTAACTGTATTTACTGCCACATTTTGAAGCCTCTAACTTGAGTTTGTTGGTGTATCTGAAAAAATGTATGCAACCGGAGCGTGTAAACTCCTGCACTGACAAAATCGCTTCAGCTCCCGATCGGAAGTCATGGTATAACTATACGCTCTATTAATTGCAACGTGTTTTTTTTTTACACGGCAAGGAGCAAATGAGTCATTAATGAAACTGCAAGAGAAGAAAACCCAATTAATATTATTAATGTTAATACTATTAATTGTAAATATGTCGGGTATGTCCGCACTTCTTTTGCTATGCAATAAATTATTAATTATGAACAAAAAACAAAACAAAAAAATACATGTTGTGAAACATCTTTAGCGGTAGTATAAAATACATATTTGTTTGTTTGGTTATTATTAATAATTTTTTTTTGTATTTTAAATAAAAAAATAATATGTATACATAATGAAAGTGCAACAAATTGAATACGCATTACGCATACGTCAGGTGTGTCGCTATATAATATTTTAATATCCTTTTAATTTTTACTAGAGTTCTTCTGGTGGTCGAAACCCAACATTAAGAAAGTACCCAATATTGTGGATATAATACGTAATATTTGTATCTCTATTCTTCTAACTGAAACCAAACAAACCGAAAGAAACAAAAAAGGTAGCAGCTAATACAAATTGAGAGAGCTGAGAGAGAGGAGAGAGTCTTTGTGATTGGCCGAAGGTGTTACCTGGGTTTTGCCTACCATAGATGCAAAACTTTAGAAAAAAGAATTACATTCGTCCATGCTCCTCTTAACATTCTTCCCCATACAAAAATAAAATAAAAACAAATCAAGCGAATACGTTGGGTTTAAGATGGTTGAAAACGGTGTGAATAATTGTCGCTTGCTTATTTATATATAGTTGCTCTGTATCAAAAGGGACAAGGGTATAATAAGTATGTGCGAATACATGTAATAGCCAGAAGAAGGCATGATAGAACTCATAAAGTGTACAGCATCGAAAATTATGTCGATTTATATAAAGACATCACGGAAACTCTATATCCTGCATCTGCTTAGAGAGTGGATCTAGCTGTGTTGTGATCCAATCCAATTCTTTCTAGAAAATAACATCAAAACACCACTCTTACAGCATACCATTGAGGTTTCACATAGTATTGCCCTAGTCCTTACAAGTTGTAGTCAAGATATGGCACTGGATCAATCCTTTGAAGAACTATGTGAAAAATAGATGATCCAGTCAATTTTGGAATCGGAAATGACATTAGCAATAGTTGACACTAAAATAAATCAAAAACCAATGGCTTCCTGAAATACCATCTTGCCGTCTCAATTCCCAAGATTTTGGTAAGGAATACTTCTTCTGTTACGAAAGCCCATTGATTGAGACTGTGTCCAACTCTCTCCTATTGTTTTTTCATGCCATTTTAAGCTCATCTTCTCCATGGCGGATTCCTCAAATTACCGGGGAATAAGCCTCTTTTCAAAAGGATACAAAATTCTGTCCTGCGTACTGTGTAAACGGCTAGAGCCATATACGAATGCACTGATAGGCCAGTATCAGACGAAAGCGGTCGATCAGTGACCAAATTTTCACTTTACGCTAAATCTAGGAAAAGACTCATGAATACAACAAAGACACACACCACCTATTTGTCGATTATAAGCCCGCTTTAGAGACGTCAATAAGAACGAAGTTCTTAAACTCCCTATCTAAACTTGGTATCCCAGCAAAGATCGTTCGTCTTTGCATGATGACGCTATCACACTCCCAAAGCGTCGTCAGAGTAGGAACCCTCTCCGAATCCTTTGATACGAAAAGACTTTTTCAATCTCTTGATGGAGTATATCCTACGCCACTGACCATACGTACAGCGGTCGGGCACGATCTTCCATAAGGAAGTGATGCTACTCGCATATGTTAATGATATTGACATCATCGGCACGAACAAACGGCGAGTTAGTAGGGCGTTCTCGGAGATTGAGAAACAGTCACGTCTCATGGGCCTAGCGGTGAACGAGGACTAGACGAAGTATTGGACGGTCTGTGAGTATGGAGAATTTCAACTTTAATGTTGTAGAAAACTTCGTTTATCTGGTAACGGAAATTACCAGCGACAACAACGTCAGCCGAGCGATCAGACGAAGAATGACGCTTGCTAATCACTGCTACTTTGGGCTCAGCAAGCAATTTAGAACTAGAGCCCCCTCTCAAAGTACGTAGATAAAAATCTATAAGACAATGATAATCCCGATCCTGCTTTATGGCGCAGAAGCATGGACCCTGATATCGACGGATACAGCGTCCTTAGGAGTGTTCGAGAGAAAGATTCTTCGTAGGATTTTTGGACCCCTTAGAGTTGGCGTCGAGTTTAGGAACCGTATGAACCACGAGCTGTATGATGAGGTTGACATAGTCCAGCGCCTTAAATTCTAGTGGCTGCACTGGGCTGGCCACCTCATCCGGATGAACCCCGAAGCTCCAGCGATGGAAACCTGAACTTGATTGGTGGACGGCGTCAGAGAGGACATCCGAGCTTAAGATATCAAGATCAGGTCTATGATGACCTGAAGAAGCTCCATATTGCCACTAAACTACAACGAATTCTGCGCTTTCCTACGTGCGGCCTTGACCGATAGACGGCTGTAGAGCCATCTAAGTAAGTCAGTAAGATAGCGATTTCCTGGTGTAAGAATTGTAGTGAAGGTATGCCACTTGCTCAATCCTGGGAAGAATAATGTGGGTTATACATTTTCCAATGGGTTTTTGGAATGGGCGCTGCAATCAACAATATTTGGAAAAAGAATATATACAAACTAGCGGACCTCCCCTTTCCCTGCCACTCCTCCCCCACCATCCACGTGCTTCTTATTGAAAAAAAAAAATGGAACATATTTCCAAAAAAATTTCCGTTTATCCAATCGCCACGGAACTTCACAGGATTACCCACGGGACTATTTTGAATATTGCCACAAAGTTTGATCAAAATCGGTTGAGCGGTTTCGGAGTCTATAGGGTATACACATACATACTTCCATTTTGTATTTATAGATAAGGTGACTACCAAAAATACCCTGTTCCCGCCTCAATTCCCAAGATCTTTCTAAGGAGCCCATATTCTGTTGCGGGAGCCCAATGATTCTGACTATCTACCACATTATCGAATGGTTTCTTGTACCATTTTAAGTAAATCCTCTCTAGAATATGTCACGCTTGGATACTAAAGAAAACATAAAAAAAAAATACATGAAATGATTCGATGATGTGAGAGATAGACAGAACCATTAGGCTCCCGCAACAGAATATTGGTTTCTTGGAAATTGAGGCTAGAACAAGGTATTTCACATATACAGATTTAAGAAAACTAGGAATAAAAGTGTTGTTTTAATTAGTAAAAAAAAAATATGATGTTTTTCTTTTTGATTTTTATTTTAACAGTGATCGCTGTAACAGTTTAAAATCACGGTGATTTCAAAGTAGCAGTCATGATAATCACTGCTACTCAAAAATCACTGACTAGCTCATATCTAGTTCTTATTCAAGTGAACAGCGGTGTATAAGTTCTTGTACTTCAAATTTTCTTACTACTTGTACAAGTTTTTGCTTGCTTGGTTATTATTATAATTTTTTTTTTAAGTAAACGTAATAAAAGTGCAGCAAATTGAATACGCATACGCCATAGCATTTTAATATCCTTTTAATTTTTCTGATTATGTTTTTTTTTTGCATTTCATTTGCAGCAAAATGCCGATGTTCCACCACCATCTTTGTGGTATTGTTATATAAAGAACAGTTGGCGCATGTTTGCACTGGGTGGCATTTTAAAGCTCTTTGGTGATTTATTTGCATTGATTGGTCCACTTGCGATACAGCAAATAGTGCAATATATTGAAATCCTTTATGGCGACCACATTGCCGCGGCTGCAGCAGCAGCAGCAGCAGCAGCAGCAGCATCAGCATCAGCAGCACAACAAATACCACAGCAATACTCTGGCGGCAACGGCAACATCAGCAGTAATACATCAATAGCTGGCCCAAAGGCAGACAATCTCTACAGTGGCCGTGCCAACAGGAACATTAGCATACGCGCAACAGGATCAATTTGGTGGCCAAATACAGAGAACAGTAACAACGACAACATGGACAGCGACAGCGACTACGTTGACAATGTCTATAATCGAATTGCTGCTGTCACAACTGGCCTCAATGTGAAAATTTACTATCCAACTTGTTTAGATTTAGTAATGAATGGCTGGGCTATAGCCTGGCTAGTGCTGCTTGCTGCACTCACACAGGCTGCATTGTCGCAGGCATCGACGCATATACTCAATATGACTGGCATCAGGATTAAGACATCGCTGCAGGGTCTAATTTATCGCAAAACATTGCTACTCAATTCGAGTTGTAGCAACGCGAGCGATGATGATAATGAAGCTGATACTGCTGATTATGATGTTGTTACAACAGCCACAATTACTGCAACACAGCTGCAAAATGAAGGTGTTGAACATAGCGAAAAGTTGTTGCCGGCAACGTTTGATGACAGCAATAAGCCTAAGCCACAACCAACCGGAGTACAATCAAAATCAAATACAACCGAAGAGCTGCCGGAGCGCATGAGCTGTAAGTACATATTTTGATTTGTAACTATTTGCAATCTAAAATATACATACATATGTACGACGTATCTACATGCAATACGTATCTAGAGGTGGTAAATCATACACTGTACTGTAGTCCTGTGTAGAGCTACAAAGCGTCATGTTTGTTTGTTGTCTGCTAATTGAAATTTTTAGACTGCAAATGTATGTGTGTGTAGATAGATTTAATACTCTCAGCTTTTGTAAGCATTTGTTGGTAGTCTGATGCATTTATACTCGAAAATGATTCCACATAGATTTCGATTTTAGTCAATTGTGCAACAAAGAACGAAATCCCAGATTGCACTCGTTTATAAAGCTAAAATAAAACAGAAAATATCTAAATTTGAGATTCCAACTAAAATATAACGACAAAATATACTCGTTACGTCTTTTATAAACTAGCCCGGATATGTTTATGTCAATTTAACTAAGATCTCTGTCTCTTTTATGATATGGAGAATAACCTTAGATGAGGTATTTCGGACCTTGTCTTGTAAATGGGTTGTTCATCCGCTCATTTCTGAGCATGGCCTAGGCGGAATATCGCATGGGCAGATGAGGATCGTTTCTAAGACTTGGTGTCAGAGTTAGGATGGTGGAGGCCGTCCTGACGGAAAACGGGTTCAAAATATAACGTCTTTTGGACCCTAGTTATGTTAATGTTAATTTGACGATGCTTAAGTTCATTTATATAAGTCTAAGCGACTGGGCAAGAGAACTGAGAAGCGTCTACCGAAACGCAAATCCCTAGTCAAAATATCTAATACATTGCAGATTTCGATGACAGAGATAAGTTTACGAATACTAGAGTGATCCAGTTCACTTAGAGTCAGACTGTTTACAATCTGAAATATCAGATCCTAGTAGTGTAGCTCTTGAGGATTGAGTAAAAATGTGCAGCGGAGGTATAATGATGATCACCTCTATTGCGGCAGTGGGACATGTTCGCATGTCATCTGACATGCTTAGGCAATTAAGCCGTTGCAGTTTGTCGCACTGCCTTACTGCACAGGTTTGTCAGCAGTGTAGGGACCATACAAGGACGACGTAGTGACTATGGGTCTTACTCTTAAGGTGTAGTATATCTAAAGGATTAACCTTGGGGAGAAGACCCACGACCGACTTAACAGGCATTTATATTTCCATAAGGCAGTTGTTGCCTTGTTGAGAGTGTTTTTAAGATGCGTTTTCTTATTTAGTCTTTTGTCATGGGTTACCCCTAAAAACTTCATTTCATCGAATAATCTTAAAAGAGTGTTTTGAATGTACACTGCACCCAGATCCAATTTGTACTTCCTAGAGAAGGGCACTGACCGCCTTCTGTGGCTTTCTAATGAGACCCACCTTAGCACACCAATTGGTCACAATTAGAAGAGCCCTAAACTCCTCGAGACCAGGATCGCCAGTTCATCAGCATATTCAATAGTAATGTTCCATTGTGAACTCGTTTGTGAGCTCGATTAGAAGGTCGTCTATCACAAGGAACCAAAGAAGTGGCAAACGGACCCCCCTTTCGGACATCCCTTGAGCGCCCTAATACTAACAGACACATTGCCAAGAGAGGAAGTTATGTCACGTTGACTTAACATAGCTTCAACCTAGGTAATGGTTAGCCATATCCTATGTTATCAAAAGCACTGTCAAATACGACGGTCACCTTCCTTCAAGATCGCGGTATATAACCCAAGTTGAAACTAGCCCCCATGAGATGTATCAGAAGGTCGGTCACGACATCTAAACATTTCTAAAGCAGATCCCGAAAGATATCATCTCCCCATGAGGACTCAAATAGTTGCAAAGAAATGATAGCCCATCAAACTTTGTTCTTATCAAGAATTGCGCCAGATAAGCTGAAGTTGAAGTTGGAGAGTTTGGATCAATACAACAACACATTATTTTATAACTTTTGATGGACAAACCTAAACAGTGAATGGTAAAAATGAAAACTAAAATATAAATAATGAAAAAAATGTTATAAGGAATCATAGCATGCATTTAAAAATTGCTCGTTTTATAATATTGAATAAAATTTTGTTTTTCATAAATTTTTTTTTAGAAATGTTCAAAATTTTGACTCTAAGCATGCACATTTCCAACGCACTAAGTTATATACTCTTATAGGTGGCTGAACCAGAAAATGCCCTCTTCCAAGAGTTTCGCTTTCCGTGCTTCACACCTTTAAGATGACTAATGGGTAAAATAAAATAAAACGAATAAAACGAAAGAAAACTGTTAACTGTGTAACCGAAGCTTTAATACTCTTCACAGTTGCGATTTTTTGCTCAGTAACGCTGATGTTTCACATCAGTTTTAAAATTTTGGAAGGGATGCTTAGATTTAAATATGCCGTCCTAAGACCTAATAAGATTCAGCTGGTGCAAAAATTAAAGCCATATGACCATCGTTTGCTCCGATGTGCTACAAGTCAACTGTCAAAAGTCAATCCACTGTTTTCCCGCCAAAATAGCAAAATTTGGACTGCAAAAAACCTACGAAAGACATCGAGGCACCATTGGATCCACAAAATGTCACTGTCTGGTGGGCCGGTGGAATCGTTGGTCCGAACTTCTTTAAAAATGAGTACGTTGCAACCGGTACCTTCTACGGCAAGCGCTATAGAGCTGTGATTAGCGATTATTTCATGCTCCAATTGAATATGATGTTTATTGAAGACATGTTTTCCAACTGGATGGCGACACATGCCATACAGCTCGTCAAGCAATCGACTTAGTGAAGAAAACATTTCGCGAAGGCGTTATTTCTCGAAATGAACCAGTCAATTGTCCACCGAGGAGGTGCGAATTAACGCCTTTGCATTATTTTCTCTCGGATTAAGTGATTTATGCGAATAAACCAGCAACTTTGGACGACTTGGAAGACAACATTGTGCGTAACATTATCGGATACGGCCCCCAATGCTTGAAACAATGTCCGAAAATTAGACTTTCAGAATGTGCCACATCTTAGTCCGAAATCATATTTAAACACTAATCTTTCTAAGAAAACCAATTTTCAGTTTATAATTATGTAATCTCAGTATTTTAATTCAATTCAAACTTCTAGAGCTCTTTTAAAAAGCACCCTTTACATATTAGTGAAGCTGAAAGTTCCAATAACAGTTTGAGAGTACAGCAAACCATTTAGTTCCCGAAGGTTTTTTTTTTTGGGTAATGATTTCGGATGTAATTTCGAAAACCATCTTTATATAAAAGCTGTTTCAGTTACTAACTTGCTCAAGGACATTTTACAATGAAAATATTTTTTGACATATATTTTCTCAATACGAAGAGAGAATAATAACAACATTTTATTACACAGAAAAATGTTTAGCCTCATATACACATATTTCGGTGTTTGGCTACAAGCTCTCATCAGTATACAGTATGGCCGCACATTACGAATTTTGCTACTTATATCACGAAACACGTGCGCTAATCAAAAGTGTTTCAAACTTTATTTATCTCATAATGTCATACAGAGTCACATACTGTCTTGTGGAGCACCGTATTAGGCAAGACATAAATGTGTTGCTAACTCACTAACGAAATTAATGTTTGAAAGAAATACTATACAAGTTCTACGGCGATCTGGATGCATGTCAAAATTAATATACTACGAGTACATATTAAATTATAAAATCTTTTATTTCTTAAACCGATTTTAACAAATATTTGAATTTCTCGTAGGCTACCCAGAACACAACCGTATAGGGACCAATGCGCAACCAACACGGTACGAAACCCTTGTACAGCACAGAGAACCCCTCCTGTTGCACTGACTTGTATAGGCAATGCCAAGCGCCTCTGTACAATAGTCCGCGTCCGGTTTCATCGATTGGTTGATTTAGAAGTCGTGTTTTTATAACATCGGTCGGTGTTCCGAGTCCAGCAGCGGCCAAACCTGCTGAAGCAGATGATATTAGATGCACCATGGTTGCATCGGGCCATTCGGTGTATTCTAAAAGTGTACGTTTGCTCAAATCATACATGGCAATATCGCCAACGGTGATCAGCACCGAGCGCAGAACACTGGCCCCATTGCCAACCCATAAACCTCGAAGTCCACCCTTTGAATAGATCTGTTGCATTAGTTTAATCATACTTCTGGGACGTTCGGCTTGACCTTCGAGACGACGCTTGCCCTCTATTTGCAGCTGTATTTTAATTTTGTCCAATGGTGTGCAGAATGCCTGCGCACCAGCGCCTGCAAAGCCCCCTGCGATCGCTGCACATACAGCGGGCTGTTTAAACGTGCAGGGTGATTGATTGTCAGACATTTGTTCGCGTAATAGATCGTAGAAGATCATACGTATACTATTAAAAAGTATACAACGTAATGTTGTTACTCGAAAGCCACCGAAGAGACTTGACAGACCCTCTTCACGCACCATTTCAAGCGTTATAGCGATCAGGCCACGCCTTGGGTGCAACGATGTTATTGGCCTGCCGTCGCCTGTCACAGTGCCCATTTCGCCTTGCACCTGTAGACGTGCCTTTGTTATATCGAGCGGATAAGCAATTCCGGAACCCAGTGTGGAGACCATTGAAATGAAGCATAGTTGGTAGAGATAGTTTCGATCTATTTTGAATTGCTCCAAACGGAAGTTGGTATTCTTCCCGTCATTACCCATGCAGTAAATTTTCTCGTTCGAAAGTATCAATTAATTTTGTTAAATATTTTCATGAAATCGTGGTTTAATTCTTTCAAGTCCATAAAAACAAAATTATGTTTTTTAGGAAAATTTATTTGTTTCACACATTTTTAGAGCTCTTAAATATGTCAAATTACTTATATCTAAGTTATTAAACTTTCGACGTCTATAACTGCGCAGAGAGTGACAAAGTGACACAGAATATTGTGGAAAATTGGGTAAAATTTATTGGAAAAGATGGAAAATCACAACCACGTTTCAAAAACGTACTAAAAAAACCAAAAAAAAAAAAAAAAAAACAAAAATCTACATTTGACGAAATGGATTTGAAAGGTGTGTGGGTACGCATCAAATCACAACGTCACACATTTCATCAAATGTGTGAATGGTGTATTTTTTGGCCCTTTATCTTTCGCATAGATTTTCATTTTAATATGGTATTTTTTGCTGTTTATTTTACTGTTTGGTTTTCGTTTCACTTTTTAATGTAACTATATTTCAACCTTTCTTTGTCTATGTTCGGATCTGCTTTAACAGTAATGAAGGGGAAAACAATCTGCTGATTGTATTCGTATGTCATACGGCCATTAACTATCGGCTTGATACGAATTAACAAGTTAGTCGAGGAATAAGTTTAAGTGCTGCCTACTTAACAAAAGTGAGGTAATTATTTGCAGCTTTGCATTTAGATTTGATTGGGTACATTCTATTTAATTCAAAATTTATTTTGATGTTTTATATATTGCCAAAGCAGCTGTTTTAATACGCTGGGCTCTGAAGCGTTGCCATAGTAAGTAAATGTTTAGTTTATCGGAAGTTTACCGTTGTTTATCGGTTTAGATATCGAAAGTTGTTGTACAGGAGCTACATGAGAGTGAGAAATAACTTATCGTTACAAATAGAAAAGATCACTTTATCGGTCACTTGAGAAATTCGACATTTCAGTTTACTCTTTTAATACTTAAATAAAAAAAAAAAAAATAATAATAATAATTTGATTAAAAATAATTTAATTTGTTTTCAGGTCTGAATGATGCTGGTGCCATAACAAATCTAATGACCGAGGACACGCTCAATATAATGTCCTTCTTTTGGATTGCGCACTACGTTTGGGCAATACCGCTCAAGGTTTGTATCTATTTTTCTTTCACATTCGAGTGCTGCATTCAAGGAGTAGCTCAAACTATATTTTGAAAACATTTATTTATTTATTGTATTTCTGTGTTATCTATTGATTAATTTACGAGCGTTCAGTGTGCAAGACAGATTTCGTATTTCACTAGTAGTGTTTTGTCTTTTTCCATAATTTATTTCGTCTCATCTAAATCTTAACGATTTGAGATTTGCCTTTGTATTTACTACTTGCATATGTATTTTACAATTGTAGCCAGAGAATATTCACCAAGATTTATGCATTTAATTGGCCATAAAAATGCAATGCTATAAATATTCCAAATAAATTTGATTGCAACAAGATTTAAAATGAAAGTTTATAAGTAATTGTCAGGCATTAAATGTGTGAAAAAACGTATTTATTTTAAATTGTATTGTGTTTTAATGTATTATTAGATTTGCATGTAAATTGTATTTGTATTTGGTATTTAAATGCCAATTTATATAATGCTTTATAAAAAATACATATACTATACGAGTGTATACCTGCGTATATATATATATATAAATTAAAACGTGTCTATACGTCTGTACATGGTCATTTGGAAGTGTTTTAATAAAATCTACTATATTTGCCAACCGTTCTTAATGAAACTTTGCGCATAGACCCTTTGGATGTGTAGGATGTTCCTTCTATGCAAGAGATACAAATTGGACATAACACCGCGCACTAATTTCATTAAGAAAGTTTTTTTCAGAGATATTTTGTGTTGGTAATGCTGTAGCATTAAAATATAAGCATGAATTTTCTCTGCTTTTTTCTTTTTACTTTTGCAAAACTACCAACTGCCTTTGAAAATCGAACAAAGAATGTATTTCAGGATGGAAAGAACTGAAATACATTCAAATAAGTACAAATCGATATCGATTTATAAATCAAGCGCGGAAATACTTAAAATGTCTATAAAATGCTTAGATTAAGTATAAAAATCTAATTCTAATTCTAAGAACAAATCTGTACTCAAGTCAAGTACAAAAGTCTCAGAATGTCAAATAAGTCCTTTTTGACTTGAAGTAGTAAGTAGAAAATTCTTAAATCAATCTCTAAGAGGAGAAAGAAACCTGAGATGAAAATACAATTTACTCTCTCAGCTATTCCAATTTTATTTCGCACCGACAGTTAATGCGAAAAGCAATGGTTTGTGATTCGGGAATTCCATTTATCGGATGCCTGTTAGCCTAGGTAGTTAAGACAATGTCACTTCTCAACGTCGTTTGCATGTGTAATGGTTCGAAACTAGTTCCAGAATTTTGTACTTCGTTTAACCATACTCACCAAACTAATGATACCGCTATGAATCAATGTAAGTACGAGATTAAACTTAGCCTATGTCATTTACTGTCCAACTTCGCAATCATTTTCTTTGACACTGTTTTAAACAAAACATATGGTTATAATTTGTGGAGATTTACAAGTAAAATTAAAAGACAGTCTTTACGTAAAACTCTTTTACAAATAATAGAAACAAAGAAAAAGCTCTAACAAAGAAAAAGCTGACACTTTTGCGATTGATCTGGAAAACCGTTTTGGGGTACCTATAATATACTTAGCCTCGACTGCTGATTTTTACTTAATTTTAAATCAACTTTCACTTTCGTGTTCTTCATTTAATAATACATTTTAGACATGTCACTTATGATGAAGTTAAGCAGAAAATCAAGGCACAAAAGCCGCGGCAAGCTCCTGGTTACGACGGCATTGACAGTCGAACTATAAAATCTCTTCATTTTAAAGCTGTATTGTTCTTGGTACTTTTGAAACCTGGCAAGCCTGAAGATCAAGTTGATTCTTATAGTAGACCGATCAAAAATATTTGAAAGAATATTTCTTGACAGAATTAGACCAACACCAAATGAACGGAATATTAAGCCTGATTGCCAATTAGATTTCAGGCATCTTCATTGTACTCCAGATCCTGTTCATAGAGTTGTTCATCACATCCTTAATGCTTTTGAAGAAAAGAAATACAGCTCAGCTGTTTTGTTGGATGTGCAGCAGGCATTTGATCGTGTATGGTTTGACAGTTTATTGCTAAAAATCAAAGCGCTTCGACCATCAGCTCATTTTCTATAACTCAAATATTTTCTTCTTGGATGTTCGACCAAAATGTTCTGCAATTTATATACTGTTGGTAATCATATGCAACTGTAATCATATTAATTCATTAGTTTCAGCTAATTTCCATAAACTCTAGCTTAAGCCGTCTTCAAAACTTTCACCCTAATAATTTAGTTGGGCAATAGTTATCTTATTTTCTTCTTTTTTTTTAATTTGATATTATTTATATACAATGTTATTTTCTATAAAGAGAAGCTTTTTTCAATTTACATTTCCTCTAAATCTTTTGCAATCATTTTGACAACATGTGCACCTTTAAATCCACAAAGCTTTTAGGGTACATATAAAGCTCCACCCAGTGAAGATATATATTGGGAGATGTAGAAAGAGTTAATCTAAACATCGAAGCCGCCTTCTTAAACGAAATAACGCTCTAATTTTGTTACGAGATAGACTCATTTCAATTAGCTACACAGTACAGAATCTAGTTGGACTGGAGGATTCAGTTTGAGATGGATCAAATGCTTTTGATAGAGATTATTTTCGAGAAAGAAATTTTAATATTTCTGAACTACAGTGTGCTTTGTGAAGAATAACACTCAGACAAAAAAAAAAAAACAAAACAAACGTAAAAATATTTAGAACCATTTTCACGACATGCCTATATATTTACAGTATATGTAATTTGTTCCACCCTATATATCCTAGTTTTCAATTTCACGACTGTTATTCAGCCTATAAAACCTATTGCATAGTTCGTCTACCAAATAAATACATTTCAACGATATTAGTTCAGAGCTGCCAACTTGACTTCACAATTTATTTAGCAAAAACAAACAGAATTGACTACCAACTCCACGAGCACAAGTTCCTCTTCTGCCATGAAGTTTTGCGCACGTTTTTTTCTGTTGTGGCGGCGCTCAATTTCATTCATCTTTTTCTTCTGATTTATACTTTTTATACGTTCACGTTTGTACAAGACTGTCCAGCTGTTCAGCATTTAGCAGCTGTTGACCTCATTCGATAAATAAGACACAAGTAACCGATTGTTTAACAATAACAGGCATTCGAATTCGATTTATTACTAATGTGAAGTCGTAAAATTCACTAAAAAATGTATTTCCAGCAATACCATATCTTAGAAATACGCTTTTTCTATTATATTTCTAAGTCGTTAAAGCAACCTCTAGTTTTATAGACTCATAAAAAGGAGGAATATTAGTTTTGGATGACCAAGAAAGAACAGAAAAAATTTTTTTTTAATAAATCTAATATTATCTGAAGTTAGACTATTATATCATCCTGTATTGTAGCTACATTGTATCACGCACTCAGAGTGCTGCCATGATGTCAGAGTGCGTGCTAGAAGCGATACGATTTTACGGCGCTGTATCTCGCTTCAAACTTCACGCAGAAGTGCAAGCGAAAGCGACTGCAAGCGATAAACGATAACGATGTGAGAAAGCAGTTTCGAAACTGCTTCTTCGCTTCGCATTGTTTTTTTTTTTTTATAGTTTCGTATTTGTATGAATTTCTATGTAGCTTCCACTCTGACATACAATATAAGCAGAGTATATGAAGTGCTCAGGTCTTACAAAACTATGATGTTGTTATATGGATCGGATGTACAATTTCAATGAATGATTATTTGTCCAACGATGACTTCACTTGATGAATTGGTGTATACTATATTCAAAGGTCTTTTACGGAATTTTAGCAATGAAACTAGGTGGTTTCTAAAAAAAATGTTGCCTAACTTTTTTAAAGCGACTATTTGCATATAATGACTGGAACATCCGTTCATAACATGAATTCCAATGATTCGTACAAATGTGTCCTTTGATTTTAAGAAATAACCGTTATCTGTGAGGATGATTCGTACAGATGTGTCCTTTGATTTTAAGAGATAACAGTTTTCTGTAAAGGTAACATTTTCAATGACAATAAATAATGCTAAAGGCCAGACACTTGAAATGGTGGGAATCCATTTGGAAACACCATGATTTTCAAATGTTATGTTGCTTAAAAATAAACAGTCTGTATTAACTATTGAATTTATTTATGCATCGAACGGAAAAACAAGGAATGTTGTGTACCAACTCAATTTACGTAATTATTCAGTAAATGCGTTTTAAGTTACTAGACGTTCAGAATTACAAAAATTTCAGTGGAAATATCAAAATAGTTTTAGGATCCGAGCAATGCCGGGTATTTAAGCTAGTTTACCTATAAAGCAAAACAAAAAAACTGAGCTGAAATGCACACAAGCTTGAGTATAATTAAGTAAATATGTTAATGTGCACGTTAAATATGGACAGACACACATATGTATGTGCACATATGCATAATTAATTTGTATTAAACACTTTGTGGTGTATATGGATTGAAGCTTACCTACAAACGCACTCATACTTAGGATTTGTAAAATGGGTAAGCAAAAAATCCATGCAAAAAATTTGTATTCCATCTATCTGTTAGTCTACCAGTTTCGTTACCATTAGCATTGAAATACATTTATAATTGTATTGCCTAACTAGGAACAGGAAAGTTCGATAAGTTTTATAAAAATAATGGATACACTTCTAAAAGAAGAAATTAAATTAAGTTAAACTATAGTTTGACTTAGAGTACGGCATGAATTAATTAATTAAAACTGCTTAATGAATAATCATTCATTTACATTAAATTTATGAACTCTAAAGCGAGATAGAGTCCAATGAATGCATGCCCAACGATGGGAATCTCAGTGTGAAGCGCAACAAAACTATCAACAACCGTCAAAAATGCAAAATTCAGTTCAAATACATATATGATAGAAGTATAATGTATTAAAAATTGATAAATCTATATATCAAAAATTTAAAAACTAAAGTAGACTCTAACGATGCCGAACAAAAGGAGTAAATTGTGATGCATATTAAAGCTAGATGTCTAGTTGGTTGTCTTAAATTCGTTTTATTACTTAGCTTGGCGAAAATTTATAACTGGAAAAGTTAATTCAAATGTTGCTTTAAAATACATTTCATGTTGCTACACACATGTAGCTAAAAACTAACAGAAACACTTTCACAACTACTTCCTAGCTTTATCAGCTGACTTCTAAAGTTCCATAGTTAGTTTGTGCTTTGGTGACAATTATGCTTCTTCATTCGATTCGACTTCACTATCCACTTTGTCTTCATCATCATCATTAGCATCAGCATTGGCTGCCGCCATCAGTTGTTCCTCGCGTTGGCATTGGTCGTGAAGTTCGGCAGTAGTTTCCAAACGATGTTTGACAACCTGTTCAATATTAAAGAATTATCATTGCGTTTGATTTTTATACGGAATCTAAGTTTCACTTGTACGTACCAGTTTAAAATCGCTGACTTGCTGTTCAGATTGTAAGCGACGTTTATTCAAACGCACACGCATTTCCAGCTCATTGTAGTAAGCAACATTATCGCGTATGGATAGGAAATAGGTCTCTTCATATTCCTTGTTTGCCTTCGATCTGAGTACCCAATTGTATTCACGTTCATTCTTATATATATACTTCTGACCTTCCTTAAAGGGCACATTAGCCTCAACGTCGGCACGGCGCTTCAACAGTGTCTCCTCTGTGGGCAGAAAGTATGCCACAAACTGTTCGCCACTCTCATTCATTACACCGCGAAGAATGGCTTGGCTGACTTGTTCCTTTTGCACAGAAGGCTTTTTGCCCAATGGTGACGGATCAGTGTCAAAAATGACCTGTACACAGGCATATTTCCAGTTGTTGAAATCTGGAAAAATGGGAATAACCTTCACAGGCACCACCTGCGATTTCGCATGGTGCTTGGTAATATCGGCTTTTGCCATTTCGAATGTATTCTGTATGGCTTCGATTTGAGCAGCACGGTCCAAGTAGAGTGTTTCCTGTATCAATGATTGCTTTACGTTGCACGCAACCTTTGCCTCGACCGGTTTCAACTTCTGTGCACGGAAACGTGTCTGTTCGTTTGAAATATACTCCGACCTACGCATCCAGGGCACGGTGCGCTTATGCGTTATTGAACGTTTCGCTTTTTTCGTCTTACATGGAATCTCCTCAAGTAACTGCTCATCAATAGAATCAAGTTCTGCATTTGTATCAACATCATTTATGTGTGCATTGTGTTTGACCAAATTTACGTGAACGTCAAGGTCACGTGAGGGTATCACATCGAAATTGAAATTCTCTTCCAATGAAGTTTTTTGGTATTTTACGAAACGATCTTTGTCAAAACGAACCTTTAAAAACTTCATATCGAGCGGCAAGTCTGGCAGATTATTGGTATACTTGACGGGCAAAATCATTTCCGATCTGGGAAAAAAAAGGATTTTGTTTAACATAAATTGGAAAAAAAAAATGTTAGATAGATGCAACCAGATCTTGCGCTCACTTATGTTCTTTCGTGGGAAGCTTCTTTTCGTTTTCCATTTTTAATAAAATTGGCTTTTTCTACGACAAATTAACGAAATAATTAAAAAGAAAAATTAACTTCTTTACGCAAAATGACGCTCCTAGCAAACACCGTCGACGACAATTCGTTTCATACACCTGCATACATACGTAAGTACAAATTACGAGTAAGTAATCGACACTTAAAACTAAAACATTTACTAGATTCCAAGCACGAGTACTTGTTGTAAGGATTGCATTTTGAATAAAAATTAGAATTTTGTTTCTTGATTTATTTTATAAAGTTCTTTCAGTTTTTAATTGAATATAATTGCAAACAAACCAACGATCTTTGCTTTTAGTGATTTCTATTATCGTTATTGTAATGCCTAGTGTCGCACCACTCGCACTAATTACGCATGCATATGTTAAGCAAGCAGTGTACAGAATATTTGCTACAGACCATAAAATGTATAAGCGTGATAGAAAGAAAATATAATATGTGGAGGGAAAAATATAGTTAGAACCAGAGAAAGGGGACATTTTTTTCACTTCCCCACGCTTGAATAACTTGCTTCATCATGCTGCCAACTTTGTTTAATTTACGGAAGTGTGAAGTGAATAGTGATGAACAACTTTTATAAATATGAGCTGGGGGTTTTTTTTTTCATATTTTGCATCTTGCAGTTTTCCTTTTTTTTTTTTTTTTTTTGACGTGATAACGTCTATTAAATCGGTTGGTTTAGCGCAGAAGCATGACTCATTCTAACGTTCCGTTTACCGTTAAACGAACGAAAAGCAAAAGGCGGAACATGTAATCGTACACATATGAATACGTGTGACGATTGTGTCGTTCCGCCTGAACAAGCAAGCGATAGACAGACCAGCGTGCATTGGCTTGTTGAAAGCTATAGTTATGTGTGTGTGTGTTTGCGAATTAGTGTTATCTAGCGCGCGATGGAGTGCGGTATGTACATGGTAGAATGTATGAATAATAACATTGTAAGTGTATAATAAAGGTTGTTTCAAATAAAATACATGTACAAAGTAAACAAGCACGCACACTATAGATCAAGGAAGAGGACAATAACAGTTACTTTTGAATTTGAGTACCAAAAACAACAACAAAGGCTTTTAAAGTTGCTGGTGGTCAGTCAAAGAAAGAGAGAGAGAGAGCGTATATTTTACCCTTTGTTGTTGGTAACGAAACTCTTTTATATGACAAGTTGTTTGTGTACTGATTGAATTATTGGAATTACATTAGAATTCAATTCACAAAAGTAAGCAATTTTTCATCAATGTTATCTTATGACTTTATCACGTAAAATTATCGTCCGTAAACCGACTTTACAGACAGCCATTTTTTTTTTTTTTTAATTAAATTCGATATTGTAATATAATAATTATTATTTTTTAGACAGTCTATTCTCATAGTACTTATGGCCGTATGACACACGAATAACAATCAGCAAATTGTTTTCCCCTTAATTGCTCTGGGATTTTAAAAAGGGCAGAGACCTTGCGAAAGGGACAGCAACATTTTTCACATCGACTCGTATAGGTCACACTTGACTTTTGTTTATGTTTTTATTATGTTTTTGCTAAAGAATCAATAGATAAAAGAGTTTTAAAAGTGCATGCATTGAGTATATTCGCCATTTGCGCATGACATGCCAAAGCCATTGTCTTTGCATTATTCAGTATTGGACTTTTTTCTGGTTTTATTTTTGTGTAAAGAGTGACCGAATGAAGAAATAATCCAAAACACCATAAAAATATAGATAAATACATTATTTCTGCCGAACTTTTGGCACTTTGTCTTTTTTGAGTCCAGATATGACTCATTTTTCGAATACATTTTCATATTAATATGTTCTGATCTGCTCTAACAGCAATGAAGGGGAAAACAATTTGATGATTGTATTCGTGTGTCATATGGCTATAAGGCAACGAAACTTCATTACAAAAATTAAAATTTCTTTATTCATATTTAGTGCAGTTGTTCATCACTATTCTCTTCACCCTTCTGTAAATTAAACAAAGTTGGCAGCACGATGAGAACAGTTATTCATGCGGGCGAAGTGAAAAATAATTCTGTTCCTCTGGTTGTAACTTTTTTTTTCCCTTCACATATTATATTTTGTTTCTATCACGCTTATACATTTTATGATCTGTAGCGAATATTCTGTACACTGCTTGCTTAACATATGCATGCGTAATTAGTGCGAGCGGTGCGACACTAGGCATTACAATAACGATAATAGAAATCACTAAAAGCAAAGATCGTTGGTTTGTTTGCAATTATATTCAATTAAAAACTGAAAGAACTTTATAAAATAAATCAAGAAACAAAATTCTAATTTTTATTCAAAATGCAATCCTTACAACAAGTACTCGTGCTTGGAATCTAGTAAATGTTTTAGTTTTAAGTGTCGATTACTTACTCGTAATTTGTACTTACGTATGTATGCAGGTGTATGAAACGAATTGTCGTCGACGGTGTTTGCTAGGAGCGTCATTTTGCGTAAAGAAGTTCATTTTTCTTTTTAATTATTTCGTTAATTTGTCGTAGAAAAAGCCAATTTTATTAAAAATGGAAAACGAGAAGAAGCTTCCCACGAAAGAACATAAGTGAGCGCAAGATCTGGTTGCATCTATCTAACATTTTTTTTTTCCAATTTGTGTTAAACAAAATCCTTTTTTTTCCCAGATCGGAAATGATTTTGCCCGTCAAGTATACCAATAATCTGCCAGACTTGCCGCTTGATATGAAGTTTTTAAAGGTTCGTTTTGACAAAGATCGTTTCGTAAAATACCAAAAAACTTCATTGGAAGAGAATTTCAATTTCGATGTGATACCCTCACGTGACCTTGACGTTCACGTAAATTTGGTCAAACACAATGCACACATAAATGATGTTGATACAAATGCAGAACTTGATTCTATTGATGAGCAGTTACTTGAGGAGATTCCATGTAAGACGAAAAAAGCGAAACGTTCAATAACGCATAAGCGCACCGTGCCCTGGATGCGTAGGTCGGAGTATATTTCAAACGAACAGACACGTTTCCGCGCACAGAAGTTGAAGCCTGTCGAGGCAAAGGTTGCGTGCAACGTAAAGCAATCATTGATACAGGAAACACTCTACTTGGACCGTGCTGCTCAAATCGAAGCCATACAGAATACATTCGAAATGGCAAAAGCCGATATTACCAAGCACCATGCGAAATCACAGGTGGTGCCTGTGAAGGTTATTCCCATTTTTCCAGATTTCAACAACTGGAAATATGCCTGTGTACAGGTCATTTTTGACACTGATCCGTCACCATTGGGCAAAAAGCCTTCTGTGCAAAAGGAACAAGTCAGCCAAGCCATTCTTCGCGGTGTAATGAATGAGAGTGGCGAACAGTTTGTGGCATACTTTCTGCCCACAGAGGAGACACTGTTGAAGCGCCGTGCCGACGTTGAGGCTAATGTGCCCTTTAAGGAAGGTCAGAAGTATATATATAAGAATGAACGTGAATACAATTGGGTACTCAGATCGAAGGCAAACAAGGAATATGAAGAGACCTATTTCCTATCCATACGCGATAATGTTGCTTACTACAATGAGCTGGAAATGCGTGTGCGTTTGAATAAACGTCGCTTACAATCTGAACAGCAAGTCAGCGATTTTAAACTGGTACGTACAAGTGAAACTTAGATTCCGTATAAAAATCAAACGCAATGATAATTCTTTAATATTGAACAGGTTGTCAAACATCGTTTGGAAACTACTGCCGAACTTCACGACCAATGCCAACGCGAGGAACAACTGATGGCGGCAGCCAATGCTGATGCTAATGATGATGATGAAGACAAAGTGGATAGTGAAGTCGAATCGAATGAAGAAGCATAATTGTCACCAAAGCATAAACTAACTATGGAACTTTGGAAGTCAGCTGATAAAGCTAGGAAGTAGTTGTGAAAGTGTTTCTGTTAGTTTTAAACTACATATGTATGTATGTGTAGCAGCATAAAATGTATTTTTAAGCAACATTAGAGTTAGCTATTCCAGTTATAAATTTTCAACTGGCGAACAGATTAAAACGAATTTAATACAACCAACTTGAGACCTTTAGATGAATACTAAAGCCTAATCAAACAGACTTATCATGAATAATGTTTTCTGAAGATATAAAAAAATGACACATTTTCTAAGAGAAAAACCGTGATTTACAAATGCTCATATATTTATTACTCTTATATTTAAAGTAACTGTTTAAATGGCAATACTTATAAATGCAAAAAATATATGCTTAGTACTTTAAATCACTGGTAACTCTGTACACATGTAAGGTTCTTTATGTCAATAAAATGGGTCTCTCATACACTTTGTAAAAAAAAATGGTTCTATTTTACTATATTAAGTAAGTACACTGAAAGTCATCTCTGCCAACAGTAACCTATTATACGTCTGATGTCTTATACTTGTATTTCACAAATTATGGAAGATAGTAAAATTCTGCTATGCTTCAGGCATGAGTTACAACAGAAATAGGAAAACTAAATTATTGATACAGCCATGATTGTATGAAAAAGTGTTGAAAATACCGTATGTATACCAAGAGATTTGTCGGATTTCATGAAATTTTCTACAGACAAGTGTTTCTCTCCCCTAAACCACTTGCTTGTAGAACATTCCATGACGACATAGCATAGTCAAATACTGGCGTATGTTATAATTTGCAAGCAGTTTATAGAGTTACAATGATAAGCCTTGCTGCCTTCAAAGAAATCGTGATGTCTCTCAAAACGCTTGCTCCTCAGAATACAGGGTGCGACAGCACAAATTCTGTTTTGAAATGCGCGCCATTCATGATTTTGGGATCGTAAAGTGGCGGGAGTAATACCAATCATCAGGCATGGTTCTAAAGTTTTATTTCCTTCCAAGTCAGTTGGAATCACGCATTGGAACAGTGAGGAGTGCGCGTTTACCGTCGAGACCTACTTTTGTTATTGTGGATGCGTTATCGAACAGAAGATGCGCTTCTGCGCTGATACCAATCCCTGAACATTGCATGAAATTCCTTTGCATTCTTCTAAAGACACAGAGTGGGATTATTGGACTAGAGACTAAATTGCTTTGAAATGTTCGTAATAGATCGAATAAGAAAAAATGGAAAGTTCGGGAAAAACTGTCTTTTTCTATGGAATTTTTGTATGAATTCAAGACTGTAATTCACGATTCGAACGATGGATATGCGTAATTCTTCATTTGTTATACCATTCACACATAATGTGAAATGTTTGTCTGAAAGTTTGTAACGCATTAAATGAGGCATCGTAGACCCCATAAAATATATATATTCTTGACGAGACGAGACGAGTCGATCTAGCCATGTCCGACTGACTGTGTGTCCGTCTATCCACTTTAATAGATTGTCAGGATTTTCCCGTCACGCCCACTTTTTGGGGTAGCACCCATACAAATCCACGACCCACTTTTGACTTTTTGTCAAAAGTGGGTCTACTGGACTATAGGGCAGTGTCCAGACCTCCATTTAAGAGAAAGACCAAATTTTCCGTACCTCATCAACTATTTGACGCAAATGGTAGAGTTTTGGTACATATGTAAAGGCCACCGGGACAAATAAGGTCCATTGGAAAAGTGGGACGCTTTCTGCATACGAGAAGAACTAAATTAGTTATAAAGAAGAGATTTGGTACATATATAAAGGCCACTTATAACCATTAGAAAAATGGGTGGTGCCACGGCTACATAAAAGAGCAAAACCAACTTTGTCTGTTTGTCATTTTGTGGAAGTGGGCGCATACAACGTTGCGGGTGCTAGCTAGTACACACGGTATGATCTAAAAATAACCTAACTTTTTAGTTATAAAATAAAACAAGCATGGTATTATGTTTCAACACTAAAATTTATTCAAAATACGATCCGTTTAACTCAATACAACGTTTTTAACATTCAACCAATTTATCCATAGACTTTTTAAAATCACTTTTTGGGATGTTCTTTAGCATCTGTGTCACGGCTGCTTATATGGCTGGAATGTCATCGTCAAAAACTCCTTTCATTGCAGTTTTCATTTTTGGGAAGAGAAAATAATCGCACAGTGTTAGATCAGGCGAATACGGAGGGTGGTCGATGGGACAATTCTGTTTTTTCATCAAAAATTTATTGAGTTTTTTGGTCTTGTGAGGTGGTGCACTATCATGCAATAAAAACAGGTGCTTTCCTTTGAAATATTCGCGCCTAACACGTTGAACACTCGACTACAAACGATGTAAAACTTGTAAATAATATTCTCCACAGTTTGACCCTCTGGAACAAATTCATTGTAAACAATAACCTTGCAATCATAGAAAATTATCAACATTGTCTTGATTCTTGAGTTTTGATTTTTAGGCTCTCCTTTGACGTCCATTCTGCAGATTGTCGCCTAGTTGCAGGATCATATTTAAAACACCAAGTTTCATCACCAGCTATGATCGAATCAATAAAATCTGGATCATTTTCAGCTGTTGAAATAATGGGTTTGCATTGCTCTACACGAGCGATTTTTTGAACATCATTTAACTGATGTCGAACAAATCGTACACACACCTTTCTTCTACCCAAATATTCAGTTAATATTTTGTAGATTGTACAGTATTCTTACAGTGGAATTTGCATCAATAGCGATTATTTTACTTACTTTTTTCACTAGCTCAGCACGATTAGATGCTTCGGGTCGTCCAGGTCTTAGATAATCATTTAAATCTTCACGACCGTTTTTAAATCGTGTAAACCACGTGTAAGCTTGAGTACTACTCATACAATCTTCATCAAAAACTATGTTTTAATAATTCCTAAGTCTTAGGAAAGTTTTTACCGAGTGCCATTATGTTTTTACGACATAACTACAAAAACTGTTGTTATTAAAACGTGTGTTATTATGTAACCTATGAAACGATTATCATGAACTTAGCTGCTTTCGAAAGAAGAAAAATTCACCTTTCTAACACTGCCAACATTTAATAGATGACGCAACTTGTTCTACAATTTCAATTAGAAGTTCGGTCATTTTTAGATCCACCTTGTATGTATAAAACTTAACTTTAATCATGTCTTCAAAATTTAAAAACTTACGTAAAAAACCAGCGTTTCCGAGCATAAACGGCAAGTGAAAGCAGTATTTAAGCTTTGGTTCCACCGAAGATAAAGTTTTTTCTTGTTTTTTTTTTTTTTTATTAAAATGGTTTGATTTCGGAAAGATGTTCTATTCAAGTATTCCTGCATTATGTGCACCATTAGCTTTTTGCAAAACAGGGAAATTCTATATGTTTCTCGATTCATTGATAAAAAAGGAAGGGATAACATTTATGAGGTTTTTGCGAAACTCTGCAACGACAAAATCTGTGTATTCTTCGGAGATCATTATTTTTTGTCATTCCAGGCCATAACGCAAAATCATTTTCCGTGGTAATTAAGTTGTAACAGAAGGCATGGGTGGGTAGGGGGTGGGGTGGTGTAATTTTTAGGCATAACTTTGACAATGTAGCTTTCCGTAATTAAAAAAATTTTCGAAATTGAAGCATCTTCACTTTATTGCCCATCTCCACATCGAAATAATTATATATTAGCATTCCATTCAACCTCATATGTGACGCTTGAACTCTTTTTCGAGCGTAGCGTAAATATTTGCGGTTAGTTTTGGTATCGAATTGATTTGTAAATGTTTTAGTTTATTTCTATTTCTGTTCACACACACTGCTGGTGTGGTAAGTAGCCGTATGAAATTTTTGGCATAGAGATGGCAAAGCGTCTGCGGTATTTGCAACAGTTGTGAAATAATTTACTCATTTGTATGCAAAAATGGTTGCATCTAATTAGTATGGAATTTTAGAAGGTAGTACGAGTGAAATAGTATTGCATATTTGTGGGTTTAACTAAGTAAATCATTGTTAAATTTATAACTTCGAATTGCGGCATTTAATTGTTTAGCTCTTATTTTTTTCGTGTATTTAACTATTTACAAGTGAATGGTTTATTTTGAAGTATTTCTTTGTGTATATGCTTTCATATGTATGTACATATATGTAGTATATACTATCATAGTATCTCCCTTTTTATACACTGCAACTTGTATAGAAAGAACAATGAATTATAATTAATTATTAAAATTGCAGTTTCACTTTCAATTTCTAAAAATGGAATTACAATAGTATTTCAAATGAAGCACAGCATTCAATATATGTATACAGAATATATTGTAAAATTTAATTTCTCACAAAGATGTCATTATATTGTATTGTAAAATAATCGAACTAAATAATTGTTAGCCTAAATGCATAGCAACAATAAATAGAATTGAACGTATGTATGTATTTACGTGAAAATCTTAATTATTTTATCAGTTACAGCATGAAATTTGCATAATAAACCAATTTATTTTCTATGCTCATTCACAGATTGCAGTTGTCATGTATCTGCTCTACCTAAAGCTGGGCATAAGTGCGGTTATTGGTGCATTTGTATGCATTTTAACAATGACGCCATTACAGTTTCTCATTGGCAAGGCGATGTCGAATAATGCTGAAGTTATTGCGGTAAGTAATTGTATTTCTCTCAGAGTCCTTGTGTGTACGTGTATTGTTGTAAAATGTATCTAGATACAATTGCAAATACACAAGTAGCTATTTGTTATAAATTAATTGATTTAACTAAAACTTCAATTGTTGATTTTAATTACACATGTCTAGAAAATAGGCAATAATAGTCGACAAAACTAATTTAAGTTAATTCAATCTGTAGCATTCTTCGTTACTAAAACGTACGTATTGGCTAACAGAAGTTTGATATGTTGATAGGCTGCCAAATAGGGTGCATCAAAGTAGTCGGGATAGTAACCAATTAGAAGTCTAGTCTGAAGATATTGAAGATTAGTGTGTGGTTAGCGAATTTAAGAAAGAGACAATTTAGCCGTTCGATCTGCGTAGAGGCGCAAGAGTTTTATATTAGGTTCGAATACCGGAACATCAGTTTGGGTTTAGGAGAGGTCATGGGACTCCAGAGCAATGTCATCGTATAGTGGATATAATTACACGTGGATTCGAGAAGAAACTGTATTCTGCGGCAGTATTTCTTGATATACAACAAGCATTTGACCGAGTCTGGCATCCAGGCATGTTATATAAAATGAAAAAACTGCTTCCTGCTCCATTTTTCCTCTTATTGAAATCGTATCTAAGCAATCGACACTTTTATGTTCAAATGGAAGGAAAAAACATCGAAACTATATAGTATCCATGCTGGTGTTCCACAGGGTAGTGTTCTGGGACCTGTCCTTTACACAATATTTACTGCCGATCTTCCTGTTGTCAGTGATGTTCAAGTAGCCACTTATGCTGATGATACAGCTATAATTGCATCTAAAGACACTGCGGCAGAAGTATCTGAAGTAGTTGAAATAGAGCGATGGCTTAAGAAATGGAAAATAAAGGTTAATACTGAGAAGTCGAAACATGTCACACTTTCTCTGAGAAGAGGAGATTGTCCGTCAGTATTTTTAAATAATTCACAAATTCCTCATAGTGACTCCGCAAATTATCTTGGACTCGATATAAATCGGAGAGTAACTTGGAAAAGTCATATTAAAGGCAAGACAAAGAAACTCAACATAAAAACAAGAAAAATGTATTGGCTGCTTGGGAGAAAATCGCAGCTTAGCTTGGAGAACAAAGTTCGGCTTTACAAGGCTATTTTAAAGCCTGTGTGGACATATGATATTCAATTATGGGGAACTGCAAGCCAATCAAATATTGAAATTCTTCAACGATATCAGTCCAAAACGCTTAGACTTATTGTTGACGCCCCCTGGTTTGTGGCTAATGACCAAATTCACAAAGATTTAAATATTCCATACATTAAAGATGAAATACGTAGAATAAGCACAAGGTATGTTGAGAGACTATATGATCATTTAAATGCTTTGGCAATAGGCCTACTAGATAATAGCGATACAACTCGAAGACTTAAAAGAAATCATGTGTTAGATTTACCTTTTAGAGATTAAATTTTGTATATATTGTAAATAAACTCTTAATTATAGAATTTTGAATATAATAGCTGTTCTCACTGGAGTACAGCTATTTCTGTTATATTATGAACTTTCAACTAACTTACTTATTGTCTTATTGATAGATTGTAAATTAATAATAAAAAAAAAAAACAAAAAATATTAGGTTCGACTGCGATGGCCGGCGTTACTAGACCCCGCACAGTCTGTTAGGCCAATGTAGGCTCATTGTGATACCAATTGATCTCTCTTACTCCTTATGCAGCTCTTACATGAACCAATTTGTCTGTAGCAAAAACCTATTACAGATATATCTGTAAGTTTATCATAGAAGTGACTTCCGAGTAGATTTTAGTCTCTTCCTACTATGTGCTGGGCAATAGCATAGAAAATGCGCAATCGTTTCCTCCTCTTCGGCATTCTCACAACTTCTACAGAAATGCTGCAAGTTAACCCCAAGGGTAAAGCTCGGCAATTTTATTAATATATCTGCGGCACTCGGTAATAGTCTATTGTATTGCTGCTGAATGAGTCAAGCGCTTTAAGAGCTGCTTGCCTATCAAAGAAAATGTTTACCTGATGTTGGTTGCATGGGTGTAGATCGAAAAATTATGTAGCCTCTTGGATTGCTAACACTTCTGCTTGGTAGGCCCTATATTATGGATAGTCTGAAGGATTATCTAATCACTAGGTCAGGGGAGAATATTTCTCCTTGGACTTGTTCGTCCAGCTTTGAGCCGTTAGTGAAGATATTGATGATATTCTCCTTGTGATTTGGTAGGGTATCCAACTGGGATCTTGGAGAGACATCATGGTTTTTATAGAAGCACGAAATTGAGATACAGTAATCCGTACTTGATGGGAGTTACAGAACCTTTGTGTGGCCGATGGTGTCACAGCGTCAAGAGGTTATTCCTCAGTCTTAGGGCTGTAATACTGGCTCTCTTCCTTGAAAAAAGATACAGAGGAAGTGGGATGAGTAGAATTAATTTTCTGTATTCAACTCTTCACTAAAAAATTCTTTTGAAACAGGCAAAATGTGTAAAGACATTATTTTGTTTTATATTTGGATAACTTAATCAAATGCAAAAGAAGTATGGTGTGAGTTTCATTCCTTTGTGTGAGTACTTTTTTATAAACAAGCGAAATGCTTGTTTCATTGAGGTGTTAAATAAATTTCTGAAGGCTTATGGAAAAATGGAATGGAACATATCTATAAAAACTCATTTTCTGCATTGTATTTTGTGATCCTTCCCAGAAAATTTTGGGTAATTTATTGTTCTTATTTTTACAAAAACATAGTCAGATGAGGTTCCTGCCAACTTCAGATATAGTTATAGCTAGACTATTTTCGAGAACAGCAGACTAAAATCTATAAGAAAATAGGAAAGAACGCTGCAGTCGAGATGCGCTGTACCTTGTTCAAGGCTTTTTATATGAACTGTAGATTTTCCCGGAGCTATATTCTATAGTGGTCTTGGTCTGATTTGGACCGATATGAGATACTTTAATAGAATTGACGAAATATACACAAAATTTAAAGTTTTTAGCATAATTAAAACAAAAAAACAAAAAATGTTCGTACCAAAACTCAAAAATGGTCCGATCTGGCCTTATGCGCGGTATTTTATAAGAATTGACGTAAAATACTCCAAATTTGCCATACCAAACTTAACTAAGAACGACAAAAATAAACTAAAAAGTTTGTGTGGCTCTACCCCTTATAGTGGTCCGATCTAAACGTATGCGGCATATTTTAATACGAATTACACAAAATTCGAATTTTCTACCGCTTATAGTCTCTAAGATATCTTCGTAGAAGCAGATGGTTGGACGGACGAACAGACGGACATTTGTATATTGACATTGATGCTGATCAAGAATACCGTACACGCGCGCGTATAGGTATACTTTACAAGGTCTGTCACGTCTCTTTCTGTCTATTACATAAACTTAATATACCCTTTCAATCTATGAAGTGTCCCAAGTCTCTACACTTGGGCACTTTAAGAGTGCATTGATTTTTTGTTTGTATAGGGTGTCCCTAGAAGACTGCTCGATTTAAATTTAACGCAATTTTTTTCTGTCCAAGTGGTAACTCTGAACAGCTGTCATTTATGATTGTTCCGATTATTAAAACGTGTAGATTGTTATCACATTGTGAAAACCCGATTTTTCGAAACAAATTATCTCCACCGATGAGGAGCATTATCAACTGATCCATGAGAAATAAGTGCATTCTCAACGAGCAACTATCTGGTGCGGGTTTTGATCATATTCCATATATTGGCGTAATTGGGCCTTACTTCTTTGAAAAAGATGCCGGAAATGCAGTGACTGTGAAGAAACCTAATAACGGAGTACTTGTAGCCTCAGGAGGATCTGGACAAGCTATGGTTTCAGCAGGACGGCGCTACCTGCCACACCACACATGAAACAATAATTTTATTTGTGCAATGATTTCCAGATCGAATCATCTCCCGATATTCCGATGTCAGCTGGCCATCAAGATCGTGCGATTTAACGTCGTTCGATTTCTTTCTTTGTGGTTTTGTGAAATCTCAGGTGTATGTGAATAAACCACAAACAGCAAACGGAGCTCAAGCCCGAGATCCAACGCGTCATCGGTGAGATAGAGCCACAACTTTGTCAAAATGTCATCGAAATGTAAAGGTTGGATACTAGGATTGGCTCAATCCGATCAAATAAAATTTATTCAAACATTTTAGATAGCAAGGGCAGGAGTATGATGATGGATTCGATGCATCTTTACCTGGTTTGGGTTTATTTGGGATACTTTCCAGAGTATTGGGAAGTAGTCTATTTTAATCATTGAGCCATAGACTAAACTTATGTTGGCTTTTTCTAAATTCGTTCTTTCCCAGGATCCATTATGCTTCTTTAAAGGTTTTTGGTGAACTGTTTTGTTTGTTATGTCCCTTGTTGCACAGCGAAGCGGAAGTGGGTGTTCATTTTTGAATATAATTTGCAATTTTATAGTTGTTGTGATCCTTTAAGGCTAGTTGAGTCGGTGAGTGACATGAAGAAAGTTAGAATCTATATTTTATTTGAAAGTCATTTAGACAAACATTTTTAATTATGCTGAAACCGATTAAATCCAGCATTTTATTTATGTCCGAAGGCTAGTATGTTGCTTCGCCAGTAGTAATGTATTTTCAATTGCCTTTTCTTTCGTTACTTTCCTTTCCACACTTGTATCGTTGAAGTCCCCAGCCACAATAAATCTTTGGCCAAGAGATTTAAAATAGAGCAAATATCGGTCAACAATAAAAAATTGTATGAATTTCTTATTCTCCATAACAGCAACTTACTAAACTTCGCTTAGCCCCTTTGTACCGACTTTATATCGAATTTTACTCGATTCAAACCAACAACTACAAATATCTGCATCAAGGCCGCATTCTATCGCACAATATGCATATTTATACAAATACTATTTCTGCCATTTCATATGCATCTTACAAATTTCGAGTTATGATGATGCGCTTTTCTCTGGTTTCTGGCCCTTAGATATTACTCTAGAATGGCTCATTAAAAGTTTCCTGTTAACAGATTTGTGGTCAACTTAAAGTTATTACCATTGTTGTTGTTGTTGTTGTTGTTGCTGTTCCTGTTTCTCCATTGACTTTGTTGTTGCTTCAAGTTAATTGAATTTCGGTTTTTGAGTTTTGCAATCCGTAAAGTTTTACTACATCGTATTCATTTCCTTTCGGAATGTTGAACAAAAATTTGCTATGTATTTTTGGTATTTATAGTTTGAGGGTTTTTCGTAAATTTTTTTCATTTTTTTTCTTTTTCGACGTACTAAGTTAAAAGTTTCGAAATTAATATTTTGTCGGTCAATTGCAGTTGCTGGCTATTCTTGGCTGGAGTTTATTTAATATATAAATGCATTTGACTGAAACATTTCCATGTAAGAATTTTCAAAATTAGTTTTCTAGATTGACGTTAAATTAAATGGCAGGCTAATTTAACTAAGAAGACTGCAAGAAACGCTGTGTGTTTAAAGCATTTCTTATAAACTGTGGTCAGAAAACTTAATGCTTTTGAGACAGCAATGGAAATTAATATTTCTGGAAAATTGTATTTAGTAAACTTATTTTAATGGACAAAAGCTGGTCATGATACGAGGGGTACTATTTATATTTCGGGTATAGCAAATAATAACAAACATAGTTAAATGAAAATGGCTTTATTGATTTTCAAAATATTCCCCTTGATGATCAATACACTTTTGCATTTGTTCAAACCAGTTGTCATAGCAGTTTTTCCATTCCTCTTGAGACACCTCCAAAACATGGTTTTTGAACGCTTCAACTGCTTCTTCGGCGCTCGTAAATCATTGACCACGCAGTTTACCTTTGATACTCAGGAACAAGAAGAAGTCATTGGGTGCCAAATCAGGATTGTACGGGGGATGTTTCATTAATTCTATGTTTTGACTGCTCAAAAATGCACTTGTTTGACAAGATGTGTGAGAGCACGCATTTTCATGATGGAGAATGATTCGTCTTTGGCGGTTGGTTTTACGAATTTCTCCGAAGACTTCCGGCAAACAAATGGTCGTGTACAACTCAGAATTGACCGTCCTACGTTGCTCAAGCGGAACAGTGGACACATGACTCATTCGGCCGAAGAAACGATCATTTACTTCGCTGTGCATCTTCCACGAACAACTTTTGTTGGATTTGGCTTGTCTTGGAATATCCACACGGTCGATTGCTGCTTTGTTTCCGGCTAATACGCATATATCCATGATTCGTCATCTGTCACGATTATATACACGTCTTTTGAAGCACCACGGTCGAACTTTTTGATCATTTCCTTAGCGATTGATAAATTATGGGGTATCCAATGTGAGCAAATTTTTTTTACAGCTTAGTGTTCATGCAAAATCGAATGTATTGATGTGGAACTAATGTGCAAGGATGCCTCTATCTCACGATATGTCACATGACGATCTTGCATTATCAGTTCACGCTCTGCATCGTTGTTTTTGGGCACAACAACCGATTTGGAAGACGACCTTCACGGTATTCGTCGGCGACCGAACTACGATCACGGTTGAATTCACTATACCAGCGATATACTGTAGTTTTTGATGGAGCTTTATCGCCATACAAAGAACTGAGTTCATTGACACATTCTTGTTGAGATAATCCACGTCGAATGTTGTGAAAAATAATCCAACGAAAACCTCTTGAAATTTCCATTTTTTGGCCAAAATGCTTTTCTTAACGCACTGTAAAAAAAACAAATAGCAATTGTACATCAAAACTTTGTGAGTACGTTTATGCCAAAAAATGTCAAACTTTATTATGGTGTTGCCAGTTTTTAGCCTTTGACATTAGTGTTGCCAGTTCCCGAAATATAAATAGCAGCCCTCGTATCTTCATAGTGGTAAGCAGCGGTAAACACAATCCCATATTTTCATAACTCTATAACTTTGAGATCGATAGCCAATAACTTTAAAGCCCATAACTTCAAAATCTATAACCTCAAAACTTATAAATCTCAAATCCCAATAAACTAAAAACCCAAAATGCAGCAAGCAAATCTCAATCTCCGAATTTTATAATTTCATACGTCCATCAATTCATAACCTCAAAACCCATAAGCTACATAACCTTGAAGTCTCATAGCCCTATCACCCTAACAACCTATAACCCCAGCAATTATAATTAGTAATTAGAATTAGAATCTCCACTGTAGTTAACTCTCATTTATTAAACATAAACTTAAATTTACCTAATTCTCTGGTTTTACAGAAATTCACTGATGAACGCTTAAAGAAAATACATGACACATTAATAGGCATCAAACTCATAAAATTGAATGCATGGGATGAAGTATTTCTAAGAAAAATTACAACAGCGCGGCAAAAAGAGTTGAAGTATCTTAACAAGGATGCTTTGTACTGGACACTAATGAGTAAGAACAGCTGACATACAACTTAAATGAGCAATTAATATACAATACGAGTATATGTATTATTATATGTATTATTTTTCATTCCAGCTATACTCACGCATATCTCCACTGTGCTGATTACGTTCGTAACACTCGGTGTGTATGTCTGGCTGCCCAATGATGCCTCCGCCGCTGAGTTTACTGCCAGTCGTTTGTTCTCCGCATTGGCGCTTTTTCAACAGATGACGGTGCCATTGCTCATCTTTCCCATAACAGTGCCCATTATCATCTCCGCTATTGTGTCGACGAGGCGTTTGGAACGTTTCTTGAATGCACGTGAAATTCAAAAGCAATTCGAGGGCATACGCAATATGGCGCGCATACTGAGTAAAAGTGATGCCTCATTGGATATGTACGAAACGCAGGAGAAATCAAGTATGACAATGCGTACAGCGCAGGCAGAGAATCGTCTGAATGAGCAACGTTTGGCTTTGCGCATACATATACCGGAACAGCCGGCGCCTTTGGCACATTCGGAACCACATACACCACTACTGGAAGGAGCTGGAGCGGCACCAGTTGGCGCTGTTGGCGTTGATTTGATGTCAGCGAATCCGGCACAAGCGGCGCTATGCGCCAACTGCAATGAGGACGACAAGGCTTCGGTGTGTAATTGCAAGAGTGAGTGTCAATCAAAATGGTATGAGCAGCGTTACAAAAACATTGTGCAACATCGTCGTGAGCTGTTGCGAAATACACCATATGTGGCCATTCGACCTGGTAAACTGACCAGTGGCAGTCCAATTGTTATGGTTGAGAAACCTGTGGAGTTTGCATTGATACGTGCACGCAATACGGACTCCTGGCGACGTGATTCGTTGTTATTAAAGATGCCCGACGACATTGCAGTATCAATTCATGATGGTGTCTACACTTGGCGTCCTGGAAAGCAGCCGCAGCTACCGCATTTACTTGTCAAGGATATTGCCATACCCAAGGGCAAACTGACTATTATTGTTGGAAAGAATGGCAGCGGCAAATCTTCACTATTGAATGCTTTACTTATGGAGATGCCGCTTTTATCGGGCAATATGTTTTGGCATAAGTGAGTAGCAATTAATATTTATGTTTTATAATATTAATATTTAAGAAAACATGCTTATCAAGATTATATTTGAACGTATCAATAATCTTAATAATAATCTTTTAATAATAATCTTAATAATAATCTTAATAATAATCTTTTTTTTTTGCTAAGAAAAATAGTATGAGCTGCATCCAATTGTTGCAAATAGAAATTTGTTTTGCTTTGATGGTTCGCCTTCAGCATAAAAATCCTTTTGTAGAGTAAATTGCTAGGGATGGAAGTTTACTGCATCTTACAGAATTGCTGTTATTTTTGAAAAGCACATTTTACATTACATTTGTATTGTTGCGATTTATTGTAAAATTTAGGTTTTAATTTTTGTCAAAGTATCAAAAATAGTTCGTTTGAGAGGTCATCCCAGAAATAGTTATTCCAATGTAAGCTCGATCATCCTCTCTTTCGCTGACGATCAATTAAGTTTAGGTTCCCCTCATAAACTTTACTTGTTGGAGCTTCACTCTCTATCCGAATAAGATGGGCAGGCCAGTTCAACTGCTGGAATTGTATGCGCTGGACTATGTCAACCTCATCGTACAGTTTATACAGTTCGTGGTTAATACGGATCGTAAACTCGTCGCCAACTCTTACTTACTTACTTAGGTGGCTCTAAAACCGTCTATCGGCCAAGGCCGCAACTTTAATAGATCCAAAAATGATACAAAGAATCTGATCTGATTCGATTCGATCTGATCTATCCGTTGTTGATAGGCTTCACGCTTCTCTACTATACAACAAGATAGAGACTATCAGCGTCTTATAGTTTTGTATTTACGTACGTCAAAAGAGGGCGCTACTTCTAATTTGCTTACAGAGTCCAAAGTAGAAGCGTTCAGCAAGCGTGATTGTTCGTTTGAACTCCAGGCTAACGTTGTTGTTGCTGCTTATATCCGTGTATAAAGTTTTCCCAGGAGAATATTTTCTATAAAATTGAAGTTGAAATACTCCGTACTCACAGACTGTCAAAACTCGCCGATGGTCTGCGAGTGGACACCAAATACTTCGTCTTGTCCCTGTTCACTGCTATGCCCATGAGGCGTGAATGTTTCTCAATCTCCGAGAACGCCTTGCTAACTCGCCGTTCGTTCGTGCCCGACTGTTCTATGTATGGGCATCGGCGTATGATGTACTGCATCAGAAGATTTAAAAAGTTGCTCTATAAAGCATCACTCTGTCTGAAACCTCTCTTGGTATTAAATGGCGTGGAGAGATTTTTTTCTACTGTGATGACGCTTTGTGTGTGAGATAACGTCATCATGCAAAACATAATGATCTTTGCTCGAATACCAAGATAGGGCGTTCCAAAATCTCGTTTTTATCGGTGTGTCGAAAGCGGTCTTATAATCGATAAATAGATTTTGGATGTCTTTGTTGTACTCCAGGATTTATCGTAGTGTGAAAAATTAGTTGCTGGTCGACTGTTAAGGGCGGAAGCCATCCTAATACTATTCTATCGGTGTATGGCTCCAGCTGGTTACATAATGATTGAAAGAAGACTTATTCGTGCAGGCAGCGGAGTCTTCTTTTTTGAAGATAGGCCAAAGAAAATTCCTGGCTTAAAACCTTTTGATAAATTTTCCTATTCTTGCGTCTAAGAAAGCGTTCCTTCTTTGTCCATTTTTCTTGATAACGCTCTATAAGAACTCGCATTACTTACGACTGTAGAGTTCAACTGTTGGTGGCGTGCTTTCTGCAGCAGATTGAACACAATCTGATCTGTGGTGAAGTCGATTCGCCTCTCTTCATTACTGAACGTGGTGTCGTGAATTCAAAATTTTCCGACTATTGGGCCAAAGATTTCTTACTACCCAATTTAGGCGTTGAAATATTCAAGCACGATTTTGACATCGTGATTGGGACAGCGCTTGTAGATACATTCCAGGGGCTCCTAAAACTTATTTTTATTTTGTTTTTTTTTTGTTTTTCTCTTCAGACGAGACTGCATAGTGCTCCACTAAACACGAAACTAAATCCAAATTCGTGTTTCCTCCTAGTAGTTGTTGCAGGATGCTACTTTTGAGCATCTGTATCCTATCCACCGCATTTCATGTATTGTGTTGATGTCAGCACATACTCATAATTTCCAGACATTCCAACTGCATATCCGAAAATCATGGTCCCAAAAATGTTTTCATGAGTCGTCATCAAAGGAGGCTCATATACGAGTCATCTATTTCATTTATTTGGTGAAAATTTAGATTAAAGTCTGAAACTTTGTAATTTGTTGTAATTGTAATTGCAACTATTATTTCTAATTTAACAATACTCAACGCTTTCAGTATCAAATTTTGCTTCAATGCCATTCAAATAATATTGTATTTTCAACTTGAAATCTTCTTTTTAAGAAATCTTCTTATAAAAGAATTTCCACTGAATTTATTCCGATTTAATTATTGTCTATACACAAAGTATGCAAATTTTCGCTAAAATATCTTAATCTCCACATTCAATAAAAACCAATGTAATTTCGCAAAAAAGTATGCAGCAATTTGCTTAGACACACATAATGAATGTGTTTACCACTTCCGCTTTAATTAACATTCTCGCGCTAATTAATCTTCATCATCAGTCTACTGTAAATTTGCCACTTGGATTTAAATAACCGCGAAGCCTACTTCTCTGGGTCCTTCAAAAGCTTCATTTGCGTCAAGGTTCATACTTTGAACGAATATTGTTTGCTTTGCGGCTTTATTTTGCAGCATAATTTAGTTTCGTATTTAAGAAAATCAACAACAAGAATTTCTAGTTTGTTGTTTGATGTTTGATGTACATACAAAGCGTTCTCTTTGTATTCGTCCTTACGCTCCTGTATGTGTTACCTGTTTCCGTTTCCGCTTCCGCTTCCGTTTTTCATTGTGCTGTTGTCCTTGTTGCTTTTGTTTAAAAGATTACGCACGTTTTGTATACATTTTGTAATAAGTAAATATTTTAGTTGCTCTTAGTTATTTATGCAGAATTTTAGGTTTTACAAACAAACAAAACAGCTGACAAAGTATTCTATTTTATGTATCCTACTATAATACAAAGGTGTTGTGGCTGCTAAATATTTTATTGCATAATTGTAAGTAACAAATCTTAAATGTTTTTGTTTAATTTTACTTATATACGAGGGCTGCATTTTATTCTGCGCCCAGTGATTTATCAATGAAAATCGCTTTGTTGTTTTTCAAAATCTTCTCCATGAAGTTCAATACACTTTTGCACGTGTTCTAACCAATTTTCGGCACTCTTTTACCACTCAGAAGTGTGTACATTCAAATCGTACTATTTTAAGCAATCAACCAGGGAATAAAACCGAAATGTATGATATTTCGGTTTCGGTTCCGGTTTTGGTATGTACCGAAACTTGTGCTGCGGTATAAGTCACATTATACCATCCCTCTTTGAAGCCCTTTAAGCATGTAAACACTTTTTTTCTAGAAGTCGGTGATGGCTGAAATTTTGTGCTACCTCTACATTTTTGGTCTTTAACGCCTCCCGAAATAGAGGTTTGAGGTGTTTTTACACCAATAACATGCGACGTAGGTATGAATGATCATGTTCTTTTATTATAAAAAAGTAAAACGTAACTTATTTTTACATTATAAAACAAAGTTTGTACTCGTACTCTTTTTTTATATATTTTCTTCGCAAGTAATACACGTTTTCTTCGGTACTGAGTGTTCATCTCCAAATGGGTTTCACTCAAAGCACACAGGACTTTCTAGTTTTACGTTGTTTCCACTTCAGTTCTCGTCAGTTATAGCAACAACCATCAACAGAGTTGGCTCCACGACTACCATAAGGTACTCTCGGGCCAGCTGCTACTTCTGATGCTACCACAATGCGTCGTCCAAGCACCATATCTACTGCAGCTCGAAGGAAATGGTTTCTCATTAGCATCCGGTTTGTACTACGAGCTTCGATTTCATGCATACATAACTGATTGGCAAGATCTTTCAGCAACTTCCTTCGTTGATCTTTGGTCTTCAAACGTGAGTTATTTTCTTTGTAGATGATATAAGATGCTAGCCCTGTTACGTCAAGCATGTTGACGAAGAATGCCAGCCGCCAACGCAACGTTCTTCCTTTCAGAGTGTATTCTCCCAACATTTTATCCATGGCATTTAGTTTCGTTGTAGTATTTGATGATCTCTGCCTTGGCAACTATTGTCTCTTCGACTTTTCCGGTCATTTGCATGGTTGATAGAAGCATAACTGATTTATTCTTCGTTGGCAAATATGAACAGACTGTCGTCTTATGACGATAACCAAAATTGGTTGAGTATACAGGTTCTTTAGTAGGCTGCATGTTGCTTGATAGGAACGTTCCTACCCTTTCATTTTGGTTCCGGTACGATTTTTTTCTATTTATTTTTCTTCGGTAAAAAGTTTCGGTTAAAAAAAAAAATAAAATAACGCTTGTGGTTCCGGTTTCGGTTCTCAATTTGAATCGGTTAATTTCGTTTAACGGTTCCAGTTCCGGTTTTATACCCTGCCATCAACAGCTTCTTCAGACGTCGAAAAACGTTGTCCTCGCAATATATTTTTGATGTGCGGGAACAAAAGAAGCCATTGGATGCTAAGATGTTTTCAGTATTCAAAGTCGCTTTTGTATGATCTGATGTGAGAGCTTGCATTCTAGTAGTGGAGGCTGATATGCTTTCGTCGCTTGATTTTCCTCAATTAACCGAAAACTACTGACAAACAAATGGTTGTGTAACATTCAGAAGTTGTAGAATGTCCCAATCTCACAGTATATGACATGTCGGTCTTGTCTTAGCAGTTCACGTACAACATTGATGTTTTCTGGGAGAACAGCTTTTTTAGTACGATCTTCTCTAGACTCGTCTTTAAGCATATGGCGACCACGTTTGAATTCAACATACCAGTAGTCATAATCAATTGTCTTCATCGAATTGTCTTGTTCGAGATAAATACTTCAAATCTCTGTAAACAACACAAATAGTAATTGTACATCAAAACATTTTGCATACGTTTATGCTAAAAAATGTCAAACTTTCCGATTGAAATGTCAGCTGAAAGTTTTGACTACAAAAAGCATTTTGTAAAAAATATACTGAACAATAATCAAACTTTTAAGCGATTTTTAACGATGGACCTCTTGCCCCTGCCGTCTAATGTTCAAAAAATTGCAAATTCATAGTTAATATAATAATTTTAGAACGTCGGGTAGTGTCGGGTGATTTGTGCCACTGTTATTTTGTCGTTTTTTGACAATAAAGTGTCATGTGTCATTAGTATTATATTATAGGAGTTTGGGTTGGTGAATAGGGGGAAGGGACGCAACGCGCTGGGTATCATGACGAGTCGATTTCTCCACGTCAGTCCCTCAGTTTATCCGTATGTCTGTGTGAGTGAAAAGTTCTCTGATTAGAGAATACCTAGACTTAACAAAACTAACGGTATAAACTGGAGTTGAGTTAGTCAGTAATTTTTGAGTAGCAGAGTTTATCGTAACTGCTATTTTGAAATCACTGTGATTTTCACTGCAATCACTGTTATCACTGTTAAAAGAAAAAGAAAAAGAAAAAAAAATAAACATATACTCAGTTTTTTTTTTTTTTTTTTAAATTAATTAAACCAACACTTTAATTCAGTCTTCTTAAATTAATTCCCAAGATTTTTTTAAAGAATACTTCTTCTGTTACGGCAGCCCAATGGTTCCTACTATCTCCCACATTATCGAATCGTTTCTTGTACCATTTTAAGTCAATCTTCTTTAGAAAATGTCACTAGATATCGATTTGGTGGCACATCTGGCTCAAAGTTTTGCTTTGTAATACCAATTTCTGGAGAGGATTGGCTTAAAATTGTAGAAAAAACCATTTGAGAGCTTGGGAGATAGTCGGATAGCGCTACTTACAACGATCTTGGGAACTGCGGCGGGAACATGGCAACACTATGTGATGGTATAAAACCAAACAAATAAAAATCATCTGGCAGCAAAAATGTTTTTAGTCCATATTTATTATATAAAATATTTGAATGAGAATATTTTATTTTTTTTTACCACTAATTTGTATTTTTATTTGACGTTCAGCACCTTCCGTTTCATGTACAGCATCGTCACTTCTCCTTCTGCTCTTTTTGTTCTTTCTCTTCCTTCTGTATTTACTGCTGCTGGGACATTCTTCGGGGAGAATACAAGTGCTACCAATGGTTTCCCACAAATAACCTGACTTACACAAGCACATATACAGTTCTCCAGATGATACTTTCTTATCGTACTCGCATTCATTTCGATTCCAGCAAGTATTGAAATATTCACACATTTTATAGTTCAGCCTCACTTCTTGGTTTGGTTTTCTACAGTCTAGAAAAAAATCATTTAATAATTTAAAATAACTAAAAAAAAAAAAACTTTAACTTTAACTTTAACTTTACTCAGTGTTTTTCCATATTTCTTTCCACTTAGACAATCAATTAGCAGCAATATAATAAACAGATAATGCAGTTGTTGCGGCATTATCAAGTATCTGAAAGATAGACATTTCTACAATTGCTTTTTATACATTTTGAACTCTATAACGAAGCGAAAATAATTGTTGAAATGCACCGATGCGTGTCTGATTACCCCTTGAAATATCATAATAGTGCAATAAAATGGAATTGAATAAAACATATTAGCAATATTGAAGATTTTAAATCGTATTTTATGTTTAAACATAAGAATGCATTTCGACTAAGTTGCAGTAAACAAGTGCAACATCGATGCCACTTAAAAAATTATCCAAATAAATGTTAAAACAGCTGATCAAAATGTCAGTAGTTCGAAAGGCGAAACAATTTTCAGCATTTGAAATTTAAGTGAAAACAATTTGAATATAGTTTAATACAATGTAATAATAGAGAAAAATAAAAAATACCTGAAAAACCAATAGTAAGAGAGTCACTTGACACTATTCAAAACAAACATGCGCAATAAATTGTCATAGCCCAATTCAAACTGAACAGACACTTTCTGTTTCTGTATGAGATACTGCAACTTATTGATTTACTTGCAACAATGCGTGACTGTGAAATGCGATTTGCTGCGCTATATGTAAATGGGCTATAAGCCACTATCACTTACGTAAGATTAATTCCCATTACGTAATTGTAACAACGTAGTCGAGATATTTTTTTTTTTTTTTGAACTTGATTAATTTGACCTGACACATGTTTTTATACCCTGAATTCAAAGGTCAGCATCGGAAGCTTAGTCAATATAACCATGTGTCTGTCTCTCCGTCTGTATTTCTGTTTAAACATTGATATTTTGTGCATCAAATTGTGATGCCAAACGCAAAAAGTTATGGTTAAGTTTATGGTTTGGTTATGACGAAGCCAAATATTCATGAATCCAAGCTAATGCTGGTGGGATTAGCATGTTATGATTTACTATGAGCAGCTAAAACCGTATAAAATGATTACGGGGCAGCGCTACTGAACTCAACTGGTGCATTTGAATCGCGCATTAAGGAAAAACGGCCGGAATATGGCGATAGACAGAACAATATCATTTTCTTCCACAATAATGCTCGAAACTTCCATACTCGCCGTATTCCTCAGAAATCGCTGCATCTCATTACCTCCTGTTTCGATCGATGACTCATGGCCGGTTTGAGGAGCGCTTCACTTCTTATGAAGATTGCAAAAAATGTGTGAATTCTTGGATTGCTTCTAAAAACGATTCGGAAAAAGTACCAGCTTACTCTTTCACAATACTTCGAATAGTCAATTTGTAACCATTTTTGCACAATAAAGCCTCAATTTTCGAAAGTAAAACAGCAGAATTGCGTCATCATCATATTCTTCTACTGTCTCACCTGAATGGTCGTCTTTATAGTCTTCACCATGGACTATGACGCCTGTGTAGTAACAAAACTGCTGTTGTGGAGGTGTGCATTCCCCTGTGCTCCCCCTGGATCCGCCAATGCTTTAGGAATAATCCTTGCCCTCAGAAAGTGGGTAATTTTGAATTCAGTTGCCAAAATCCACTGAGATTCTTTGTCGATCTCATCTTTATAGGATGGAACTTCTGGCGGATCGTTAAAGAAAGTTAAAGAAGGAATCAGTTGGAACTTGCTCTCTCCTCTCTCCTTATGTTTCTGCTTCTTCTTAATACTTTCGATAGTTAAATTCACCCTGATAATACAACCTTTGCATTTATATATTTCGGGACGTTCAAATGCAAATGCATATTCCTCATCTAAATTGTATTTGAGGAAGTATTGCTTAGTCAAAATCAGGTTGGAGAAGTATACATTTTTATCAAAATGAAACTCAAGTGTGTTTTCATCATACTTAATGGTAATGTCCATAATTTTTCCCAGCACCTTCTCATCTTGTTCCTCTACCAATTCCCAAAAGAATTTCCGAGTTGCGGAGAGTAGTGAGTTAAAAGTTACAAATACCTTTAGCATCGTCGGGAAAGCTGTGTGAAGTAGGCCCAACGGAGTGTGAAATTTTAATGTTTTTAATGCAGTTCGTTTGGCCAACGGATTTGAATTTTAAATGGTTTTTTTTTCATTTTTATTATTTTTTGAAGGTTGGACAAACGATTTTTTGACCTGGACTAACGTTGGTTAAACGAACTGCATTCAAAAAAACTTTAAATTTCACACTTCGAAGTGCCAACTTCACAGCAGCTTGTTGAGAATAATTTTTAAATTCTCCATTGTTTCTGTAAACTTAGCACTCTCTTTATTTTTGGACTTCTGAACTTCCTTCCAAGAAGGGATCTCATTTGGTGTATCTACAACTTTTATTAAAAAACAGCTGGCAAAGAAGTTGGTACTTCTTCTCCAATTAATAAACCTCTTCAAAGAATTCGTCCTCAAGCTTCAGATGTTTCAGTTGATTTTTTTTTAGTACTACAATACAGTTTCGCAATGGAGCTGGCAGAGCTTTGACGGCTGACATATAAGCAGGCAGTAATTGGTCTTCCTAATGCACAGACTTCTCATCGTCCAGTTCGTTGCCTGCCTCCGAATTAACATTAGGTTCCGCGTATGTGTGTAATTTTCCAACCTTCCAGTGAAAAAAATTCTGTAATACTCCTAAACACAGGCGATAGCTTCATCCAAATCTAACATCCAACTTTCTGTTCAATTAACTTCCTATGTAAACAAATGCAATGCGACTAAAGTAGTTAAGTACTTAAAAAGCTACAACAAAAATCACTTTGAAATTTTGAAAACTTAAATTCATAAAACTCAAATTAGCCAAGTTCAAAAGTCACGACGACAAGGAAATACGCTATGAGCATTGCGCCGAGCTAAACTAGCGCAGACAAGCGTATCATTAACAAATTAAAAGTTACTCATACGCACTACTGAGCAAAATTTGCATGAAAACCAGCGAAAATGTAGCAGTTTAAATAATTTCAGTTCAGATATGCATTTGCGTGCGCGTTTAAATGAATCTCAGTTGACGGCAGAGTGGGAAATGTTAGCGACAGAAAAAAATACACAAATTCATACAGGAAGACTGACAGACAGACAGACAGCCAAACTCACACGATATAAAGATATAAGTCGCATGCATCTTGCAACACTTAACACTGCTGTAGACGAATCCTTTAACCATTTAAATCGTTTGTAACTTACGAGGGTAGGCTACTAAGTGCTCGGTATTGGTAATTAACTTACAATAAGGTTGTAATGCTATTTATTTTCCTTATTAATGTTACAAATTTTGTGGTTTGTTATACTCTGAATGACATTGTAGTCAGATATTAAATTATATAATCTTAAATTTATATTTTTATACACTCATAATTTAGTCACAATGTTTGCAACGCAAAAAAGTGAGCAACGGAGACCCCATAAAGTATGTGTATAGGTGATCAGCATGGCAGAACGAGTTGATCTAGCCATGTTCGTCTGTCCGTCCATCTATCTATCTGTCTATTCGTTCCTGATCGCACTATGCCTTCAATCTTTTAAACATTGGTTTAAAAATTGGTATGGATACTTTTTATAACCAGAATCAACACAAGCTCCAAAATATAAGGTATAGCTACCGCACAAAAAAAAACTTTGTATTTATTTTGTTGTATCGAACATGTTTGAATTAAAGCAATTATTATACCAATCTCACATAGTGTCAGATTGACATATTGTCAGTTTGTCTATAAAAGTTTGTAATGCATTAAAGTATATATATTCTTGATCAGCTTGACAAGGCGTCCGTCTGTCTATCTGTCTGTGTGTCTATCTGTCTGTCTGTATATTTTTGTCTGTATATTTCAATTTTAAAGTTATTCAGTTTGAAATCGTCACTTAGATCTTTCTTTATTGCATTTAAATATAGTAGCCATATTGACTGGTCATGCCAACTTTTTGGTGTAGCCACCATGCAAAATACCCGCTCACTTGAAACTTTTTGTATAAAAACTTTTTAATTGCAGTTAATATCGACCTAAAATTTTTTACGGTAGCTTCTAACAGACGCATACTTCACGTATATATGTACATATATCAATACGCCTATTGATCCCCTTAATTTTTGGGGTAGCGCCCACAATATGCCTATTTATTCCCTCAATTTATGGGGTAGCAACGACTTGTGACTTTTTCTTTGAAAAACTTTATTATTGCATCAATGTATGGCAATGTGAAGATTAGGAAGATCGTTTATAAATAAAACGAAAAGGAAATGGTTGCCCTGCGGTACAGACGATAACACTTCAATTTTCTTAAATAGCATAAAAACAAAACAAAACACGTTGAGTACGGCATTCTAAATAGAACGCTATCCATTGTTGTAAAGCCAAGGAAAGAGCTAGAGCGCTAAGCTTATTAAGCAGTATTTGGTGATTTACACTAAAGATGACATCCATTTGAAAACCATTGGTTAAGACTTCGTTGACCAGGGATGTAACCAGGGCGCACGATTTAAAAAGGAATATTATCAGGGCCGGAAGAGAAATTAAACGTTACAAAAAGAGAATGCTTTAAGAGGGAATCTCCAAGTATACTAGGGATAGATATAGTATGCGCATTCGAATTAGAAAAAGCAGTGAAATTTAAGGACAAATTTGTTGAAAAGGAAGTTGACTGAAAAAAGTTGCGAATAAATTAGCTACCTCTTTTGCACCTGTTGCAGTTATGTTATGATAAAATATATTCGAATGGTATGAACACGAATTTCGTCTAGTAACGGCTTCTTATAATTTTAATTTAAAACACTTAAAATAGAGTTGATAATCAGAAACTTAAGTATGACACGAAAGGACAATCTCTGAAATTTACTTTTTAAAGATAATTACATTTAAATGTTGACCGCGACTACGTTGTAGGTAGTCCATTCGAAAGGTCCAATTTTCGAACACTCTTTCCAGCATTGCTACCGGTATCTCGAGAATAACGCGAGTTATGTTGGCTTCCAAGTCGTGCATAGTAGCTGGATTATCGATGAAGACTTTTGACTTCACATAACCCTAAAGAAAAAAATGTAGTGTTGTGATATCACATGATCTAGGCGGGCAGTTGACAGATCCGAAACGCGAAATTAGGTGCTCACAAAAATGATTTCTCAATAAAGCCATTGTTTCACGCGCTGTATAGGTCGTAGCATCGTCTTGCTGTAACCAAATATCGCCTACAACACGGGCTTCAATTTCAGGTAAGAAAAAGTCCATTATCTTGGTGCGGTAGCGCTTGCCATTGACGGTTATATTCTATCCGGCTTCATTTTTAAAGAAATACGTAGCGATGGTTCCACCAGCCCATAAACCACACCAAACAGAGCATTTTTGAGGATGTAACGGTAGTTCGTGAATCTCTTTTGGTTGCTCATCAGCCCAAATGCAGCCATTTTGTTTATTGAAATATGCCTCATCACTGAACAAAATTTGGCGCGAAAACAGCGTATCTTCATTGAACTGTTGCAGAGTCCATTGACTGAAATTAAAGCGTAAATTCAAGTCTGGCGGCTTCAATTCTTGAACGAGTTGAATTTTGTAAGCCTTTAAACCAACATCCTGGCGTAAAATTCATGAAGTTGTTCCATACGAGAGACCAAAATGCTGCGCACGGCGTCGAATCGATTGGTCATGGTCTTCAGTCACACTCTCCGCTACAGCCGAATTATTCTCCTCAGTACGGGCTGGATGTGGTCTCTTTGGTCGCTTTTTATCCAATAACGTACACTGAGACTCAAATTTGAGGGTGTTTTTCACAGAACATTGATTTTCGTAATACAGCTGAATATTTTGGAGACGTTGTTCCGATGTGATTTATCTTTCCATGATAAATTGTCAAACCATACTGAGTGAAAATAAGATGACAGTATTACCTATTAACCAACTCCCGTATTACTTTAGAGCTGCTGTTGCAGCAGCATTGAATGTTTGCAACTTTTGCTGTAATCACAATTTCACTTTTAAATACATTTGTACGCTGCAATAACAAAGTTGAGAATGGTTGAAAGAGTCAAAGGCTTTGGTGCTTAAAAGCGGGTTAAAATGCATAGCGCAGTCATTCAACATATTTTCACAGTCATTTCCATGCACATCACGTCACTCGGTAATTTATCACAAAATGTCTGTGTATGTTAATTTTATTGCGCATAAAGAAAAAACAAAAAAAAAAAATGCACTAAAAAGAAAGAAAAGGAGCAACGCATAAAAGTAGGAAAAAGGATACTGCACTTCTGTACGCATGCCACAGGCGCCAAAAGCGAGAAATATATTGCAGTTCAGTGCTGGAACTAACAGGAGCAACATCAGCATCCAGGAAGCAGCAAAATGTCTTGAGGCTGCACACTGTCTGGGTTGCGAGGGTTTTTTTGTTTTTGTTTCTCCGCAAGAAAGCCACATGCAGCACTTTCAGTTGGCGGCGTTGGCAAATGGCAAAGCATCAGAGCTATAGTAGAGTAGTGTGTGCCATATAAAAATGCATTTAACAAGGCAGTCAAGCAATAAGGCAACCATGCCAAAGCAGCATGCCTCTAAATGTATCTGAGTCTGATTCTCTGCTGTATCTGAGTATCTGAGCGAACTAACGAACGAACGAGCGAGCGAGCGAATGAATGAATGAATATGGCAAACGCAATGTGCAATAATTTCAATTACTGTTATAAATGTCTGTGTTTTTTCTTTTATTTATAAAATTTATTATGGCATTACATAGACATATACACTGATAGACTCAGAGCGGGAGGGCTTCAAAGCACATGGAGATAGAGTCCTGCATAGAATGTATTAAATCGTGACTTTAACAACTTTTAAATCTAGCATGTTTTTACTATGTTTGCTTCATTCAAAAAAAAAAAAAAACCAATGGGTGGTACCAAAGCTACACATATGCATCAAAAGTCGCCCGAACTATATAGCATGAAGAAAATGAAAACTGGTGAATAATGAAATTCGCTGCGAAGTACGCAACTGGATCGGCTCCACACATTGGCCATGGGAATGGATACAAAAGTGTATAACCGCTAAAAAAATAGCTAGAACTACGCATAAACTCGTGTATGTGCTTACTTATACGAGTACTTAAATAAGCTAAAATAACATCTTGACAATTTGTATTTTACATTTTTATTGTAGGGATTGATATGATTTGTACTTTCGTGAAGATGCTTTCAGTTTGATATCACAGAAAAGAAACTGTATTTTATAGCATAAACAAATTACCAACATAACAAACGCTCAATCCCAACAATACAAATGTAAAATGGAAATCTTTCGTCGCAAAATTTATATCGCAAGTTTTAATTGCAGCTCAGGATTGCGTCACTTGGTTTATACCTCGTCAAGGTGTTTTTTTTTTTTTTATTTGTTATCAGTTATTTTAAGAGCGCAGATGAATGAAGTGTTTGGCTAGAACTGTAAATCAATACCAGGTCAGCAGTATTCATATTTGACATTTGAATAGTTATAACTATACGGTAAACAAAAATGGAAGGATACAAGTTCGCACAACAATATTAAGTTGTAGAAACTCAATAAATTAGTGCAAGCAAACCTATATATGGCGAAACCTTTATAAGTTAATCGTTATAAGCTCAAAGTCAATTTAATATCGCTCACACATAGTGTGAAAGCCACAAAGTATAACGCAAGTATATATTCTTAATCACCATTAAATGTTGAATCGATCTAGCCATGTCCGTCCGTCCGTTGGGTATGATGAAAAAAAAGATTTCGGAGCCTATAAGAGCTAGAGGACCTTAAAATAAACCTTGTTCGTAGGCAGCTCAAGTTTATTAAATTTTGTGGGTGTCATGCCATAATGCGGCTACTTGTCTCTTAGCCGCCAAGCCGAAACAACGTTTTTTTTTTCTTTATTTTTCATTAAAATAAAATGCTTTCATACCCCAGTGTTTCGTTTTTCGAAGTCCGAATAATTTGTTCGTATTCGGTTTCGTTAAAATGGTCCGTATTTCAATTTCAGTAGAATTTCGCTAGTTGAATTTACCAGACCTTGAGAATATGAACTCCCTCCTGCCATTTCCAATTGAATTCAAATAACGAAATTCTTCTGAAAGTGAATTACGGACCATTTTAACGAAGCCGAACCAGAACAAATTATACGGATTCGATAACCGCAACACAGGCAATAGTTTTTCTTTTTGTTTGGGTCGATAGATCACTCTCAAGACTTTGCGGTGGGTTTTTGTAACCCCCCAATATTTTGGAGTTACATAATACGATTTTATATATTTTAAGTGTCTGAATATATTTTACGAGACCATTTTATATAACATGTTTCAATCGATCTTATCAGTAAAAACTTCGCTAAAATATTCGTTGAAATATATATATATAAATGCACGGCATTTTAGCGGAAAAAGTTTCGAATAAATCTTCTTTAAAATTAAGAAGAAGTATGTTTTATTATTATTATTTATTATTATACCATTTCCACATTGCGTAAGAAGAGACGATAAGACTCTGCGAGTGCGAAAGAGATAGTAGATTGCGTATTTTACTTTATATGCGCTTGACTATTATTTTGGTGACTGTCTCCCTGTTTATAGTTGGCGCGCGGTGAAGTAGCAATTAGAAGAACCGAGTAAGCGCAAAAATATACAATATTATCTCTAGATTGCGATCAATTGAGTCGATCACTGGCCACACATGCTACTAGATATTAATTCTTGCACAAATTCGATCAACGTCCACGCACGAGTATAAAATGGTACCAACGGTTTAGTATCAATTATTCTGTCCCGCCTAATTTTAGTGGTAGTGTCTATAAAATATACATATTCTTGATCAGCTCGTCAAGATGAGTCGATCAAGCTACTATGTCCGTCTGTCCGTCAATATCAGCTTGACATTCGATATGATGGCTTTTTATTGATGGTTGCTTCAGAGAGATATTTCAATAGGCGTATCCAGCCCACTTTTGGGATAGCCCCTATACTAACCCAGCACTCACCTTTATGTTTTATAGTTCGTTTTAAAATTTTGTGTGAATGGTATTAAAGCTTCGGTTCAACCGAGTCTTGAAATTTGACATGTTGGCACAAAGTGACGACTTAGCCGAATGGGGACATTTTAAGAATTTTGTGAAGAAAAGCAACGGAGAGCTGGTACTGAAGAAACATCTTTTAATTTTAAACTATCATTATATGGTGGAAGATTTATATCGGTTTCCCAATTGAGACTCCTTAGAGCAAAGAAAAGAAACTATTTTTAAACCAACTCGATACGATCCTCATGAATAGCATAATAAGGGTTCTAAACACAGGAGCCAAATTCTAAAAGTTTAGTAGTATAGTATATTGATTTGGGGGTAGTCCCTGAAGTCCCTCAATCTGCATCATTAGTTTCTGTTTGACAGCCATTGAAAGCAGACATATGTAAAAGGCAGACAGAGGGAGAGAAAGCTGGTCGGTATCGAAACTGACCTCAAACGTAAACGTGTGTTAACTTCGAAGTTTCGAAGCAATATTGAACGTGGTTAAAATATGTATCGATTACAGCACATTAGCAAAAAAACAGTAGATGCGGGCAGGGAGCAGCGGAGTCAGAGGAAGGTAAGTAGGAGAAATGGGCAGGAGAGAAAATGGGGAAAAGGTGTTAGGGAAGGGGGCATGGTGAAGGAGGGGCGTGGAAAGGAGAGGTAGGGGAAAGGGCAGCAACGCGACGGGTTCCACTTAAGATACAGGGATGAAATGTTCCATACATGTTAATTTGATTGACGGGACAGGGGAATGTGGGCATTGAGAAGTGGTGGTAAAGAAAGGGGAGGTAGGGAAACGGGGGAAAGGGCAGCAACGCGCCGGTTACCAGCTAGTCCTACTTCAGTACAGTAATATAGCTCATATATATGAATAACACATAGGCTATAATTTATAAAGATTAAATTAACGCATTTATTTAATTAATTTAAAACAAACAAAGCGCAAACATTTTTACCACGTCTACTTACTTTCGTACGTCACTTCTAGCGATCATGTGTTTGCCTTAAATGGTCATATGTGCGGGATGATATTAGAGAGGCAGAGAATGAAAGAAAACCGTTGGCTTTTTGAAAGTTTAAATTTATATTAATCAAATTTTGGGCTAATAGAATTTGGGGTTTAATGTAATTCCAAAATAAGCATTTGTTTAAAAAAGTATGAAGAAGTGCGAAGTGGGGCAGGGAGAAGGCAGCAACGCACCGGGTACCAGCTAGTGAATAATAAAAAAATAGTTATAAATAGAAAAAAAATACAAAACAGAGTCTTGGTACCTTCAGTCAATTATTCATAATATCGGTATTTATACGAGTACATAGCTTGTCTTCATCAGTATCTTTTTTTTTCTTCTTCGTAGAAGTCCGATATTCACTTAAAAAATTAAAAAGTAGACATAATTTGACGTTTTCTCTATTTGCATGGCGATAGAGTGTCCCATAACACTTAAACTACTGAACCGTCTGGAAAACAATGTTAAAAGCGTTTGTTGAATATTTTATTACATTTAATATATCATTTTGACGACCTAATTTAACGATTCCAACTCGATATATGGCCTAAAATCTAACTATCTACGAAAAAAGAAGAAGAAAATTGAAAATATAATATCTCGGTAACCTAATCATTTAAAATTCTTTCAGTTTGATTTTCGAGTTTAGTGGGCCATAATGCATTAGAAAAATATAGTGTTCTTAAATGTACAGCAATGTTTTTTAATTTTGTATGCCAGTGTAACTAGTCTAAACCCTGTTATACTCGCTTCTCACAGAATTTATTTAGTAATTAAATACCAGTCTAAACTTCAAATTGCTACAAATGCATAAAGTCAACTAATGAGTTTCTAAATTAAAGTTGCAAATTCTAAAGACAAATATGTATCGTGTTTTAGCATTAAACCTCATGCATTACACATGTATAATTCTCATCGCTCATTAAATGTATGCCAACGTAAATTTCAAACTTACAACTTTCAGTTTCAATTACTTCAATACTCAACCGCACATTTACCATTATAATTCAGCTTGCGGCTTATAAATTTCTATATACACAAATGACTACATAGTCTGCGAGCTAATTACTAGCGACTTCAATTAATTTTAGTTGCGATTTATTTAAGCGTATATTTTGATAACTTTCAACATATGATATTTATTATATAACTACAAGTATCTACTAATCTTGAAGTAAGTTACAGATATGTATATACTGTAAGCATTATGTATTATGTATGTATTATATACGATTAAGTCAACACACACACACTAATGCGTTGTGTAATTAAGTTAAATGGTATATAAAGATACATCAGGTTTATTGATAGATAGTATTGCTCGATAGTGATTACTTGGTTTTCTTTAAACCACAAAATGTGCAACCGCAATGGGTGTCCTTCGTCCATGTGAGAGTAATAAGTGAGAGTAAATCAAAGTCAAATGCATTTGCTTCAATTGTTTTTTAAGCAAGTATATTAAATCAAAAAAAAAAAAAATTTTTCATTTTGTATTTAATGCATTTTTGAATGGATAATTTGCGGTTTATTTGTGACATTGGGAATATTAAAGTTTTCAAATAATTTCATTGTTTTTTAATTAAGCATAATTTTTTGTGTATTTGTAGCATAATCAATTTGAGAGCTAAGTTTATGTTTTATTAACTGGCTTTTGCCAATTTCTTTTTCTTTTTTTGAAACTTTGGCAGCTACTCTGCCATCAATTCCGTCGTAACCCGGAACTTTCTTTTTCTTAAGTAGTTTAATCTGTAGATGAACCTCTCGCGAAGAAATAGACTTGATACACTATATATTTGTGCAGTTGCCTTCAGCTAGATCGAAAGATATGTGAAGCGTCCTTCAGTGAGACACCAGGAGTTGTTGGTTTACGCAACGTATCGCTTTCCATAAGTTAAACCCATAGTTCTTGTTGGGCTCTGCTTTGCGAAGCATGTCCATCAAAGAATTCACTGCTTATCATATACAGCATCTTTTCCAACTCAGCAGCTACGAAGTCGGCGCTTAAGCTTTACCAAGTCCAAGATCTTAGCTTTTAGAGGCCGGTTTGAATCTGGAAGACTCACTAATGGCTGGTTTGTTGCAAAGTCAACTGCTTTAAAGATGTTTCGAGTGAAAAATTCAGCAGCATCATTCACGGCCACAGCAGAGCAAAGTGCCATGTTGAGGTTGAGATGCTGGTCTAGACGCCGTTTGAAGATCGGCATGTTATAGCTTGTCTTGGCAACACACCCTCGGCCTCTTGAACTAGATGCATGCAGATAAACTAGCATATGCAATGAGTGTAAATGATCAAAGTTGAAATCCTTAGAGTCAAAAATACGCACTCGGCTGGATGGAATGCCAGTATATACTGCAAAGTCCAAATCATCAGATAGACGAGTGCAATCGTAAGGAATGCAAACTATTGCCAATTGGAAGCGATGGTCTTGGAGCCAAATTTTGCAGAATCGGTTAATACGAAAGTGGGAACCGGTTCTGATTTAGGTTTGGAGGGAGCACGCTTGGAGACCATTTCCTGAAGAACAACGCATTATCTATAAGAGCACACTTAGCTGAATGTGTGATAGATTTGAGGCAATCTATATTAGCATGTGTGACCATATTCCTGACATCTATGACACCGAACCGGATCATCAAATCGACGTGGGGGCTCAATTTTCACCATCTGACGCTTAAAAGTGGTAATATCTTAGACCTCATTATGTTTTTGCTCTAGATCTAAGAAAAACATGTCCAGCGATGACCCATCGGTACGACTTTTTGTATTGTGTGCATTTCTTACTACGTCACCCTAGCGCAAGAGGTGTTGCTTTATGGCAACAATAGAGGTGATGTAGTGTAACCTTTTAATAAGACTCTTTTATAAGACCGCTCTTCTTTAAGTTGGTAAGTGTGAAAACTGATTTGATTCTGATACTTTCAGAGCAGTAGTTATGCGGCTTGATAGCAAACAAATTAATTTTGATAAACTTAGATTTTATTATGTTTAAAAATGTTAGTTTTGAAGTAAAACTCAAAGCTTGCTCTCATTGCTTGGTTAACGAATTCTGAAACTATTATATACGTTATATGCACGTGTTTATTGGTTTAAGGTTGTTTAGATAAATATATTTTAAATCGATAAAAATTTTAGTAAATTTGTTTTTCTCTAATATGGCAGCGTGGAACTAAATTGATTTTGCCTGAAATGAAAAAGCTTTTCGTGAAAAATCCCAAAAGTAGGTGGTGGGTTTGAATGTGCATGCCCCTAAAATGGAGGAATCACGTCTATTTCTCTGTGAATGTGATGCGTTCGTCCATAGGAACTGCTACATTTAATTTTATGTTTATATTTACTGTAATAAGCAAGTTTCTATACAAAATTCAAAAATTGGGCGGTAAGTTTCTATGGAGGCTACCCCTTAAAGTGGGCTTGACATGCCCCTTGATATTTATGTGAAGTATCCTTCCATAAGAAGCCAATATTTAAGGTGCAATTGCTTGTAATAAAAACGTTTTCAATACAAAAAGGAAAAGTGGGGTGGGGGGGGGATGGATCACGCCCTTGAATATATATAGTACATATATACATATATGTATGTATGTATATATGTATATATATTTGTTTTTTGATTCCGGCACGGTTCTTTTATTTTATTTAACTAAAAAGATTCAGTTTTAAAAAAATTTAAATTAAAATATCGTTTCTGGTTCTCAATGTGAACATTCCCGGTTCCGGTTTTATACCCTGCCTGAACCTAAGACCACAAACACCTAAAAGTGGTGTATTATAAGAATAGATAACCAAGTCATAAATCTAACCAGAAGGCATATTTCCCAATGCCTAGATAGTCACAACAACTTTATTAAAGCTCCATTTTATGAAAGCGACCTCTACTTCGAACGAGCAATTCTTAATGGATTTGTGCCTCCCGAAGCATTCCTCCATTTAAATAAAAGAGGTTACATTCAAGACCCCAATGGTACTCCAATCATATACCACAGTTTGAGGAGAGCGAATAAGAAGTTGATACAGTCAAATATATTGACGGTAGAAAACAAGCGATTTGATACCTCGATATCGAACAGAGATAAAAAAGCTTAAATATCATCAAGAAGGTATTTCTGGAGGCTTAGTAATATTGATGTTCAGTCTGAATAACCCTGTTCCCCTGTCCCTCTTACCTTTCACAACCCTTTTTATCTTAAATTTACACTTACTATCGATGCAAATTTTTTTGTTAACTTTTTCTCTTGCGATTTAATTTCTTGTCATTATACTTAGTATTTATATTTAGTACATAATTAAACATTTTTTTTTTTGAAAAGAAAACCTACCCATAAAATTTATTATTGCCCCAGAGCTCGATCAGAGACTAGCATAAGATCAAAACTGAATTGTACGTCTATTTATTAAGTCAACTAACCTAATTATCAAAATGAATAAATTTAAAAAAAAAAACCTAATAAATGGAGGAGGCCCTTTGATATTTATGCGCAGCATCAGTTCATAAAAAGCCACCATTCCAAGTGAATAATAACTGCAATAAAAGAGTTTTATACAAAAAGGCTTAGTATGGGAGCTACGCTAAAATGTGAGCGTAGCCCAACAACTTGACTGCATTAAAAAATTCTATTCTTTTAACAAAAATTGATTCCCAAAAATGTTCAAGATGTTTGCATGGCGCGTTTCGTGCTGATCAAGAATATATACTCGCATATAGCTACTTTATGAGGTCTGCGAAGCCACTTTAAACTCCCACATACATATTAACATGAGTGCTTCATAAAACTAAATACTAACCAGACGATCGTATTATCATCTTTAGCGCCATCAATTTTCTGTATTGAATACATTATTGATCGGCGATCACTGATTTCTCTGCTGAATACGAGTGAGCTGGTATTTTTCGTTTAGTTTAGACTTAACAATTTAGTCATAAGTACTGTTATAGTTAATTATTGTAATAGCAGAATATGTGAAATTTATTTGAATTACAGATTACAAATTGTTTGTTTTTTTCTTGTAGCAGGATTACATTTATAAAGTTCCTGTTTTAGTTAGTCATTTTATGTTCCATTAGTTGTACACCGGACTTAATTTTTACAAATTGCTTTATGCTTAATAAACAAAACATGTAAATGTTTTTTTGTTTTAATTTTGCCTTTAAGTATGCCTTGGTTAAATCTTTTTTATAGACAATCGAATATTTATTTAATGAAGGTTTCTCTGAGTTTTTGTTTGCATTCAGTGAATGAACTTCAATTATAAAATGTTATTAAATTTAATTTTTTTGTTTGCTTTTAAAGTGCAATTCTGTGTATATACTCGTATTTTTGACGTATATACTATTATTTTTTTTTTTAATTTTTTATATTTAAATGAGTTTTCTGTTTGTTTTTAGAAGCATGTCGCATTGAATTCGATTTTTTATGCTTAACTTTGCAAAATAAATGAAAATTTCTTAATACAAATTTTTAGGTTATTAAAGATGTATGAAAAAAAAAAAAAGAAACCCAAAGAAAGGTAAAATCCATATTTAAGAAGATTATGTGAAATCATTTAAAACTTGCTGAAACTTAAAACATTGTCAAGCAGTTTTCATATTGTTGCGGTTGTATCGCATTATACATCACTCTTCCAGAGCCTTATGGCTGGGTCATTTGAAGTCGAGCCCGAAGCAATGATGTTCTCTGATGAATGACAAGCAACGGAGAGCACTTTATCGGTATGGCCTTGTAGCTTCTGCACAAGTTCCATGGTATGCAAATTCCATATATACACCAGATTATCCTCGCTGCCAGAGACGATCAGTGACTGTAAAGTTAATATAAATATATATTGTAGTTAGCTTGAATCATGTGAATCTATTATTACGATATGAACAACTATATGAACGCCGTAAAATCAACAACTATTCTTTGTCGAAGAGATAATACCTACATCACGTACACATTAATTCGAACAGACATAGTACAATAAAGACCTCGGCGTAATATACGAGTTCACCAGCCATTAAAAGGAAACTCAATAAATGCTATCTTCAAGAAGCTCTAAAGATATACAACAACTCAATTAGAAACTAACTCCTGCACCTACTTGCGGAGAGCAAGCTTCACTGAAGAAATAAGATGACTTCTTCGCAAGCATCAACTCTGACAAAGCGTCCATTCTAGCAGTTTACTTCAAAGATTTTCTTTTTCAAATGCAACAATTAATCATACTCCCACCTTACATCAGATAATTCAGGAATCACAGCAGTACACAATTGTGTAAACTGCATTACATTTAAAACAAAGAGCTTTTAGGTTATTTTATTTTGATAGGACGCATGATTAAAGAATTATCAGACAATGCAGTGCAATATATCTGTATGCCGAACATTCAACTTCAAGTTAAAAATGCAAACACTTTACAATACTGTGGAAAGTATCACTAATAATATCAAGACCAGCTAAAGATGCTTCCAAACAAACCGTGTTAGCCACTTACTTTCCAATCAAATATTTTTAAATAAATTTCATTCCAATGTCTTGTACAAATATTGAACTATGCAGAAAAGAATGATGCAGCAAAAAATATCCGCAGACCTAGAGGCAGATTATAAAGAAATACCGCTTAAATCAGTAGCGAAATATTTCTGCATGCATGGATGCTAACCCAAAAAGTGGTGGATCACACACACGCGAAACGTAAAGTTTATATTGCATGGTAAAAAAGTACAAAAATACGAATCGGGTCGGGCGGTTTACATGGGAGCTACACTAAAAAGTGCGATCGGCGGGCAGAAAGAGCACTCCAACGAAATTTAAAAGGTTCACACGAGCAGATCTAACTACAACACCCTTTTTTTTATATAAATAATTAAGCAAATACATATTATATTTACTTACCTTGTCACCGTTAATCGAAATATCTGCATGTATGCAGAAATATGCGTTAGCATGACCCTTATATGTTTTGACATACTTGCTCTCCGAGATGTCCCATAGTCTCAGTACATTATTTAGTGTTCCGGTCAATATGTATTTGCAATTTGGTGACAATTTAGCAAAACTTGCCGGTGCATCTCCTTCGTTGAAAAGTGTCTTTTTAAACTTACCGGTAGCCGTTTCCCAGATACTGTAGTAGCAGTCAAAACTACAGCTCATAACTTGTAAACCATCGGCATTAAATTTAACCGACGATACTGGCACTACATGTGTGAATATTCTGAACAGGCAATTACCAGAATTAGCATTCCATAAACGCACAGTAGTATCAAAGCTGCCGGACACAACCAAAGTCGTTTGTGGATTAAAGCTGCAACAGTACACCGAACATGTGTGCCCCTCGAATGTTTTGAGGCAGTTGCCAGTGCTCGGCTCCCACGACTTAAGTGTTGTATCCTTACTGGCACTGACAAGTAAAAGTGAATCCGATGACCAGGCAACATCATTGACGCCCCGTCCGTGTCCTTTAATGGTCTTTTTGAGTTCTCCGTCATCTACGCCCCATATCTTGATTAGTTTGTCGCTCGAGCAACTGGCCAACCATTGTCCATTCGGACTAAAGGTCATTGCCGAGATAGTATTTATATGGCCTTCGAGTGTAAACTTAAGCGTATAATTTGGCTTTACCGAATTTTCATTCGATTTTGATTCGGCACCCGATGATGTGCTGCTGTCTGGCTGCAATGTACTCGGCCCGGTTGTTAGTTGCTCCACCGAATCCGGCACATCTGGATGACCGCTTTGTAGTAAAATGTTTTCCATGTTCGTTTCAACTGATGTGATGTGTACAAATTAACTAAAAGAGAATTTTAAATACTTTATATATAATTTAACAATTTTTTTTTCAATGGCGAACGGCGGAGACAACAAAAAAAGAAAAAAAAAACAACGTGGTTGAGGCTTCCTTTTTTTTTTGTTTTTTTTTTCGCTTCTCTTCACTGCTGCAGCGCGTCACTTTTTATGATTTTTTTTGTTGCATCTTTTGTTCATTTTATTTTTTCTTTTATATGAAATATTTACCTATATTTGCACTGCTCGTGTTTGCGAAAGTTGTTTTATGATAAAGTAAAAGTTTTATCTGATGTAATTTTCCGGAAACTTCTAATATCTGTGTAGACGACGCTGTTAATGTTATGCGAAAAGAGATACTGTATAGCGGAGAAAATAGGATGCGTTAGTGTTACACAATGCGTGAATTAAAGTGTAAACAGTAAAATTGCTTAACACGATCAGTGTTGCCAATTTCGCTGTTTTTTTCGTTAGTTCCAGCTTTTTTAATGAAGTTAACAATCCTTTTTTAACTACGTTTGAAAATTAGAACATGTAACGATACAAAACAAAATTTAATTATATACATTTTATATATGCAAATTGTAAGTGTGTACTGAAACATAAATGAAAATGAAAAGAGAGTTGTTTACACATACAATGTTTTAAAAGAATCTCCAAATGAATTTCATTGAAAAAAAGAGATTAAAAAAATGCCGTACCGAATATGTTTTTATATACCATTCACAAACAGTGTGATATGGTATTAAACTTCTTTTTATTGCAGTTTAATATAGTATTAAGATTGACCCACCACGTCCTCTTTTTGGGGTAGCCTCCATACAAACCCACCGCCCACTTTTGACTTTTTGTAAGAAAATTTTAAATTGTAGTTAATATCAACTTAATAATTGATATGATAGCTTCAATAGAACGGATATTTCACATATATAATATTAGGAGCGATCCGCCCACTTTTTGGGGTAGCCCCCATACAAACCTACTGCCCACTTTTGTGTTTTTTGTATGAAATACTTCTTTATTAAAGTCAATATTAGATTAAAATACGATCTTCCGCCTTGTTTAAAGACAGTCGCTTAATATACATAGACTAATGGGCGTGTCCCGCCCACTTTTTGAGGCAGTCCCACAGCTCAGTTTTATGCATTTCTATGAAAAATGACAATATCAACTTGAAATTCGATATGTTGGCATCTTATCGATGGTAGCTTCATACACATCTACTAGTGGACATGTACGATGGTACCCACACTTTTTGGGTTGACACTTTTTGGGTTGACCCTTTTTTAAAACCAAACCATGATATTATTAGAGCTTCGGTTCAACAGAAGTTAACGTTTTTTCTTGTTTTTGAAGTCGAATAACTTTTTAATGGTAACATTAGAAGCGCTAAGATGGTACCCATGTAGTAAGCTGAAATTCTGATATATCGTTTGGCATAACCATCATATAAACTTAGCGGGCATGTTTATAACAAAATTTTTTAAATTGTATTGAAATTCAATAGTTTTTTGTGTTTTGGCAATAAATGGAGAGCTGCCATTTATATTGAAAAATTGCATTCGAATGTAGAGAGATTTTTTTATAAGAGGTTTTAATTTTATGATTTTTGTGTATACAACGAAAATCGAATCACCACAACACAATTAAAATTAAGTTATACTTCTACCATAGTACTGGTAAGAAAAAGGCAGATTTTCGCTGCAGAAAGGCATACTTTTAAAAGACATGAGTTTTAAACATATGCCTTTCTTTACCCTAGTCGAAATAAAACATACCGAAATCGTCACAATATGGAGTGTTGAAAGTTGGATATAAAAGAAAACAGTTAGAAATCACGCATAACAATTAAGCGTTGTTCAACAAACTATTTCCAGTCGCCTAAGTGAGATGGGAAAGGTTGAGAAGGTCGGCAGATTGGTAACAAATGAGCTGAACGAGATACAGATGGAGTGGCGTAAAAACACATGCGATGTTGTGTGTTTGGTGAGACCAGAATTATGTGGTATATTATAAGTTTTTTAAGCCTGTAGAAACGGTTAATATCAAGCATTATTAACAACAATGGATTGTTTTGAACCGGTCGCTGCTCTAAAAACGAGCATTCTTCCAATTACCACTTTGGTTCGTACGAAGATATGAAAAAATGGCTTCATGCATTGTTTATTGTAAAAAGGGAAAGATTTTTACAGCGATATGTTAATCACAAATTGAAAAAGGATGCGAAAAATGTGTAACTAGCGATGAATCTTACTTTGAATTAACCACTATTTATCATTCATCCGATGTGCTTTTTTTCGAAATACTTAAAATTCTATTTTCATACTTATACTGGTATGAAGTAGACTTGATCTAAGAAGGATCATTTATAAAATTTATATATAATACGTATAAATTTATATATAATACTTATCGTAAATACATTTTATTGGATTCTTGTTGATTTCTTCGTTTTGAATTTTTATAGTTTAAAAAGCATATAACTTTTTTTACGTTATAGTCTTTTTTATTGAACGATATTAATTAATCAGTAAATGTCATTATGAACGCCGACATCTTCGATGTTTCAGGTGAAATCTGTATCACCATCTTCATCGTTCCAGTTAGAAGAATCAGATGATTATTATTCTTGTCGTAATGTGTGGCTGTGTGCTTCCGATTATCCAACTGACGCTTTTGTTGTTGTTGCTAGTGATATATGTGATCGTTGTTGTAGCGATGGAGATTAAGATCCAGCTTGTTTGGAGTTACTGCTGGAGACATTGTTGTTGTTGTTGCTGTGACGGAAGAGGTATTATCGACTGCTAATATTATTCTTGTTGTGATGGTGATACCTTCTTCATTGCATTTTCCGCCGTTGCAAATCATAATCTTTGATCAATTTTTCTATGTACCTTAGTTTAGGCACCAAATACTCAAGACGTTGTTTTGTCACAGAATACGTCTCCCAATTTGTAGCTACATCCGGAACCATCGGCTCCATAAAAAGTTTGTAATTGAAATTGCTTGGTGCTTTTTCTAAAAGTTCGGTAAGCTTCTGGAAATGTCGAACATTTTTATCGACCAGTTCTACTAGTTTCCGATGTTCATCATATTCATTCACATATTCAGTCTCGTAGCGGTTTCGTTGCTCCAGGGTCATTATGGGCGTATAGTTACTAAAGCCAACGCAGGCACCCGGGTCAATTGAGTGCGCTGCTGCAACAGGCTGATGTATTGGTGAAGAATGTGCGTGTTGTTGTTTTTGCTGCTCTGGCTCTCGCTCTTGTTTTGCTGCTCCAGACTCACTACTGCTGTATCTGGTTGGTGCTGTTGGTGCCACTTTATACCTTGTAGACTGGTGCTGCGGCGGTTGCATACTCGTTGATGGAGTTAGTAAAGTCTCGTAACGTCTTCGTTGCTCCAGGTTTGTTATGGGCGCGTAGTTACTAACATCAAAAGAAGCATCCGAGGAATTTGAGTGCGCCGCTGAAACAGGCTGCTGTGCAGGTGAAGAATGTTGTCGTTGTTGGCATTGTTGTTGCTGCTGCTCTGGCTGTCGCTCTTGGTTTAGTGCTCCAGGCTCACTATTGTTGTATCTGTTGTGTGCTGTTGATGCTGTTGGCGTCACTTGATACCTTCTAGACTGTTGCAGCGGCGGTTGCATACTTGACGCTAGTGCTAGCAACGTCTCATAACGTCTTCGTTGCTCCAGGGTCATTGTAGATGTAAGGTTACTCAAATCAAAGCGAGCATCCGAGGCATTTGGGTGCGTTGCTGCATCAGACTGCTGTGTTTGTCGCTTTTTTATTGCTGCTCCAGACTCACTACTGCTGTATCTGGTGGATGGTGTTAATGTTGTTTGCATCACTTGATTCCTTGTAGAATGCTGCTGAGGCGGTTGCATACTAAATGATGGTGCTAGTGAATTCTCCAAAGCCACTGTCGCCAACGAGCTGCAGCTAGCAATACGCACCTGTTTACGATTAGTGCCAACAGCGCTGGTAGTGCTACTTGCGCGCTTCTTCTGATTGATGCTGTTGTTTGTATAGCTGCGACCAGCACCCTCTGCTCCAGTACTACCACTACTCACCACCATAGCTGAATTTAGCATAGAACTATTGTCGTAAGGGTTCGTATCAGAATGTTTGGTATGCTCTTTCGTTCGATACCCACTTAATGGATAGCATGAGGCATTGCTACCTACTGAGCAGACCTTCCCCTTTTTCATCACCCTTTTTCTTTACCAACGAAGTTCATTTCAGTTGACGAAGACATCTATTCTTCTTCACCTTTTTGCAAATCACCAGAAATACCTTTCTTTTACTCAAAAAGACCACATGAAACTAGAGTTTTTATACAAGGATGTCACAGGAATCCATTTCGCTCGAATTTCACTTCAATTTCAATTCACCATGTCACAGACCTCAATTACTAGCGAAATGCAATTCGCCTGTAATTGAACTAGCGATTTGACTTAATACGCCTCTAAAATATATTTTGTAAATAAAAAGGCCCATTGTTGCAGATAGGAGGTACAATTTCTGTTTTAATTAATAAATTAGCATTTTAGTAAACCAACTGCGATTTCGCTAGTTGAATTTTCCTTGCACAAGCGATTTGCATTTCACTGTTGCCACTTTTGTCTTAAAAGTTTTTCGAACTTAGTTTTGAAGTAGATAGCATGCTGCTATTTACGTTAAAAAAAGCTAAAATATTAATTAATAATTTAATCGCAATTTATTGTGCATTTAACGAAACAATTTGTGACAATTTTAGTTCGATTAAGTGGCAATTCCTCGCGATTCGTTTGTTTTCGTTTTTGTTGCTATTTAAGTACTACCGCGCACAGCTGTTAGAGTTGTCAGGCAAACTTTTTAGTTTGGCGGGCAATAAATTCAAATGGTTTTGTTTTGGAAACCACCAAAAAATAGTCACAAAAATTCAATTAATTTGCATTTAACTAAATATCACTGTAAATTATCAATTATGCTACTGAAAAAAAAAAACAAATAATAATGCGGAACAAACATTAGAATAGTTTATTTTTGCGTGATGTCTACTCTATGTACCAAGTTCCCAATTTCTAACAACAGTTGTATATATAAGTTACTGTATATAAGTTACTTAAAGTAGTGATCAGATGAAGAATCTCGTTTGCTTATCGCTGCTACTTTGGGCTCAGCCAGAAATTTGATGTAGAACCCTCATTTGAAGTAGAAAGACAAAAATCTATAAGACACAGATAATCTCGGTCCTGCTGTATGGCGAAGAAGCATGAACACTGATATCAACGGATGCAGCGTCTTTAGGAGTGTTCGAAACAAAGATTATTCGTTATTTGGTCCCCTTAGAGTTGGCGTCGAGTTTAGGACCCGTATGAATCACGAGCTGTATGAGCTGTATGATGTGGTTGACATAGTCCAGCGCATTTAATTCCAGCTGCTGCACTGGGCTGGTCACCCCATCCGGATGAACATAGACGGTTGTAGAGCCACCTACATAAGTAAGTAAGTAAGTAATATAAGTATATCGAACTTTTTCCAAGGAAACAAAAGCGAATATAATCAAAGATCGTTAAGCGAATTATCACAGAGAATGCTTATATATTAGTTAACAAACAATAAAATGAATATTACTCTGAGTCTTAATCTAAATCAGTCTTAGGATTATCAAACAGCTGTATTAATGATTTTTTTTTTTTTGGTATGCAAACACATTACTTTTACTATTTAAACGGACGTTTAAATAAATATGCGTTCACATACATACATATAATTAAACTATATATCTATATTAGACTCTTTTAAAAAAAATTGTGTACTGCAAGACATATTTTGTGCATTAAATTTTTTTCGAATTACTACGATGTGTAAAACGCGAAACCATCATCAATGGGTGGAATTTTTTAGCATTTGTTGCCATTCAATGTGAATGGCGATTAAGCAGAAGAAGAATTACATGGTCCGAAAAAGAGTGCAAAACGTTTTCTCAGGCAACAAACGAGAAAAAGTCTACACTTTCGGTCAAGAAGAATAAGTGTCGACTTCGTCAACCGCAATGGATCTAACTGGTAATAAGCGGCACGATTGTGCTGTAGAAGACAAAGCCTCGAATGGAAAATCACGCGTACCACGTTGTAAGATACGAGAACGTCTTATACACTTGTTAGCGTTAAAACCCATGAAGAAGCTCGAGCTCCATTCACGGCTGCAGAAGGAGGGCATACGCGCTAGTGAACTTAAAACCATGAGCAAGGTGCTAAATGATATCTCGACAATGTTGCGTGACAACACATTCATATTGCGGCCGAATATGTGGAAAGATGTAAATGAGAATTGGCAGTTGTATACCAACGAAGAAATCGAGCAACTGAAACGCCGCAAGAAACAGAATGTGACTCAGGATTTGAAGGGGCAAAGCAACAGCAATAGTGATCATGCGGGCAGCGGCAACGGCAGCAACGATAGTCAAAAGGCGAATCCATCAAGTGGTTATCGAACGGAAAAGCGTACCCAACATTCTGGTACCACTTACGGCAATATTTTTATGCCAAACGCAGCTAACGCGCTAAGCAGTGGCAAAACTGCAGCAGTAGGTGTTGTACGCAGCTATACAAACAACAGCATAAATCAGAAGAAGCGCGCGAGTAGCACTAGCAGCGTCGGTGGCACTGTTCATAAAAAGCAGCGTTTTGCAAACTCATTGACGACGGTGACCTTGGAGAATTCAATAGCACCATCACCGAGTATGCAACTGCCGCAGCAACAGTCTACAGGGAATCAAGTGGTGCCAACAAAATTAACAACATCCGCCAGATACCGCAGTAGTGAGCTTGGAGCAGCAATACAAAGGCGACAACCACAGCAGCAACATTCTTCACCTACACAGCAGAGTGGTGCAGCAGCGCACTCAAATGCCCCGGATGCTCGCTTTGATTTGAGTAACCTTACATCTACAATGACCCTGGAGCAACGAAGAAGTTACGAGACGTTACTAGCACCATCACCGAGTATGCAACCGCCGCAGCAACAGTCTACATGTAATCAAGTTGTGCCAACAAAATTAACAGCACCCGCCAGATACCGCAGTAGTGAGTCTGGAGCAGCAATACAAAGGCGACAACCACAGCAGCAACATTCTTCATCTACACAGCAGTTTGGTGCAGCAGCGCACTCAAATGCTAGCTTTAATTTTAGTAACCATACATCTACAGTGACCCTGGAGCAACGAAGATGTTATGAGACTTTACTAGCACCATCATCGAATATGCAACCGCCGCAGCACCAGCAGCAACAGTCTTCAAGGAATCAAATGGCGCCAACAAAATTAACAGCACCCGCCAGATACCGCAGTACTGAGTCTGGAGCAGCAATACTAAGGCGACAACCACAGCAGCAACATTCTTCACCTATACAGCAGAGTGGTGCAGCAGCGCACTCAAATGCTAGCTTTGATTTTAGTAACCATACATCTACAGTGACCCTGGAACAACGAAGAAGTTATGAGACGTTACTAGCACCATCATCGAGTAAGCAACCGCCGCAACAACAGTCTACACGGATTCAAGTGGTGCCAACAAAATTAACAACACCCGCCAGATACCGCAGTACTGAGTCTGGAGCAGCAATACTAAGGCGACAACCACAGCAGCAACATTCTTCACGTATACAGCAGAGTGGTGCAGCAGCGCACTCAAATGCTAGCTTTAATTTTAGTAACCATACATCTACAGTGACCCTGGAACAACGAAGAAGTTATGAGACGTTACTAGCACCATCATCGAGTAAGCAACCGCCGCAACAACAGTCTACACGGAATCAAGTGGTGACAACAAAATTGACAACATCCGCCAGATACCGCAGTAGTGAGCCTGGAGCAGCAATACAAAGGCGACAACCACAGCAGCAACATTCTTCATCTACACAGCAGAGTGGTGCAGCAGCGCACTCAAATGCCCCGGATGCTCGCTTTGATTTGAGTAACCTTACATCTACAATGACCCTGGAGCAACGAAGAAGTTACGAGACGTTACTAGCACCATCACCGAGTATGCAACCGCCGCAGCAACAGTCTACATGCAATCAAGTTGTGCCAACAAAATTAACAGCACCCGCCAGATACCGCAGTACTGAGTCTGGAGCAGCAATACTAAGGCGACAACCACAGCAGCAACATTCTTCACCTATACAGCAGAGTGGTGCAGCAGCGCACTCAAATGCTAGCTTTGATTTTAGTAACCATACATCTACAGTGACCCTGGAACAACGAAGAAGTTATGAGACGTTACTAGCACCATCATCGAGTAAGCAACCGCCGCAACAACAGTCTACATGTAATCAAGTTGTGCCAACAAAATTAACAGCACCCACCAGATACCGCAGTAGTGAGCCTGGAGCAACAATACAAAGGCGACAACCACAGCAGCAACATTCTTCATCTACACAGCAGTTTGGTGCAGCAGCGCACTCAAATGCTAGCTTTAATTTTAGTAACCATACATCTACAGTGACCCTGGAGCAACGAAGATGTTATGAGACTTTACTAGCACCATCATCGAATATGCAACCGCCGCAGCACCAGCAGCAACAGTCTTCAAGGAATCAAATGGCGCCAACAAAATTAACAGCACCCGCCAGATACCGCAGTACTGAGTCTGGAGCAGCAATACTAAGGCGACAACCACAGCAGCAACATTCTTCACCTATACAGCAGAGTGGTGCAGCAGCGCACTCAAATGCTAGCTTTGATTTTAGTAACCATACATCTACAGTGACCCTGGAACAACGAAGAAGTTATGAGACGTTACTAGCACCATCATCGAGTAAGCAACCGCCGCAACAACAGTCTACACGGATTCAAGTGGTGCCAACAAAATTAACAACACCCGCCAGATACCGCAGTACTGAGTCTGGAGCAGCAATACTAAGGCGACAACCACAGCAGCAACATTCTTCACCTATACAGCAGAGTGGTGCAGCAGCGCACTCAAATGCTAGCTTTAATTTTAGTAACCATACATCTACAGTGACCCTGGAACAACGAAGAAGTTATGAGACGTTACTAGCACCATCATCGAGTAAGCAACCGCCGCAACAACAGTCTACACGGATTCAAGTGGTGCCAACAAAATTAACAACACCCGCCAGATACCGCAGTACTGAGTCTGGAGCAGCAATACTAAGGCGACAACCACAGCAGCAACATTCTTCATCTATACAGCAGAGTGGTGCAGCAGCGCACTCAAATGCTAGCTTTAATTTTAGTAACCATACATCTACAGTGACCCTGGAACAACGAAGAAGTTATGAGACGTTACTAGCACCATCATCGAGTAAGCAACCGCCGCAACAACAGTCTACACGGAATCAAGTGGTGACAACAAAATTGACAACATCCGCCAGATACCGCAGTAGTGAGCCTGGAGCAGCAATACAAAGGCGACAACCACAGCAGCAACATTCTTCATCTACACAGCAGAGTGGTGCAGCAGCGCACTCAAATGCCCCGGATGCTCGCTTTGATTTGAGTAACCTTACATCTACAATGACCCTGGAGCAACGAAGAAGTTACGAGACGTTACTAGCACCATCACCGAGTATGCAACCGCCGCAGCAACAGTCTACATGCAATCAAGTTGTGCCAACAAAATTAACAGCACCCGCCAGATACCGCAGTACTGAGTCTGGAGCAGCAATACTAAGGCGACAACCACAGCAGCAACATTCTTCACCTATACAGCAGAGTGGTGCAGCAGCGCACTCAAATGCTAGCTTTGATTTTAGTAACCATACATCTACAGTGACCCTGGAACAACGAAGAAGTTATGAGACGTTACTAGCACCATCATCGAGTAAGCAACCGCCGCAACAACAGTCTACACGGATTCAAGTGGTGCCAACAAAATTAACAACACCCGCCAGATACCGCAGTACTGAGTCTGGAGCAGCAATACTAAGGCGACAACCACAGCAGCAACATTCTTCACCTATACAGCAGAGTGGTGCAGCAGCGCACTCAAATGCTAGCTTTAATTTTAGTAACCATACATCTACAGTGACCCTGGAACAACGAAGAAGTTATGAGACGTTACTAGCACCATCATCGAGTAAGCAACCGCCGCAACAACAGTCTACACGGAATCAAGTGGTGACAACAAAATTGACAACATCCGCCAGATACCGCAGTAGTGAGCCTGGAGCAGCAATACAAAGGCGACAACCACAGCAGCAACATTCTTCATCTACACAGCAGAGTGGTGCAGCAGCGCACTCAAATGCCCCGGATGCTCGCTTTGATTTGAGTAACCTTACATCTACAATGACCCTGGAGCAACGAAGAAGTTACGAGACGTTACTAGCACCATCACCGAGTATGCAACCGCCGCAGCAACAGTCTACATGCAATCAAGTTGTGCCAACAAAATTAACAGCACCCGCCAGATACCGCAGTACTGAGTCTGGAGCAGCAATACTAAGGCGACAACCACAGCAGCAACATTCTTCACCTATACAGCAGAGTGGTACAGCAGCGCACTCAAATGCTAGCTTTGATTTTAGTAACTATACATCTACAGTGACCCTGGAGCAACAAAGAAGTTACGAGACGTTACTAGCACCATCACCGAGTATGCAATCGCCGCAGCAAAAGTCTACATGTAATCAAGTTGTGCCAACAAAATTAACAACACCCGCCAGATACCGCAGTACTGAGTCTGGAGCAGCAATACTAAGGCGACAACCACAGCAGCAACATTCTTCATCTACACAGCAGTTTGGTGCAGCAGCGCACTCAAATGCTAGCTTTAATTTTAGTAACCATACATCTACAGTGACCCTGGAACAACGAAGAAGTTATGAGACGTTACTAGCACCATCATCGAGTAAGCAACCGCCGCAACAACAGTCTACACGGAATCAAGTGGTGACAACAAAATTGACTACATCCGCCAGATACCGCAGTAGTGAGCCTGGAGCAACAATACAAAGGCGACAACCACAGCAGCAACATTCTTCATCTACACAGCAGAGTGGTGCAGCAGCGCACTCAAATGCTAGCTTTAATTTTAGTAACCATACATCTACAGTGACCCTGGAACAACGAAGAAGTTATGAGACGTTACTAGCACCATCATCGAGTAAGCAACCGCCGCAGCAACAGTCTACATGTAATCAAGTTGTGCCAACAAAATTAACAGCACCCGCCAGATACCGCAGTAGTGAGTCTGGAGCAGCAATACAAAGGCGACAACCACAGCAGCAACATTCTTCATCTACACAGCAGTTTGGTGCAGCAGCGCACTCAAATGCTAGCTTTAATTTTAGTAACCATACATCTACAGTGACCCTGGAGCAACGAAGATGTTATGAGACTTTACTAGCACCATCATCGAATATGCAACCGCCGCAGCACCAGCAGCAACAGTCTTCAAGGAATCAAATGGCGCCAACAACATTAGCAGCAACCGCCAGATGCAGCAGTAGTGAGTCTGAAGCAACAATACAAGAGCGGCAGCTAGAGCAGCAGCAACAACAACAACAATGTCTCCAGCAGTAACTCCAAAGAAACTGGATCTTAATCATCATCGCTACAACAATCACATACATCACAAGCAACAACAACAAAAGCATGAGTTTGATAACAACGAAGAGCGGAGCAATAATAATCGGATAAAGATGGTGATACAGATTTCACCTGAAACATCGAAGATGTCGGCGTTCATAATGACATTTACTGATGAATTAATATCGTTCAATAAAAAATACTATAACGTAAAAAAAGTTATATGCTTTTTAAACTATAAAAATTCAAAACGAAGAAATCAACAAGAATCCAATAAAATGTATTTACGATAAGTATTATATATAAATTTATACGGGTATATAGAATTTATATACATGTACACGGTTTATAATTCTTCTTAGATCAAAACTACTACATACCAGTATAAGTATGAAAATAGAATTTTAAGTATTTCAAAATAAAGCACATCGGATGAATGATAAATAGTGGTTAATTCAAAGTACGATTCATCGCTAGTTACACATTTTTCGCATCCTTTTTGCAATTTGTGAATAATATATCGCTGTAAAAATCTTCTCCTTTTACCATAAAGAATGCATGAAGCCGTTTTCTCATATCTTCGTACGAACCAAAGCGCTGCTCAGCAAGTGCATGAGCCATCGCTGCAAACAAGTGGTAATCGGAAGAATGCTCGTTTTTAGAGCAGCGACCGGTTCAAAACAATCCATTGTTGTTAATAGTGCTTGATATTGCCCGTTTCTACAGGCTTAAAAAACTCATAATAGACCACATCATTTTGGTTTCACTAAACACACACAACATTGTCTTCTTATTTAAAAATATCCTTTTTTCATCACCAGTAACGAAACGATGCAAGAATTTTACATGTTTTCGTATCGTTGGATCAAAATTATGCATGTCTTTTTGCACCACTTCATCTACCTCTCGTTCAACTCATTTGGTACCAATCTGCCGATCTTCTGAACCTTTCCCATCTCTCATAGGCGACTGGAAACAGTTTGTTGACCTACGCATAATTGTTCTGCGTGTTCACTGATTTCTAACTTTTTTTTTTTTTTATATAGCCAACTTTCAACCCTCCTCATTGTGACAATTTCTGTAGTACTAGTATGTCTTATTTCGACTAGGCTAGGCCAAAGAAAGGCATATGCTCAAAGAAAATGTTTAAAACTCATGTCTTTTAAAAGTATGCCTTTCTGAACCGATAATCTGCCTCAAAACCCATGTCCTCTGAGTAACTAATGATTTTACTATGTACATTATGACAGAAAAATTAAAGTATCAATTAAAAAAATGTTTTTAAATCATGGTTTCTTTTTTCGATTCTTAAAATGAAAATCACTAAATGATTTATTTTTAGTTTCAAAATAGAAATCACTCAGTAAACTTTATTTTTTAATATATAATATAAAATTGAACGAATTCATTATTTGATTTTAAAATTAGTTCAAAAACTAAAACCCGACTACTGACAAATCACGCTCTAAAAAGTATGAAACAAGAATATATTCTCATCTGAAATTATTGTGTACAAACTATTAAATTGGTATGCTCTATTAAATGAACAAGTTACACGTTATGTATTTTAAGCTATTTAATACATATGCTTCATCTAGTGATGTTCAGAGGACAGCCGTGTGTTCATTTAGAAGTTAGGATTTATAAATCGATTCCATTTTGTACTTAATTCAAGAATATGTAGTACGAATCATTCTAAAAAAATTTTAAGTACACCTTTGGATAAAAACAAGAATTTAAAAATTATTTTAAGCACAATTTTTTTCTGTGAAGCGAGGACGAATTAAGTGGCCAAAGCATATCTTAGAGACAACAGCAGAGTTTTCTTATGAAATGAAGTTGTGGAGCCGATTTAGTACAACTATTTTTACAAAAGAGCGGTAAAAAACAATTATAGAAGCTCCTACCCTTGTGTCATGTCGAATTTTATAAAAAAAATATTTCTCTACATCTTAAAATCTGCGGAACTTGACAGTATTTCAGTTGCTTGAAATGTCTTTTTCGAAAGTTAAAAAATTATTTGCGTTTATAAAAATCGCAAAATACTATTGAGTTAAACTGAAAATCGAGCACTGTAAAGGGTCAAATACACCATTCATACATTTGATCAAATGTGTGACGTTGTAATGTGATCTCAGCTAATGTTTTTTGTATTGATTCAAACTTTGTTTTATTATACCTACTATAGTTTATTAATTTCTATTAACTAATAATATTTTTGCTGCATTTTAATTCTTAAAATTATAGTTTTAATTCCTTTTATGCTACAATATGGCAGAAAAGCACTACCGCAAAAGTCTGCGTACAAAAGCTGCCAGACGCACGGAATGAGCAAATATGCGATTACCGTTGCCTAAAAACATTTTTCGAAATCTTTATCGTACTTTGGAGTTTTAATTTATTATTTTTCAATGAAATGAGTGTCAAATCAATGTTAATAGCGTCATGGACAGCAACGGAAATAAGAATTTGTGCGGATGGAGGAAAAATTATTTTAAAGCTATATTTTGAGGGATACCTATAGAAAAAATGGAAAAATAGTGGACAGAGCTCAGTCATCAATACAAAGATTAGTAGACGAGTTGATCTAGCCATGTCCGTCTATCCCTTCCATCTATTCGTCTGTATATTGGTGCGTATTTTTTGGGGACCAATTTTAATGCTATCCAGTTGAATTTTGCCACATACACTTCTTTTTATTGCAGTTTAATAGAGTATCAAGATTGACCCGCCACGCCCACTTTTTGTAGTAACCTCCATACAAACCTAGAGCCCACTTTGGACTTTTGTATGAAAAACTTTTTTAAAGTAGTTAATATCAACTTAATAATTGATAATGTAGCTTCTAATGGACGGACGCTTCACATATATATTAATGGTGGGATCCGCCCACTTTTAGTATGAAAAGCTTCATTAAAGTCAATATTAGGTTGAAATGCGATTTGAAGGACAGCCACTTCATATACATACATAAATGGGCGTAACCGAAGTTAACTTTTTTTCTTGTTTTATTTTGTACATTAGGCATAAGTACACACTCCGCTCCGGCTTTATACTCTGCCTAGACCTAAAAGACCACAAACATCTAAGAGTGGAAGATGCTCTTTGATATTTATGCGCAGCATCAGTTCATAAAAAATCCACCATTCCAAGTGAATAATAACTGCAATAAAAGAGTTTTATCCAAAATTAGTGGAAGTAAGCGATTGGTTTGTATGGGAGCTACGCTAAAATGTGAGCGTAGCCCAACAACTTGACTGCATTAAAAAATTCTATTCATTTAACAAAAATTGATTCCCAAAAATGTTCAAGAAGTTTGCATGGCGCGTTTCGTGCTGATCAAGAATATATACTCGCATATAGCTACTTTATGAGGTCTGCGAAGCCACTTTAAACTCCCACATACATATTAACATGAGTGCTTCATAAAACTAAATACTAACCAGACGATCGTATTATCATCTTTAATATATATTTATTTAATTCAGTGATTGAATTGAACATATTACAATACGCTGTTTTTTCATGGTTTTTAAATAGGAATTCTGTGTGCCGTGCGTTATATTTAGTGTTTAGTTTTTTGTTTAACGTGTTTTAAAGGTTTTTTTTATATAAAATAATCTTCTGGGCTTTGAGAAGTAAGTTGCTTAGAATGCTATCGTTTGTGTCTTTGAAAAATAATGAAGCGGCTGTATCGCATTATACATCACTCTTCCAGAGCCTTATGGTTGGGTCATTTGCTCTCGAACCCGAAGCAATGATGTTCTCTGATGAATGACAAGCAACGCAGAGCACAACATCGGTATGGCCTTGTAGCTTCTGCATAATTTCCTTGGTTTGCAAATTCCATATATACACTTGATTATCCTCGCTGCCAGAGACTATCCACTGTAAAATATAAATACATATTGAAGTTAGCTTGAATTATATGTTTCAAAAAGATGGTAATACAGAGGTTCATTTGAGTAGACTACGAAAACTAGGTAAACGAAAAAAATGGTTTGGTCAAGTTTGTATGGTTGCTACCCTTTATTGTGGGTCGAATTTCGAACTATATTTTATTAGGATTTAGGTAAGATACACAAAATGTTGAGTTTCTAACGTAATTAATATCAAAATAACAAATGTGCATACAAAAACTTAAAAATGGAGGCAACAAAATTTGTATGAGAGCTTCCATTCGTAGTGAAATTGGCTCGTTTATTTAATACTCTTTATCTAAAAATGGAGAAGGAGAGTCAAAGTATTCAAGCTTGTAATCTATATCTCTAATGGAGACTCCAAGTTCACTTTGTTCCAACAGACTGCTAGACGGTCATGGTCATGTCGACTAAGTTTCCGATGGTGATCAAGAATATGATAACCAGCACGACCCCTTCTGCCTGTTACATATATTTGCACAAACTTTTACTAGGGTATACCTATGTATGTAGTATGTACTACATGGGTACAGTGCATAAATACAACCAAAAACGTTCGCGCCTCCAAAGAAGCATAACCTGAATTGACAGAAATGAGAAAAACCGATTGATGTGTAATCGGTTCCATAAAGAATCAATGCAATTGCGTCATTATACATTTTTTATTTAAATTCGGATGGAGTAAATGTGTTTGCATTAACATACACTCCTCGTCACTTGAAAAGGGTACTCCTTAAGTCTATTTTCTATCGCTCACTACTCCCAAACCAAGCATGCTAGATATAATTTTTTGTTTTTTTTTGTTTAATTAAAGTTCATTTAATTGTTGTAATTCGACCAGAAGGAAGATTTCATGTTAAAGCTTTAAATATTAACAAAAAAATTATAACCAAAACCGTATAAAAGCGGTTTTGCACTGCTTGAATAGAACATGCACTTAGTTTGATCGTTATCTTTGGCACATGGAGTCATATTTTTCGTAGATCGTACTTTTTATACCATTCACACATAGTGTGAAATGGTATTATCAGTTTGTCTGAAAGTTTGTAACGCATTAAAGGAGGCATCGTAGACCCCATAAAGTAGACGAGATGAGTCGATCTAGCCATGTCCGTCTGTCTGTCGATATGTTGTTGTGCATTTTTTGGACACCAATTTGTACGCTATCCAGTTGAAAATTTACACACACACTTCTAATTATTGCAGTTTATTAGAGTATCAAGTTTGACCCGCCACGTCCACTATTTGATGTAGCCCCCATACAAACCCACCGCCCACTTTTGACTTTTTGTATGAAATACTTTTTTTTGTAGTCAATATCAACTTCATATGTGAAATGGTAGCTTCTAGTAGGCTGACACTTCACATATACATTAACGGGTGGGACCCGCCCACTGATTGGGGTAGCCCCCATACAAACCTACTGCCCAATTTTGTGTTTTTGCATGAGAAACTTCTTGGTTGAAGTCAATATTAGGTTGAAATGCGATGTGGTGCCTTTTAATGTGTAGCTGCTTACCATACATAGACTAATGGGCATGTTCCGCCTACTTTTTGGGGTAGCCCCTCACCTCTCACTTTTGTTTTTTTATAAAAAATTGTTTATTTAAATTAATATTTGCTTTAAATTCGATTTAGTGGATTTTAATGCTTCATATACATATACATATACAAATGGGACTGTCCCGCCCACTTTTTAAGGTAGTGCCATACAAATCCACAGCTCACTTTTATGCATTTGTATAAAAAACGTAACTATCAACTTGAAATTCTATAATAATATAATGTAATCTACTAATGGGCGTGTACCACCCACTTTTTGGGGCAGCCCCTTTTTATACCCCTCACATTTATGTTTTGCAATACGGTTTGAAATTTCTTGTGAATGGTATTACAGCTTCGGTTCAACCGAAGTTAACGTTTCTTCTTGTTTTGCTATTAATTTCTTTGGCCATTGTCTCCAGATTAAGAGCTCGGAATAAAATTTTAGGCTGTTATTTATTGAATGTTTTTGTGTTTAAAAAATATGTTACAATTACTCACATTACAATGCGAAATATCTCCACTTATGCAGTACCCTTCGTTATAATGATCCGTATAGGTTTTGCGGCACTTGCCCGACTCGATATCCCATAGTTTCAGTAAATTATTTAGTGATGCGCTCAATATGTATTCGCCACTTGGTGAAAATTTAGCATAGCTAATCGGTGCATGATCTTCGTCGATAAGTGTCTTTAAACATTCACCGGTAGCCGCATTCCAGATATAACAGATACTATCAATACTGCAGCTCACAATTAGTGTTCCGTCACTATTGTATTGTACCGCCGTTACTGCTTCTGAATGGGCCTCTATTGTTTTCATACATTTTCCCGTATGCACGCTCCATAAACATACTTTTCGATCAAAGCTGCCGGACACAATCGAACTCATTTCTGGATTGAAGTTGCAACCGAACACAGAATCGCTGTGCCCACGTAATGTTCTAAGGCACCTGCCACTCCGCTCCCACACTTTAAGCGTATTATCATCACTGCCACTGACAAGTAAAAGTGAATTCAATGACCAGGCAACGTCATTGATGCCCTTTCTGTGTCCTTTAATGGTCTTTTTAAGTTCTCCGTCATCTACGCCCCATATCTTGATTAGTTTGTCACCTGAGCAACTGGCCAACCATTGACCATCCGGACTAAACTTCACTGCCGAGATAGACTTTTTATGGCCTTGTAATGTAAACTTAAGTTTATAATCTACCTTTTTAGGTAGTGAAATTTGATTCGAATTGGATTTGGAACCCGATGATGTGCTTGATCCGGTTGGTGCAGTCGAAACCGAAACTTTTGGATAACCGCTTTCCATGTTCCTTTGCTCTGATGTGATGTGCACAAATTAACTAAAATAGAAATTTAAATATTTTATATATAATATAATAAATTGTTATGAGTTGGTGGTTAGTCGAGAGGAAGAGAAGCAACTGCGAACGGACGTGTGAGCATAACATAATTGAGCTCAAAGGCTTACAGCAAGCATTGCCCCAAGCGTTTGCGCTCTCAAAGAAAAAAAACATTTAATTCCAAAGTGTGCCTAAATATTATACATAAACGGAATGAAATGAGGTACACCTAATCTACAGTCTACAGTATCTGCTGCATTGCAGTGTTTTTTTTTTTGGATGAGCCTAACAAAAAATTCGGAAGGGGCCTGAATCACACATCGAGTGTTCAAAAATCTACTGTCAGCTCTTGAGTAGCACACATAGCTCGCAGCTCACGAACTTAAGGGTCACAGCTCATGAGCTGGGTACGAACTCACGAGCAGCTCATATATTTGTGAGCAACTCTGAACTCTGATCAAAAGTCGCATCAAACTCTATACTCTACATGCATTCGCATATTAGTAATTACAAGCAACTTCAATGGGTTTGCAATCAATGCTTGGCTTTATCGGCAGTTTATTGTCACCCACGTTTCACAATATCCCAAATCAAGTTTCTGGACTTCAACTAACTGAATGAAAGTTTTCTAGGTAAATGCAATGCCAAATACACACACTGGCGTTCAAGGCTCTCAATGAGCTTTAAAATTCACTCATATGCACCCAAGATAAGCTTGATTACGTGTCCCAATGTAGCCCCACATATTGGCAACCAGATCTAATGAAAAAACTCAGACTTCATAGAGTTTGCCAAAACAAGAGCTTGCGGAGCTCTTATCTGACCACGCACACATTATATTTAATATACTGTAATACCCTGAAATTATAAAATGGCCTCGCTGCCTACGAAGGGTATAACAAAGTCTGAGGTCTTCTACCGCAGAGCAAACGCTAACAAGTGCTACACGCTTGCTTACTAAAGCTCTTAAATTTGAGAAGAAACTAGTTTGAGTAGAAGACTTATGCATGTATAAACATCTGCTGAAGTAGTCATGATCATTAGACACCATACTGGCAAGTGGGCTCGCAGCGATGAAGAAAAGGCAATCACACTTTCAGAAATTCTTAAAAATGTTTTCCAGCCAAATACATCCATAAAAATGTGTATGCTTTCTCTACAATCTACTACGAATCACACTGAACCCTTTAGAATCAGACTTAATAAAATAAAGAACGTTATTAAAAAATAAAAATAAATACTGAAGAGGTTGCAGATTATGATATTATAATATATACAACTTCCTAATCCCTCAATTTTGTATATCCCAGACCAGTGCAAGAAATCTATCATAGTAGTGATAACAAAACCCAAAAGCTCAATTAAAAAATTAAATTGATGCTTGCTCAAAATATACTCGAGATCCTTAAGTCCTATCTCAGCCAAAGAGTATAATGAGTTTTTAATAAAAGAATCGAAAATCAAGACTGGTGTACACCAAGGTAGCGTGTTCGCTTCTATGTTATATGTTCTGTACACATCAGACATACTAGTAGCCCAAAGACTGACGACACTGCAATCATGAGCATAACTCGATGCCCAGTGCAAGCAACTAGTCGACTAGCAGACTACCTTGCACTTCTCGACAAGTGGCTGGCCAGCTGGCGCAAAAAAGTAAAACACCATAGTATACAATCAGCATATAATATTCACACTGAATAGGAGTACTTGTCCCCATTAACTCGAAATAATGTCGTAATCCAACAGGCCAACGATGTCATGCAACTTGATATTCTTTCACTTACACAACGGATACACATAGAACATTATAAAATACAAATGAAGCTGAAAGCCAACTCAATGCACTGGCTAATTAATTCATGTTCTGTATTAGTGAGCAGTAAAAAATGCGAAATGATGATTTTGTCACATTGATTTGTAAGTCATAGTGACTGAGTGTGTGTGAACTACAGCGAAAACTTCGATTTTAAATCGCTGACTGCTTTGAAAACGCATCTTGATACATAAGCTATCTCAGCTGTATAATCACAACGCAGATCTGTTTCTTGTAAAACATCATTTAACATTAAAATCTCTCGCAACTGAACGTTTATAGACATAATTGAGCTGTGATCTGTTAAAAATTTTAGTTCCATGTGATGCAAAATGAGTAGAAACAGGGTATAAAACAGGAACCAGACTTGGAACTGTTAACTGAAATTAATCGATTCAAATTGAGAACCGGAACTGTTATTTAAACATTTTTTTTAATACCGAAACCTTTAACCGAAATACATACATCAAAGCCAAAAGTTTGTTCCAAGATAATTTCGGTTCGCACTTTTATTTATTTTTTTTTTTTAAATAAAATTGTTACTTATGTATAGTGTTCTAATGCATAGTGTTCAGAGGAAAACAAAAATCCCCTGATACGAACTGAGAACCGTAACGAACCCGTAGTAAATTGTATCCGTTACAGAACCTTATGCCGAAACAAACGTCTTGGTATGTACAAAAACCGCAATACACTCTGGTTTTATTACCTGAATATAAAGAATGTTAGTGAATTGTGGAACTTTTTTGTTCATCTGGCTTAAATATGCAAGGACGATGTTGATAAACACCTGCTAAGGCGGTTCACAGAAGGATTTCGATCGTTTCGTTTAGTAGAGTAGAATTTTATTTACATACATTTACATGTTAAATCCAAAACTCCGTAAAATTAAAAGTTAAAAATAAATTAAGTAATAAAACAAGAAAAAAACTTAACTTCGGTTGAACTGAAGCTCTAATACCATTCACACGAAATTTTAAACAGTATTGAAAAACATAAAAGTGGGGTGTTTAATCAGGGGCTACCCCATAGTAGATGTGTATGAAGCGATGTAGTAGATGTGTAAGATGCCGCCATATCGAATTTGAAGTTGGTATTGACGTTTTTCATGCAAATGCATAAAAGTGAGCTGTGAGTTTATGTGGGACTAGGGGACTAAGTGGGCGGGACACGCCCACTTGTATATGTTTATGAAGCGGTTGTCCACTAAAATCCACCAAATCAAATTTCAAGCTAATATTGATTTAAATTAAGAATTTTTTCATAAAAAAACACAAAATTGCACGATGGGTTTGTATGGGGGCTACCCCAAAAAGTAGGCGGACCACGCCCATTAGGCTACGAATGTATTTCCACCTTATATTGACTTTAATAGAGATGTTTTTAATACAAAAAGTCAAAAGTGGGCAGTATGTTTGTATGGGTGCTACCCCAAAAAAAGTGCGGTCCACGCCCTTTAGTCTATGTATGAAAGCGGCTGATCATAAAAAGGCACCACATTGCAACCTAATATTGAGTTTAATAAAGAAGTTTTCATACAAAAAGTCAGAAGTGGGCCGTAGGTTTGTATGTGAGCTACCCCAAATAGTGGGCGGGTCCCACCCAATAATTTATTAAGTTGAAATTGACTATAATAAAAAAGTTTTTCATACAAAAAGAGAAAAGTGGGCGGTGGGTTTTTATGGGGGCAACCCCAAAAAGTGGGCGTGACGGGTAAATCTTGACACTCTATTAAACTGCAATAAAAAGAAACGTATTTGCAAAATTTCAACCGGATAGCATAAAAATTGGTCCCCAAAAAATGTGCACCAACATGGCTGTATCGACTCGACTCGTCGAGCTAATCAAGAATATATATACTTTATGTGCTTTACGATGCTTCCTTTAATGCGTTGCAAACTTTCAGACAAACTGATAATACCATTTCACACTATAAAAATGTATTTAAATTTCCAGAAAATTACGAACATACAAACGCTCAATACGTAGCGTACTCGTACAACCCTTTTGTTTTTCTCTAGTGTGGTTCTAATTTTTTCCGGGTTCCTTTACATACTTGTTTTCGTGTATCAAATCTTATTAATTTGCCTCAAATAATTACTTAGTTATTACAAATTTGTTTCTACTAGTGTAAGGAAGCAGTGGTACATCACACTTCTTGATAGTTCAGTACCCTACGATACTTTCGATACCCTGCTTAAATTCTCGGCTCACCCCATTAAGACAAATAATTGGTTTAAGTCTAGAAACAAAGAACACTCATCCACTACCATCGCGTTACATAATACTTCAACGACCATTCAATAAAAAACAAAAATTTCATCAAAGTCGAACAACCCGTTTTGGAGAGAAAAATTACGAACACAAGCACACCGGAATTTGATATCTAAAGAGACTAATAAAAAAAGAATTACTTAATTAAAAAGATAAAAGAACAAAGGGTGTATATGCGGGACTTATATGCAGAACTTAATAAAAATCAAAGTTTGCAGAGTCTAGCTCTAATACTTGCTCAGATCTGTAGTCTCATATATCCAGACGGACTATGCTAAATTGAATGTTCCCAATGCTGATCAAGAATCTATATAGATACTTTATGGGGTCTATCACTACTATTTTGGCCCTTACATACATTTTCATGAACTTATTATACCTTTGTCCCTTTGCTTGCGTAGAGAGTATAAAAACTTGAACTTATTTAACATTCCTTGAACATATCCTTACATGATGTATTTCTGTACTTGCGCATTGCATGTCAGGTCCGATCTAGGCCTAATGGCTTCAATATTTGTCAATTTTGGCAAGAAATAAATATAAATTTTAAGTTCCTTTATATGAAGAAATGATAATCCCTATATTTTTAGTTTTATAATTCAATGTTTCAAAGGCAGAAATAAATGCAATTTTACAAAAATTAAATCTTTCGTTTTGAAGAACATCAAATCTTATAAGAGTATTACTAAATTGTTTAACACTCTCGTATTTTCATTTCATCAAACTGTGATTTAAATAGCCATTTGAATACAGTAACTATAATCTTTATTATTGGTAAATCGACATTTTGATCATTAGTAGAAACGCACACACACGAACGTTATATGATAGTAGTATGCAGCCAGTTACAAGTTGATAACATTCGCGAGCTAGAAAGAGATAGCAGTATGTGACTGTCTTTCGTTTTGTAGTTGTTGTGATTGGCGCGTGTTGAAGTAGCAATAAAAAGGAACGCACAAACGAAATATTATAAAAAAATATTGTCCTAGCATGTGATCGATTTAATTGACCCCAACGCATACTTAATATATATAAGAATAAAATAAAAGAAAAAAACACAATTTTATTTAGAAATAGCGAATAGGAAAAAAAAAACCCACCTCGTGGTAGATATTTTTTCTTTTTGGCGCTGCTTCTCTTTATCAGTTTTTGTTTTGATTTCTTGTTTCTATTAATTTGTTTACTTTATTATATATCAAGTTATTATATACCAATATAGTTACCTATATTTCAATTGCTTGTTGCTTTCGATATTTGTTTTATGGACAACACCAAGTTTTTTCCGTATGAGTTAATTTTTCTCTGTTTTGCGGCCACTTTTAATATTCTACAGACGGATAACGTTGCTATGCGCGCAACTTTCAAGCGGAAATACAAATTTGGCGCGCTAGTGTTGCACAATGTGTTGAAGTGTAAACTAAACATTTACTTATTATGTTCAGTGCTGCCAAGTGTCAAGTTAGTATCGAGTTATCGATACCTATCGCCATTAATTACGAACGTAGATAAGGTTTTTGAGCGCATAAATCAAATTCGTTGGAAGCTCCATTTTGTTGTAGTAATGACTTCAAAGAAATGATTATTTCGCCGGTTTTAGTTTCTTAACTTTAAACAGATTTACTTTCCTTAACAGGTAATAAGATATCGTATTAATCAGCCATACTACGTTAAGTTATACACATCAGGTTAAATATAATATTGTAGCAATTTTTAGCCTTTTTAAAAAAGACATGTCTTTATACTTACTTGGGTTCGTCTCACGTATAACCGACCAACAATAATCGCTCAGCATGACTTGATCTCAGAAACCTTTGTAATTTCACTCGATTAATTGCAAGTTCGCCTCGCTCGTTGCTATCTTCGGCAAAGTCGTCCGTGATAAAATCTAGATGGGAATGAAGAAAATACATTTTTAATGGCACACAGACTCCCATTTTGTAGTAGTACTTTAAAAGATTGTTAACAATTTGCTTGTTATCGTTCCCAATTGTTAAGAATAACGCGCTTGAATGACTTGCAATCTGCTATATCAGTGGCGGATAAACGGTAATCTGGTAAAGTTGTCGTCTATTATTATTCTTCTAATGTACGACCCAACAAAAATGTCTCCCTTGATTTTGGCATAGCAAAGAGCCTTTACAAAATGGAATTGCCTCAAAAAGCTATTAACATATATTTTGTAAAATAGTCTGTAGAAAGCAAAATTCGGCAGCAAATGTTTTTCGGGTTTAAATGTTTAATGCAGATAAAGTTTAGAACAACTTTTGCATGATATGCCCACAATGCAGCTGTTTCCTTAAAAGCCTCGTTTTCCGAAACCAGTTGAAAAAATTCATTACAACGCAAAAAATATGGCATATACAGGGTATAGTAGTATAGTAAAGCTAAAGATGTGTTGTAAACACATTAAAACTAAACTTAAGGCCAACTTCTTACACTGGCTAATTAATTCCAGCTTACCCTTAAGCTTGGACTACAAGCCGCTTCTCCACAATTCCGTTATAAAACCAACCTGTGCATATGGCTTACAAAGTTTTGTTGCTGATCTTAGGACAGTCTAAATATATTGAAGATTGGTGGCTCTAACCTACAAAGTGTCCGAGATCTTAGCATTCATATAATTATTTACGGTGAACATCAAAATTTGATATGATATACATATTATAATACATAGTGTTTTTTTAAGAGTTATAAAATTATAAATTTAAATAAAAGCCTCATCACTGAACATATTGCTCCGGTGAAAATGTGTGTTCTGATGAAAACTCAGACAAACTGAAGAAAGTTTAAACTGCAAAAACCGCAAAGTTGTGAGGCTTCCGCCCAAACAACAATCGAAAATGTGGACGATGGGTTTGTATGAGCTATATCTTCCAGTCAGTGCCTGGTACCGCAATTATATTTTATGTTCAGCCTAGGAACATAAGAAATCTTCATATCCAGTCTCAGATCGATATTTTAAAAACTGTGGGACTAGCTTTGATTCATACAGATAGCTCAAAACTTCTTCAGGTCTTCATAGGAATGATCTTGCCAACTTAAACGCGGACGTCCTCTTTGACGCCGTCCATTAATCAATACATATAATAACATATACATAACTTTAAATTTGGCTTTGTATGCAAAGAAAACCATTAATTACTCAGTATTCACCACAGATCGAGAGTGTTATAAAAGTGCAACTAATCTACCTAGTGTTTTTTTTTAATACTTTCTAACACATTTCAATAAATAATTTTTATTTTCAGAATATTTGTTTTTCGAAAATAAAAATAGTTGGACTTGCTATTAAGGCCTGTTGTCGCATAAAACAGTTACTGAAACTGAATTCAGTAAATTAGCAACTGAAACTGAAACTAAAACAGAATTTTAGAATTCTGCCGTCCGCAGCAACAGAAACTAAATTCAGCACATCAGCAACTGAAACTGAAAAAAGTACTTTTGACTTCTTTCTGTTACTGAATGACAGAAAATCAGCTGTTTTGCAATTCACTATTTGCAAAACTTCATTAGGAACACGAGTTTTTCGAGTTGTTGTTGTTTTTTTTCAGTTTCAGTTCAGTTTAAGCGGCAACCCCCCCACTGAAACTGCAACTGAATAAATGTACAACGGAAACTGAAAATCAGTTTCAGTGTCGTTTCAGTTTCTGTTGTATGCGACAACAGGCCTTTTAACAAAACGTATCATTCAAACGACACACTCATTTTTGCGAATGATCTGCTAGAGCTAGGATCAGACGTGGAAATAATTTGCATGACTACGATACGCTACGATACCTATTAGTGAAATTCGAGATACCTATTAGTGCGCGCCTGCGCAAAAATTTTTCTTGCAAACACATTGTTATAACAAAAGTAACAAAACTTTGTGTGTGTATGGCTTAAAAATCATGATAAAAAGCCAAATGAAATATACATGAAATGTCCACTATGCGCTGTACTGTTGAACGTTTTTAGAGAAATGTTTTGCCCGTCCGATCTCATCATAACTCTTCCGAATTGAATCAATGTATCTGTGTGTTATTCTAATGGAAAACTTATTTGAAACAACAACATTAAAGACCAGTTAAAAAAGCCAATATAGCACTATACACCTTCGAGAGAAGATGGGCATTCTACCCATCAATTGTTTACTGGCTATACTCAGCCGTGGTTAGGCCAACCCTACTATACGGAGTATATGTTTGGTGCCCTGCACTACGACCGACAGGGTTTCTACCATTAAGTAATTGCGTAGAGTACAAAGAAGTACAGAACTCTGCATCAGTGAAGCTTTACGCAACACACCGACGGAAGCAGTAAAAATCCTACTTTACCTATTTCCTTTTGATCTTATTGCAAGAGAGACAGAGAGAGAGAGAGTTTCAAGCACACTTTTACAGCTAAGGAGAATCACATCGTGGCGCTGTAGTACCTTCGGCCACTCAAAGATACTCCAAATGCAAGAGTCACTCCCATCAAGTATGGATTATAGTTGCATTTCATATATTAATGACAAGAATTAATTTTTTGTTTTTTAAATATAAAAACAAAAGAAAATTTTTTTTTATTAAAAAAAAAAATTTTTTTAGTGTATAAAAATATATTTTTTTTAGTGTATGAAAAATGTTTTTCTTAGTATAAAATAAATATAAATAAAAACAAGAAAAAACGTTAACTTCGGTTGAACTTAAGCTCTAATACCATTCACTCACAATTTTAAATCGTATTGCAAAACATAAACGTGGGGGGTTTAAATAAGGGCTACCCCAAAAAAATGGGCGTTACATACTCACTAGTAGAAGTGTATGGCCATCTATAAGATGCCGCCATATCGAATTTCAAGTTGATAGTTAAGTTTTTTATATAAATGCAATAAAAGCGAGTTGTGGGTTTGTATGGGGATACCTCAAATAGTGGGCGGGACACGCTCATTTTTATATGTATATAAAAATGTATCCAAAATCCACCAAATCAAATTTCAGGCACCACATTGCATTTCAATCTAATATTGAATTTAATAAAGAAGTTTTCATACAAAAAGTCAAAAGTGGGCAGTAGGTTTGTATGGGGGCTACCCCAAAAAGTGGTCGGGCCATGCCCGTTAGTCTATGTATGTTAAGCGGCTGTCCATAAAAAGGTACCATATTGCATTTTAACCTAATAATGACTTTAACAAAGAAGTTTCTCATATAAAAACACAAAATTGGGCAGTAGGTTTGTTTGGGGGCTACCCCAATCAGTGGGCGGGTCCCACCCATTAATGTATATGTTAAGTGTCCGTCTACTAGAACCTACCATATCAAATATTAAGTTGATATTGACTACAATAAAAAAGTTGTTCATACAAAAAGAGAAAAGTGTGCGGGGTTTGTATGGGGGCTAGCTCAAATAGTGGGCGTGATGGGTCAATCTTGATAGTCTATTAAACTGCAATAATTAGAAGTGTGTGTGCGTGCAAATTTTCAGCTGTGGATAGCATACAAATTGGTGCCCAATAAATGCGCAGCAACATACAGACAGAAGCCATGTGTAGATCGACTCATCTCGTCGAGCTGATCAAGAATATGTATACTTTATAGGGTCCATTAATGCGTTGCAAACTTTCAGACAAACTGATAATACCATTTGACACTAAGTCTATATGGTATTAAAATAGAAAAATAACGTCAACTTCGGTGGTGTAAAAAAATGTAAAACGCAGAATGTAAGTTAGTAGAAGCATACCCCTTGATAATTATGCGAAGCATCCGTACACATATGAAGCCACCATGTCAAAAGTCAAGTTGATTTCGCCCGAAAATATAAATTTTATCATGAAAAATCCTAAGGTGGGTGCTGGATTTATATGGGGTTACCCTTAAAATGAAGAAATCACATCAATTTCGCTATATGTGAGGCGCTTGTTCATAAGAAGTCTTACTTACAATAAGAAGTCACTTTATTAATTTTCAAGGTGATATTAAGAAAGTTTTCTGTGGGGCTACTACTAAAAGTGTTGGATTTTGATACTCTATTAAACTGCAATCAAGAGGAGTCTATGCGCCAACTTTCAACCTGATGTCTTAAAAATTGGTGGCCAAAAAATGCGCAATAAATTCAAGACAGACAGACAGACATGCCTAGATGGCCTCGTCTTGTCGAGCTGATCAAGAATATATATATACTCTCTATGGGGTCTACGATGTCTTTCTTTAATGCGTTACAATCTTTAAGACAAACTGATATTCAAACTCTGTGTGAATAGTATAATAAAGAAAAAAATACCAGAAACATTTTTTTAACACTCGTTTACCTTTGTTTTAAGTATATATAGTCGTATTGTAGGCATGGCGTATATGTCAGTAGAATCTGCAAGTCCAAGTTTGAAGGATCTAGCTTTTATGGTGTCCGAGATCTCGTCGCACAAATATACAGACGACGGACATGGCTACATCAACTCAGCTTTCGATGCTGATCAAGAACATATATACTTTATGGAGCACGTTACATAGATTTGCACAAACTTAGTAGCCTGCAGGGCAGGCTGTAAAAATATGTGTTCTCAATCCCTACCAGGTTACAATGGAATATGCTAGCACATTCTAAAGAGAATGCTATTAATATCTTCACTGGCGACTGAAAGCTTGACGTGCGGTCGGAGAAGGTATATTCTAGCCGGATTTAGAGACTAGTGAATCCTTCAGATTATGCGATCATTGTATCTTTCAACATGCAGAACTGTTAGCAATGCAGCGGTTACAAACTTTTCAAGCTACACTCATGCTATACATACCAAGAGCAAGCGTACATTTTCACGGTTAGGGAAGCAGCTCTCAAAGCGCTTAACTCATTATTCAGCAGCAATGCAAAAAACACTTCTGAGTGCCGTGAGTCTCTTAACGATATTCTCGTGCTCTACGTAAGCCACACCATCTGGGTTCCTGGACACTGGAACATAGAGAAATTGTTAAGCAGTTAAACTGGCCTTAGTGGCTACCACTGTTGACGTCCTTCACGGGAAGCTCAAAGTATGCTACCTGAGATTACTTGTAAGTTCATATTGTATTACAATGGGCCAACACTGGCCTTAGTGACGTCGCCTATTATCGCAAGCTTAGCTTAACGTTTGAAAAATATCTATAAAATTTTAGATCGATTTCGTTGCAACACTGTGTATAACAAAAATAAAATCAAGACTTGCAAAGCTCATATAAATTTATTGATACATGCTTAATGAACATTTTATATTAACTGAGATAAAACTCGATTAGGGGTGTCACAAAAAAAAAAAAAAACATTTTCGCTTTAAAATCTCCAAATTTATTTCATAAAACTAAATTTTATAAATGAAATATGATTTTTAGCCGTTTTTTGTGACACCCCCATAGATGTCATTGTACGTTGAAATATTAATGTTCAAGCAGAATAGAATCATGAAAAATTATATAGATGTTGGTTTTGTTTTTTGTGCACTTCTTGTATCTTGTATATGATTGCATGTATAGGTTTATATAGTTACATACGATGTATAAGTTGTTTGTTATAAAATACTATGTAAGATGAGCTGCCTATAAGTATAGTCGATCCAATTTAGCTTGAGCATATTTTGTATCTACTGAGTTTTTTACGTATCAATTCACATAGGTTGCAAAAATTGGCGTTGGACAGTGTGGATTTGTGCTGTTTACTATGAATTGAGTCAAGTGTTGCCGAAAATTGTACGAGTAGAGCCTAGACCCTCGTCGGAAGCGTTTGCACGTGCGAACTTTGCATTTGAGTTAAGCTGCAAGCCATTGCCTGAGTTGAGGTTCATGACGTGATCAAATTTGTTGTCATGGACTTGGTGGTGTCCATAGCCGTGATTAATGCCGTTTGCAGTGTTGGAATCATAGTTCTGCCAGGTGTCAAGTCCGGAATCGTATTTAGGATGATTATAATGCGAGCCAATACCAGTTCCAAAGTCAGCATATGTATTATGTATATTGTTAATGAATTGGGCTGCAGCAGCGTTTCCGTATGCATTACCAGGACTGGTAAAAATTATTGATTCTTGATTTTGTTGGAAATTTGTATTTAGTTGCGTTTGATAAGTTTGTGCGTAATTGTTGGCATTGTAGTAATTAAATGCTGGAATTACATGTTGTTGTTGTTGTGTATGTAAATATACTTCCGTCTTGCTCTCCAATAAAACCTGCGAATTCACTAAGCTGGTGTCTTTAGAATTAAGCGAAGGTTTGCCTTCCTCTTCCTGTATTAGTTTCTGTTCCAAATCATGCACATGCAGCATTCTAATTGGAGTGCTAGTTAATAGTGTTCGATTGTATTCCATTTTATAGGAACTGTCAATATCGCTGCTCATCTGTGAAGTGTAGTTTGCATTGTTGGTGCTGCCGCTGGTATCAGTGTCGTCATAAAAATTATGTTTCAATGTGTTTGCTTTGATTGCCCATGATTTGCGTTCATTATTTGAAAAACCATAAGTAACCAGATTTTCAAATTGTGTATAGATGGCTTCGCTACTATTTCCCGAAGTATTCACCTCCAAACTGTAGTTTGACAATTGTGGCTTTCTTTCCTCAATCACACGGTGAAATTTGACCAGCCCGAAACGTGAGAACCATTCATTATATAAAGCCATTTCGCCATAGTTTCCCGTAGTATCCAAACTGTGGTGTGACAATGGTGGTGACTTAACTGTGCTTCTCACTTCAATATCAGTGTTAAATTTGTGCGGCACGGAACATGAAAACGATTCATCATATAAAACCAAGTCGGTTTGTAGTTTTTTTTCTCTATCATGCACGGCGCTGTTACCATCCAATGAAGTTCGCATTAGACAGTCATGTTTGCGCGCTTCACGTGCCATTTCTATCCATTTCCATGGTGGGCGTGGTAATGCTGTTGCTGCTGCCGAATTATAAGTTGTTGTTGCAGCAAAATATTTCAATGAATCGAGATTGAACTTACGTGGTTGGATATTGGACCAATTGTGTAGGCTTAGATTATTAATATCTATCAAATCCTCTATATTATCCGACACCGATCTGTATTGAGTGAAAACATCACTTTCTTTTAGATCATTATTCAAAGAATTCTGTAAACTAGTTCCGCTTAAGATCACACCATTCGAACTGGTAATTGTTTCGCTGGTTGAACGGTAGCCTTCAGTGTTGCTATAATCAGTAAACTCATAAGATGTTATTGAATCATGTGAATCCTTGCTGTTATTATACAAGGTTTTAACTTGCGGTGAAGTGTGTTGTACACTTGCTTCTGTTGTCTCATTGTCCTTATGAACATTAAGCGAATGCAAGCGTGAGCGCGTATAGATTCTAGTCTTTTGAAAGCTATTACCTTGTGATTTTTTCATATCATAATAAGTGTTATATCTTTTCCCGGCATACTTTTGATTTGTTAACATTGAAGCAGTGCGTGGTTTGTTATTAGAGTTCCTTGTATCTTGAGTAAATAATTCAATGTCTTCTATAGATGAATTCTTATTATAAAAGCAGCGTGGTTTTATTTGCTGCAAACCTTTTGTCATGTCAGATTGAACTCTGTTACCGCGCCGGCGGCTGTTATAGTCTCCGGCCACTTTCCTGTCGCTATCAAAATCGGGTCTACCGTACCGTGGTTGCGGTTGTGATTCAATCTAAACAGAAAAAGAACGATTTTTATGTTTGACCAAACTTCATTCATCTAATATTTACCAATTCTTGTATAGAATCAGCATGGGCCGCTCCTCCAGTTGCCATTATGCGCTGCGCGCATAATTTGCAAACTATATCAAAGTCACCCGAATAATTTGCATGCAGTAAAAAACTAGCATACAAACTATGCGCGTTATAAAAAAATTCGAATTTTTAGTTTACAATTTAGTTAAAAAATTACAATCCGAAGCGCAAAAACAATTTGCACGGTAGGGTTTTTTTTTGTCATATGCGTTAAATTTTAATGCTCCATACGCTCGACACAAAACTCACTGCACGTGTTTTCCAACACTGGTTGAAGGCATACAGCAGTGTTGTGAGTTTCGATTTCGCTCCAATTTAGAGTGAAACTAAGAGAAGTTAGCAACGTACTCTAAGCACTAAAAGGTGTTTCGTACGCATCTGTACCAGACAGGGTGGGTGTTTTTCTTTTTAAATTTATTTATGCGAAATTAACAACAAATTAAATAAGTAGAGGTATTAAATAATAAGATCTCAGTTTTTTCTTTACTTTTGTATTAATAGACTTTTAAAAAGCGCCAAAAATACATCTAAAAATGAAAACAAAGTAAGTGTCCATGTATTCAATGGAAAATATCTCTTCGTAAACTCAAATAAGCACCCATGACAGCATGGCTTTCTCAAGGGTCGTTCTGTTAATACAAATATTTTGTAGCTTACTTCGAGATAGATCGGTGCTTTTTTATACAGATTTTAGTAAAGCATTTGACAGTGTTTATTATAAAATATTGATTTTTATGCTATACTAGCTGGTACCTGGTGCGTTGCTGCCCTTTCCCTTGCCCCTCCTTGCCACACCTTCCCCATGGCCCTTTAATCTACCTTCAATTCTCCTACTCCTCTTCTCCAACTTCCTCTTACGCTGTCCCCCATTCCCCAGCCCGCTTCCCCTACCTCTCCTTACTTTACCACTCCTTGTCACTGCCCCCTTCGATCCCATTAACATGTATACAACATTTCATCCCTCTATCTTAAATGGTACCCAGCGCGTTGCTGAAATTCCCCCTGCCTCTCCTAACTTTACCCCTCCTTCCCTATGATCCCTTACCCTACCTCACATTCCCTTACCCCTCTTCCTTCTTCCCCCTGCCCCCTTTAATACCCATCCTTCCCCTACCTCCCATTCTAATTTCCCTGCCCCTCTTCCTCCTCTACACCTTTCCCAACACTCCCCTTTCCCTTCCCTTATTCCTCTTCGCCCTTCAATAAAAATAACATGTATAGAACATTTCATCCCTCTATTTCAAGAGGAACCCGACGCTTTGCTGCCCTTTCCCGTACTTCTCCGTCCCCCTACCGATCCTTCCCCCTAACTCTCCTTCGCTTGCCCCTCCTTCTCCTGCCCCTCCTTATCCATGCCCCTTCTCCTACCATCTCTTCCCGTACCACCTCTTCCCCTATTAGCACGTGTCATACCACTTATTCGAGTTATAATGGTGTAACTAACCCGACTTTGTTTTATATATATCAAATCAAATCGTGTTTGCCTCAAAAATCATTCAATGAAAAAAATCTGACCTTTGTGTGCGGAAATAGTGTTTAATTTTTAGATCAGCAACTTCTAAAATGATCAACGTTACTTCTGACGTTCCACAAGGTAGTCATTTGAGCCCAGCATTATTCATGGTGTTTCTAAATGACCTCCCATCTACCATTCTCAGTGCGAAAATGTATTATCTTAATGTACGCGCACGATGTTAAGCTGTTCCTTTACATCAATTTGTAAGCTCAATTCTCTTTTCTACAAGATGAACTTTAAATAAACTTTATTTAAATGACACAATGTGTAAATGCATGTCTTTTCACAGACACACACAGTTTACAGTTTACACTAATTCAAACGCCTTATTGTATTTGCGGCAACGTTCTTGAAAAAGTTGAAACTTTCTGTGATTTTGGAATATTAATGTATCTTAAGCTGAACTTTATTCCCCATATAGACATTACGGTGAATAAAGCGTCATCGATGTAGGGCTTTTATAAAAGTTGGACCAAAGAGTTTGCCGACCCATATATAACTAAGTTAATGTTCACTGCTTTGATATGCTCCATTCTTGAGTATAGTTGTATAGTGTGGTCAGTACGAAGTACACTCTAAAAAAAGAATCGGTGCAGAAACAGATTGCTTTGCGAAGCTTAAATTGGGATACCTCTTATCGTCTTCACTCGTATTCGAGTCGACTTAAGTTACTTAGTTTACCTTCGTTACAAATGTTAAGTGTAATGTTTCTGCATAAAGTTGTATCCGGTGAAACGAACACTGAATACATTTTAAATAATATTGAGAAACACTTTTTGTATCCCACAAATTTCTGTTATCCAACGATAAATAAATGGGAAAGACATTATATTTTCCAAGCATGTTCCGTTGAATTCTTGCAGGTACGGCTCTCTTTCATTCTTCTGTGTATGGTTGTTGCATTTAGTTGATAGCCACTCTGGGTTACTTACTTACTTACTTACTTACTGTGTTACTTACTTACTTAGGTGGCTCTACAAAAGTCTATCAGCCAAGGCAGCACTTAACCATAACCATAAGCAGTGCGTGATGTAGTGCCAGGGCCAGACCCGCATGACAAGCAAGTGGTCACTGTGAATCAGGCTCGATCAGCCTGTAACGCTACCTAAGACTCAGTGTCAGAGCTAGAACTTTGACGGCTATCCTAACGGTAACGGGCACTGCAACATAAAGTGTTATCTTTTGTACCCTAGCCAGGATATGGTTAAGTTTATTTATCTAGGATCTTCTCCGTCTCTTTAATGCAACGGAGAATATCCTTAGAAGAGGTGTTTCTGATCTCATCAGATGTAATAATGGGTCTGTTCATCTGTTCAATTCTAAGCCTGGCCAAGGCTGGGCAATCGCAAAGCAGATGTAAACTAGTTTCGTCATCCTCAAGACAGAGTCACCACTCCGTTTCTGAGGAGACACCTCGTTTATTTAAGTGATATCTCAGTGGATGATGGCCGGTCAGGTAGCCCAACAGCAACCTCAGGTCAGATCATGTGCGTTGGTTTTTGGGTATATAGGACGGGTTAGTAGCTTGGCCTGACGTAGACCAGGATATTGTGTCCAGTACCGGGATGCAGTGCATTTAAACCGATCTACTATGAAAGATTTTGACTTAGCAAAGTCCGCAAAAAGGCTCCGGTCCTATGAAGGAAGTTGCCGAACCAGTCCTGGCTAGTTCATCAGCAATTTCGTTGCCCTCGATTCCCTTATGGCCAGGTACCCAACAAATAGCGACTTTTCGGCCGATTGACAGTAGTTGGAGGATGTCGTAACATCGAAGAACCAGTTTCGATGAGAAATTCCAAGAGGATAATGCTCTGATAGCAGCTTGGCTATCTGAAGAAATGATTATATTGGCCCCTTTGGGACTTTTATCCAAAATATGTCGGGCGCAGACATCGATGGCGTGGACCTCAGATTAAAAAACCTGGTGTTGGGTCCGAAGACACCCGCGCCTGTGCCCGTATCGGTAAGTGAACCATCAGTGAACCATCAGTGAATCAATTAATCGTAGTTGGTCCAGTACTATGGCTGCATTCAGTACCAGTCTGATCGACTAGGAAGAAGAACAGAGAAGTGTCTGCCGAATCGCAGTTCCGTGGACAAACAATCTGAAACATTGCAGATTTCGATGCGAGGAATAAGTTTCAGGACACTAGAGTGACCCAGTTCACCTAGCGTCCGACTGCCTACAGTCTGAAGCCTGAGAGCATCTGTTGCTGCTGAGGATTGAATAAAAATGTGCAGCGGAGGTAGACCGATGATCGCATCCATTGCAGCAGTGGGACATGTTCGCATGGCACCCGACATGCTCAGGCAGGTAAGCCGTTGCAGTTTGACTTATTGCACATTGCGTAAGTTACTATAGGTCTCACCATTGAAGTATTGATCCACAGGATCATCTTTGGCGAGAGACCCCACTTTCGGCCAAACATGCTTTTGCAAGACCATAGAGCCATTGTTGCCCTGTTGAGGACATTTTTGAGATGGGTATTCCAATTCAGTCTTTTGTCAAAGGTGACTCCCAAGAACTTTACCTCGTCGGAAAGTCTCAAAAGAGAGCTTTGGATGTACATTCGACCCAAATCCAATTTGTACTTCCTTGAGAAGGGTATCAAGACCGCTTTTTGTGGGTCGATCCTGAGGCCCTCCTTGGCCCTCCAGGTGGTCACAGTGCGAAGAGCTGAACACATTATGGTTGCGACAGTATCCTCAAATCTCCCTGAGACCAGGATCGCAAGGTCATCGGCATATCCAATGACATCGCACCCTTGTGAACTGAGCTCGTCTATCACTAGCAACCAAAGAAGTGGCTAGAGGACTCCTCCTTGAGGACACCCTTTGATCGCCCTAATACTGACAGTCACATTATCAAGAGAAAAAGATATGTCACGTTGACTTAACATGGCTTCAACCCTGGCAATGGTGAGGCTATCTATACCCCTCTGCGAAAGTGCTCGAGTGATGGAGCCATAGCCCGTATTATCAAAAGCACCCTCAATATCAAGAAAAGTACATAGCGCTATTTCTTTTGAACGAACGTTCGATTGTGACATCGATAATTGCCTCTTGCAGCAGTGCCATATGCTGTACTGTAAGAGGACAGTTTTTAATGTCAGCTGAAAAGAAACCAAGCTTAACGCTACTCGCTACACGGCTATATGAAGCATTCGCTGACCCTTAGGTCGACCTGGTCTCTTTTGTGGGGTGAATTCCAGGGGAATTCTCCTTCGAGCGGACTCTCTTTAGAGCCCGTCCATCTGTAGCTTTGGAATACTCGATGGCTTTTTTCCCTCGAGTAGCTGCTACCCAGCGCTTGTTTAAAGCGACGCCTCTCTTTGGAGGAGAAAATAGTGAAACATGGACCAGAGCCAGGTTTACTAGTGTGCTGGGGTGCACTATAGTCTGGATTGACGATTTATGGTACGGCCTGTCTGAATTGGAATCAGAGGACAGATTTTCCCCTAATACCTCTGCACTGACACTAGGGAGTGCCGTCCCCGAAGGCTGCATGACTGAGTCCATATTGACCTCAGTCACCATGCAGTTTGGCGCGACCGTGCAGGTCTGCCCGTTTGTTAAGAGCTGCATCAGGCTCGTTTGATTTGGGTGGTTCCATATGACTTCCCACGAGTAAACGGGAAAGGAGGTCACGTGTGCCAGAGCCCGGATGCCACAGGAAGTCAGTTCGCATATTATCTAACAATTCATCTCTCGTCATATGCTGTTCCACCTTAGATTTGGGGATATGTTTCATTGAAATTGAATAAACAAAGCTACATTGTGAGAATCACAACAGTTGGAAGCTCACACTATAGGCGCTAGTCGCTGGCAATCCGGAGCTTTTTCAGGTCATCATAGACCTGATGTTGCCATCTTAAGCTCGAAGGTCCTCTCTGACGTCGTCCACCAATGAAGTTCAGATTTCCGTCGTAAATTTTTAGTGCTGGAGTCCAACGCAGCTGCTGAACTATGTCAATCTCATCATACAGCTCATGGTTCATACGGGTCCTAAACTCGACGTTAATTCTGAGAGGACCAAAAACCTTACGAAGAATCTTTATCTCGTACACTCCTAGAGACGCTGTATCCGTTGATGTCAGGGTCCATGCTTCTGCGCCATACAGCAGGACCGGGATTATCTGTGTCATAGATTTTATCTTCGTAGTTCGAGAGAGGGCTCTACTTCTAATTTGCTTGTTAAGCCCAAAGTAGCAGCGATTAGCAAGCGTGATTCTACGACTGATCTCTCGGCTAACGTTGTTGTCGCTGGTAATTTCTATTCCCATGCTAAGACGAACGATCTTTGCTAGTATACCAACTTCAGATAGGGCGTTGAAGAACTTCGTTCTTATCGGCGTGCCGAAAGCTGCTTTAAAAACGACAAATGCGTGGTATGTGTCTTTGTTGTACTCACGGGTCTTTTCCAGGATTTGTCCTAAGGTAAACATTTTGGTCACTGGCCTATGAGTGCCTCCGTATATGGCTCCAGTCGTTTATACAGTAAGCGGGACAGAATTGTGTATCTTATTGAAAGGAGACTTATTCCCCGGTAGTTCGCGCAGGCAGCTGTGTCTTCTTTCTTGAAGATAGGACAGAGAACACTGAGGTTCAAATCGTTGGGAATTCATGCTTCGGACCATATTTTGCATAAAAGTTGGTGCATACGCCTTACCAACTTTTCGCCACTGGTATTGAATAACTCAGCTGGCAGCTCAACGAAGCCTGCCGCTATGTTATTCTTCAGCTTTTTAATTACTGAGTCGACCTCGTTATAATCCGTTGGCTCTACAAGAGAGCCATCATCAATTGGTGGTTCTAGAAATGCTTCTCTATCGGCGGCTTTGTTCTCTTCATCGCCCCCAAGTTGGTTAGAGAAGTGACTTCTCCATAGTCTCAGTGATTTCCGTGCATCTGTTACCAGACTTCCATTATTGTCCTCGCAGAAAGGAAGAAACTCCGGGCTTAAAACCTTTGGTCAGACGCTTGAACATCATTTCTATTACATAACACCTCAACATCCTCAAACTCCCGCCTTTCTTGTTCCTCTTTCTCCGTTTCTCCGTTTCTCACGATATCGCTCTCTAACAGTTCGCGTTGCTCCTGACTGCAGAGTTCTTTTGTAAGCGGCGTTTTTCTCTGCAGTAGCTTGGCGGCACTCCTAGTCATACCAAGGGTTCGTCACAGGTCTGGTTCGTCACAGTTGACCTCCTTGGCAGCCGTATCAATGGAGTGGGAGATATGTCTCCAATGCTCCCCTATATCATCAGAAGCCGCAGAGGACGCCCGGAACAGTTGGGAGAGTCTGGCTTAAAAGGCTTTGGCGGTTTGTTGTGATTGCAGCTTTCCGACGTCTACCTTTCGTTGGGACGTGCGGAATGTACCATGCTGACCCTTGTACCTACCTTGGCTGCCACAAGGTAGTGGTCCAAGTCTATGTTGGGACCTCGTACCGTTCGCGCATCCAACACGCTCGATGCGTGTCTTCCGTCGATCACAACATGATCAATTTGATTGTGTGTGTTTTGATCAGGACTGCGTCAAGTAGCCTTGTAACATACGGTGTGGAAATCTGGTGCTACTGATTACCATGTTCCGATGTCGATTATTATGTCGTGATTGGGGCACCGCTCGTACAGACGTTCGAAACGCTCAAAGAATTCATCTTTATCCGCATCGTCTGTGACTTAGTTGAAGTATTTAGTCTTGAAACGTATCGCGCCCAGGCATTCGTCCATAGGTATGAAACTGGTGCCAAGACATCGAAGTTTCCTAGTAGAGTAAACCGCATCCAAATTCGTGCTTTCTCGCATGGCGACTATAATAGATGTCACAGGATGTCTTTTTTTGAGCAGACTGAATTTGTCGAGAGCATCAACCATAGATATCTGCACTTGGCATATGGAGGGACGGGACACTCCAGGTGCATATCCGCAAATCATGGTCCTTAAAGCGTTTGCGGCTCTATCGGCCAGTTTTGAAAGGGGCCCAAAAAAAATGCCTTGGGGGACGCCCGCCTTCACTCAGCGAGTAGGAGAGAGTGCTGCTCTCACTTTAACCTCAAACCTGCGCTCCGACAAGTATGAACGCAGTAGTGTGTAATAAGGATCCTTTAATGAATGATAAATTTCTAGCTTTCGTTTCGTTTAATGAGAATTGTCGAAATGCATCGCCTTAACAAAGACAAGCATGTATCTTAACTACCAGCGTATCTTGCATTCCATCGACATGTTTATATTAACATAAACCTCAAAATTGCATTAAATAAATTTTTAATTTCCTGCTGCCGCTACAGAGTTGCATGTAAAATACATCTACGAAACATTTATTTGCACTCAATTGCATGAATGAGAAAATGTACAAGGCAATCTTACTGCATATAAATTGAATATTTTCAATTGCACTTTTATTACACTTCAGCAGCCCAAAAATCTACTCCACGAGGCCTCTCTCCTACATACTCGTACATTGACTTTTTCGATCACCAAAAATTGTTCAATCGAAACACACAGAAACCTACTTAAAGACCAAGTTTCGGAGCAGTTAAGCAGAAAAATGTATATACGGTAAAGAAAATTTATTATGGCATCGCGAGAATGCGGGCTTATTTCTTTTTATTTATGGCGTAGTTGATAGTTTCCTTAGCGGAAATAGTTTTATGTTGCAGTTTTTGAGTTACAATAAAACAAAAAAAAAAAAATAAGTGAAAGTGTGTGGTAAATATCGCAGTTGAAGACGACAAGTAAGTAAGACTTATAATGTCTGCCTACCATATATGCCATCTCCTATAGCTCCCGCCTCACCAACAAAACCAGTTTCAACACCACAGATGGCTTGCAAATGCACAATTGCAAAAGTTTAATTAAATGTTACTCATATGCCGTGTATGAAATGTATTGTATAATATTATATGTCAATGCTGCACACGTGTAACGCACCCCAGGGGCTAAATTCAAAAGGAACTGGGTGGTATGCGTAACACTTTTGTTTCCGTTGATGTATAAAATGGCATATGGTAGTCGTATATCTACGAGTATGGCGTGAGTTGGTGTTGCGTTGTAAGATGTAAAGTTTCTTGCTGCTGATGATGCTGATGCTTTTGTAAGCCCCTTTTGTTATTTTAAGAATCGGTTGCAGTATTTTTCTTCTGTGAGTGGCTTGCTGATTCTGTTCTGTTGCTTTTGCTGGTGCACGGTAAAAGGGGTTTTCTGTAATTAAAACTTTTTACTTGACCTTGGAATAACGCTGCGGGCAACTTTCTGTATGAAGTTATAGAGAAAAGTGTGCTTGACAGAGCATTACGTGTATGTGATGTGTGAACATCGCATAGAAAAACGAGTTTTCTACAATAGGTACTGGGGTATATTAAGTTACGGAAAATGTATATAACAGCCAATAGTAGTCGTGGCATAAAGTATTTATATTCTTTATTTGTACAGCGTGTCTCAAAACAAAGTTCACATTTGATTTGCTCGCAACTATTCCGAGGGGCGCGGGGGTATGCCAATTGGTAACCTAGCTTTTGGGAATTTAGTCGCTATGGAGCGTTTCTCGGAAGTGGACCGTGCGTTGTGCGTATGTGAGTTTTACAAAAACGGTAATTCAGCGACTGTAGCGCGTAGAAAATGCTGCAGTATTCGACATGTACGTCATTTTAATTATGCGCCAAGCCCTCGACTCATTGGAAAATGGGTCGAGAAGTTTGAAAAGACCGGTTCAACGCTGGCAAAATCAAAATCCGGGCGTCCAAGGTCTTTGAGAACGTTCGAATACGTAGACAGTGTTACTCAGCCTGTTCGTGACAGCCCAGACCTTTCGATTCGGAAGCGTGCTGTTGCTTTAAACGTGTATAGATCATCATTGTTCCGAATTTTTAGCAACTTCACACACGTCTCTACCACGAGTTCATGAAATTTTTCCTGGCAAATTTATCTCCAGGAGAGGTGACATAAATTGGCCTCCACGAAGTCCCGATTTAACCCCTATGGACTTTTTCTTGTGGGGTTACGTCAAATCTAAAGTTTACGCCAACAAACCGACTTCCTTGGCACAATTAAAAGGAAATATCCGTCACGAAATGGCACGGAGAATACCTGTCGAGCCGTCATAGGAAATTTTAGTGCTCGATTAATTGAATGCCGTAAACGCAACGGTTTACATTTGGAAAATATCATTTTTAAGAAATAAATTCCCAAAGTGTGTATTTTAATATGTAATAAACATTTTTTCAATAGACTACTTACTTTTTTTTATCGATTTTTTAAATGTGAACTTTCTTTTGAGACACCCTGTATTATAATTCGATACGATAGGCAAAATGTTCGGTCATCTCGCAGCACACACTCCCAATAACAACACGTGCCACCAGAATATTATTAAATTCCACCAAGGTGGATTTATCTTTAAGATGACTTATATCCGGTGGCGCTCAACATGTTGCGACAACAGGCTCGAAGAAATATTAATTGCTCTTCTTTTAAAATCAACTGTTGCTCGCCAACATGTTGGCAAGTCTGTGTGTTGAGCGTGAAAAAAAAGACGAAATACCCAATCCGCAACTAATGAAAAAGAGTAAGACAAAAGCTAAATAACAAATGAAAAAGAGTGCAGCTGAGAGGGGAATACGTCACCATTAGTATAAATTCTCCATACATTCGACCATGCGTGCAGCGTCCGCCTCTCACTCACCACATGGCCTCTTTTCAGATTTTTCGATCGCACACGTCCAGTCATACATGAATGAATTACACACTCATTTACTCTTATCGTGTTTATTTTTATTTTTAATGCATTCGAGTCAAGATTCGTGGATTCGAGTTTAAATTTGTATTCGGATCAATATTCGAATTAAAGTTTATATTGGTATTCGATTGGTATTATATCTGTATTCGAGTCTAGATCCGGATCCGCGTATTTGCAGATTAGGATTCCTTTAGCTTACTTTGGATTAATCATTAACGAATCTTTGAAGGATCCGGATCCACTATTATATGTATAGTTAGCTTATAAACCCAATGTTCAAAGAAAAACCTTTAGATTAGGCTTGGCTTGGTTGCACCGTTACACTTCCAGATTAAGTGCCTCACATAGGTGTGCAACCGTTTCTATAAATCACGTATTCCAATTGAAATGTTTAAATTTGCAGATGTGCACAATATATATTTTATTAAAAAAGGTTGAATTTTTCGTGCGTAAACGGCCTAATCAATCGTCACTCACACATCGAAGCAAACATACATAGGCTTTACATGAAGTAAAAACGCACAAATACAAATATTAAACGAAAGCATGTGAACAGCCAGTTACAAGTTGATAAAACTGTGCGTGCTCGAAAGAGATAGAAGATTGCATATTCTACTTTGTACGCGCTTCGTTATTATTTTGAAAACGGTCTCTCTGTTCGTAGTTCTTGTGATTTACGTGTAACTATATAGCAATAACTACAAACGCATAAACGCAATTATTTACAAATTTATTGCTAGATTGCGGTTGATTGTGTCAACCGCTGGCCAAACATACTAGTTTCTATAAATCATTTACAGTGGCATAAGTACGTTGTGAAGATTTCCTAAAGAGAGACTCAGTCTATGTAAGTGAAACGACTGAGTCTCTCTTTAGGAAATCTTTAAATATACATGAGTTCTCATTTGATTTGCTATCTAGAATATCAAATGAGAAAGGTCGTATCGGTTATATGTAAACGGCAAAAAATAAACTCAACTGAGTCAATACTAGGCAAAAGTGAAAAGTCCTTTCATAAAATAAAATAAAATAAAATAAAATAAAATAAAATAAAATAAAATAAAAAACATTATTTTGGTTTAATCCTTTTTAGTTTTTTCAATACTTCTGAAAACATTTATTTAATTTGTTGATCCCTTTGAAATAATTCGATTTCTTTAAACCTTTAAGGTCGACGTTTGTTTTAGCGATAACCTTATACTTCAAACCCAATTTATTTCCTTAAGTAGTGAATAATCTTTTTAAACTTTATTTATAAATACAATATTATATTTAAACTTTAAACTCATTCACCCAATTATAAAAATTCTGCAGCTGCGCTACGAACTTCATTCAATTCGGTTTAACATTTTACAATTGTTTGTGGCATACGTTTTAAGAGCTTCCCGCAAGTTTCCACTGGGATCGCACACCAATTTTTTTCGACACATTTCTAGAATTGTTTCAAATGGAAACGTTTTTCACGTTCATTTTATTCTTCAGCTCAAAGGCTTTCAATTGTACTTAGGTCACATGATTGACTCGGTCATTTTAATATATATAAATCCACTTTCTTTACTTGAAACTCACCCTTGACTAACATTGACCTGTATTTTGGATAGTTATGTTGCTGAAACTTCCATCTCAGTGCAACTTGCCTTGTTTTCCTCAGCGTAGAGCCACATGGCTCTCTATAAGATCTTTGTAGAGAATTTTTGTCATGGTGTTTGTTAAACCACGATGATGTCCAAACAATCGACTCCACGCCTAACCTACTTTTTCGTTACATCGAATTCTTTTTCTTACGGCTGTCGAAGTTTCCGAGATGTATACTTCCCAAGTAAATTAATCTTTGTTTCGTCGCTTCACAGGATGTTACACCCTCTTTCTTTCAACCACTAACCTAGACCAGTTCAATGATATTTGGCAAAAGTATAGCTTTAAAAGGAACTTTCCTGGCTATTTGGTCAGGTGTGTTGGAAAGTTTACTTATTTAATATGTTTGCTATGTAAATTTTGGGAATTCTGACTAGTTTTGGTGGAATTCCAACATGTTTTTCGTTTGAAGCAGCGTTGCCACATGATAATTCCAATAGTTAAAATGTATTACGATGTTTTACCTCCCAGAAACATCCAAATAAAACGAACATAAAAAGTGATAATTGGAATATTGAAATTGTTTACCACGGAATCTTAAATCCAAAAGTTGAGAACTGTGCTCAACTTCTGTGTCGTATAGGAAACAAAGTATTTAATTTAGTATCTTTAATTAAGTCACTCAAAAACACTAAGAAAATCTGTTTATAGTACATGTCTCCTTGATTTTTTATTGTAAATTTTAAATAAATATCTTAAAATCATATTGCCAAACCAATTGCTTTCTGATAACACACCACTAAGATGTTAACACAGTAAAAAATTGAAATACAATATTTTATACAATACATTCGAATGACATAAAATATATTTTATGTATGACATTTTGTATATCTTTTATGCATTCTTTCTCTCTTTCTATCTCTTTCTTTGTCTTTATGTACACCAATGCCGGACCACCTACGCACAACAGAACGTCAACGATTTCCTATGTGCCACAACAACCTTGGCTCCTAAATACCAGCATACGTGAGAATATACTCTTTGGTGAATCCTTTCGTCCCAAGCGCTATGAATTCGTACTCGAGGCCTGTGCACTGAAACCGGATATCGAACTTATGCCGGATGCCGATTTCACGGTAATTGGCGAGCGTGGCATTAATCTCTCCGGCGGACAGCGACAGCGTGTGGCAATTGCACGTGCTATTTACTCATCGGCCAATGTGGTCATTATGGTAGAGCAGTATATAAATATAAATAATTATATATATAGTGCGTTTTATATTGATAAGCATAAATAACAAACGCACTTTAAACTGCAGATACACTGTGACTAATTGCATGAGTAGCTCATATATGATATATACGCTTCATATATATTACACGACTTACATCAAAAGTTAAAATCGTAAAAATTTTTTATGTAGTTTTAACAGTTCAGCGCAGAAACTGAAGGTGACAGATACTAAATTCTGTGTACAAAAACACATCTATTGGAAAATTTACTATGCATGAAAATTTTTTGCACACGCGCACCTTCTGAATCTTGGCTAGTAACTATCTGCCATATTTGCTTAATACTTATCATCTGGCTGTAACATCAAATGTAAGCTTAACAATGTTGCATGTCATAAAATAGTAGAATTTCTCGATAAAAATACGAGCAAATAAGTTACTAAAATGCAACTATACTATTTTATTCCCTTTTTTCTCGTATGATCCTTGTGGCTATCATTTGCTGTCGCGTCGTCGCACAAACAAACCAATAAATTTTGTTATGTTGACTTGGATGGTATGGCTTGATGCGGTGCGGTGCGGTGCGGTGCGGTTCGTCTGTGTGCATTGTATAGGATGATCCACTGTCATCGCTGGACAATGAGGTGGCACATCATGTCTTTGAGCATTGCATTAAAAAAATGCTATTAAAATCAAATCGTACGATTATTCTGGTGACGCAACAATTGCAGCTCGTACAGCAAGCAGATTATGTAAGTAATAATGATGATGATGATGATGATGATGATGGAATAGAAGCATATCAATGAAATTCATTCCAAATAAAGTTTGTCAGTTTGTAGCGCTTAAGGCTATACAAACTAATCATAAATTATTTGGTTGAGTGAGTTTTACTCATTTTTTTTTTGATTTTAAGTAAATTTGATGCCTTTTATGCCAAGCAAAGTTCAAATACATCAATTATAATGCAAAACTTTTTAATAATGTTTCTGATTTTAAATAATGTTTCTGATTTTTAATGTTTCTGATTTTTGTTACCGAAAAAATATCATATAAAACAAGAAAAAACGTTAACTTCGGTTGAAACGAAGCTCTAATACCATTCACACGAAACTTTAAATAGTATTGTAATACATAAAAGTGGGGGTTTAAATAGGGTGTGGTACACGCTCACTAGTAGATGTGTATGAAGCGATGTAGTAGATGTGTAAGATGCCGCCATATCGCATTTCAAGTTGATATTGACGTTTTCCATACAAATGCATAAAAGTGAACTGTGGGTTTATATGGGACTACCTCAAAAAGTGGGCAGGATAAATTCAGGCTCGTGTTGTGCATTGCCTAAAAAATGAGGCACGCGCCCATCTCTACACTGTATCCAAAGGTACAAGCATATACTCACCTTTGGCGAATGCATGTATCAGTCAGAAGCAGAGAGCGTGGTAGTCTGTTCGTCTGAATGTCTAGAGCTCGGAAACAATGCTATTCTATGTTAGACTCTCCTATTATCTCCTCCGATAAAACCCGCATATTAAGAATTGATTGAGAAGTCGTCGCCTGAAGAAGCAGTTGAAGACTTTATACAGCTTGTTTTGTAGGTGCCCACTTCAGAGTGCCAAATGGGCACTCAACACTGAATATGCGGGACTTTGACATCCGATTGGTGACTTCAGTATACTTTTGAACTCGTTAAAGTCATTTAGTCAACCATTCTAGAAACAGTTTTTGTACTATGTTCTGTACCATTACTAATATACCCACGTCGTGGGTATCCCTCTACGATAAATAGAATAAAACCAGGACCAAGAGCTGATGCCAATAGTATATTGTTCTAATATATTAGTTACGCATTGATTTGAATTAATCCCACGTGCTCCAATTTTTGAATCCGAATAAATTGGTATCGTTAAAATGTGTCCGTATTTCACTTAAAAAAAAAAAAAATACCGCAATTTGAGTATACCAGCCCTTGGCCATGCAAGTGAAATACAAACCATTTTAAAGAATCCGAATCGGAACAGTTTATTCGCATTATAAAATCGGAATAGATTCATATACTCGTATATTGCACCATTTTGGATCCGCCTAAATAATACATCGACCTATAAAATACCTGTGTACTAAATTTCATTTCAATTCATCAACTTTAGTAAAACATAAGTCCGCCAGTCCGTTTTCGGAAATTTTGATCTCAGATTCGTAATCAGTGACATCAAAAGCATATAAACCATGACACTTTGGATTTTTGAACAGCTCTTTGGATTTTGGTCCACTGTGCCTCAATACATTTTTTGACCAATAAACCGCAATAAAGTAGACATTTATTCGACGAATTTACTTGGAGACAATACAAGATCTCGTCTAATATCACTTTCAGAACCAACATACCATTCTAAAGGACTGAAAAGGGTTGCCTATTGATATGTGGCAATAGCTTAAGCACATTTTTTCAACAGTTTATCATGCTAAGCAGAAAACACCTGCATAAATTTAAATATTTCAGTTCAAAACTGGATATAATAAAGCTAACCAATTGTTGAAGTACTGCGTACTTAAAACAATTACCTATGAGAGCCACTTTAATTTAAGGACCATAAATCCAGGAGCTGATGCAGACCTCTTGGGATTTACTTAAAAAAAAAATATTATTATATTTTGTGAAAATGGAACGAAAAAAATATTTGTGTACTGAAAAGAATGCTGTTTGGGAAGAACAACAACAACCACATCCACACCAACACCCCACCCCACCCCCTCTAACTGGATCCACCAAAGTAAAATCCAAATACAATTTATATAGTATGATTGACCTTTTATTATTTGCAATTAACTCTTTGCCAAAGTTAAAGAACTTTAGCTTGCTAATTTAATAATATAGTATTGTATATTTGAGAAGATATTTAAAAAAATGTTTAATCATTTTCTTATCAAGCAGCATTCGATTTCCCTTTGAATGACATTTTTCATAGATAAACTTGAGTTGCTTCTATTCTATTTAACGCCTTTTGGCCAACTGAACGCAATTGCTTGGAAGCAGCATTTCGTTTATCGCTTTTGGAATTTTCCCTTTTAAATTCTCTTTTTAATGATTTCTTTTTTTTGGAAGCTGTCATCATAGAAGACTTTTTACTACCAACAGTTTCAGCATATCATTTAACAATATCTACTAGGACATTCGCTTAGCCAATATAGTAGATCCCCGCAAGGCAATGTTGAGTGAAGTAAAAGAAAATTTCCGAATTGAAATTTAAATTTGAAATTGAATTTATTGCTTTGTAGCAAAAAAAAATGTTTGCGACTGTCTTTTGCTTTGGATTTTTTTAATTTTCACTTGAATTTTTTTCCACGTTTTTTTTTCTTTCTTTCAAATACAATTGTGGTGTCTACTGATTTGGATTTCCTTTTTTTCTCTTTTACTGCTCGTCTGCCTTTGGAACTATCTATCAGTTAATTGTGATGAAGGATGGCAGTCTGCAAGCTGCTGGCAGTCATAAGGATATCGAAGTGACACATCCAAACATAATCGCCAAATGGAACACGATAATTGCTAAGGCAAACGCTGAGAAGGAGCAGCAGAAGTGAGTATTAAAAAGAAATATATGTATTAAAAAAAAAAAATATAAAGGAAGTTGATTTTTCTTCTTCTACGTTTAAAAAGATTGAAAAGTGCACAAAGCATTTAATAGCTTCCGGTTGGCCATTGGCTATGTTAGTATAATATACGGAAGTTTCATTGGGAGAAGATAGACTATGAGTGCATCAAATGGAATTGTTTCAGCGCTTTTAAACAGAATATTTGCACATATACTTTAATTTAATTTAGACTAGAAACTCATGGAGAAACGAGAATGTCTCTGTTAGGCATGTTAAAAGAATATAGTAAAGTTCCAGAACTGTCTATGGTATTATTGGTGAAGTTCTTTATGTTGTTATGATATTTATATATACTGGTGTTCGCCCTGTGGTTGAAATTCAATAGTGACAATAAAAACAGTTCAGTATCATTCGATCTGATTAAATGTCGTAATATCTTTATGCATTTTTTAATGCCATATTTTACCAAAAACTGATCATACTTCGTTCTTTAAAAGTTTTTCTATTGAGTTATTTTACACACGAATGTTTTGGTTGCAGCACAAAAATTTACTGTGACAAGGAATACAAAAGTCTGGCAATGCTGAGAGCGTTAAGTATGACCAACATGTTAGGCTTAATATAAGGTTGGCCCAATGATCACTTCGTCAACGCTCTCAACAACAGGCTTCAACTTATATTGCTTCTTCTTTTTTTGATATTTTACCAACAACATACTCTCAATTGATGCTCGCCTACATGTTGGCAAGTCCTTCTGTTGCTTATTTTTATTGCGTCACTCACTTTGACTTTTTTGTTATTTTTTTTTAACAAATTAAGAAAGCTGAGAGATTAAGTGAGCTCAGGTCTTTGTGATTGGTCGAGATCGTTGCATGGTTTTTACCTGCCTTAGACGCAATATTTTAGAAATAAATTATTCCTCTTCACAACCTTTCCTCTTGTTTTTCGACCCAATGGCACTTTGAATCCATTTTATTATCGCAAAAACCGATTATTGGGTGCAATTAAGATTACTCCCAGTATGATGAAATCTAGAACTTTTACAATGAATCCAAGAAGGCTTATATTCTACCAATTTTGAAATTGACTGTGAGCTCGTCCTTATGATTTTACTTTTTATTAACGCTATTGAGCATTGTCTAGCAGCCGAACATGCGAAGAAGCTCGTTATAGACAACATAGACGGCTGTAGAAAATGCAAGGAACCGGGAGGTGGTAAAACTCTGGAACAACTCTTCTGCAGTTTCCGAATAATTGCAACATCTGGACTAAAATACTGAAAGAGTCGGTCAGAAGAACTTCCAACAGGCTATTGGAAATAGTCAAAATAAGCAAAAATTCTACAGGACTTTGTGAACTCCTGAACGACCTCCATCAACGGCCTCACTAAAGATGTTACAAGCATTATGCGCAAAAACCTTGCAAATGAGCAAAACTATGGAGTGCGTGGTGAAAATTTTAAATAATATAAGAGGAGGTGCCATAACGCCTTAACCCATCGGAAGTTCCAAGTTCTTTTGCTCGATCTTCAATGCCAGTATGGAGATTTGAAAATGTTCACCGAAGTTAGTTGGCTCAGCAGGAGAGAGGTTTTTCTCCCTTAAATAAAGGAAGTTGCATTCTTTCTGATGGAGCAGGTTAAAAATTCGGAAGTTTTGGTTCTTAAACTAGAAGACCCCAATTTTCTCTCTGAAGTGGTATTTTTAAGCAACCTTACTAGATTCTTAAATATTTTGAATTCACAGCTTCAAACACCGAAGCAGTCCATGGTGACAATGCTGTCCACAATAGATGGTTTCAAAAAAAAAAAAATTGCTCTTTTGCAAAATGATTTATAAGCAATAATTGCTTTAATCATTTCCCTTCTTGTCGTGAACTATTAACACAAAATCCCACTCTTAGTTTTGCTTCCTATTGTGACTCCATTCAACAAATGAGGGATTTATTTGCAGAGCGATTTAACGATTTCGACTAAATCAAAACATTGATTCGAAAATTTTTGTGCCCAAGAGATATAGACATAGAAAGCCAAGAGTCTAAATATCAAATGGAGCTTTGCGATTTGCAATCCGACTACCAAATACTTGCAGTGAAGGAATCTGGAATTGAATTTTGAAGGCAAGTATCAGAAGAAAAATATCCAATTTTAAAATCTTCGATGCTTAAGTTGGAGTCAAGTTTTGCCAGCTGCATTTTCGCATATAAAACATATTAAAAATGTCTATAGAAATAAGTTAAGTGACATAAATCTTGCTGATTTATTGCGCACTTCTATAAGTAAAGAAAAAGTAGACTTCGAAAAATTGATAAATGAATAAAATAAATTTAAATGGTTTCAATAATTTTTTTCAGTGTCGATTTTTTTTTACTTTAATAAACCAAACAAACACAATACAGCGAAGGCTCGATTTTCTTCGCGACGCATAGAATCATAAAAGTGTTAATTTTGCTTAGATTTATGACTTCAAAAACTCTGTTTGTTGTAGATGTTGTTGTACTGCTCCCGATTCAAAATTTCGTGCACACCGCTGATTTAAAGCAACGACTTTTAATCCAATTTCAATCCAACTTCAATTTTGTACTAAATAATGGACTTTTTAACTTCATACGGAAACTTGTTATAATTGTCTATCAGGCATTTGATGACGCATTGTGATTTCGAGCCAATTTCGATGACATTTCGATCTTTTTGGTGTTCTGAGCATTAAATTTGACATAATTTGTATGAAACATTTCCATTGGCGCAACTTTTTGTTCGAATTTTAACACATCCCTGCAAGTTTTGCTCTATTTGTGTGCCCTGTTTTAAATATTTTATGCATCAAAATTCATTTACTACTCAAAATACTTCACTACACAATACAAGACTCTATAAAAAATACAGACAGAAATTTGTCTTACATACTGAGTTGCCAAATATTGTAGACAGTTTATCAAATAGTCATATATCACTTTTCTGATTTAACGCAGTTTGCCAACTTATAATTACGTTTTTCATTAAAACCTGTTCAAGACGAACAGAATAAACCAAAATACATACAGTGCGATTGTATTTTAATTATTATTTACACAGAAAAAATATAACACTCAATAAAAATTTCAGTGCTATCCTGTTTCGACACTGTCATCAAATTGCACAGTGTTCATGTCGCGTACCTGGACAGTGTCGCTGTTTCCTCAAACTGTGTCATATCAATACGCATTTCATTAAATACATTTGTAAATGTTATACAGAGACATCGTCATCGTCATCAGCATCATCATCATTATAATTATTATTACAATACTTACCTACCAATACAAATCATTTAAATGTCAATTTTCCTTTTGGTCTTTTTAATTTTTTATGCGCTTAATTATCCAACACACTGTAGCCACATGGCATTGGGACGCACGGCGCGCGAACGTTGGAAATTATTTAAGAACGTCAGCAAAATGGGTCTACAACGTTCAATATCGCTGACAGCAGAGGCGACATCTGGCGGTCAAAGTGGAACCGAGACACATGAGGTGGATGCCGGAGGACGCCACAGTTTCTCGTTGTCACGGACTTATGGCATGATGGCGCCTTTAGCTGGCATGGATGAGGATGACGATGAAGATGATGTGTTGCCGGTGGTGAGTAGTTTATTTTTGAATTTCATTAACAGAATGGAGAAGTAATTGGAAAAGGAAGAGTGGAAAATGTTAGCTTTGCTGTAATCGAAACATTATTATTTCCCGTCACTTTAATCAGCTGCCAAAATATAATAGTCACGTATGCAGGAGTATTCTTCAACAAGCCTCTACTCCATTGATCTATTAACTTACCATGTGAGCATCTGTACCAAATTTATATGAAGAAGAGTAATTTCAGCATTTGTATGAAAAATTTAGTCTATTACGTCAATATCAGTTTGAAATTTGATATGGATGGTCGCTTCACACACATATACTAGTGGGCGTGTACTGGGTCGGCCTCTATTGAATGGCATTGTCGTTTTTTCTTGTTTTAAATTTGTGTAAGTAGTTGAATTTCTTTGAAGCCTTCGATTTCTTTTTGGAGCTCATTCAAAATTCGTGGAATCCATCGAGCAGATTACTTCATGTACTGCAGATCATTTTTAAATATTCGTATTCGCGACACAGTTATAATCGTTTAATCCAAATTTCTTCTACAAATCGTGAAACTTTGTCAATTTTTGTCTTTACAAATGACACATTTCTCTCGTGGGTAGAAGATTTTAGCCGTCCTTTTCCATACTCATCCTCTACCGGAAAATGTCTAATTTGAAATCTTCGAAACCACTTGGAAACCGTTTTAAGAGATGGTGTATTTGATTTACATGCAGTTTGGCAGTCATTGAAAATTTTTACTGGCTGGAGTTGAAGCCGAAAGCCATAAAGAATTGCATAACAAATTTTCTTGATGTATTGCATTTTACGATTTCTCGTCTCCATGCCAATCAATTTCCATAAAATAAAAAAATTAAAAAAAAAATGTTTAAAAATTTTAAATTGTTAAGCGTGTAACGTTTTTGTATTTTTAATTCTATGTCGAAAACCTTCCTCAGGGAGTTTTTATTGATTTCCAAAAATGATGTTAGTAGTGAAAGTTTGCCCATTTTTCAAGAACCAGTACGGCTTACTTTATTTCGGGCATGGCCTTTTTAAGAACAATTGCACGAACTTCATGTTTACCAATCCAATGAAGACGTGTGAACAGTATTGGAGCTCTGGTTCTATCGATGATCACTTTTTCTCGTTTTAATTCTGATGCTGTTGGTAGCGTTTGTGGCAATTTAAACTGTTTAACAGAGTATTCTTCTTCATTTTCCATCTTGTGGACGCCACAAGATGGAAAATGTTAACTGGAGTTTCTGCGGAAGGTTCTTTACAATGTAGGTTAAAATGATGGTATTTTCCATATTTATTATTATTATTAATATTGTAGAACATAATTTTAAAACTGTGACCTAGAAAGATCTATTGTTTTGTCCTTCTTACTTAGATGTCCTGCTCTAGTCCAACTTGTTGAATAAACCGTTCTACTATCCTAGGATCTAACTTAGTTGTTCTTCGGCGATAACGTAGCTGACCAATATTCGAAAACTAATTCTGACTATTGCTTTATATTCTGCAACGATATAAAGAGAAGTCTCTTCCCTATGCTCGCAAAAATTTGCATTCAGGGGAATTATATACAACCATCACACACAGGTATTTCCTCAGTCTACAGTTTCCTGTTAGTATTCCTGTCAATGTTCTCAACTGGTTTCTTCCTAGTTGGAGCATAGTTTTCGTTCTGCGCGGGTCGAAACGCCCAAGGAATATTTTTGCTTGCCTTAGACTTTGGCTCATGGCCCAGTGTTGCTTCGTTGCCCTATTTGTTTCATTGCGGATTAGTTCCAGTGTAGTGTGTCTCCCAGTGCCACAAAAATGCTCCGGTCCTACCATTGGCGTTGCCGCTCTTTCTTGGCAAGCTTATTTCCTACTATATTATTGTGTCCTGGCACCCACAGTAAGTAAACTTTGCTGTGTTCGCAGAGTTTTTCCAATATTATAAGTGCACTAGTTCGGACTTGACGGTGGTTGAGCTTAACGCTTTTAAAACCGCCTGACTGTCTGATAGAATTGGAATCTCACAATTACGATAGCCTCTATCTAAATTACATTGTGTACATCTAATTGTAGCGAAGAGTTCAGCTTGAATTATACTGGTATATCTGCCCAATTAATCCCAGTGGTTTAATCTGGGGCCTACGACTCCTAGACCATTTCCTTCTGTCGTCAAAGATCCATCCGTATACCACTTAATCATATGTTGTTTTAACGCATATGACTTTTCCGATGTCCAAGCCTTCTTGTCGGACCATTCGATGGTGAAGTTCCGATTGAAAACATCCCTCCTTGTCATCTCGCCCCTTTAGCATGGACACTAGTGTTTCTTCCTGTGTCCATGTAGAGAGACTTTTCTGACAGTAAATTGTGGTAACTTTATTTCCGTCAGCTAAAAGTCTCAGGAGTGTTTCCTTAGTTTTATACTCAATTCTTAGATGCAGTGGAGTTAGATCTAGAATTGCTTCCAATCTAGTGTTGGGCATATGCGCATTGTACCAGTGATACATATATATGCTAGTCTTTATAGGCAGTTTAATTCATTCGAGACTGTGGCTTGTTTCGCCCTCTCTCCCAATGCGATTATGCCATATAGTAACATCGGCTGTAAACACTTCACATATATTGAAAAAATTTATTTATTTCTTAGAAAAAGACCGGTGCAAATCTAGCTTTTTTATTACCTGTCAAGAAAAGTAAATTTCTTTAAAATCAATAAATTAAAACCGTAGACATAACCATTTCTTTTTGAAGTCACTCTTTTCGTTTGTCACAGTTCAAAAGTTTGTGAACCTGTATAATTCAAACTGAACTAACACGTGTTTCTTTGGACTGCAGCCAACTTGTGGCTGGCCATTACGAGTGTTTGCCAATTCCCTTCGAGTTCTCCATATGTAAGCGGCCTATAATGCAGATCGACTACACTGACTTTGTAGCTGCCATTATACCGTGGAAAAACGGATCAGATAACGTCTCAACGATCTTTATTTTAGTACCTGGTGGCAAGCCGTGCAAAGTTGTCGGCGGATACTCATATACTCAAATCCTTTGAATTATATATATCCTTATTATACTTTGAATTGTTTATACCATTTAATTTTTTTTTTACCTAAAAGTATGCACTGAGTTGCGGCTTGCTACCGTATTAAACTTGACGACTTTCACTCAGTAGATGGCGCTAGTGTGCGTATGTCTACCTTCAAAATAGTATTAATTGCAAGCGTTTTAGCACACTACGACAACAGCTGATCTAATTAGTATTGTATTTATCGCTTGCAAGTGGATTAATATAAAAATTGTACAAAAAGACGATTTCATAGATTCCGGAACTTATTAAAAGTGCGCGAGTACGTTTCAGATCACTTCACGAACTTGTCTAATTCGAGTTTGCTTAGTTTGATTTAAATTCCATTCGCTTAAAAGTGACAGTGCAATTTCTATTCTCTCGCTCGCGCAACACCGACAGCGGCGGAAAGTCCAGCAAACTACATGTGTGGACTATGGCGGAGGGGGTGAAAGAGAAGCTGCGATTGATTTACTTGCTGCCGCTTCCGTTTATTTCATTCTATTTGTCTAGGATATCTTCAACCAGCACCTCTGCAACACTTCTCAGTGGGGTCAACGATTATACGGGTATAGAATTCACTATTTTTTTTTTTTTTTTTAGTTATTATGTTACGCTGAATGAGATCTAATGGACTATTAGATTTATTTTTGCATAGTTTATATATTTTCACTGGTTTTATTTAAAGGAAATCTCTTTTAAACGAACACTCCTTCTTCCTTGTCTACAGCCAAACTACTATATTCTGATAATAGTAAAAACTGCTACTCAACAAGCCGAGGCCATGCGAACATACAGTGATGGGGACTTGAACAAGACAATTGAAACAGTTGATCAGGTAATCTTGTTTCAAGACCTAGACTACACCTCACTTTATGGCAAAACAAAACGCTGGGTTATTCAACTATCTTAATGGTAGGAAGGCATACGTTGTGTTTAAGAGAGCGTATCGAGTTATAGAAAGATAAAGGTGAGTTAACCGTAGACTGGAGTTCTCTCCTCTCTCATATTCAATCTGTATTTGGCAAAGATGCCTCTACCTCCATTCTGAATAAAATTAGTGGCATCTGCCAAGTTATCCTCGGGCGTGAACGTCGATTAATATATATTGTAACTAATATCTATTTAGAGACTTTTTTAAACTTTTTCAATGTTCGCAACCTCAAGCTCTCAGCCAACAAGTCGTAGGTTTCCATCTTTATCTAGACTAAGGAGGTAAGGATGGCCTTAGATGTGTCTGTTGGGGCCTTGAGTATTCCAATAGTTCAGTACCCTACGATACTTGGCACAACTTTTGAGTTCCTGCTTAGATTCTTGACTCACACCACTAAGACGAATAATCGGCTTAAGAAACAAAGTGCAAAATTATTCTTGGTGTAAGAACAAATTGGCGATCATTACAAACTATAAAGCTATTGTATGATCTGTTCTAAATTATGCTGCTCCTCGATTTGGATATGCCAGCAAAGAGGACAGAACAGTGCTCTGAGGTCTGCTACTCGTTGTTCCGAGTCTCCCTCGTAACACCAGGAGTAAATTGCACAGTTAATATCCGGATCGGGGTAATGATTGCTGTCCTGAGTGTAGTCAATCGCCACACAACACGACCCATCTGTTCGACTGCCCGTCCCGACCGAAGCAATTGAGTCCTGTGGTTCTATGAATGCGTTCAACTGAGATAGCCGCGTTCCTGGGACTTGATACATAGAGTTACGCGTTTCGGTTTATATTTCTCTTATAATAATTATTACTCTACACAATCTTAACATGTTATATAATTAATTGTATATACGAGTATATCCCGGTGCAGCCCAAAAAACGCTGTTACAACAACTTTTATCTTTTATTTTAAATTGCTTTTTTAAATTGCTACTATTATTTAAATAGCAAAATGCATGTCATGTTGCTCTCTCATGTTATACGAGAGTTGCCTTGTATATAGTGCCCCTTGGAAGCCATAAGTGTTGTTCCGTGCCAGCTGACATTTCCATACGCAGAACTTTTTGATGTACGATCACTATTTCTGTTGTTCACAGTAACTTTAAAAATATATCTGGACGTAAAAATGGACTTAACTGGTGAATATTTTCGCGTGACGATTTACTACTATGTTGATTAACTCTACAATAGTGCATCAATGAACCTATTTCGACTTTTACGGATAAAGCGCCGTTTCGTTTAAAGACATATAGAGAAAGTCGTCCAAAAAGAGCTTTCGTCCCAGAGAACATTGATGTTGTGCGTGAACTGATAAGACAAGATCAACATAGTGCGAGAGGGAGGCATTTTTGGGCATAGCTGGGACCAGCATACATTAAATATTACATGAAGATTTGACCGTCAGAAATATTTGTTCGTGTAGGATACTGCATAGTTTTACCATCTACTAAAAAAGGCTCATGTCGATTGTCGCAAAGAAATGTTGATGGTATACAGCCACGGTGGTTTAAATGACGTACATTACATCAAAACAGGTCATGATTCATGGGTCTATGCATATGAGCGCGAAGAAAAGTGCAATCCACTGAATGGATGTTCCAAGACGAACAAAATTTAACAAAAGTTATGCGCAGACGAAGCACTTCGAAGCAACTGGTAGACAGGCGCCTGAAGAAGTTGTTGATGCCTTTAAACAACTCGTTTTGCAGGTACTCACTTCTAAGTAGCAAGACTGCTTCGAAAACTTCTTGTACAACTAAATGTTCTGCGTACGTTAATGCTAAAAATGATATCAATGGAAATGTCAGCAGGCATTAAGTGTTCGTATGCATTGAACGTATCTCCCATAATGAGCTTAAAAGGAGTAACAATTATCCATATGGAATATTAAATCAACTAGTAGATCTAGTTCTACATATACATAATTCAGATAATGATTGTTAAAAATTTACCAAGCATGTAGCTGCTTTAGCAATTACGAAACCTGCTTAAATTTGCTGCAAGGCCAGACTTTTATAATAAAGTATAAAGAGTTATTCATGGAAACATTCTTCCGTTAGCTGGGAAACATTATTGGGTTCATGCAGTGTTATCAGTTAAGCGTTATTAAGCATTGCTATGCAGCAAATCAAGCGAAAGCAAATCAATTTTACTTGAACTACATTATTAATATTAAATACCTATATTTTATTCAAGATTTATTCAAAAATATTTCTCTCTCATTGCAGACACTTCCCTCATTGACGCACAGCACCTTCAGCTTGACACGAAAACGCTCTAGTTACTATGGCTCATCGCGACATCTGATCTACGATGTACCATTGCCGATTGATGAGTGCCAGACGGATGATGTTGTTATGCGTCGACGACGCGGTACACTACGTCGGCGACGCTCCAGTTCACGTGCCTCGAATACCTCGCAACAGCGTTTGAGTGGCATCAGTAACGCATCGACAGCAACAACATCGACTTCGGATTTAATGCGCCGTAGTCTACTAACCGCCAGTTGTAGCAGTTACGGCAGTTCGAATGCGCCCTGCTGCGATATCAATGAGTCGCAACAATCAAGTAGTACCCTAACACCACCGTCACGTGTGCAATCCTGGCAGCCGCAGAGCACAATTGAAATTGGTAACGAGAATGACGTCGGAGGTGGTGGCGGCTTGCAACATAAGCGTGTGACACGCAATGCCTCATCACCACCTGGTTTGCAACATACCAGCCGTAAAATGTCGTCTACTGCTGTAGACGGCGATATGCTTGTGGCTGATGGCTGCAGCAAGACTGCGGCAGGTTCTGCAATGTCCTCTGGTTCCTCTGATGTCGGCGGCGGTTTTCAACAGTTTCTGCGTCGCATGTCAATGCGTCGCATGAATAAACCGAATGTCGTCAATATTGTGCATCGCAACCATCATCATCAGCATCATCATCATCATCAGCGACCGATCAGCGCAACCAATTCAATTTTGTAAGTAGTATAATTTAGTTTAAGTGGTATTGCTACGACAAAGTGCTTTCACTAGCGCAAGTAGTTTATATTGTATAGGTAGTTGACGCCGTAGCAATTGAGAGTGAGATCCATGTTTGTATTTAGTTAATTTAATCAGTTTGCCTTGCATATATTCTTTAGGATGTTAGCTATGCGAAGTACTGCCTCACTGAAATTTTGTTACAAAAGCAAAGATATAATGCTAATTAAGTGGATTGTTGAAAGGCATATATAGTATATGTAGTATGAGGTATCGTTAGATTCGTCTTGATTACGGGATTATCATAAGGTATAATATTTTTATATAACATCAGCCAATAATCTTTTTTTTTGTTTACAGACGCTATATAAAAATATTATACCCTATGTCGCTTCCTTAATCAACATGTATCTAGCGATGTTTCATATGTCAAAATTCGTCAAGGAGTTTAGAATACAGAGCGCGCCAAAGAAATATACAGGCACACATTTTTCTATTTGAGTTCTATTTCTGACGGGTTTCGTCGGATACCCTCTTTTATACAATTCACACATACTGTGAAATGAAGCATATATATATAAAGTATATATATAAATATATTCTTGATCAAGTCGTCGTAGAGATGTCTGTTTGTCCCTCAGATAATTACTGCGCATTTTGGTGAAGCTCCCATAAGAACAGATTTTGGAGACTATAAGAAATAGAGACTTGAAGTTTAGATATTTAGACTATCCTTCTTCCTCTTTAGCTAACAAATATTAAATGAACATGCCAATCCCACTTTAAAGGCTAGCCCCATATCAACCTGCTCCCAATTTTTAAGTTTTTCAATGTCATGTTTTTTGTTTTTAATGTTAATTATTCTAGAAAAGTCAAATTTGATGTATCGAATGTAAATCATAAAAAAATATAGTGTATACATATGTCTAGATCGGATCACTATAAGGGGTAACCCCATACAAATCTATCTCCACTTTTAAGTTTTTTTTGTAAACTTTCTTTTTGGTTTTGTTATTTATAACTCTAGAAATGCCAAATTTGGTGTACCTAACGTAAGGCTTGATAAAATATGCCAAACTTGAACTTCATTTTTAAGTTTTAGTATACAATCTTTTTTGTTTTTGTTCTTAATTAAGCTAAAAATACCAAATTTGGCGTCAATCCTTACAAAATGTTCCATATAGGTCCAGATTGAACCACTAAAAGGGGTAGTACCTAGCAAACCTGCCCCATATTTTTGAATTTTATATTAAAATTTTATGTTTTCATATTTCATCAATTCTAATTCAGATGGGGCGACTAAAGAATATAATCTATCGTTCATTTAAGCAGCCTTAAACAAGATGCAGGGTAATTCGAAGTCGAGCGTTCTTTCGTGTTTTTATATTCGATTGTATATAATTGAATCTAACCATGCGATTTCGCGATGACCCTGTATTGAAAATCATGATAAGCATCAATTGCAATGTTATTATCATCGTTCTGAATGCCAATAATAGAGTTACATGCTGAATATTTCAAATGTGCACAGAAATTTCTATGGAAGTTCTGTCTAAGAAACTTCGGTGGAACCGAAACTTCAATACGAAGGCTGCCTTGTATATTCCGACTTGACAACCATTATTATTAGGTGCCAGATTATATTTTCATTGTAAAGTTTGAATTGTTTTTAGCATTAATGTTCACAGAACGTTTTGATATACGTGCACTATTTGTGTTGCTTAGAGTGACTTGAAAAATTCATCTCCGCCAAAAAATTTAATTAGCTCATGAACATTTTCCTACTTTGATTTATTACTACTTTCGATATGAATTATAAAGACAAAAATGCAACGATGAACTTATTTTCACTTTTGGCAATGAAGCCCCATACTTTGCCACTGTGAAACGCTGATATAACGAGTTTAATCGCGGAGTTCTTTCGCTTAAAGACAAATTTCGTGAAGGTCGCCCAAAAACGGTTGCGTGAATTAAAACATCCTTGGAAATCAATATTATATGAACATTTGACCGTCAAGAAGATTTGTTCACGTTCGATACCACATAATTTGACAATTGCCCAAAAAAATACTCGTATCGATTGGTTGAAATGTTGAAGAAATACAGCCGCAGGTGTTTAAAACACGTCTATGAATATCGAAACAGGTGACGAATCATGAATCTATGGATATGATCCCAAAGAAGAACAATTATCGACTGTATGGGTGTTTCAAGACGAGATAAATCCAGCAGTAGTGGTTCGCGGACAAAGCAAATGGTCTCCGGTTTTTTTTTTCGGAAAAACTGGTCATGTCGCAACTTTTTCATTAGAGCAACGTTAGATGGTGAACTCTGAATGCTATACAACCAAGTGTTTGCGAGAAGATTTCACCCTCATACACAACAATGTGAGCTCTCACACATCGGTTCAAACAAGAGAGTTTTTGAGCACGCAAAACATCGAATCGATTTGTCAGCTGAAGAAGCTGTAGTATCTTGAAGATACCCACGTCTCGTTCAGTTGAGTATAAAAGGTATTGGGGTCTGTGCCACGCCTATTACACACAATTGTCTCTACATATAATTTTACAAACTTTGTATACTCCAAGTCCTCCCCTAGGGTATAAAAATAAGATAAAACATGTTTTTCAGTGCAACCAAACTAAAGAGATAACAATAACAGAACCTTTTGTTCACACAGAATGTTAAGCTACGGAGAGAATTGTTTCAAGTTCAGCTACGAACTGTCATCAGTCCGCTGGCTGTTATGTGTTGTAAATTTCGATACTTTTATCATGCTTCTGATGAAAAGCAGCAAATGCTCAGTTAATGCAGCAAACCATACAAGCCCACAGAACCTTATTATGCTTTAAGTACTAGGTGTTCATTTTAGTTTTGTATTTTCTTATGACATTGATCTGCAACTCGAAGAGTCTTCTTTTATGTCGCATACTTTTCAGTTGTTAAAGCAAATTTGAAGTAGCATAACATGTCTGGGCCATGGCTCTATGACAATCCTCTACTTTTCTTGTTTGTTCTTAGAATAGTTTTCATATATTGTATCGATGAAAGACATTTACGAAAACTACAGTACAACCATGAATTGCTGACTGCATGCAAGCGCATTCAACATCAATTCATTGCGGCATGTAAATATATTTTTACTGCTCGTAGATATATCATTGCTTATTTTGTTTATAAGATACATTCTCATGCGCATCTTTACTTCTTCTTTACAAATGCAACAATGTCTGGCTGCAGAAGCATCTCCGAGGAGTCAACAAATACAAGTGCATTACCCTCAATCGAATTAAGTTCAGTGGCGTCATCCAGCAATGCAGATATGGCAGAAGAGTCTGGCTCAGCAAATGCAGATACAGTAAGCTGGCTGACAACTGCGGAAAATGAGGCGTCTATGGTTGGTGAGTATAAAAGTATTGAATGAAATAAACAGATAATTAAAATATTTAATATGTGTCATAAATGAAAATTCAAGTTTGATTGACGAAGCAGTGATATACTCTATACTACTCTACTCAAAAATATATGCGTAATTTTATCCACTTAATGCAATTTAATGAAGCAACCTACTTCTCAACTCCTCTAGTTTTTTGCTAATTAAAATCCACGAGTTCATTGATTATGCATTTGTCAGTGAGCAGCAAGAGAAATCAGTAGAGAAAAAGGAAAAAAAAAATGTTTGCTTTTATGCATCAAGTCAATAATTTGCAAAAACTTTTGCGAAACAACAATCTAAAGTTCTTTTGACTCAAAACTTTTGCAGTTGGAGCAATTCAGAGAGAGAGAGAGAGAGAGAGAGAGAGAGAGAGAGAGAGAGAGAGAGAAAGAGCGGATAAATGGGGGTACGAGTTAAACTATAAAGTCCATAATGAATATTGATTAGTTTGCATTTGTTTCCCAAGTGTACTCAACTCATTTATTTATTGAAGTATGCACAAAATATTGGAAGACTTTAGACTTAAAACGCAACGTAGTACCTATTACAAAACTGAAATTGAAAATTGGTTTGAAAAATAACTCAAATTCCCAAAGAGTTGATTTTGCAGCCGCAGCAGACGCTCTAAACTTTACTCAAAACGTTGATCTGTCACCTGACATTGTCAATATTTGCTGTGAAAAGTATCTTGTATCTTTTCGCGCACTTCATTTCATCGTTTTGTAGCTTTGAAATGGTGCACATTGTCTGCGCGAAAATAGTTTTCCGCGCCGCGCTGAAAAGTTTCGACAGTTATAGTTACTTAATACTTATGTTTTTACTTGCTGCTCGGTGTCACTTTCAATTTAACATTTTGGTAGCGTGACGTTTATTGATTGAATAAGTTAGTAAAGTTTGTTTTATTTTGTGGTGAGTAGGTACTTAGTAGTAGCTTGGTTCAATTTTCAAAGTAATTTTTTTTTTTCAAGGATTTTAGTTAGATTGAGTTATGGATAAGATAAACGTTTAAACCGCGTAAAGCAATCATATGACGTGAACAAAATTGCAATGGCACAATTCTACTTTAATGCTTAGTCAATATTGTACCTAAGTATTTGGAATTTTTAGACTACAAATAGAAATGTCATAAGTTACATGGGAACCTTTTCTAAATAGAATATACTCATTTCAAATTTTGTTATACGACGAACAAGTCAAAAAAGATTTTGGATAACTGACATCATCGTGTTCGTCGTTCAGTTCTATCCACTTAGATTATGCTGCGAATGTATGTGAAGTTGTATGCACAGTGGCTTGTATAGCTTTTTGCCATATGGTATGAGATTTTTTACTTCATATCCTGCGCAAAAATATTTACTTGTAAAGTCAAAATTTATGCAACACATGAAGGGAAAAATCGGAGAACTCATGAAGCGTACGAGGTGTGTTAAAAAGAGGCACTTCCAAGCATTTCTGATGTGCGCTTTTTGTTATGACTTTGAACTCTTCCAGCGTTGCGGTCTTTATCTTCTGAATCGTGGCAAAAAGATGTCCTTTCATGAGTCTTTTCAGTTTTGGCTAAAGGAAAAATTCGCAGGGGCCAGGTCCGTTGAATACATAGCGGTTGAGGCATGATTACGGTTTAGCTTTTGGTCAAAAAATCACAATGAAGCAAAGCCACGAAACTTTACAGGATTACCCACGATATTGCCACAAAATTTGATCAAAATCGGTTGAGCGGAGTCTATAGGGAACATACATATAAATTATTTTTTAGGGAACCAATTTTTATGCTATTCAGTTGAAATTTTGCACATACACTTCTTTTTATTGCATTTTAATAGAGTGTTAAGATTGACCAGCTAAACCCACTATTTGGGGTAGCTCCCATACAAACCTACTGCCCACTTTTGACTTTTTGTAAGAAAACTTCTTTATTAAAATCTATATTAGGTTGAAATGCAATGTGGTACCTTTTTATGGTCAGCCGCTTAACATACATAGACTAACGGGCGTGGCCCGCCCACTATTTAGGGTAGCTCCCATACAAACCTTTGGTCCACTTTTGACTTTTTGTAAGAAAAACTTTTTTATTAAAGTCAATATTAGGTTGAAATGCGATATGGTACCTTTTAAGAGACAGCCGCTAAACATACATAGACAATTGGGCGTGGCCCGCCCACTTTTTGAGGTGGCTCCCATACAAACCTTTGGTCCACTTTTGACTTTTTGTAAGAAAAACTTTTTTATTAAAGTCAATATTAGGTTGAAATGCGATATGGTGCCTTTTAAGAGACAGCCGCTAAACATATATTGACAATTAGGCGTGGCCCGCCTACTTTTTGAGGTAGACCCCATACAAACCCACCGTGCAATTTTGTGTTTTATGAAAAAATCCTTTATTTAGATCAATATTAGCTTGCAAATTGATTTTTGGATTTTAATGGACAACCGCTTCATATACATATACAAAGGGGCGTGTCCCGCCAACTTTTTGAGGTAGCCCCATATAAAGCCACAGTTCACTTTTATGCATTCGGCATCTTGGCGGCATCTTACACATCTATTATATCGCTTCGCATCTACTAGTGAGCGTGTACCACCCACTTTTTGGGGTAGCCCCTATTTAAATCCCCACTTTTATGTATTCGAATACTATTAAAAGTTTCGTGTGAATGGTATTAGAGCTTCTGTTCAACCGAAGTAAAAGTTTTTTCTTGTTATATATATAGAAGAGTGTTAAATTCATATATATTTGTATTAATAACCAAGACAAATAATGAAAAATGAATGAAATATAAAACTATTTAATTTATGGCAATTAAAAAGAAAATTAGCTTCTGATCTAGCGAAAGTGCAGAACACTTCAATTGTCGCAGGAATAAAAGCATTTTAAATATGCTGTTCTTAATAAGTAGATAATTATATAAATAAATAGTTATTCTGCCAAATTTGTAAAAAGCATGAAATACGCTGCAGTGTGTTCGACTCTGAGATAAGTTTCTTCATGTAAATGTTGAGACAAATCAAGGCATACTATATATAGTTGTAACAAATTGAGAACTAAATTTGTTTTTTTTGTTTACCACTGCGATAAAACCGTTGTGAGTTACAAAATTTCAAGCTACTCTTGTAGCAGTGCGGTACCTAGAAAGCCTGTACTACGAGTTTAGTTTTGTAAGTCTTGTCTAGACGGGGAACTTTTCTCTCAGACAAATATACGGTTAGACGGATATGGATATATACACGGTGTAATCTAAAAATAACCGAACTTTTTAGTTATAAAATAAAACAAGCATGGTCAAATTTACGCAAAATACGATCTATTTAACTCAATACAACGTTTGGAACGCTCAACCAATTTATCCATAGACTATTTAAACTCGCTTTTGGGATGTTCTTTAGCAACTGTGTCCCGGCTGCTTATATGGCTGGAATGTCATGCTAAAAAGCTCCTTTCATTGCAGTTTTAATTATTGGCAAGAGAAAATAATCGCAAGGTGATAAATCAGGCGAATACGAATATATAGTCTCCGATGCTTTCTTCGCTATGTTATATACATTTTGACAGCTCAAAAAACCCAATATATCCTGCAACAAATATTTTTTGTACAAAGTATAAAAAATAAAAAAAAAAAAAATGAATATAGGGTGTTCGTAAATGGGATCGGGTCCCATATTTAAACACTGATGACATAAAATTATCTTTCTAATAAAGCCGATTTTCTCTTTGATTTATAATCCTAGTTATTTAATTCAATTCAAATTTATACAAGAAAACAACAAAAAATGTTAACTTCGGTTGAACAGAGACTCTAATACCAATCACACGAAACTTTAAATAGTATTATAATACATAAAAGTGGGGGTTTAAATAGGGTGTGGTACACGCTCACTAGTATATGTGTTTGAAGCTATGTAGTAGATGTGTAAGATGCCGCCATATCGAATTTCAAGTTGATATTAACGTTTTTCATACAAATGCATAAAAGTGTGCTGTGAGTTTATGTGGGACTACCTCAAAAAGTGGGCGGGGCACGCCCATTTGTATATGTATTTGAAGCGAATATGAATACCAAATCGAATTACAAGCTAATATTGATTTAAATTAACCATTAATTTAAATTAATTAATTTTTAATTTAAATTAAAAAACACAAAATTGCACGGTGGGTTTGTATAGGGGCAACCTCAAAAAGTGGGCGGGCCACGCCCGTTAATCTATGCATATTAAGCGGCTGACCATGAAAAGGCACCACATTGCATTTCAATTTAATATTGATTTTAATAAAGAAGTTTTCATACAAAAAGTCATAACTGGGCAGTAATAATGTATATGTCAAGCATCCGTCCACTAGAAGTTACTAAATCAATTATTAAGTTGATATTGACTATAATAAAAAAGTTTTTCACACAAAAACTCAAAAGTGGGCGGTGTGTTTGTATGGAGGCTACCACAAAAAGTGGGCTTAGCTGGTCAATCTTAACACTATATTAAAATGCAATAAAAAGACATGTATGTGCAAAATTTCAACTGAATAGCATAAAAATTGGTTCCCTAAAAAATGCGCAACAACATACAGACAGACAGACTGGCGGACAGACAGACGGACATGTCTAGATCGACTCGTCTCGTCGAGCTGATCAAGAATATATATACTTTATGGGTTCTACGATGCCTCCTTTAATGCGTTACAAACTTTCAGACAAACTGATTATACCGTTTCACACTAGGTGTGAATGGTATAAAAAAGAAAAACACTATATGTACTCGTATTTTTTAACAAAATTTTAAACAAATCTTGAAAATAAGAGAAGGTTTCCACTTGGGTTGGTTTGTTTCACACACTCTGAGTCTGAATTTTGGAATGGACAGTCTAAATATATAACTTTATTGAGCCCATTATAAATTAACTAACCTTCTGCAGCTTAAAGCCCATAATAATATTATAGTAGAATATATTTCGAATATTGGTAATATCTATAAACATTTTCTTTCCATTGCTTCTACTGCAATATTTCTCGCCAGACGACTAATAAATGAAGTAAAAAGTTTCATACATACATAAAAATTTAAATTTAAACTAAACATTCCTACAAACTAAAAATTGTTTGTACTAGTTAAAATCGATTAGTTTCAAAACTTAGAATACATCAAGCTCAATTTATTTAATTCTTACAAATATATTTGAGTAAATTAAAAAAAAAAAAGTTCGAAAAACTAATCAAGATCTATTTCTGTGCAAATAATGGAAAAAATATTTTTGCCATTTCGACACAATATTGTGAACAAAAAAAATTGCACTTCATACATACTTAATATCAACATCAATACTTCCATATTTGCAATATGAATTTTATATTTTTATTTTTACAACATATACGAATTGTAGGTACATGTAAGAGGCTGAGCAAGGATATAAAGTGCTGCAACATGTTGCATGCAGATGCAAATGAAAATGAAAACTGAAATAAAATATATATTGGACTATGTACGTAAAAAAAAAAGAATTAAGAAATGAATAATGAAACGGCATATAGTATACACATATACACATGTGTCCATTTTTTCTCGTATAGTTAGTGCACACAGCCAGACAACTTGCACTACATACTACATGTTAAATTGAATTTTTATTGAAACAGTGCACAAAATCGTCAAAGGTAGTCAACATAAAAATATATAAATAAAAGAAGTATGCTATAGACACGGTACACGACTCTACATATTCCCTACACATATTCAAAGGGGAATGGGTTCATTTGCTGAAGTCCAACCAAATGGTGAAAAATATGGATAGAAAATCACTTGTGAATGGCCAAAGAAGAATGGCTGTAGCACTGGCTAGCCTCTGAGTTTTCGTTCTGGGGTGTAAAAATTATGAGAACGAAACCTCCATAAGGGTTAAGACACAGAGAAAGCCTCGAATACGATACTCCATTTATCAATTGATTTACTGATATGCAGCTGGATTGTGTAGACCATATATAGGGAAGGTGCAATCTAGCTGGTTGATATCCTCTACAAATACAGGACTAACATCATGGATGGAATCTTAGGCCTTTACGTCGCTACCTAAATCAATGGAGCGAGGCTAAACGATTTCGTCGAAAGTCGGAACATGATTATCACTAGCACCAGATTTCCTCACCTTAACAGCCATATGGCTACTTGGCTTAGTCCCGATCTAAGCACACGTATTGATCATTGATCATAATGTGATCGATGGAAAGCATGCATCGAACGTGTCGGATGTGCGAACGATACGAGCACCCAATATCTACTCGGACCACCATTACAACATAACCACCGAAATCCTTTCTGACAGACTCTCCCATATGTTCTGAGAATCCCCTCTGACTTCTGCAAATATATGTGAGCAGTGGAGACATATCTCCCACACTCTATGGATACGGGTGCCAAAAATTGGCTACACCAGAAGAGGAGTGTCGCCAAGCAACTGCAGAGAAAACGAAGTGTACAGAAAAACTTTGCAGTTGGTATTATCTGATAGAAATGTACAATAGCTCGAAAATTTGATCAAAAATGCTAATGATTTTAAGCGCAAAGCTTTTTCTGCAAGGAGTAAATGGAAGGCTGATAACATATGCACAGGAATCAATGAGACTATGGGGAAGTCGTTTCTATGATATACTTGTAGGCGATGAAGCTAATAATGCTTCCGAAGTATTTTTAGTATCACCAGTTTATGATGACCCTCTTGCCACCAGACTATAGCGAAGGCGACTCAGCAAATAAAAAGCTGAACAATAACAGAGAGGCAGGTTACGATGAGCTGATGAGCCAGCTGAGTTGTGCAAGTATCAAAGAGTTGGTAATGCGTATACACCAGCTTTAATGCAAGGTATGGTCAGATGAATGCATGTCCAACGATTGGATTCTCAGTGTGCTTTGTCCTCATTTCAAGTAAGGAGACCTCGCTGTCTACGAAAACCACCGTGGAATCTCTTTTCAATCGTATATAAAATTTAGTCCCACGTACTGTTTAAACGGCTGGCAGCTAACACGGATGCATTGATAGGACAGTAGCAGTGTGGCTTCTGACGAAAAAGGTCGTCCAGTGACCAATGAGAAACGTTGTTTGGGTTGAAAAGATTTTAACTTGAATGATTTGTGATTTCAAAAAGATTTCGCCACAAGCCACACAACTCGACTGATTTTGTCTTTGTTACTCGAAAATTTATCCAGGACAACGGCAATTGACTGTCAATGTCAATATCATGCGATTTGACGCTGTTGGATTTTTTTTTTTGTGGGGCTACGCGAAAGATCGTTTTGTTATGGATAATGCTCAAACTTTACTTACTTATGTGGCGCTGATACAATTTATCGGTCATGTGGCCGCACATAGGAAGGGGTACCAGCCGCTATAGTCTAGTGTGCGCTGCTGCCTGTGGTTGTTAGTACGAAGTTTGCAGAAGTTGTCCCAGACTTCACTCACAAATGTGTTGCTTCCGGTTTAAACAAGATTCTAAACCAACTTTAAAATCGATATTATAAACAGACAGATAGACAGGCTGACATGTGGTTTGTCCATATTAAGCCGTTGCAAACGCACTAAAAAAATTATAATACTGTTGTATAGCGTATAAAAAAGTAAAATTTGTAGTTTTTAGTGGGTTTCATTTTATTTTTATTTTTTTAATTTTTTTTGTTTTTATTTCAGTTGTCAATAGTGACTACAAAGCACTGACAAACGATGTCAGTGGAATGGAAGCGGAAAGAAATGACAACCCTGACAATCAGGAAGCCATTACAACGGCAGCAACAACAATAACAACAACAACAACAACAACAACAACAACAACAGAGGTAACTTCAAGCGCAGGTGAGGTTTCGAATAACAACAACAAAGACAACAAGGACAATATAAACAACAATCCCAATGCTGTCATCATTTCCGATGTTGAACGCAAATATGGAGAAATATCGAATCATATCTATTTACTATATATACGCGCATCCGGTCTACCTATAATCATTATATTCTTTATAACCGCGCTAATTTGGCAATGCCTGCGCGTCTATACGGACATTTGGCTACAACATTGGACGGATAGCAGCAACGTGAGTCCGTCGCATGTCAACACCACGCCGGATTCGCATTCCAATGATGTCACGTATTATTTCCGTGTATACGCTTCGATTTCGTGCGTTTGCATTCTGTTGGCTATGTTGTCGACACCGGCCGGACAATTGGCCGGCTGTAATGCACGGCGTAATTTACACGATAAACTTTTACGTACGATTATGCATAAAAGTTTGCATTTTTTCCAAGTAACACCGCTCGGACGCATCATGAATCGTTTCAGCAACGATATGGCAATCATTGATAAGGTGAGATTTGTGTTGTACTATATATACGAGTACCATATGATGTTGGTATTGTTTATAAATATATATGTATGTATGCACATATATAGTACATGTATCTACATATATAACTAGTATAATGGCATTGTGCATTTTATTCTGTTTTAAAATTGTTATCGCAAAATATTGGCTTCGTTTTGGGTTTTGTTTCATATGCATTCCAGATAAGCACGTATTTTGAATTGATTAGTTTGTATACTGTTTCGCATAGTAGTAAGTACAATATTGTTTGTTGGCTTCAGCAGTTTCCATCTGCCTATAAATTGGGTTTAGCATGTCTGATTATATGCATAATATATTATGGGTTTGTTGGTTTTGTAGTTTTAGTTTAGCGCTATTAATGCTCTATAAAAGACAGGCTGACATGATTTTTGATTCTACATATGTACATATTTGGCTTCGTTTACTTCAATCGAAATGAGGTTTTTGTATATGTAGAGGGGGTCATAGCTGCGGACACGCCGAGAATGCTAGATGAATGAGATTTGATAAATCTGTAAGGGGAAATAGATAAAAGAAAATAGGCCGTGCCACGCCCTCATATCTAAGAAAATAAGAGGGCTGGAACAAAGCGGCGTGTTCAGAGAAAAAAATCGGCGTAATCAATTATGAAAATTTAATGTGTTTCATCAGCAGGCCCCATTTTCAAGTTTTTGTATGAACATTTATTTTTTATTTATTTATTTTGTTAATTATTCCAAATTATTATTGTATATTATGTAAATCCTAATAAAATATACTGAATAGGTTCAGATCGGGCCACTACAAGAGTTAGCCATCATACAAACTTGCCCTCCATTTTTAAGTTTTTGTATGACATTTTTTTGTGTTTGTTCTTATTTCGGCTAGAAATACCAAATATAGCGTATTTTACGTCAATCTTTACAAAAAACTGTACATTGGTCTACTTCAAGGGATTGACTAATGCAAACCTACATGCATTTGTTGAGATTTTGTATGAAATTTTGTTGTTTTATTTTTCATCAATTCTAATTTTTCATCAATTCTAATAAAAAATATAATGCATATGTCAAGATCGGATCAGTAAAGAAGAAACCTTAAACAAGGTTCAGGGTATCTCAAATTCGACGACCAAATTCTACTACAGCGCTCTTCTTTATTAGTATTTAATTTTGTTGAATTTTTACCGATTTAGAAAAATTTACTCTGGTGGAGGAGCTGGCATTCGAACTACGACAAGGCAAAGATCGCTGGCTTTGAAAAGTGACGTCACCAGATCAGACAAATCAGATCAATATGCTATTATTTGAAGTATTTTCACATCAGTTCATGATATTGAAATGGAAAATATCGTATTGATCTTGTTTAATGTTCGAATGATATGAAAAAATTAATATTTGAAAATTGAAGAGACAATATCAAATTGATAATGATGTTTCTTTTTTCTCTATTGTCTCTAATGTTCGATGTAGCCACCTTTAGCGCGAATGATTGCACTGAGTTTGTCCGGGAAGGTTTCACCCGCTGCATGAAGGTGGTACTATGGTATTTTGGTCCCATTCCCGACGAAGAGCAATCTTTAAGGCGTTGACCGTCACATATTATTTATTTGATACTTTTACCTTCAGAATGGAACATATGGAAAATACATTGGGTTTAAGTCTGGGAAATATGGTGACCATTGTTGTGAAGAAATGAAGCTGGCAACGTTATCCTGTAAAAAACGTTGGGTTTCTCTGGCTTTATGGGATGGTGCCGAGTCTTGTTGAAACATCCAATGGTTTCTACCTAATTATTTACGTGCTCAAGGTAACAAAGCATCGTTTAAAATCTTTTCACGGTTGATTTGTTGATTTAACTTTACGTCCTGTTCAATGAAAACGAGTGGTGAGCGTCCTGTGGCAGTTATCGCGGCAAAAACCATCAATGATGCAGGCGCTTGCTTTCGCAGAGCAATTCGCTGGTTTTAATTGTCTTTTGGTTTGCATTTTAACCTTACACGATCGTTTTGTTTGATTACATATTGCTAAACCGTAAACGTTTTTTCATTCGAATAGACCACATTTTCAAGCTCGCCGCTAACGTGCAAGTGTTTTAACACCTTTGCTCCTACTAGGCGAACTGCCTATTGTACAGATGTCAAATCTTGCGCTTTTTTATATTGTATGGCTTCAATCGTAGTTCATTTTTTCATATGTGCCCCATGCTAAGACCAATTGAACTGCGCTTTGTCGTAGATTACGTTGAATTCTGGCCTTCACCTTTCTAACTATTTCTGCCGATGTTGCTGTTTACGCCTCCTTAGCGTTTTTGATGCTACCAGTATCATTGTAACGTGTAGTGGTCCGATACACAAACATTTTGTTCACACGTAAATACCGTAGCTCATTAACAATGTCTGGTTGCGATTTTTCAGCCAAATACGTGTTTTGAATTCCATTTCGGTAACTTTTTTGAATAGCAACAGACAGATAACATAACATAACAGACTGACGCCTGAAAAAACAAGAGCGCTGTCATTAGCCGTTTGATTGCTACAGCAGCGTAAAATTTTATTTATTTATTTATAAATAATATTTAATTATACTGTATGCTATATCGTTGCTAAACTTTATGTGAACATAACCCAAATTTTACAGTTCTGTTAAAAAAGTTCATGTGTATTTTATACAAGTACTAGTAAACAAGTACTTATACAAGTACTGGTAAACTTACTGGTAAACTTATACAAGTACTCGTAAATACCACATACCGTTTGACAGAAAAGTTTCTCTCATTTAATCGAACCTCGCTTGATATTATAATCTACTTAATTTGTTTTCTCTAGATGGGTAAAACTGTGAGATATTCTGTCAGGTGGTTCGAGCGCAATAACTGGGTAAACAAGTGATTTTTGTTGTTGCTGCAAATTTTGCCTGAAATTTTACGTTTTCAACGAAATGTGTAAGCGTCAGAAAGAAAGCAGCTGAACTTGGTGTGTGATTCGGATCAGTGCAGAGCATTGTGCACCATGTTCTGGGTATGATACGAGTTGAAGTGCGACATGTCGGCACAAGTTACTGCATTTCGAACAAAACTATGCACAATGTACTACGCTACTATTTAACCAAAAAACCCCCTACAAACTCCGTATTCACCTGACATGAATTCGTGTGAATTTTATTTGTTCTCACGATTCAATTAGCACTTCACAGAAATCGTATTGAGACTATTGAGATTGAAAGAGTATACGCAGTAGGAGCTGAAGACCATTCCAAAATCGGCTTTTGAAAAGTGTTTTGAAGATGCGTTCAAAAGTGCGTTGGAAAAGTAAATGCTTTCCCAACTCACAGTTGAAAATATTATGGCACTTGGTCCATTGGAAGCCGAGTCATTATTGTCGGCCAAGATTTCCATTAGGATAGCGGTATAAAGCAGTTGGATGGATTTTACGTCCACAAAACGTCTACATAAGCAATGTTGCAGGGCATTTCGAAGTTGTGAAGTCGAGTTAGTAGCACTGCACGATTGGTTCTAATTTGTGCATTCTTATAAACATTTTGAAGTACATTTTTGTGATTTAGAGTTATTTCTTGATGTGTGGTGTCTTTAATGCTTTCAAGGCTAGGCTTTCAAGCGAGTCCTAAAAATTTTCACTTTGAAGTTCAACTTTGGCCTACATTTAATCCATTGTGTTGCTTGAAATATAAAAAACGAATTACTTCTTTGGTACTTTTTTGGTGATTCAATGAATATAAAGGTTTTTAATTTTACTAAAACATTACTTTCTAATCAGTTATTAAAATTTACTTCACAGATGGTGAAACTCCGTTGCCAAGTTCATTCTTAATGCTTCGTCCCCATAAACATTTTCAAATCTTTGTTAACAAAATAAGACGAATCGAGCTATGTCAGTCTGTCCATTCTCAGAGCCTCCTATACATCGGACACTATAAAAGCCATATTTAGAATATTACGGGCTAGAAGTAGTAATGTAAACGGAATGTAAACAATTAAACAAATATCAGCAGTGCGGGCAGTACCTGTTGAAAATAGTATTGTTCAGTGGGCCTATTGTGCTCCATTTATTTTAGACATAAATTTTTATAGTAGCAACATTCAATATTCTGTCTATGTCTATCTGTCCTGTCCATATGCTGTCTGTAGCTGTACAAAATCGCCACTAATTTTTTGAAGTAAGGTGCATACTAATTTTGATTATGATATTTTATGATTTGTAACCTAAAAAAAAACATAACATAATTTTTATTTTTTTTTACGATAAGAATAAGTTCCACGCATAAAGTGTGTCTGACATATTTCTAGCTTATGACAGGAATTATTCAAAGCTTAGAAAAAAAGCGTACGTAATATAAAAAAGAAATCACAGGTATAAATATTTTATGCAACAATTTAAATTTGATTATGAAACATAACGTCCATTTGCTCAACGAAGCGCATTTATCACAGCAATATGTAGCAAGTGCTATTTGTATCTTTTAACCAAACCGAAGACAAGCCAGCATTGAAACATTTATTCTGAACGTCGTAGTATGTAACTACATGTATGATTACACCTACTACGAAGAATGCTTGACAGAGACGACGATTAAGCCATTTGTCACTTAGTGTCGAGCGCCAAGTTTTGCCACTCGACTGACTAAACGAGCTGGATATAGCTCGAGTCGACTTTGGCTTAACTTTGTTCCCTGACTAACCACGAAGACCAATGCCAACCAACAGCTTCTTCACCGCCAACAGCTCGAACAGCTTTATTACATACAACACCGTCACTCATTCATTTTCATTTAAATACCATTTTAGAAAATCGCTGCAACAAGTCAACGTTTGCTACAATTTAGTCTGCTCTGCCTGTGCGCAATATTGATAAATGTGATCGTAACGCCCTGGTTCCTGGTGTTGACGTTGCCCATCTGTGCTGCTTATTATTATATACAGAAGTTCTACAGGTGTTCGTCGAGGTAAGTACCTTTGAATATAATCGTATATAACATTAGTCTGTGTGTTTGATTTATGCTTGTGCAAAAGATTTAAGTCGCCGAAGAGCAGGCTTCAAATTAACCGCATTTATTTGAAGCATACTTGGCGACATATATCAGGCTTAGCTTAGTATAAGTAAAAGCGAAATTTTGGTGTAAAAAATTAATAATTAGGTGTATTAGAAAGTTTCGAGCTTTCATTAATAGCTAGTATTTAACTTTCAATAATTTTTTTTTATTTGCATGTTATGTTCAAATGTTGAAACTGAATTTTGACTCACTTAAACATATGTGATTGAGCTGAAATTTGACTTGCACGTGTGAACCCGACGACAATACAGTTATGTTTAACTTTTGATAGTATGTACAATCAAATCGACGAAGCCAATTTGGTAGTCAAAATCGACGCTGTCTGTTGTGAAGGCTGAGCCCTCGTACCGTCCCTCGCACATCCAACAATCTCGATACGTGCCTTCCTTCGATCACAACATGATCAATTTGATTACATGTGTTTTGAACGGCACTGCGTCAAGAACAGAACCCTTGTGGATGTCATGGTGTGGAACTCTGGAACTACTTATTACCATCTACCGTCCTGTGGCGAAATCGATTAGCCTCCCTCCATTGCTGGAGGTGGCGTCGTAAAGGCAAAAAATGTTCCGACTGTTAGGCCAAAGATTTTTTTTTCCCCAATTTTGACGTTGAAATCAATAAGCACGATTTTTATATCGTGGTTGGAGCACCGCTCATAGAAAGGTTCTTAACGCTCGGGGCGTGATCATAATCAGGCTAATGTTGAAGTAGTGTTGATACATATTGCGGCCAGTATTTCGTCTCATGGTCTTTGAAAAGTTTGCGGGTGTTGTCACCAAAGGGGGATCATATACGCGGCTTCCTCTCTGTCTTTGCTGTGGCGGGAACCAAATACAGCGCAACAACCTTTAATTTACTCACCACGATTGTTACTGGCTTACTCAGGGGATACGTATCCTAACGGACTTATGATCGGATGCTTCCCATATATATCAATGTGCGTGGTTTCCTCACTTTTTCAATTAGCCCATACAAACTTAGCATCCTTGTTTATGTTCTTTGGTTTTACAACCCAATTTTTTTCTGTATGGCTGCTTACTACACAATATGAAGCTTGGTGTGAAGGATATTAAAGCTTTGGTTCCACCGAAGTTCCGTTTTCTTTTTTTTACAGCTAAGTGTTTTTGTTACAGTCAGGTTTTTTGTTTAATTTTTAATAATTACTTTCAATATCTTGTTAGGAAAAGCTGCTGGGAAAATAAGTAGATCATCGAACGAAATGTTGTTGTGACGACTGCCAAAAATAAATCATTTTTTTTTTTTGGCAACAGTAATACAACGAATCGTAGCTCCTTCTGCCTTTGCATCGGCTGTACGAAATTTCCGTTTCGTTTACCTTGCCCTAACGATAGTTCATAAGAGATAAATCTGCCTGTTTTGTATACCTTTCACATGCCCTTCAATTGACTGATTCATAAACTTGCAATGTTTCTATCCTCAATGACAAATCCTTCCAATTCATGGTGTTCGAATAATTTTGCACGTTTAGTGCTATTAGTTAAACTAAGAACGGGTAAACACTCTAATATACCCAATACAACTGCTTAGATTTTAAAAGTATGCAGTAAAATTTTTTTTCTAAATCTTCACCCTGCATCTTCATATTTTCCACATTTCTCTACCAACCGAGAAAACTTTTAATATCACATTTTGAAGCATTTAGTAGTTTTAATATTTTTGTGGCTAGGCAAAAGTTTTACTAAACAGGCAACAACCACAGAATATCTATCCCACTTTCTCACTGTGGGCGTTTTATGTGAGTGGGAGTCAGAGCCGTAACAAGCGCTTGTGGCGCCCTAGCGCCCATATCGAAACAAAAGGCTTCAAAAAGTACAAGGGTGGATGCAAAACACTCTCTTGGTGGGAACGCTATTACTATTTGGGGGGGGGGGGGGGGGTGGTTGTTGCTGTTGGTGGTATATATTATTTTATGAAAAATAAGCAAGCAAAATTTTTTGTACTGAACAAAAATGCTAGGGGGGGAAGGGATACGTTATCCAATCCACCCCCTACTAATGGAAAAGTATAAGCAATAGTTAGTAGCTGGCAATAATAATACCTTTTTAAAAATTGAGACTAAACGGAAAGTTTCTCAACAAATCACAAGTGATTGATGTCTTCACTTCACCGTTCTTCACTTTTCACGGACAAATCAATAGCTGGTTTCTCAAATTCCGTGGTGTTTTTAGCAGATTTAATTACTTTCTATAAATGCAATCAATTTCGGCTTAACAAAGTATCAACGTATTGATTATTAATTTCTGCAATGTTTGGTTCTTCAATTTATTCTTAGTAAAATTTCAATATTTTCTTCTTTCTTAATTCTTTCTACGCCCAAAGTAGTTACTAAGGCGTAGTTCTTACAGTGAATTTACTAGTGCCTTAATCAGAACTTTTCCAAAGGTGAAACATTTCGTTCGCAACACTTTGTTAATGGAACTCTGAAATAAAAGGAACTGTGGTTAGGTTAGGTTGATTTTGACGGACTGATTGGTTTAGAGATTATATATTGAATAATTCTCTGAACTTCTTTGATTTTGATTTTGATATTTAATTATTTTATTTAATCAGTACAATTTTTAGAGCAAAACATTTTTGTTCGAGTTTTTGCGCCTTCTTTAGTGGGCGCCTCAACCGTCTCATCCAAGTTTTGTCACTGGTGGATATAGTGGTGGCGGATTTTGCTTGTCTATTCGTGTGGCAATTGCAGTTATTGTCCTCAGTCGTTGTCGAGTGTTTATATGCCACCGCAGGCTGACAATTGTTGTTGCCACTTGGCGAAAGAGTTGAGAGTTGTCCTCTATTGTCTTGGTATATGTATATATATATATATATATATATATATATATATATATATATATATATATATATATATATATATATATATATATATATATATATATATTATATTGTATGTATATACATATCTAAGTGTATATGTATATGTTATATTGTTGTGCCAAGTTAAGCGAAAGTTTTTGTTAAAGTAGCATTTTAGCAGAAAGTTTTGTAGTAAGCAGTTAAGTTCTTCTGACAATAACAAAAACCAAAACAGTAACTGTGTCTGTTCTAATAGTAAAATAGAAACAAAAACACAAAAGATATTTTTGCTATATACGAGTATGCAGTTCAAGTAAACGACAAATGTAAGTCCTATGAAAAGCTTTTGACAGATTTTATCTTTGAGGTTGGTAATTGTATTTCTGCACTAGAAAAATCATTTTATTCTTGTCCTTTGTTAGTCAGTTTAGTTAGTTGCAGAAAGAAATTTAGATTGTTTTTTTTCTATATATTTTTGTGGACCTTAACTTGAAATGTAAAATAAAAACAATTCCGAGATCGCATCAAATCTTTTAATGATGCAGTACAATAAAAGTGTTGCTTTGAAATTCAGCCATTTTTGCAATTGGTTGTAAATTTCAGATGACAGTAAATTCGGTATGAATTTTTCTATTAAAATGTGATATCAAAACAAGAAAAAACGTTAACTTCGGTTGAACCGAAGCTCTAATACCATTCAGACGAAACTTTAAATAGTAGTACATAAAAGTGGCGGTTTAAATAGGGGGTGGTACATGCTCACTAGTAGATTTGTATGAAGCGATGTAGTAGATGTGTAAGATGCCGCCATATCGAATTTCAAGTTGATATTGACGTTTTCCATACAAATGCATAAAAGTGAAACGTGGGTTTATATGGGAGTACCTCAAAAAGTGGACGGGACACGCCCCTTTGTATATGTATATGAAGCGGTACTCCATTAAAATGCACAAAATCAAATTGCAAGCTAATATTGATCTAAATGAAGGAATTTTTCATAAAAAACACAAAAATCGCACGTTGGGTTTGAATGGGGGCTACCTCAAAAAGTGGGCGGGCCACGCCCAATTGTCTATGTATGTTTAGCGGCTGTCTCTAAAGGCACCACATTGCATTTCAACCTAATATAGACTTTAATAAAGAAGTTTTCTTACATAAAGTCAAAAGTGGGCAGTAGGTTTTTATGGGACCTACCCCAAATAGTGGGCGTGGCAGGTTAATCTTGATACTCTATAAAACTACAATAAAAAGAAGGCTGTGTGCAAAATTTCAACTGGATAGCATAAAAATTGGTCCCCAAAAAATGCGCAACAACATACAGATAGACAGACAGACAGACAGACAGACAGGCAGACAGACGGGCAGACATACGGACATGGCTAGATCGATTCATCTCATCGAGCTGATCAAGAATATATATACTTTATGGGGTCTACGATGGCTCCTTTAATGCGTTACAAACTTTCAGACAAACTGATAATACTATTTCACACTATGTGTGAATGGTATAAACATGCCATAGTTTAACTGAGATATAAAATTAGATGAAGTCTACTTGAATAAGAATACATTACAACCAACAGCACAGGAATTACATAACTGAGTGTTAAATTTTTTTTATATTTTAATAAGAAAAGGAGAGCAGAAGCAGTGTACACACTTGTGACAAATATTTGCAACATTAAAATGTCATGTGGAAATCATTTTTCGAAAAAAAAGACCGTCTGCATGAAGTTGGGTCTAAGATTGCATCGATATATTCGTACTCGAAATACTTGTACAATTCCAAACTTCATCACAATCGAAAACGAGCAATTATGGTGATACGAGTATAAAGCGCAGCGGCAAACCAACTCATATCGATAAATGGAGCAAAAGAGAAATTCGACGTCTAGCTGTTCAAAAGGACATGTCTGGTATGGCGACCAAACGACAATTAGATTGCAATACACTCAGAAGATGTGTTCATAAATTTTTAGTCGATAACAAAATCGTTTCATATGCTTCCCGAGAGCCTGTGTTAGTTACTAAAACGTCACCTTCTCGCTCTTTTAGCTTTTGGTGAAAAATTCAAGGTTTGAACAGATTAATTCTAGCAAGTAATTTTTTCTTGGCGAAAAAAGTTTAATTTGAACGTTCCTGATGGCTGGCGCGATTTGAGGCAACTACAGTAAATCCGACATACGCGAAACAAAGGTGGCGGATCTCTAATGATTTGGAAAATCTCCGTTATGCTTCATACCAACCAGAACAAATGCACACATGTACCCGTATGTAGATACCATCTGATCAAAACGTACCAGGAAATAGTCAATAAAACGAAAGCGGTTTAATTATTCTTTGATATTAATTTTCGCTAATTTAAAGTAACGCCCATTTGATAAAATACACACATTCCAACGCTTCTTCCAATCTTCGATCGAGAACCTGTAGCGAATTCTTGCAGTCTAGAAGAATGCCGGCAAGTTGAGACTGTGAAGCAACTGAACGAAACTTAATTCGGATCAAGTAATCGTTTCAACACTAAAACAACTGGTGGACTACATGCCTGGCAGACTAAATATGTAAGTTTATTGTGATAAAGGGAAAACACATCGCAAATTTTGTACTGGTGCGCCTTCCTACGTGCGGCCATTACAGATAAAGGGTTGCCAATTGATTGTAACTTAAGTCAAAACTTTCATGAATGTAAACAAAAATTACAATATCGAGAAGATCTGTAAATGTGGCGCAGTCAGTAGGGCAGTAAGTGGTGCGATTGTTCGTGGGCAACATTTTCGCCATTTATGATTTTCATTCATATTCACGATAAAGCTGATTATTATTATGGGTCGGCCAAGGCTTATGTAAAGTCATGCAACCATGATACGTTTTAATCCACCACATTTTCTACAGATTTCCCAAATTTTTGGTTCTTTTATCCCCGTAATGAGTTTGTATTTTGTTTAAATCATCGCTCAAGTTTCAGAGCGTGTATGTTCTTGAAAGGATTTCAGAATTGCGAACAGATAAAAGTGTCACTAAATCAGAAAAAATACTTTCTTGTAATGGGATCCAGTTAATCGTATTCCTGTTATATGTACATATCTGTTGGAGTAAAAAAATATTTTTTCCATTATAATTATGTCTTTGAAACTGAAAGTAAAACATGAAAAAACATTAACTTGGTAGAAACGAAGCTTCAATACCATTCACACGAAATTTCAAGTTGTGTAGTTAGCAGCTGTAAAGAAAAAAAAAAGTTGTAAAATCTAACAACCTAAAGAACGGTGGGAAGTTTGTTGGATGCCACCCCTACAAATGGGTGAGGCATGCTCCTTGATAATGATGGGAAGTGTCCGTCCATAAGCAGCACCCATATTTAATTTTTAACTGATTTTTTCTCTAATGAACAAATTTTTTCATGCAAAATTGTAAAACTGGTGGAAGGGAGCTACACCTTCAAAGGGGCAACATGCCCATTTGTATATATGTGAAGCGTCCGCTCGTAAGAAGCTACCATATCACATTTAAAGTTGATATTGGGACTAATAACTTTTTCATACAAAATCCCAACAATTGGCGGTGGGTTTCTATGGGACTACCTCTAAAAGTGGGCGGAACATCTCCCTTGATATTTATGTGAAGCGTTCGTTTATAGGATGTCACGATATCTAATTTTAAGCTAAGTAAGTTGACTGCAATAAAAATGGTGATATGGTCACAGCGTCCGTAAACAGTTCGTCCATAAGAAGCTACCATATAAATTTGTAAGGTAACTGTAATAAAAAAGTTTTACTTACAAAATGTAAAAAGCGGGCGGGGATTTGTATGGTGCTACGCCAAATTATAGGATTTGAATGCAATAAAAAGAAGGTTAGTTTCCATTTTACAAATGAATATGAAAATATGAAAATTCGCCACAAAAAAATGCGCAATAACAAGGCAGACATACATAGCTAGATTAACTCGTCTCGTCGAGCTGAAGAAAATATATGTACATATATACTTTATGGGATCTACAATTCATCCTTTAAAACATTAAAAACTTTCAGAAATATTGATAATGTGTACCATATCACACTATGTGTGATTGATATAAAAATGTATGCTTTGGAAGGCAAATATGCTGATCTATTCATTTCAATGAGTTGAACAAGAATATGCATTACACTTATGTGATCTCCGTTGTCAAGTTTGACTGTATTAATGCATTACATATAATACATATAATACATATAATACATATAATACATATAATACAATTAATACATATAATACATATAATACATATAATACATATAATACATATAATACATATAATACATATATTACATATAATACATATAATACATATAATACATATAATACATATAATACATATAATACATATAATACATATAATACATATAATACATATAATACATATAATACATATAATACATATAATACATATAATACATATAATACATATAATACATATAATACATATAATACATATAATACATATAATACATATAATACATATAATACATATAATACATATAATACATATAATACATATAATACATATAATACATATAATACATATAATACATATAATACATATAATACATATAATACATATAATACATATAATACATATAATACATATAATACATATAATACATATAATACATATAATACATATAATACATATAATACATATAATACATATAATACATATAATACATATAATACATATAATACATATAATACATATAATACATATAATACATATAATACATATAATACATATAATACATATAATACATATAATACATATAATACATATAATACATATAATACATATAATACATATAATACATATAATACATATAATACATATAATACATATAATACATATAATACATATAATACATATAATAAATTAATTATTTCATAGCTAAGCACAAGTTTTTATTTAAATTTTATCAACTATCTGTCTGTATTTTTCATTTAATATTGCTATATACTCCAGCATATTATACTCGTAGTACATTAAACAACAGCTTTCTCCCTATCAAAACTACTGCAATATTAAATCCACTTATGCAAATCGTTTACCAAACAATTTACTTAAAAATCAATTTTCTTATTCACTTATGCTGGCACTTGAGTGTGCAGCAATTGTCATTGCTTTTATATCTCTTTGTAATCTATACTACCGTACGTAATACTTATATATAACCTACTTACTATCTTTCCACAGAGAGCTACAACGCATTGAGAATGCAACCAATTCACCGGTCATTTCGCATCTATCGGAGACAATACAAGGTGTGACCACAATACGTGCATACAATCAAGAAGCACGTTTCACTGAGATACTCTTCAAACGTCTCGAGGCGAATACAATAGCATTTACAATATTGAATACGAGTAATCGTTGGTTGGGCATATCATTGGTAAGTTCAATTTCCATTTCAGAGTTACAGTACCACAATGTTTACGTGTATCTAACTATCCATTGTGAATGTTTCAGCCAGCCAGCCAGTCAGCCAGTCGGTCAGTTTGCATAACATAACTAAGTAGTCAATTTGGTCTTTGGGGGCATACGTACATTTTAGATACATTTTGTTTGTGTGTGCTTTGCGGCGTGGTAGTGTGACATGTGTATTAGAAAATCAATTGGCATGACATTCTTGTTGGGTTGTTTTATCATACAGGTGGCTTCAAGATACATTGCGCTTGTCTGAGCATGCCAAATGACTATTGTATCAACTACATATCAGAGCAGGTGCCGTCTACACATAATTGTGTGTTGGCAGATATTGTAGTTAGTTAGATTACTAACAATGTTCTCAAGTGTCGGTTATGGCTATGAGTATCATCAAGCTTACATTTCAAATAGAAGATATTATTACTGGCTAGTGCATGAGCATGATTTGGTTAAACGAGAGCAAATAGAAGAATTTGGACAATTGAATGGAATGATATTTAAGTATCTGGAAAGATTTAAAATATTAGGTATAAATTATTTTACACACAAAAAAAAAAGAAAAAACATTAACTTGAACAATTCACACGAAATTTTAAATCGTATTGTAAAACATAAACGTGGGAGGTAGGCTACATCAAAAAGTGGGTGGGAGATGCTCATTAGTACGTGTGTGTGATTAGCGACGATCCATAAGTAGACACCACATCGAATTTCAAGTGTGTATTGACTTAACTGAAGAACAAGGTGATATTACCCTAATTGGGGAAGTTTTTCATACAAAAACACAAAAGTGAGCGTTGGATTTGTAAGGGAGCTTCCCCAAAAAATAAGCGGGACACGATTACTGGTACAATTATGTAAATTAAAAGCATCCATATTGAATTTCAAGCTGATTTTGACTTACATGCTGAAGTTTTTCATACAAAAACACAAAAATGGGCGATGGGTTTGTTTGGGGGCTACCCTAAAAATTGGGCTTAACATGTCTCCATAAAATTCGGACCAAGAACAATTTAATACCGACATTCATTCAACTACCACTACCCATCCTTCCCAATGCCCCCTTACCCTACCTCTCATTCCTCTACCCTTTTCCCCCTACCACCCCTTCCCTTATTTCTCTGGCCCTCTTTTTCTTCCACCTCTTCCCCAACATTCCACTTTCCCTTCCCTCTTCGATCCCATATACAACATTTTATCCCTCTATCTTAAATTTTTTGGGCCAGGAACACCCGCGGGCATTCACAGTTGTTCGAATTGTGAATCTAAACCATTATCGAATCCCCATGAACACATTCAAAAATTTTCATCAAAATTGGTTTAGCCGTTTAGGAGGAGTTCAGTCACGTACAAACGTACAGAAGGTTTTTATATACCAAGATTATATTGAGCAAATTTTTAAAATGTTATGTCACAAAATTTATTGCGCTTGAATAGCTTTAACTTTTAATGACTGGGTGAAGTGCGGATATAAAACAAAACAAGCTGTTGTCGGAAACTTTTAACTTCTGAAACAGTCATAAGCGTTTCTTGACTATCAACTAATGATGACAGTACAATAAATGCAAGACTAGTAACCAAAAAAAAAAAAGGAAAAAAAAGTAGGGTGAGTTCAAAAGATGAAAAAGTTTTTACCTGTGGAGCTGTTTGCTTTCAAGAAATAATTAAAAACGCATGTGGTGATACACAGAATTTCCGAAATATGTATCATCAAAAAAGTCAAACAACAATAATTTTGAATGCATAAACTTCTCTTTCTTTCTTAAACAGGACTACCTGGGTGGCTTTATTGTTTTTGTGGCCATTGTCACAGCATTGCTAACAGCAACAATCAGTTGCAGCAAGCAGCAACTGCAACAACATTCGAAGGAGGAAACTTTTAGTAAGGAACTCACACCAACACCTTCACTAGTCGGTTTGGCCATAAACTACACGCTGCTCGTACCGATTTACCTTAATTGGGTTGTAAAACTTTTGGCCGATATGGAGATGTATGCCGGTTCAGTTGAACGTATTGCTTACTATGCCGACGACGACATGGAGGACAATACTGAAAACGAAGAAGAAGCTGAAGCAGAAGAGACATGTGTGGATAAGGTTGCGGAAATAACCAATGAAGTCAATATGTCGTATCATGATGCTGATGATGATGATGGCACTGATGTGGAGCCGGTGATTGCTAATGCTTGTCGTGTTGATTCTGTAAAAGTTAGTAAAGTCCACCATGAAGAAAACCAGCAACTATTACAACCAAAGACAGCAGCTGTTCATGTTACTGTTGATGATGATAGATTGAATGCAGTGAACTCTGATGATACAGTAACACTTAAGGATGCACTACTTGGCACAAAATCATCACCGCACGTTGTTGTCTATAGTGGTAAAGATGTTGCAGGCGCTTTTACAGCGATGCTGAGTTCTAAGACAGAAGCCACGCATTCTAAACAGCATGCAGAGGAAATAGCTGTCAGGAAGCGAGCAAAAGGAAGCAACTTAAAGAAATGTAAGTAGTGTGCAGTTTAAGAAATTTTATAAAAATAAAAAACAAGAAAAAACTTTAACTTCGGTTGAACCGAAGCTCTAATACCATTCACACGAAACTTTAAATAGTATTGTAATACATAAAAGTGCGGGCTTAAATAAGGGCTACCCCAAAAAGTGGGTGGTACACGCTCACTATTAGATGTGTATGAAGCGATGTAGTAGATGTGTAAGATGCCGCCATATCGAATTTCAAGTTGACACTGACGTTTTCCATAGAAATTCATAAAAGTGAACTGTGGATTTGTATGGGACTACCTTAGAAAGTGGGCGGGACACGCCCATTTGTATATGTATATGAAGCATATTGCAAAGGAAAGCCGCTGTTTTTATTGCATGATAATGCACCACCTCACAAGACTAAAAATGGCAATGAGTTTTTGATGAAAAAGCCCGATTCGCCTCATCGACCACCCTCCGTATTCGGCTGGTATATCACTGCTCGATTTTTTTCTGTTGTCAAAAATGAAAACTGCAATGAAAGGATCTTTTTACGATGACATTCCAGCCATATACACAGGTGCTAAAGAACATCCCAAAAACCGAGTTTAAAAAGTTTATGGATAAATTGGTTGAGCGTTCCAAACGTTGTACTGAGTTAAATGGATCGTATTTAAAAAAATGGAAAACCCGGCAAAAACAATGAAATTTACGGATGCGGATAAGGGGCAAATTATAGACTTCGTAAAAAATTTTGTATGTTGTGAAACTTTTTCACTCGAATCGTCCATAATATATTTTGTTTTCAGAACGATTTCATCAACCAGCACATATTGCGACACAGCTTCTGAAACGTATGCCGAGGCACATGATATATGCTTGCGGACCAAGCACTTCATAATACGCCGCTAGGCGCAAGGGTTTTTAAAGCGTGTCGAACGCGTCGTTTGTTGGATCGCCCTACGAAAACGTAAGCATGCTTCTACACCAGTTTCGGGTCCATCAGGGTTGAAGAAACGAAAGGCTCCGCAAAACGAGACAAATGAACTCCTGCGGGAATTTTTGGCCAACCGACCGAAACCATCGGTTTTTGTTGTACAAATCATCATCAGCAGTTCGGAAGTTTTCACCGTTGACGATTGCCCGGAATTTATTTGTATGGAACCAGAAACGCTCTTAGAACAAGCAGATTCTGGATTAAATGATCTTCAAATGGATGAAGAAAATTAAAATTTAATTGTACAGGCATACTACAGAAAACCCTAATGTTTTAAGTTCAAATTTTTCGAACGCGTATTCCGCCGGACTTGAAATTTTTTCTTCGCGCATCATATTATGTAGTACACAGGAAGCTAGAATAATTTTATCAATCTTCGCTGGGGTTGTATTAATTGGCGTAAAGAAAATACGGAAATACGCCGACATTATACCGAAGCAATTTTCCGTAGTTCTTCTTGCCCGACTGTGTCGATAGTTGTACTCCGCCTTTGTTCCATCATGTAGCGATTGGACTCTTGGATACGGCTTCATCATCGATTTGATCAAGCACGACATTTGTTGATGGCAGAGCAGCAGGAGGTGGAATATTCAAATTGCCACTGTTTATTAAATTTCCCATCTCACTCTTCTGAAAAATGCCTGTAAAATTATTGCATTGAATATAAACTTGCATCGCCTTCTCTTCCGTACGAACCGACATCAATAGCAATGTATTTATAGTCGGCATCGACAATTGCCAACAAAACAATAGAGTGGAAATCCTTGTAATTAAAAAAGGCAGACCCATGGAATTGTGGAATAATGTATTCTATACTGAAACGCCAACGATCGAAAAGTTTCGTCGGTTGCCAGGTATCGTAGCGTGTTGCACAATTTGTGGTGTGCAGAGATTGGATTTGGGTTCCAAGTTGTTAGGATACTTTCTACGTCATTTTTAATATTGGCGAGTATTTTGCCAAAGAGATACGGAGTCACTCGAAAATACTCTTTGAACTTTGTATCATCGTCTATGAGGTGTCGGTCAATCAAAATTTTATGAATACCTTCTTCTTGACGTCTTTTATATATGTTGTGAGGACTTTTTCTCTTCTTTTTGTGTAACATATGCTGCAATCGCTTGAAAATTAGCAATTTGTGCAATAAAAACAACAACCAACACAATACAACATTGATAAAAATGTTAAGTGATGAAAAATGACATTTAGTTTCAGTTCAGTTTATGCGGCAACCCCCCACTGAAACTGAAACTGCAACTGAATAAATGTACAACAGAAACTGAAAATCAGTTCCAGTTTTCAGTTTCGTTTCAGTTTCAGATTCTGTTGTATGCGACAACAGGCCTTTAGAGTTAAACACACTTAAAAGTATAATTGTGTTTATGTAAAACTCCTTTCAAATGATATTTTAAAAGGAGTTTTCATTTAAAATTCCTTATATTTCCTACACTATAAAAATCAAAAATTTTAAATATTTTCCACAACATGACGTACAATTTGTTTAGCCTGTGGGAGTTCTTACATAAATCTACTTGACTAAGAGACATACTAACCCAGCGGCGCTAGTCAACTCGTCCGTTCTAGGCACGGTTGACACAATGTATTTGAAGTTGTATGGAATTTCCTCTGTTACTTTGTTGTCAAGTTTTTTAAATCCAATTTCAAATACGTAAAAGTATTTTTTTTTATATTGTAGTTATGGTTTATTTTGCGGATGAGTGACACTTGCGGGTAACATAAATCGTTCTCTTGTTATACCTACAAAAAAACAATTTGTGCGCTTGTTAGAAAAATGTTTTTTTTTTGTAGCCTTATGCATAAATAATATTGAATTTGTACTATTTTGAATATGACTGCTTTAAATGTGATTCCTTTTGTGTTATTTTTTAGATCAAAATGTTCCAATATCCTGGCCGCAGCGCGGGGACATCAGCTTTGAAAATGTTTGTCTATGCTATGAGGGACAAAAACAAAATGTCATCAGGAATTTAACATTGAAAATACCAGCCGGACAACGGGTGAGTTCTAAAAACATTGTATTTCATATGGTAAAAATAGTGATACGAGGGTCGTTTGATTAGTACCTGTCATTTTCATGAAATATGTTTTGAAAAATAATTGTTAACCAATCTATATCAATACTGCAAATTTTATAGGGAGAGCCGTTTGAAAATCAATTAAACCTTTTTTTGAAGTCTGTAGTTGAAAAAAATATGACAATGGAAACCCTAACTTAATCAAGGACCTGAATGATTCTTTATTGTATCACATAAAATAGTCTTCAGATAGTACAAAAATATAGTGACGAAAACATACCTCACAACTCAAAAAATTTTGTGACGAATCAAATAGAAATTCACGTTTGCATTGGTTAGTTTTGAATTGTTGAGCGATAGTGTTGAGCTATCTTTAACTACCTGTAATTTTTTCACAGTCACTGGATAATCACTGGTAACAGTTACTACTCGAATATTGTGAATATCAGTGACTAAGTAGCAGTTACTACTTGCTACTGCTGCTGTTATTAACTGCGAAAAGTAGCAGTTAGCTATCACAATGCATTTAATAAACACAGCACAAAAAGTGCTACTATTTGTATTAGTGATATATCAAATCGAATTTAGTGTTAACAACACACAAAGTTGCAGGTAGAATCGGGTAACGATATTTAGAAGACGAGCTCATTTCAAGAAATTCCGATCCTTTCTACAGTTTGCAAACGGTTATAAATACCGCATATATCTTTGACACGAAACTCTAAATCGTATAGCAACTATAGAGCCCAATCGAAAAATATTTTTTACGTCTTGGTTTTGTATGAGGCTAACCTTAGCGAGACTCGTCAAATGATATTTGTGAAACGTTTCTTCATAAGAAGAAAGTTTGGTGGCTCTAGCTTTTAGACTCGGATATCTAATTTGTCGTATAACCGGACGGACGGACATGGCTATATCCACTCAGCTTCCGATACTGATCAAGAATATATATACTTATATACTTTATGGGGCCTGAGGTCGTCAGTACCTTCAAGTTAAAGATCTTTTTATCGATTTTTTTTTAGTTTTCTTGATCGTTGAACTTTTTTTTTTTAAATTAAATAGTTTTTTCTTTTTCCATGGGATTCAGGAGACCCCCAGATATTTATTCGTATAAAATATAAGTATTTATTGAAAATACTTGTAAGATTTTTGTTTAACAAGTGAAAATGATTGTGGTTAAGGTAATTCTGGCAAGCATTTGATGCAGAGGTGATTCAAGTGGCGGTGCTATGCAACTTTCTAACAAAATAAATTAGGCTTATCTACCCATAGTTTATTCCCACATGACTCTGTCTACTAGACTCTTGCGCAAACACTCCTGTTTGGCAAATGCCTCAAATAATTTCTATGTTGCACACGAACTAAACAAGTTCCAACAAGTTGTAACTTGTAGTGACTGGGTTCGATACGATCAATCGACCAAACCAAATGAAAATGCAATGCGAGTGAATAAAACGAACAGAGCAGTCTTTCGATTCACTTACAACTCGATTCACTTATCAACATAACTTGTCTCGTCCGTGATTTCTCACTTTATGTTTGAAACCATGGTTCTAGGTTCTCTCTTTGTTCCTTTCGTTTCCTTTATTTTAATTTGGCGGAATAGAGACCAAAATATTCTCTCTCTATCTCTGTACACATTTGTATGTGCATACATGTGCAACTGCGTCAATCATACAGGCTAGAACACAAACCATCAAATTCTACATATAGATTTTTGGAATAGGACAAGTGGCCAAGAGAGAGAGAGACACAGGCGAAAGAATATACTCAAGCATGTCGTTTTTGTTTACTGCCATTTGTTCTCATTATAGCTTGAAATCTTCATAACCATTTGGTTTTTGTTATGTGCGCACAGTACTTGCTTTGGTTTGTTTGATCAAACGAAAACGATGCAAGTTTATAAAAGCTTTGCAATGGTTTATTATCTATCTAAATAAGCATAAATACCGAAGAAATGCAAACAGACGGACATGGCTAGTTCGAATCGTATCGCCTCGACAAGCTGATTAAGTATATGTATACTTTGTTCCTCTTTGCAAACTTACAAACTTTCAGACAAATTGATAACACTCGTACCATTTCACACCGCTTTTTTAATGGTACAATAATGTTAAGTTCTCCAAACGCCCGATGTCCTTTGGAGTTGCAATTTTCAACCTCATATTTTGGACTTTGGTGTTCCGATTCTATATATGCTTACATTTCTCAAATATGATAATGATATCTAATATGATTCGACCGGACGGACTCATCAGTGCTCGGAGTAAATCATTTATTAAAACGAAAAAATATTGTTAAATTGCATGTTCTACTGGAACATAGGCCAGCGATACATTTCTGTAGGCATTACTTTTTGTGAGACGGTACCAAACCGTGTTGAAATTGGTTCAAGGACAATAATTGGTAATAAAAATACTACTATAGGAGACGCTATTTGAAAAGCCAATCATGTTACAGTTCAACAAAATGCGTACGTTTTGCAGTTTGCTCTTTTCTGATCGGATGATTCAAAGCTACCCAGCTGTCTGTGAGCTGCTGAGCCGATGGCATAAGAAGCATTTTCCATCTTCCAAAACCTGTCCCAAACTCGTATATACCCAGTTTTTGTTTTGCTTCTTACTGATTTAGTTAACTACCCTCGTAGAATATGCGAAAAAATTTCTCTGGAATTTATAGGATGAATTTTTGTGCACGGTTATTGTTTTTATATTCTGTTTTCTTGTTTAAGTTAGCTTGAACTACAAAAATAGTAAAGCACTACTAAGTTTTTAAACTCTTTTAACACTTTATACGAGTTCAACTACACAAATCTAAAATACTCTCAGCGCTATATGCGCACTATTTTGTACTTGTTTGCGCTGCCATTAAAACTTCAATAAAATATCAATTTTATTTACTATTTTTTTATAAACTTAAACTCATTTGTTTCTGATTGTCTTCACGCTTTCTGCATATATGTACTTTGAAATCGATATGCCAAGCGCATGTTTCAGTCTCATACACTTACAACTAATGATGATGGACAAGTCAATAGCATTAAGTGTAGACTAAGCGAAGAAGTTACACACATCGAAGAAGTAACTTAAGCATACGAGCATCTATAGAAGAACTATTATAAGTCAGAGATACTTTCATGTATGTATCCAACTGTGTTGCATTCACTGACATGCTGCCTGCCTGTGTAGCTTTTTTCTTCATGATTTATTCTATTTTCTTGTTAAAAGCTTGTTGAGAATGTCTGTCAGTTTGCCAGACTGTCTGTATGTCTAACTGTCTGCTGTCTGTCTGTCTGTCTGTCTGTCTGATTGTCATCTGTACTGAGCATGTCATGCAGCAAGTGGACAGCAGTGTAGCGAGTCGTCCTCTTATTGGAAAATATGCTTGAAATCCGTATTGGTTACATTTTTATTTGATTTAGTTTTATATATGTACTTATTTTTCAATTTCTATTTTTATTTAAAGTTTTACTTTTTTCTTATTTTGTTGCATTGTATAGGATTATTTAATTCTATGGTTGCAGATGTTTTGAATCACTTTCTTCTTTAGAAAGTCGTAACTGAGTTTATGGTTTAAGTAATGTATTGTAGTCAATTTAAGATTAAAATCATGGTCTTTTATGAAAAAAATATTAATGGTTTTACCATAAATAGTACAAAAAAAAAAAAAAAAATCTAGTTATGATAATTGTGCTGTATTTCATTTTAAAGCTGTTAATGGTACTTAAAACACTTTTCAATTTGTGTAATAAAATTTTATTGGTAAGCTTTTGTATGAACCTGACAAGAAATGCTGAAATGTAAATGAACTTTATACAAAAAATATTTCTTCCATTTCATTTGCATTTTTTAATACTTCTTCAAAACATTATATAAAAAGGGAGTGTTCCACCACCTACAATATAAGCGATAACCTGTAACGTGAGTGTACTTCTCAGAAACTGCATATGAAGTTTTCTGTAGTTTAAGCTTAGTTTAATGTACGTACTAATAATATAACTATTGACTCTTCCATCTGTCTCTTGCTAAAACCGCAATTTTGGTTTTTAAAGTATTTCTTATATAAGTCGGATGGTAGGTTTGTGTGGGATATGTAAACAAATATGGGTGAACACGACTATTGATAAGATGCCACAATTTCAAATATCACGTTTATATTGTCAGTAAGGAAAAAAGTTTTTCATGCAAGATCTGAAAAGTGGTAGTTATTGCAGTTTTTATAGCTTCCACCCTTATCTCCCGCAGTCCACAAATAATTCTATAAAAATAATAAATGTGCATTAGATTAAATCTAGTTATAATTATTGCTTAATTTATCCTAGTCTGATGCTTGGTCACCTGCCTCGGTCAGGTTTCCAAATAGAAATGAAAAATGCGTATTACTATTCTCTTTTCTATGCTGAATTTAGCTGTTTCAATTTTCAATTTTTTACACAGAGAGATTTACCGTACGATTGAGTGACGTGACAAACTCAACGAAATCAAAATCAATTACTGTTAGAATTATCTGAACAAACAAAAAGCAGAGCTCACAGCGTGCACCCTACATATCAAGGCTCGGGTATTTTCGGCAACAGTAGCTGTGATATATGTTCCGACTTCAAACCGATATCTTAAAAACTGAGTTACTATTTTTGATTTATTTAGACTTGGGAGAGACGGACGGGTCTAGTTCGATTAGTCTCGTCGAACTGATTAACAACTACAAATGTTTCCAAATATTTTATTCCGTTTGAGCTCGACTCTTGTAGCCGTATTTCTGATGACGTTTTGGAGAATTGCATCCGGTGTGACCCCTATAACCGATATAGGTGAGGGAGCCTGTTTAGGCGTCGATTTTCTCGTTGGGCCAGATGCCGGTGAGGACTTAGCTGTTGGCTGCTTGGTCAGCCTTTTGGAAGGTCTTTCCACCTTCCGCGAAACCTATTTAGCAGGTGTACCTAATGCCGTCGCGATGGCACGCGTACTGGCCCCTTTGCCGGCAGCTTCCCTACTAGTGGAAGGCTGGACTTCCGATGTTGGCGACTGCACAACCGGTTACTGCGGGTCCGAATTCTGCTGTGCCGGCTCGGATGGGCCCATATGGCCGAGGATGTTTCCTTTTAGGTTCAGCTTAATATGGCTGAACCTATAGGTGATAATACCTTTAAAGGTATTTAGGGCCGCATATGGCTCGTCATCTACTGATATAAGCAGATTTAGTTGCGGGCACTGTACACTACACTGTACCACACGCCACAGCGCGGTTGAAATTTTGTTCTGGGTCCCAATGGTCCGATCTAATTAAAGCACCCAATACATAGTAAGATCTTCGTTACTGCAGAAGTGAAACTATGCCAATAATGGCAAGGACTTTCCTAAAACTACAAAGCTTTATGGTGTAAAAAATTATGGTGGTTGTTATCGACAGTGTACGCTTTCGCTTAAACTATCGTATATCGTTAAAGTATATCGTGTTCTGCCATAAAGTCAAATAATTCTGAGACAGACCTCAATAGCGCACTAGCGCATAAAATATTCATACCACACTATACATGTATCATATAATCGGACAACTAAACTATTGCATTCTTTTTGTTTCAAATCATAATTTGGCAACTTTAAAGTTAGTGAGACTATTTTTTATCTAAAAAAACGTTTTCACTACTTAATGTCATAACAAACATATTCTTAGCATTACATACTTAAATTTCATGGTATACTGCACTATTATTTCTGCAAAACGATTGCTCATTCACGAAAATCCCATTTATGCTCAAAACATATGAGTCCTTCCAGCTTAGAACTATATACAAACACTCACTGCTACTAACTACGTGTATGTTTGGCACATTCTCATCCTTTTCATCATTCTTGCATATTTCAACACACTGTGTCGACATCCATGGTGGTGCATGGTCCTCAAATCGTATGCATGCTTGCGGATTTTATTTGATTTTGATTTTACAAACACTACACACAAATATTTCAATTGCAAATAACTACAATCTGAACGTGATGTCCTTTGCCCTTAATATACGTTCTCGGCTCATGCATATTCCGCAATACGACTGTATAGATACAAATGTATCTAGATACGAGATTCGCTGTAACTGTATCCATACTATATAAGTTGTATATATTTATTATTCACACAGATTGGCATATGCGGCCGCACTGGCAGCGGCAAATCCTCATTGGCGTTATCCTTATTTGGTGTATTACATACGACAAGTGGTCGCATACGCATCGATGATGTCGACATAACACAAATTCATCCAGACGAGATACGGACGCGATTATCGATAATACCACAGGATGTGCATTTGTTCAATGCAACAATACGAGAGAATCTCGATCCGCATGGTTATTACTCGGATTTAGAATTGTGGAATTGTCTGGAACTGGCGCAGCTCAAGGAGTTTGTCAACGGACATTTGCCGTTAGGCTTAGGTAAGTACTCACTATTATGCATAGTCAACGAGAATGATAAGTACAAGTAGGATTATTATCTATATAGATAGTATATAGATATAGTAGATACATTTTATGTAGCGCATATGATTCTGATTTGTTTTAGTTCGTGTATGATTTGGCCCAGATAGCATAATTCTGTTTTTTTATTCGCATTTGGTAAATTTTTCTCGGCCATTTAACCATTTTCCTGCTGCTTCAGCCAAAAGTTTCGATTGCATGCACAAATATTTTGTCAGTTTAAACGAGCTTTTATGCCGACAATTTGAAAATGCTGAAAATGTGTTCGATTATTAGATTTTTATGTTGACTTTTACTAGTTATTTTTGCACAATAAATATTTGCGGCTACATTTCAAGTTTTATGCATTTGTATTTGAACTTTTGTTCAAAAATATACATACTATGTATGTAAATTTAGCAGATAACATTTTTTGATTGACGATAGCATCCAATTATAGCAGCGTACATAATGAATTGTTTTGGGCAGCTTAAGCTCAAAACTATTTAAGTGTTAGGAACGTATTCTGAGTGGTAAATTCTTTTATATACAAATTTTTGCAGTAAGTAATCAAAAGAGTTTTACCTCCAAAAACCACAAGGTGGGTGGTGTGTTTATACAATATGAAGTGTATAGCGGGTCCATTTATATGTACTAGAACTTAAAATATAAAGTGGGCGCTTGATTTGTATGACTCCCATGGCTCACAAGAAATGTGTGTTGGTGTATGGGTAGGTGTGAGTAGGTGAAGTTTTCTTGGGATTATACCTTTTAGTGGGTGTGTCAGGTTAGTTTTATATATATGATCAGCTTAGGACTACAGTAAGTCATCAAACTCTTTAGTATCAGATCCAATTTGTAAAAACTAAATGGAAATACTTGGCAGTGCGTGTGTTGTATGTATTGTATGCAAAACAAAAGCTTCAAATTTTGAAGTTGCTATACATAATTTAGCAAGTTTAATGGTTAGAACACTTACAGCCACTATAGTTTTCTACGCGCCGGTCATATTCATTGGAAATACTAAGATTGGTGATTGATTCTTCCAGACCTAGCTCTTCCAACTTAAGCTTGAACGTCCTCTCTGTCTCCGTCCACCAATTAGGTTTAGGTTCCCAACGTAAAAGTTTCGTATTGGAGCTTCGTGGTTCATCCGGATAGGATGCCCAGCCCAGTGCAGGCGTTGGTATTTTATGTGCTGGACTAAGTCAACCATCATACAGTAAATACAGCTCGTGGTTCATGTGGATCCTAAACTCGTCGCCAACTAACAGTATCAAAAATCCTAGAAAGAATCTTTTTTTTCTCTCGAACACTCCCAAAAACACTGTATCCGGTTTTGTTAGGGTATATTCTTCTGTGCCATACAGCAAGACTGAGCTTACCATCGTCTTATTGATTTTTCGAGAGAGGGCTCTACTTCTAATTTACTTGCTGAGCCCAAAGTAGAAGTGTTTAGCAAGCTTTTTCGCCTGATCTCCACTCTAACGTTGTTGTTGTTGTTGTTGGTTATTTCAGTTTCCTGATAGACAAAGTTTTCTACAACACTGAAGTTGCAATTCTCCACCCCGAGAAATGGTCCAAGACTAGCTCTTCGTTTTTTTTTTCATATAAAAGCACAAAAATGGGTGGTGTGTTCTATAGAGCCTACCCCAAAAATTAAGCGGGACACGCCCATTGATATATCTATATGATTAAAAATTGGATGCTTTCAAGCTGATTTTGACTTAAATAAAGTAGTTTTTCATATAAAAAAATAAAAGTGGGCGTTGGGCTTGTATAAGAACTACCCAAAAAAGTGGGCGTGACATATTAGTATGGATTCTCCACAAACTTGGGACGAAAAGAAGCTTGAATAGCGACACTCAACCAAATATCTAAAAAAAAAAAAAAAAAAAAAATTCGCAGCAACTATCAGACGGACAGACGGACATGGCTAGATCGACTCGTCTTCATGAGCTGATCAAAAATGTATTTATGCTTTCTGGGGTATATAATGCCTCCTTTAATGCGTTACAAACTTTCGCACAAAGTGATAATATCATTTCGCACTATGCGTGAATGGTATAAAAATTTCGACATTCGAGGTTCCACATAGTAAAACCGCTGAGCTATGTGTATGAGAACAACAACAACTGTATCATCGTTCGTTGTCCGCCTCCGTTAGTTGAGTGCCATGACTGTTGCTAGAATGTGAGGTACAAATTGTGAGCATTTGAGTTTTTATACTGTGTACCTAAAGGAACGAGGATGTAATAAGTATGTGCGAATGTATATAACAGACAGATGGAGGCGTGGTAGATCCCATAAAGGAACGAGGATGTAATAAGTATGTGCGAATGTATATAACAGACAGATGGAGGCGTGGTAGATCCCATAAATTTTCATTAGATTGGCAGCCAATACAATATAGCCTTCTCCATCCGTCGAGCCAGATTTGCCATTTGAATTTTTAGAATACTGATACATAGAAAAATAAAATTTATGCAATTTTGTGGCTTCTCCTTGATGTTTGATAAGCTCGTCAGCACGAGTCGATCTAGCTATGTCCGTCTGTTTTGATATTTTTGCGTAATTTTTTGGATATAATATACAGATATCTGGCTGAAACCTGGTATGGATGTTTTTTTTCCTAACCCCATAGAGTAGCCATATCTAGATGGGCTCACTTTTAGAGGTAGCTACCTTATATAACCACCGCCAAATTTTTCTTCTTGTAAGAAAAACCGCTAATAATAATTCCTCATGAATGGATACTTCATATATATAACGAAATGCGTGTTCCGTCCATCCAGGGATAGCTCTCAAAAAAACCCAGCACACACTTTTATGTTTTTGTATGAAAACTTTCGGACGACAGATAGACAGACGGACACGGCTAGATTTATGGCAATCAAATCGATAGCGTCCTTAATACGAGTAGCAAGTAGTTCAAAATTCAACATATAGGTGGTACACTTTACATTACAGTAAGTAAACTTTACATTAAAGTTGTTTGCTTGGAATAATGAACTTTTTAGAATTGTTTAATGCAGCGGTGGCCAAGCACTTGCTCTCGTTGCTCTGAGTGCTCAAACCGTTACTTTTGCATGCTTGCGATTTTCGACGAGACAACAACAACAACTTTCGGCACAGCCGAAAACGAAACAACAACCACACACGATTTTCGGACCGCCATAAAAGTGTTCAATTTGCTATGATTTATGACTTCTGCCGCATCTTGTACACTGAGTAAGAAAGCGAAGTAGGTTTTGATGTGTTTCGATTTTTACTAAGTGATTGAATTTAAATGCTTTCAATAATTTTTTTCAGTGTTGAATTTTTTTACTTTAATAAACCAAACAAACACAATACAGCGAAGGCACGATTTTCTTCTCGACGCATAGAATCATAAAAGTGTTCATTTTGCTTAGATTTGTGACTTCAAAAACTCTGTTTGCTATAGATGTTGTTGTACTGCTCCCGATTCAAAATTTTGTGCCCACCGCTGGTTTAAGACATCACAATTGACAGACGTTTTTATTTTAGAACAACCTAAAGTGTCTGCTTAGCCATTTTGTATGATATTCCAGTTAACATTGATGAAATCTAAGATAATAAATTTAATTTTTCAATTGAAAATCATCTAAATCAATATTTTCAATTTAAAGTAACAAAACACAGCATACACGTATCATCGACATTTGCTGGCAAATCACTCAGTTTAATTCCCATCATTACGCTGTGAATGCGTGCTGCAGCAACCAATCCGACTTCTATATATTATATATATCTGTAGCTGCTGCACTGACTGTTGCCGTATTTCAAGTATTTCTAGTATCCATGGCACTCTCAATCCCAGCTAAATTCAATTTAATTGCAACAATAATCTCGTCATTGTCGTTGACGTTCTATTTTACAATCATTGCAGACACGGAAATCACCGATGGCGGCATTAACCTGAGCGCTGGTCATCGACAATTACTCTGCCTGGCACGTGCCATCCTGCGTGGCTCCGTTTGTCTGGTCCTTGATGAAGCAACAAGTACGCTGGATAGCACCACGGAGAGGGCTTTGCTGACAGCGGCACATAAAGCGTTCCAAGGACGCACAATCATTACGATTGCGGTAAGTGAAGCAACTAAAGCATTCAAGTAAAAGAGAGTATTTCAATGTTTATTTAATTTACTAGTGTATATTATCCTTTTAATACCCTCCATACATAGTACGAAAAAGGTATACTAAGTTTGTGCAAGTTTATAAAAGCAGCCAAACGATGGGACGACCGAACGCAGAAAGTAGTAATATAAATTCTTGTTGACAACAAAAGTTGAGTCAAAATTTCGAATACCGTTTCTTTGCCCGTCCGAACGAACACCAAGCTAATGAAGACTGTAATAGATAGTCGCCAATCTTTAATTTTTAGATTCTCCAAACATTCGGCCACATAAAGTTTATGAAGTAGAAGCTCTAACCCGACTCTTTAAATTCAACTTTATAATCAACTTTATGAGGGGGAAATATAATCATATGAAAAAACCTATTGTCTAGGTAAAAATCTAGTGATAAATGGAATTAACAAAATTCCTAATATCAAATTTGTAACGGAAAGGAGACACCAATTTGTCAGGAACTTTAACATAGGGTCTCAGGTATCAGCTGGGAGAAAATTGTTGTCTTAGAGAAGAAGCCGTTCACTATTGAACAAGTGCACAATAATCAGAATGAAGGATTTTGTGTTACAGTGGCACACGGATCATCTCAATCATTCTCAATTTGGAAAGTAGAATATAAGAAATGCACTAGTCTCATGGAAAGCGCTATGAACTCCAATAAATAAAAAAATAGTGATTCTGACTGTTAGCTGTCGCAGTGTGATTGTCATTTTTTTTTAATATATAATTAATAAATTCTACTGGCAATAGAAATACTGGTGACTAGTCCGTAATGTGACACACCGGAGTATGACGCACTAATGCCCTCTAATGTACATTCGTTCTCCATACACATATATGTATCTGACATAGATTCGGAACTTCAATAAATATTTGTTGAGTTTGCTGTTACCTCTAGTTGAATGTTTTAGTGGTTTGACACTATTTTCAATGCAATATGACCGTCCGAATAGGGCATGCATGATAAAAAATATGATGAAACTATTTGTGCATTATAAAATTTCATTCAAATCATATAAGCGCTTAAAATTCGCAGCAAGTTTTAGCATAATCAACGTTAAATAAGTGCATCAATTGAGTTTCTACAATAATTTTAACTTCATTTTATTTTCTGTGTTTTGTTTGAATTAAGATTTTATTTAAACAGTTCATGCAGCTTGTAGATGGGCGTCGCTTTTCCTCGTTCCCCTTCGAGTTTTACACTTTAATTTAAATCTTGTAAGCGATTAAAATTCACTACTAGTTTAAACGAGTTCTACGTTAAATAGTTTCTTATATTAATTTTAAATTATATATATTTTTTCCTTGTTTTAGTTGAGCTCAGATTTTGAACATTATTTATTTCAATATTTTTTTTATTTTACGTTAGAGCATAAAACATAGTTGAGTTATTTTCATTGTCACAATATTATCGTTGTTAGCTTTGATCGAAGAAACTACAACGTGTAGAGTCCCTATTAATTTGTCGAGTTATATCTTGTTAAGAATAAGCATTTTCAGAATGATCAGAATTAGCAGTCAGTAAAATGGACAATGCAGTAATGTCAACACAGTCTACTTAAAAAAACACCGCCGAAGCATTTTCAGTCTGACTCACCCAACTGTTCTGAAGATATTGGTGAGCAGTAGAGACATATCTCCTACTCAATGGACACGGCTGCAAATGAGGTACTCCAAACTTGTGACTAATTATTGGTATGATCAAGGGCGTCGCCAAGCTAATGCAGAGAAAGAGGCCGCTTTCAGAAGAGCTCAGCAGTCGGGAGCAAAGCGACTGACCAAACCCCTTAAGCCCAGAGGACGAGAATGGAAATCTGGTTACAGTTGCACAGGAATCACTGAAACTATATAGAAGTCACTTCTCTAAACTACTTGGAGGCGATGAAGAGAACATTGCCACCGATGGAAGAATTTTTGTAAAAACCTCAATTGATGATAGCTTTTTTGTAGAGCCACCGAACTATAACGAAGTCGACTCGGTAATTAAAAAGCTGAAGAATAAAAGAGTTATTTAAAAACGGTGGCGAAGATTTCGTGTCTGCATCAACTCTATCAAATATGGTCCGCTGAATGCATGCTCAACAATTGGAATATCAGTGTTCTTTGTCCCTATCTGCGCTGTATGCGCGAACTACCCTGCAATAAGTCCTCTTTTAATTGAATACAAAATTCGGACCCGCTTACTATGTAATCGGGTTTTTCAACACTCTAAAATTTGGTATCCCAGCAAAATCGTTCAACTTTGCATGATGGCGCTATAACACACACAAAAATCGTCGTCCGAGTGGGAACAAACATCTACGAGCCCTTTAATATTATAAGTTTATAGAGTATCCAAATGGATATGATATGCCCAGTTTTTGGTGTAGCTCCCATGCAAACCCAGCGCCCACTTATGAGCTTTTGTATGAAAAACTTTTTGTTTAAGTCAAAATCATGTAGGATATATGTAGGATATATATTAAATGGCGTATACAATCTTCAGTTCAACCGAAGTTTACGATTTTTTTCTTTTTACTATGTCCTTTTTGCCATATTATTTATTTTTGAAGTGTTGTAGACCATTTACCATTTTTGTAAAGCTGGTGTGAGAAAACAAATGCTGTCAGAAACTAGTAGCAGTACGCCACTTACATAGAACCACAGACGTACTTCGTGATGGATGAATATTGTGTGTTCAAATACTGATAAAATCACTGAATCCTCCTTTGGGCATTTCAAAAAGCTCAATATGTCGTGCTTTCAAAAACGGTGATATAAGAGAAGGCAATGTTTGTGGCAATGATAATGACTCAAATAAGTTTTAATCTCTAAACGTAAAAAAAACCCAAAATGTTCAAAACCTGGACTCAACCAAAACAAGGAAAAAATCGTTTAAACTATTAGTGAATTTTAATCGCTTACAAGAAAGCGCAAAATTTGAAGTGAAATGAGCGAAAAAAGGACGATCATCTACAAGCTGTATGAACTGTATAAATAAAATCTTAATTCAAACAAAACACAGAAATTACAGTAAAAATTATTGTAGAAACTCAATTGATGAACTTATTTAACATTGATTATGCTAAAACTTGCTGCGAATTTTAAGCGCTTATATGATTTGAATGAAATTTTATAATGCCCAAATAGTTTCCTCATATTTTTTATCATGCATGCTCTATTCGGACGGTCATATTGTATTGAAAATAGTGTCAAACCACTAAAAATTTCAACTAGAAGTAATAGCAAACTCAACAAATATTGAGTTCCGGGTCTATGTCAGATACATATATGTATACATCTATCTCACCCATTTCGAACTACTCAACAGAGTGTCTATTGCCAGCTGAAATTATTAATTATATATTAAAAAATGACAATCACAATGCGAACAGCTGACAGTCGCAATCAAAGTTTTTTTGATTGTGATCACAATCACCATGGCAAGTCCACTTTTAGGGGTAGATCCCATATAAGCCCACTACCCAACTTTGTTATTTCAGTCAATATCAAATTAAAATTTTTACCCATTCAACCGAAAATAGAGAAAATAGAAGTTGTTTTAAGGAAGTAGAATATTTAAAACAAAACTTACAATTATAGAACCTTAAAAATCCACCGCTCGCGTTTCAAATTATGTATGAAATATTTTTACGACCAGCCGAATCGTAAATGGATTCATAATAAACTTGACGCCTGAAAGCAAAGGCTCTACGCTTACTAGCATCGCTGCAACTGCGAGAGTAACTTTCGAAAATTCGAATAGTTTTGGAAAGTTTGTGAAATTTTCACACCATATACACTTGCTCGAAAAAGTCTGCGTACACCACAAAAAACTTTGAAATATCAACTTTAATCGCAAATATCTCATCTAATGTTGTATGTATTGAATCAAACTTTGTATATAAGTAAATATTTTAGAAAATGATGAAAGTGAGAACCGAAAATATACCGGTACAAATGTTTTGATTTCGGTACGGTTTTTACATTTTATGTTTTTTTTTCGGTACAAGGTTTCGGTTTTAAAATAATTAAAATATCTATTCTGGTTTCGGTCCTCAATTTGAATCGGTTAATTTCGGTTAACGGTACCGTTTCCCATTTTATACCTGGTATTTTTACCGTGCTTTGGCTAACTGTAAAAAGTTGCCTACATTTAGGCTGTCGTAATAAAATACCTTGACATACTCAAATAATATAAAACTGTTATGATATAAGATTTGTTGAGCTTATAATCTAACTAAACAGTTATATCTAACCATTTTATATACATTTTACAATATTTACGCTATAAAAATCAACACTGAAGTAGTGGATAGCATCTTCTGATATAAGCCAGTATGTGAAATATATTTACTTTAGAAATATATTTTGTGCCATTATGCCATTTAAACATACTTAATTTCTTAGGTGCCTATAAAACCGTTGATTGGTCAAGGCCGCACGTAGGAAAGAATAATCCGGAGCTTCTTCGGATGTCCTCTCTGGCACCGTCCACCAATCAAATTTAGGTTTCCGTCGTTAACCTCCAGTGCTGGAGCTTTGGACTATATTAACCTCATCATACAGCTCATACAGCTCGTGGTTCTTACGGGGTCCTAAAATCGACGCCAACTCTAAGAGGACCAAAAAGTATGCGAAAAATCTTTCTCTCGAACATACCTAAAGACGCTGTATCCGTTAATGTCAGAGTCCGTGCTCCTGCGCCATAGAGCAGAATTATTAGCAATAGGGATTATCAATATCATAGATTTTTATCTTCGTAGTTCCAGAGAAGGCTCTACTTATAATTTGCTTGCTAAGTCCAAAGTAGCAGCGGTTAGTAAGCGTGATTATTCGTCTGATCTCTCGGCTAACATTGTTGTCGCTGGTAATTTCTGTTCCCAGATAGACGAAGTTTTCTACAACATTGAAGTTGAAATTCTCCATACTCACATACCGTCCAAGTACTTCGTCTTGTCCTCGTTCACCGCTAGGCCCATGAGACGTGACTGTTTCTCAATCTCCGAGAACGCCCTGCTTACTCGCCGTTCGTTGATGCCTATGATGTCTATGTCATCAGCATATGCGAGTAGCATCACTTCCTTATGGAAGATCGTGCCCGATCGTTCTACGTATGGGTATTGGCGCGGATGTAGTGCATCAAAAGATTAAAAAAGTCGAAAGATAAAGCATCACCCTGCCTGAAACGTCTCTTGGTATCAAAGGATTCGGATAGGTTCTTTCCTACTCTGACGACGCTTTGGGTGTGTGATAGCGTCATCATGCAAAGAGGAACAATCTTTGCTGGGATACCAAGTTCAGATAGGGCGTTGAAGAACTTCGTTCTTATCGGCGTGTCGAAAGCGGACTTATAATCGACAAATAGGTGGTGTGTGTCTTTATTGTACTCGTGGGTATTTTCCAGGATTTGGCGTAACGTGAAAATTTGGTCACTGGTCGACCTTTTTGGTCGGAAGCCACACTGATACTGGCCTATCAGTGCATTCGTGTATGGGTCCAGCAGTTTACACAGTACGCGGGGCATAATTTTGTATCCACTTGACAAGTATCACTTAAAAGGAGACTTATTCCATGGTTTCCTTTCTTGAAGATAGGACAAAGAATACTGAGATTTCAATAGTTTGGCATACAATCTATCAATTTATTAATTTTTAAACTAGTGCATGTAATTTTATGCAACTTGGTTTTATTAATCTACAATCGATAAAAGAAAGAAAAATTTCAAACATTATTGGTATTTTTGTACAAATTTTGGCATTGATTGCAATCCAATTACTAGAGAATATATCCCACATTCAAATAGTATGTTTGAAATAGAAAACCGTAGTCTGTATATAGAGTATCTCATAGTTGAAAACACTCGTTTACAACATTATTTCATTGTTTGCAAATACGTTTACTCATTTAGTTATTATTTTCTGTACTACACAGCACCGTCTGACGACCATACTTGATTACGATCGCATTATTATTTTGGAAAATGGTAAAATAATTGAGGATGGCGTGCCGCAGCAATTGCAACATCAGCAGGATTCTGTGTTTTATGCATTACTACATGCGGGTAAAGGTCCTGCAAGCGTTTTGAATGTCGAACAAGTCAAGCAAAAATAATGACGACGTATGGAAGTTCGGCATTGGTGAATGAGCTTTAGTAGTGTTAGTCGTATTAATAGAAATGTATTTTGAATTATTATATATGTATGTACTTACTGCATAATGATGTGTATGTGTATGTGTGTCATATCCTTTTTATGTATTGTATTTAAGTCTTTTGATGTTTGTCAGACGTTTAATGTGCCACAAAGTGATTTGATTTGTATTTAAATGTATTTAGTATAATGTGTGATGTTGTGTATTACAATAAAACTTAATTTTGAATCGTAATATAAATCTTAAAATATTATTATTTGCGGTATCTTATTTATAGAAATACTGGTGGTAGCAGAAGTAGCAAATGTACTCTTATGATGTATTTTAAAACTGTTATGACAATAAATGAATTTGTACTTTAAGCGTTTACAAAAATTTTGTAAATGGATCAACATTTCAAGAAATAAACTCATGAAATATTCAGCAAGAAGACTGATGCAATGAAGGAAGATTTGAACAACAATAATTGATGAATTTAATGGTGAGCATGTTAGAAAGTGAATGCAATGTATAATTATTATTAATAACCATATATTTACAGCAAATCTTCAACTAGAAGTACTTCTCGAATCTTTAGCCGAGCAAAAGGTTGGTATTACCAAACGTTTACGACAACTCGAAGATGATTTATTAATTCACTCAAAGTTTCCTTTACAGAGTGAGCAAGTCGTTTCGGAAATTGATTGAGAAATATCATCCCAAACTAGAAAAATCTATATACGACTTGTAAGTTTTCATTCTTTATTAAAGACTAGATGGTCCCCGCGACGTTGTACGCGGCCCTCATCCCCCTGCCACTCCTACCCCCTGCCACCCCTGCCTTATGCTTATTAAAGATAAATTCATTAGAACCGAAAAGGCAAGTTGGTCCAGTTTAGACACATATGGTATCCCCAAAGAAACTGCGCCACTTTACGACAAAAGTAGAAACTGCTCAATTTTGAGATTAAACATAAGCGATATCATAGGTTTATAGATTTTGTTCAATTCATGGACCACAGAAGAGTGCTTTTTGTATTATTATTTGGTGTTCATGATTTTCTATGAAGCATTGTCTGTGGCCAATGATATTCACTATACTGGGATGCATACCACCCGTTTTTATATGGGAACAAGTTTCATTTCAGCCAATATCAACTTAAAACTCGATATGGTTGCTTCTTATAAACGATTGCTGCCTATTTATATTCTGTGCACTTTTAGGGGTACATACAGAGCTACTTTGTAAATTTTGTTAGTAGAACACTCTTATTTGTTGAAGCTGCTCATTTACAACGGAATGAAGTACTTATCGTGTGAAAAGTATGAAAGTTTTGGTTATATCAAAAATAGTGGTTACTCTTTTTATACTATTCATACATAGTGTGTCAATTTGTTTGAAAGTTTGCAACGCATTAATGGATACATCGTAGTCCCTATAAATTATATATATTCTTGATCAGCTCGACGAGACGAATCAATCTAGCCATGTCCGTCTGTCTGTCCGTCTGGATTCTGTTGCGCATTCTTTGGGGACTAATTTTTGAGATATTCTGTTGTAAATCATCACATAGACTTCGTTTTATTGCAGTTTAATAGAATAGCAATATTGACATGCGTCACCAACTTTTTAGGGTAGCCCTCGTATAAACAACCAAACACCCCCCCCCCCCACTTTCGCTTTCACTACCGTCGTGAAATTTGACAAGACAGCTCCATATGGACGGATGCTTCGCAGAATTATCAAGGGGGATGTCACACACACTTTTAGAAACTTGAAGTTTGAATGAAAACTTTCTTATTACAGTAAATATCAACATAAAATTTAATATAGTAACTTTTTATGGACGAATTCCTCACATATACAAAAAAAAAAAAATTGATGTGATTTCTCCTTTTTAGGGGCTGCCCCATACAAACCCGCCACTCACTTTTCGGAGTCTTCATGAAATATTTTAGGCAAAATCAACTTGACATTTGAAATGCTGGTTTCATGGACGCTTCGCATAGTTATCAAGGGAGTGTCACATCCACTGTTAGGGTAAGCTCCTACAAACTTCCATCCCACGTTTAGGTTGTTAGAATTTACAAACATTTTTACACTTGCTAAGTTCACAGCTTCAAACTTCTGGCGAATGGTATTAAAATTCGGTATGTTTTTATGTTTTGCTTATACATAAAATTGTGGTGGAGAAATACAATGAGACAGATAGTTAGAGATGAATAAGAATAAGATGACAGCTTTATCATACGGTCTTGATATTACACTTAATACTATCCTTAACAATATACAGGGTATTGATACTATAAATACTTCTACAATACTCTTTCATAAATTATTTATATTATTTTGAACACGTAGACTTACGTTAAAAAGTGGTGGTTGTTGCCCATTTTGTACAGATTTGAAAGGTAGTGCTACGGAATAAGTTCCACTTTACATGATTTTCTCAGGCAACTTCGTCGCTTCTGCTTTCTCGAGTAGTCCTGTTCCCAGCCTTTTTCTCTTCTTATTCCTAAATTTTATACCATTGACACATAGTGAAAAACATTTTTATTGTAGTCAATACAACTTAATAATTGATATAGTAACTTAAAGTAGATGGATGCTTGACATATAAATTAATGGGTAAGACCCGAACAATATTTGGGGTAGCTCCCATACAAATCTAGTTCCCATTTTTGACTTTTTGTATGAAAACTTCTTTATTAAAGTCAATATTAGGTTGATATGCAATGTGGTGCCTTTTTATGGTCAACCGCTTAATACACATAGACTAACGGGCGTGGCCTGCCCACTATTTGGGTTAGCTCCCATACAAACCCATGGTCAACTTTTGACTTTTTGTAAGAAAAACTTCTTTATTAAAGTCAATATTAGGTCGATATGCGATATGCTGCCTTTTTAGAGACAGCCGCTTGACATACATAAACTAATGGGCGTGGTCCGCCCCCATACAAACCCACCGTGCAATTTTGTGTTTTTTTGTGAAAAAATTTGTTGTTTAAATTAATATTAGTTGAAATTTGATTTTGTGGATTTTAGTGGAGAACCGCTTCATATACATATACAAATGGACTATTTGGGGCATCTCCCATACAAACCTATGGTCCACTTTTGACTTTTTGTAAGAAAAACTTTTTTATGAAAGTCAATGTTAGGTTGAAATGCGATATAGTGCCTTTTAAGAGACAGCCGTTTAACATACATAGACAATTGGGCGTGGCCCTCCCACTTTTTGAGGTAGCCCCCATACAAACCCACCGTGCAATTTTGTGTGTTTTTATGAAAAAATCCTTCATTTAGATCAATGTTAGCTTGAAATTTGATTTTGTGGATTTTAATGGACAACCGCTTCATATACATATATAAATGGGCGTGTCCCGTCTACTTTTTGAGGTAATCCCATATAAACCAACAGTTCACTTTCATGCATTTGTATGGAAAACGTCAATATCAACTTGAAATTCGATATGGCGGCATCTTACACATCTACTACATCTACTAGTGAGCGTGTACCACCCACTTTTTGGCGTAGCCCCTATTTAAACCCCCACTTTTATGTATTACAATACTATTTAAAGTTTCATGTAAATGGTATTAGAGCTTCGGTTCAACCGAAGTTAACGTTTTTTCTTGTTAGACTTATTTCCGTGCCGTAATATATATTTAATTGTATATATAAACAGCTATTTATACCTAAAGAGCTACTAAGAAGCTGCCAGCAGTGATAGTAACTATATTCCATCATTTTTATTAGTTCTTTAACCTTAATATGTATTCACATTACGTTTGAGGTTTTAAATCTGTGATTATGAACATGTATTTTTATTCTTATTCTAAAAAAAAAAAAATCTACAAAGACCAGCAACAACAGAATTCTTATATGAAAAATGTTATCTAGAATTGCGAGCAAAACCGCATTTGAGGCGTAGCACGCATGCTGCTTATGCGTTCAAAATGGCATGAAATATTGTTCACCATTCGAGTGCAGTTGAGTAGCATCCAAAACGTCGTGGCACGTGTTCATCCAATAGAACGAGTAGAACCGCACAGCATATTACAACATCACATACTCCACCATACAGTGGCGGTCATAAGTTTATGCAGCGCCCAGTGAAACGAATGGAAGTGTGAACTTTTTGTTGTTCAATGAAAACGATCCTCTTCTACCATTAACACAAATTTGTAAATCGTATACCAACAATGCAACCCAATCGGGGAAAAAAATTGCCACCATATTAAATACAAATTTAATATGGTGGCTTCCCCTCCACTTTTAGGAGTAGCTCCATACAATCTCCACGTTTAGGTTTCATAGATATTTTAATTTGTTTATAGCTGCTAAGCACACAATTTGCAACTTCTTGTAAATAATATTAAAGCTCTTCGGTAAATAATTCTTTTTATAACCATTTTTGATCAATTCTAATTAAATTAACACATGTTGCTAGCGCTGGAACTAAAACTATTCAAAACACGTACAAACACCTCAAAATGCGGCAAGTTTGTATAGGGATTTCCCCTTAATTAAAAAGCAAACAAAACTTTTTGGCTCGTCCCATGCTATTTATGCAAAGCGTTTGTCCATACGAAGCCACCATGTCAAATATCAAATGGATTTTGTCTGAAATGAAAAAGTTTTTCAAGAAAAATGCCAATAGTGGCTGGTGGCTTTGTATGGGTGCTACTTTCAAAAAGGGCAAATCACAGCTTTTTATTTATATGTGAAGAGTACGTCCATAAGAAGAAACTATATTAAATTTCAAGTTTATATTGACTGTAATAAGAAAGTTTTTCATATGAAGTCACATAATTGGGCGATAAGTTTGTATGGGGGCTAACCCTTGAAGAGAGCGGGACACACCCCTTGACATTTATGTGAAACATTCGTCCATAAGAAACCATCATGTCAAATTTCAAATCGATATCAATCGAGCGGCTGTTCAAAAGCAGCAACCATATTGAACTTCAGTGCAACAAAAATAACTCTTTGTGCCATTTTACAACTGGATATCTTAGATGTCCAGCAGATAAAACTAGGTACAATACAGCATCATTCCAACTTAAAAAAAGCTTGCACGAAGTAAGAAATGAAGCAACTGCAGAGTTTTTCAAAAGTCTGGATCCTAACACGAAAGACTATGAATACAGCCTTTGGAGAGCTACCAAATATTTAAAACGACCTGCAAAACGAATTGTTGTTATACGTAATAATAATGGAGAATGGTGTAAAACCGCCAAAGGTTGAGGCATTTGCACAACATTTACACTCAACATTTCAACCAAATTCAAATCTTGCGCCTGAAGATACTGAAATAATAGAGTTTCTGAATGTACCTTGTCAAATGTGCATGCCAATTCGTAGAATTACTGTGTCTGAAATCAAAGAAGAATTCGCAAAACTGAATCAAAAAAGGTCACCAGGCTATGATAAAATAGACGGAAGAGTTACGAAAATGCTCTCTCAAAAGTGTATTAAATTTTTAGCACTAATTTACAATGCGATTTTGAGGCTGGATCACTTTCCTACACAATAGAAAATAAAACAAAAGTAAAATAAAGAAAACAGCATAAAAAGGTAAAAAAAATGTGTCTTGTTGGACTTCTTATACCTTTGGCTAAACCCTTTTCCCTAACGATGTGCTAACTCATTAGGCCAAGCGAATAGCTAACCTCTTTGCGAATAGTTAGCGTAAGGTCATGCAACGTCGTACCGCTTAGTTCCTGTCCATGACAATCCCATTTGAAATTTGTTCGGCCGAGAAATCGTTAGTACAACAGAACAACTGGAAACAATTACGAAGCCTAGATGGAAAATATTTTGCAAGCAACTGAAAATCAGCGGTTCCAGAGTTCTAGCTCCAGCGCCCACCCGACAGCCGCTACTGCCAATAAAACACGACTAAAGTTGAAGTTTAATGCATATGCATTCATTCATTTTTTATGGATTTTCTACTAGAAACACTTTATGCCATTTTCGATTTGACTGTGTGCAATGATTTATGTACGAATGCGCAGAAATATGCCATGGTGCATTTGATTTTCAGTGAACTATTTTCTTATTTCTCGTATGACTTTCGTAAGTTTACGAGTGCATTTTGTGATTTGTAAAGGGAAATCCTTTGCATTTATTGTTGTATATACAAGTACTTTAAAATGGCGTTCAAAGTTTAGTAGTTTACAAAAGAAGATTTCGATATCATGTAGAAGCTAGAAATGTTGGAGAAAATCACTTTTTGTTGTTTTTTTTTTTCAAAACTAAAAGATATTTCATAAAGACAGACGCTCTAATAGTACGTTGCACCAATGCTTAATTAAGTCAATATAAAACATTTAACAAACCACTACACCATCTCTCGATTGTACTCTAACGAATTACAAGCCTCTGGGGCTGTACAAAGCAGCAATTCAGTTGAAATGCAGCAATTAAGTTTAATTGGCTTCGGGCAATGCCAAAAAGTAGCAAACACTTGAAATATTTTATTTAAAAAGGGCAAACCTAAAGTGGTGGTAGCGTTGAAATGCATATTTTAAGCACATTTCACCTTTCACTTTTCAACCTTTAACAAGTAAATCGAACAATGAAGTCGAGAGAAACATGGTTGGTTCACAATCAATTTATTCTTTATTTTTTTTTGGTTTTTTTTATTTTTTTTTGTTGTAATAATTTCCAGTTTCAGCTTGTTCTTTGTTGCATACTTTTGGGGCTGCAAACGCGTTTGCATATTCGATTTTATTGGTTAGTCCTTTTCTCTCTGTGAGTGTGTAGTTGTGGTGGTAGCTTTTGTTATGAAGAGTTATAGCACGACTACACACTACGAGGGCTGCCTTAAGTGCAGTGTATACTGGTATATGTGTATATAGTAAGGACTTACAATAGCATAGCTTACAATTGCATATTTTCAGGCATTTGTGCCAGCTTGCGCCTTCTAAAAATATGCAATACAAATAAAACTGTTCCAAAAACTCTAATTGGCAAATTTTTATACTATGTTGTAAGATATATTGAAAAGACTTTGTCGATTGCTTTGTCACTGGAGTGAGATTGGCAGTTGTACGAAAGCTGCTGCAGTTGGAAATGTACTAAGTACTTCTTCAGTACCTTCTTATTTTCAATAAAAAAGTGGGTACTATATTCTATGGAAAGCTAGGTTTACTGCAACAATTTAATGCAACCAGTTATTTGCATTTATGGTTTGTGTGTTTTAATTGGTTTCGTTTGATTTCTTAGTTATACTTACGTATGTAGGTACATATTGTATATTTGTAAGTGGATTTCATTTGTTGATTGGTCTTGCTGAGTCGATTTGAGGTTTTTGTGTAATAGCATATTCTTCCACTACGTTTGAAGATGCAAATGCGAATTGAGCATATGCTCTTATGAACGAGAAAGCTATTGTGTATTGTGCACCTTGCCAACTGTAAAGCTCATTTTCACGACTAAGAAAAAATATATTAGAAAATATGTATGTATTTCCAAGATATGCTATAGCTGGAAATATATTTAGCAGTGAATTTCACTTCACATGTAGTATTAACTCGGATTCAGTAGCCTTGCAGTATAAATCGATTTTTTTGGCCGTTTATTGTTAATGAATCGGTTACTTTTGTCTTTTTTATCGGATTAGTCCAACAGCTGCTAAATGCTGAACACATGGACAGTGCGACGACGTCCTTGAGACAAGTACGCTGCAGAAGACAACAAAAGCTACCAGCCATGAAGGCATTCACAGATTACTAGTTTTGCATTATTAAAATAATTGAAGATGTTAGAGTGTACCGGCCATGAACAAAGCAAGAGTAAAACTTAAGTGTTATATTTAAATATAACGGCTTGACCGTTAACTCAAATCTATCCCCTTGGTTGGCAATGCTGTTGAGCTCGTGTTGGCAACGCTGTTCACAGTTAGCGGGCTGTTTGAATGGAGGGTCATGCCGTTCGGTTTACACACGGCTCCGGCTACGTTCCAGAGAGCATTGGGCTGTGATCGGCTCTGAAATGGAACGTTACACATTTGCATATCATATAGTGGCCATTGGATATATAAATAGCGAACACCTGGGAAATCTACGCGAAGTATTCAGACGCCTACGGAGTGCTAATATAAATATTAACAGGGAGTTGAGCCATTTTTTATTTTGAATATCATTTGGATGAAATCGTTGGAGCCGTCTACGCTGCTAAATGATTAACATGGGAAGCCAGTCGATCATTATATCTGCTGCTGTGGAAGTTCAACTGTTCCATGACTGTTGGAATTTTCAAATCGCGATGCAAAACTTTATTGCGCATATACCATGGAGCATCAGTTATTTTACGCAAGACCTTGTTTTGAAGTACTTGTATACGGTTTATATTTGTGGCAGAGGCAGTGCCCCATAATTGTGTTCCATACATCCAGGTAGGCATAATGATTGATTTGTAAACAAGCCGTTTATTTTCGAGGCTGAGTTTACTACTTGGGCGAAGTAACCAGTTTAACTTTTTGAGCTTAGCGTAGCAAACTGCTGCCCCTGAAGCATGTTCTCATTTACTGGAACTGGCTTATCAGCAGTATACAAAGTATAAAGGACAGGACCAAGCACACTGCCTTGTGGTACACCAGCAGCAATGCGGCGGATCCCTGAGCGCTCATCTTTCACCTCGACTGTGCAGGCACGGTTAAGCAAATACGTCTTCAAAAGAAGGAATTGCGATGTAGGCAAAATAGATTTAATTTTGAACAGAAGGCCTTCTACAGACATTCTACCAAGAAAAATTCTTTCAAATATTTTTGAGAAAGTCGGTAGTAAACTAATTGATCTATAAGACGCAGCAAGGTTTTCTGGTTTGCCTGGTTTCGGTATCATTATAATTACAGCGCACTTCCATTGGGAGGGGAAGTGATGGCTGCGAATCATGATATTGAAAATTACTACCAAAAACATTATTGCTTTATCAAGAAGCGCCTTTGCCACTCTGCCATCAATTCCGACACAGCCCGGGGCTTTCTTTTTCTTAAGCATTTTAATCTGCAGACGAACCTCTTGCGGAGAGATAGGCTTGATATACTGCATATTTGTGCAGCTGTCCTCAAGAAAATTAGCGGTGTCTCGCCCATCATCTAATTCAGCTAGATCGAAAGGTGTAAAGCGTCCTTCGAGTTCAGCGGCAAATGCCTCCGCTTTCTCTTTATCCGTGCGGCACCAGGAGTTGTTGAAGTCATTGATAGGCACGTGTCTCAAAGGATGCAACGTGTCGCTTTCCATAAGTTAAACCCATAGTTCTTGTTGGGGTCAGCATTGCGAAGCATGTCATCAAAGAATTCACTGCGTACTACACACAGAAACTTTTTCAACTCAGCAGCAGCTCTTTTCCATGCCAAACGATCACGCTCATAAAACGACGACGAAGTCTGCGCTTAAGCTTAACCAAGTCCAAGATCTCAGCTTTTAAAGGAGGCCTATTTAAATCTGGAAGACTCAATAATGATTGATTTTGAGTTGCAAATTCAGCCGCTTCAAAGTTATGTCGAGTGAACAATTCAGCAGCATCATCCACGTCCTCAGTAGAGCAAAGTTCCATATTAAGGTTGAGAAGCTGGTCAAGACGCTGTTGGAAAATCGGCAAGTTAGCTTGTTAGATTGAGGAAGAGGTGGTAGGGGAAGCGGTGGTATGGAAAGCGGCATGGTGGTAGGAGAGGCAGGGGAAATGGCAGCAACGCACTGGGTACCATTTTAGATAGAGGGATGAAATGTTGTATACGTGTTAATGGGATCGAATGGGACAGGGGGAAAGGGATGGAAAAGAAAGGAGAGGTAGGGGAAGAGGTATGGGGAGCCTAAGAGGTGGTTGGAGAAAGGGTGGAAGGGACAGGAGAAGAGTGGGAGAATTGGCAGTAGTGTAGAAGGGCATGGGGAACGAGAGGCAGCAACGCACCGGGTACTAACTAGTAATATATAAAAACGTTCGTGCATGAAAAACGTTGGGCAAATGACACCAAATTATGTTAGTTTGGTCTGCAGGAAGGTTTCTCTTCAGTTTTCGTTTGATAGGTACCGCAGGAGTCAAAATATCCAAAAAACTGTATTTCTTCAGTACAATATATTGTTAGTGATAAACACAATTGTACGCGGAGTGTTGGGCAAGATGTGGAAGGCATAGAGCCGGAAGAGAAAGGGGAGGAAGGGGGAAGAGGGCAGGGTAACATGGGAGGGGGAATGGGAGGTAGGTTAAGGGGGCATTGGGAAGCATGGGTAGATGTTGGTGAGGCAGGGAAAAGGGCAGCAACGCGCTGAATACCATTTAAGGTAGAGGAGGGATGGAATGTTGTATAAATGTTAATGGAATTGAAGGGGGCAGGGAGAAGTGATGTTATTCGAAAGGGGTAGGTAGGGATGAAAGGGGCAGGGAAATGGATGTTGGGGTAAGGGCGTATGGGCAAGGAAGCATTTAATTTAAAATGAATAACTATCTTATGGCTTAAATGGGTTTATCTTTGGTTTATGATTATTTATTTTGAGTGCAAGATGATTTAGAGGTGTTGTAAAGATTTGAGTATATCATAGGGATCACTTAAAAAAAAATACTACTTAAAAGTTAAACCGAAAAAGTAATTTTAATCGTTAAGTAGACCTCTGTCTCTCTCTCTAGTAATAATAAAACTACACTATGTATGTTAAACTCCAATTGAGTAATTTAATATGAGTACTTTAAGTACTGCCCAGTAATTCATATTCCATCATTTAAAAAATATTTATTGCATGTAAAAACATAAAAGATGGAGCTGGAGTAAAAACGATCCTGGACGGAAAGGAAGATGGACAAACGTAAACACGGACATGACTAAATCAACTCGTCTTGTCGAGCTGATTTCCATTTTTATGTACTAGTATGTATGGCCAGCGGGTCGACTCAACCGACCGCAAGCTAGGAATAACCTTTTTGTTCGACTGCTCTAGTGCATGACTAGAGGCGGGTACCATCCCCTGCCAATCCACCTGCATCACATTTCGCGGGTGACTTTAGCATGGCGATGACATTGAAAGATGGGATCGAGCGGTACTTGCAGCCTCTTCTTTGAGCGGTTCTGCAACTGTCAATTTTATTCTTAATGTTTTTTCTTGTTCCAAATTTGAATTTAATTTTTCTGATTTCTGATTTGTCCAGGGTGTTAACTCATGCATGCGACTTCTCAAGACTCGTTATGCTAGAAACCTGCCTAACATAATCTCATTTAACCTAAGTAGACGCTTGTTTCAGTCTAAGTATGTCAGAGATGGACTCGGGTACGCTCCGTGTAACAATACTTTTCGGGTGCTTACATGTACACGAATTTCTGCTTGCTGACATTAACTGAAGAGTAAGAAAACAAAAAAAAAAAATTAAAATCAGTTCACATTGCTTTGTTTGCTCTCTTTATGTCCATCTCTGATCTATATACATACATTAATTGTATGTATCTTTACATTTCCATTCTTTACTCCATTCACTGTCTATACATGTATTTCCTCCGGTTTGTATGAGTATATTAGTGGCGTGTTAACTTGTTTTGACTAATTGTCTAAGCAAGACAATATGTTTAACTTGCCAGGACAAGCTCATGTCCTTGTTTTATGTAGCTTTATTTAGCTGTTACATCAACACCCAAGCCGCTAAGCCTCAAATGAGCACACTGTAAGGAAAGTGACGGCAGACATTGTGCAGGCCTTAAGTAAATACCGAAGAGTTGCATTGAAGACAGAGACTTGCATATATACTCAAGTTGTTAATCATCCACTCGGTTATAAAGCAGACGTAATCTATTTTCCTGTTAGAATTTTTACCATCCTTGCTATTCTCAATCTATTGCTGCTTTAATTTTGGCTTTGATTTGTTGATTTATTTCCCAGTGTTCGTAGCTTTTTTCATGCCTACTCTCTACCTAACTTTCCTCCTTTCTATGGTACAGTGACTGTCACTCATTAAAGATGAAGCTCTCGCTTTTATGCCTCACGCTTTTGTGGCTCACGCCTTTTGTTCAAGCAGGCGAAGTGATTGCTTTGCTACATGTTCGGTGAATTTTTCGTTAAGAATGCTTTGTTTTCTTATTAGACCTCAAATGTTGAATGTGCATAATTATCCTGTATGTTATTTTGGTTTTGCTTTCATTTCTACCTCTTCGATTTTTATTTATCTTACTTTATCTTTGTGAAAGTATTTCTTTATATGCCAATTTTCGTATTTGCTTTGTCTCTACGTTTTCATTGCCACACCACCTTAGACGGCCTCTGTTTCTGTAATTTAATCCTGCAAGCCATTTTACACAGACAAAAAATGCCGTGAGTTAAAGAGATACGTCCGCTAGGACACGTATCCCCTGGGTAATCCACGGAATCTCCGTGGTGAGCAAATTGTGAGAAGGCAACCACTCCACTTAATTAGGGGTTGGTGCGCTTGGTTCCCGCCACCGGTTTGGTTCCCGCCACCGCAAAAAAAAAAAACATACCAGTGAAGACTCAAAGGAAGCCTCGGATAAAATCGCCCAATGATGACGACCCCCGCAAACGATTTAAGGACCATGATTTACGGATATGCACCTGGAATGTCCTGTCCCTCCACAGGGCTGGTGCAGATATCCAGCTGGTTGATGTCCTCGACAAATTTAAGGCTGATATCACCGCAATACAGGAAATGAGATGACAGGACAGGGCTGCTCGAAAAGGCATCCTGTGACATCTATTATAGGACGAGGACTTGTCACCATTTTCATACCTGTGGACGAGCGCCTGCCTGCGATACGTATAAAGGCTAAGTACTTCAATATTAGCATTATTTGTGCACACGCCCCGACGGAAGTCGCAGACGATGCGTCCAAAGATGAATTTTACGAGCGTCTCGAACGCCTCTACGAGCGCTGCCCCAATCACGATGTAAAAATCGTGCTTGGCGATTTCAACGCCAAAATTGGGAAGGAAGGATTCTTTGGCCCAACAGTCGGAAAATGTAGCCTTCACGACGCTACCTCCAGCAATGGAGAGAGGCTAATCGATTTCGCCGCAGATCGGAACATGGTAATCAGTAGCACCAGATTTCCACACCGAGACATACACAAGGCTACTTGGCGCAGTCCCGATCAAAATACACGCAACCAAATTGATAATGTTATGATCGACGGAAGGCACGCATCGAGCGTGTTGGACGTGCGAACGGTACGAGCTCCCAACATCGACTCGGACCACTACCTTGTGGCAGCCAAGGTACGCACCAGGCTCAACGAAAGCTAGACGTCGGTAAGCTGCAATCACAACAGACCGCCGAAGCCTTTTCAGGCAGACTCACCTAACTGTTCCGGGAGTCCTCTTCGGCTTCTGAAGATATAGGTGTACACCAGACCTGTGGCGAACCCTTGGTATGACGTGGAGTGTAGCTAAGCTACTGCAGAGAAAGACGCCGCTTACAAACGAACTCTGCAGGAGAAACGCCTTTTCAGATGCAAAAAAAAAAAATAAGGAACAAGAAAGGCGTGAGCTTGAGGATGTTGAGGTGTTATGTCAAAGAAATGTATCTCGAAAGTTTTATCAAAAGGTCAAGCGTGTGACCGAAGGTTTCAAGCCCGGAGTTTCTTTCTGCAAGGACAATAATGGAAGTCTGGTTACAGATGCACAGGAATCACTGAGACTATGGAGAAGTCACTTCTCTAATCTACTTGGGGGCGATGAAGAGAATAATACCGCCGATAGAGAAGCGTACATAGAACCACCAATTGATTATAACGAGGTCGACTCAGTAATTAAAAAGCTGAAGAATAACAAAGCAGCAGGCTCCGATGAGTTGCCAGCATTATTCAAGACCTGTGGCGAAGAGTTGGTAAGGCGTATGCACCAACTCTGATGCAAAATATGGTCCGATGAAAACCGGGGAAAAAATCTTCTTTCAATATAATACAAAATTCTGTCCCTCGTACTGTGTAAACGGCTGGAGCCATACACGAATGCACTGATAGGCCAGTATCAGTGCGGCTTCAGACCAAAGAGGTCGACCAGTGACCAAACTTTCACTCTACGCCAAATCCTGGAAAAGACCCACGAGTACAATAAAGACACACACCACCTATTTGTCGATTATAAGTCCGCTTTCGACACGCCGATAAGAACAAAGTTCTTCAACGCCCTACCTGAACTTGGTATCCCAGCAAAGATCGTTCGGCTTTGCATGATGACGCTATCACACACCCAAAGTGTCGTCGGAGTAGGAAAGAACCTCTCCGAATCCTTTGATATCAAGAGAGGTTTCAGGCAGGGTGATGCTTTATCGTGCGACTTTTTTAATCTCTTGATAGAGTACATTCTACGCCAATGCCCATACGTAGAACTATCGGGCACGATCTTCCATAAGGAATATCTTCCATCGCATATGTTGATGACATAGACATCAACGAACGGCGAGTAAGCAGGGCGTTCTCGGAGATTGAGAAACAGTCACGTCTCATGGGCCTAGCGGTGAACGAGGACAAGACGAAGTACTTGGTGTCCACTCGCAGACCATCAGCGCGTCTTGGACGGTATGTGAGTATGGAGAATTTCAACTTCAATGTTGTAGAAAAATTCGTCTATCTGGGAACAGAAATTACCAGCGACAATAATGTTAGCCGAGAGATCAGACGAAGAATCACGCTTGCTAATCGCTGCTACCCTCTCTCGAACTACGAAGATAAAAATCTATAAGACACTGATAATCCCGGTCCTGCTGTATGGCGCAGAAGCATGGACACTGACATCAACGGATACAGCGTCTTTAGGAGTGTTTGAGAGAAAGATTCTTCGTAGGATTTTTGGTCCCCTTAGAGTTGGCGTCGAGTTTAGGACCCGTATGAACCATGAGCTGTATGAGCTGTATGATGAGGTTGACACAGTCCAGCGCATTAAAATCCAGTGGCTGCACTGGGCTGGTCACCTTATCCGGATGAAGCCCGAAGCTCCAGCACTAAAGGTTTTCGACGGAAACCTGAACTTGATTGGTGGACGGCGTCAGAGAGGACGTCCGAGCTTAATATGGCAAGATCAGGTCTATGATGACCTGAAGAAGCTACGGATTGCCAGCGACTGGCGCCATTTTTTCTTATTCTGTACATATAGTACTAGTCTTGCATCACGTGTTTATGAGTATGTTTTCTTTCCGATAAAATTTTAATTGTTTGCGTGCATGCATGACGAGGAACAGAACTAAGAGACTATGATGATGCGGGAGATTGTCTGGTTGTGGTATGCTATTACAAGTATGGTCTATGGTCTATGCTTGTATTGCTGAAGTGCTAAGTAAGCACTTAAAAAAGTTGCAAGTTAATTATTTCATTAATTAGACTGACGCAGTCTTTTGAAGTTGATTGATTTGAGTTTTGCTGTTTTGCTCGTTTTCCCTAGAGATTAATTGATTTCTAGCGTTTGTTTCATGCAATATGAATATGTTCAACTTTCTCAAGGACTAACAATGAAAGCGTTAATTTTTCAGTTATTTTTGTGCGAAATTTGGCTTTGTTCTAGTGAATACAACGAGTTGAAGTTGTTTGTTGTTGCTAATGTAAATTTGTTGTATGTAACACAGTTATCAACTCATAGCTGATTTTTATTCGCAAATTGAACAAGTATGTTAAAATATTTAATGCTTGTTGTAAAGAAAATCACTCAACTACATCATAATTGATTACACACTGTGATCAAAATCAAACAATACTTCTGGGATGGGACATAGCATAGGTTGTAGGTATAGTTGAATAGATTTTTGTGGCATACTAAAATTTTTTCGTGCACATCGAAGTTTTGAAATAACGGTAAAAATCCGTTTTTTATTACATGCACTCACTTATATGCCCATAGCTTCGTCAAATATCCACTGATTTTCATTTTCTTACCAGTTTTGGAAAGAGAAACTTAGATTTTTGAACGTGCCTTACTTGACTTAACACGTTTCCATTCCTATATTGGAGTATTTGCTAGCTGAACCAATTTTTGGTTGTTTTTTTTTGACAATTTTTTGACTTTGATGATGTTTTTGAACACTATTTTATTAGAAACCCCTTAAACATGTTTTATTATTTAAAAATAACAGGTTTTCACGAGTAAAACGTGTGTCTATTTGTCCAAAATCGGTCAATAATTAGCAAACTTATTACATATATTCCGATAACGAAATTTTCACAATATGTTGATGAGTCGCGCCATTATAGCACTGTCGACCGTAATATTCATAAACTTCATAAGTCTCCTTTACTCCAGTAACATACGCAATTGGGACTGAGGGAAATTGGTTTTGATTGTTCAATAAATAGACTTTCAAGCCTATACAAACTAATATTACATATTTTACATTAGAAAATTCTAATAAATTTTAAGATTTGTACATACTTTTGCATGACCCATCAATGAAAAGTCTGCATTCATCGGCATTGTGTTTGTGATCCAATGCATTAAATAATTTCGCTACATCTGCGCAATACACAAAGTCTTTGTTATCGACGTCAGACTTAAAATTCTCTGCCAGTAACATCCTTTCGCTGCTCCTTCGGTTTCATGTTATTGAGAATTCACTTTCTACCAGTCGGCACGACAAGTTCAAGTCCCGAACAAGATAAACGAAATTCCTTTTTGAGATGATATGTCGCTCTGCAGATTTGGATCCTGATGGAAGGATCTGTTGTGGGTCCTCATATTCATATTCATTAGCATCACTCTCATACGAGCTCATCAAATGGTGGCTACCACTTGCGGCGATCGGTTTTATTACGGTTGAAACATCAGCGTACTTTATAGCTGTGCGTGTCTTAAAGCTGTGGCCTGATAAGTTAGTTTGGAAAAAATAGCAATCATGTTGCTTATGATAACGCCTACGACTAATATTCGTAAATAAGCCACAAACATAGCAAAATTTATTTCCAGTCGGTCCATTCTGGAATTTAGTTAACTCGAGGCGGTTAGCTGCAGCAGGGCTTGATGTTCTTGATGTTCGGTACGAACTCCTCGTAGTATGGATTTACTGTGGGCGCTAGACACCCAACGATAGGTATTCCATGGAATAGGGAAGTGGGTCTTGGTTTTGGTGAATGCTGCTCTTTAGCTTTCTTAAAGATTTTGCAGCCCTTGTAAGTGAGCATGCTCACCTTGACAGTGGACGCAGCAGCCAGGTTCTTCCTTACGCTTGGTGCACTCGATTAAATACCAGTTTGGTTTCAGAGAATGCTATGGCACGCATGAACAATGCCATAGGCTATTCGAGAGGATACTGGAGGCATTTTAGGAAAAGAAGTTTTGTTCGGCCGCCTTTATGGATGTAGAGCAAGCCTTCGACAAGGTATGGTGCTTGCTTCATAAGCTAAAGTCATCTCTACCAGCACCGTACCACCACTTTATCAGGTCCTACCTTGAGCGCAGGAACCTGAAGTTGAGGGCAATTAGGAATAAAGATTCCGAATAAAATAAGTCAAAGCAGACAATTCACATGGAAGCGTACTAGGACCCGTCCTTTTAGACGCTCTATACTGCCGACTTGCCATTGCTGGGGCGAACTGGATCAACTGGTTTATTATTAAAAAATTTCAAAACAGGGCTCTCAGGATCAGTTCCAACGCTCACCTGTTCCCCACCAACAATGAGATACACGAGGAACTCGGTGTATCCAGGGTTCACCAGGAAATTGCTATACTAAGCAGCTCTTACCAAAATCGGCTCAAAAGGCACACCAACACCCTCGCCAGCAACCTGCTCGACAATAGCTCTACTATAAGAAGACAGTAATACATTTATATACTTTTATTTGCTCTACCACTTTCTTATTCCTATTCCACAACTCATTGTCAATTGATACCCTTACGCATAAAATTTGCTGATTGTCCTATACTATATGTAGATAGATTGCAAATGAAATTAATCAGTTAAAGCTCAATACTGAGATCGATGAAAATTTTTGATAACGAAAAAACTTCATATAAAACAAGAAAAAACCTTAACTCCGGTTGAACCGAAGCTCTAATACCATTCACAATAAATTTTAAATAGTATTGTAAAATATAAAAGTGGGGGATTAAATAGGGGCTTTCCCAAAAAATGGGCCATACACGCCCACTAGTAGATGTGTATGAAGCGATGTAGTAGATGTGTAAGATGCCGCCATATCGAATTTCAAGTTGATATTGATGTTTTCCATCAATATAAACTTGACTATATGGATATGGGACTACCTCAAAAAGTGGGCGAGATACGCCCATTTGTTTATTTATATGAAGCGGTTTTTCACTAAAATCCACCAAACCAAATTTCAAGCTAATATTGATTTAAATTACGAATTTTTTCATAAAAAGCACAAAATTTCACTGTGGGTTTGTATTGGGGGCTACCTAAAAAGTGGGCGGGCCATGCCCATTAGTCTATGTATGTTAAGCGGCTGACCATAAAAAGGCACCACATTGCATTTCAACCTAATATTGACTTTAATAAATAAGTTTTCATACAAAAAGTGAAAAGTGGGCAGTAGGTTTGTATGGGGGCTACCCCAAACAGTGGGCGAATCCTACCCATTAATGTATATGTCAAGCATCCGTCCACTAGAAGTTAACAAATATTAAGTTGATATTGACTACAATAAAAAAGTTTTTCATACAAAAAGTCAAAAGTGGGCGGTGGATTTGTATGGGGGCTACTCCAAAAAGTGGGTGTGGCGGGTCAATATTGATACTCTATTAAACTACAATAAAAAGAAGAGTATGTGCAAAATTTCAACTGGATATCATAAAAATTGGTCCCCAAAAATGCGCAACAACATACAGACAGACGGACATGGCGCTAGATCGATTCGTCTCGTAGAGCTGATCGAGAATATATATATTTTATGGGGTCTACGATGACTTCTTTAATGCGTCACAAACCTTCAGACAAACTGATATGTGTGAATGGTATAAAAACACTGTCTAACTTCAATCAAAAATGCGAACTGTCTTTCATCGTGTACTCAGATAACAAAAATGTTTGGTAAGTATTTTCGGTACCAAACATTTTTGTTATCTGAGTACACGATGAAAGACAGTTCGCATTTTTGATTGAAGAACAGGTGACAAAGAGTGTAACCTTTTGCATTTCTGGACTTTTCACCTAATAAATATCTGATTTTAGTATTTCATGTTGATTTGGAGACCCTGTTTTTTGTTTCTTTGACATAGCAGTAATAATTTACAATTTTGGTAGCAAAAATTTTCATCGATCTCAGTATTGGGGTTTAATAAAAAATAAACATTTTTTTTTGGAAATATTTGTTTAAATTTTATAGTATGTCAGGACTTGCTCAAATTTTGTTGAGCCTTTTTGGTAGTTTGTATAAAGCAATATTTGTAGCCAAATCAAGACAAACTTCGGAAAAAACATAACGTTCGTAGGGTGGAATATAGTTGACGACTATTAGTTGAGCACCTTGATGTTTGAAAAAACCTTAATATGTTAACTCAGACAATATATTGTCGAGAGTAATATTGAAACGCACAGCTGCTTTGTTCTAATTAAGCGCAATTTTCTGAACATCAAATAAATGAAACTTATTGTATTACTTGTAGTTGAATAAGTTTTCGTAATGCATTTCATTAGTTTGAATTTGTATGCCCTGCTTTAGAGGGCCAAAGGTATACTACGTTTTGGCAAATGTATGTAACAGACAGAATAATGAGTGGCAGACCACAAAGTATGTATATAATGTTGATGAGCATCAAAAGTCGAGTCGATTTTGCTGATATATGCGTAAGAACGTCTTTTGAAAACCTGCATCGTAGAAATTGTAAAATATTGATCTAGACACAGACCAAGATTATGATTTCTGTGGGTAGCACGCACACCACACCCATATACTTTTATTAAATTATTTCTTTTATATTATAGAATATTAAAGATTGCATACAAGTAAACAGAGTTGACGCAGCAGAGTATCTCCAGCATTCATTCCAATATTCAGCATTCTAACTTGCCTCATTTGTATTTTTGAATTTCGTATGGGTTTGTAGTACCCCGACCAACCACCCATTTATTTATTTACAATATGAAGTTTTTATGCTTATAATGGAGTTGTTGCAACGAAGCTGAAGCTCCCTTTTCACTTATCTTGAATATTTTTACTCTAAGCGGATTTTTTTGTTGTCTCCTTTCAAGTCAAGGTTTGCCTGCACGTGTCATGTCAAGTGCACTCAATGGGACACCTAAAAATATGCTACAAAACGCATACATGCAAAAATATACATAAAACCATTGGAATACAATATGCAGTTTATATATTTAAACATATGCATGTAAAGGATGTTTTGTTGAGAGGTGTATGTGAATTGAATTAAAGTACTGAAATTACATAATTTCATTTCTTTCATTTTATTACTTTCTGGAAGTAAAGTTTTCGACCACTTTCAAGCAATGGGGGAAGTCTCTTGGCAACTTTTCGCACAATGTTGTCTTCCAAAGTTGTTGGTTGTGTTCGCATAAACTAATGACTTCAGGTAGCCTAAGAAAAAATAATGAGAAATCGTTAAATGGCATGATCTCCGAGACATCCTGTTAATGATCTCCAACCGTTTCTCTTTTGTATATACACTCATATCAGCAGCTCGTTGGTGTATTTAAACATTTACTTAAATACTACTTAGTATTCCACCATGACAATGCGAGACCACACATAAGTTTTGTGACTCGCCAGAAATTACTGCTACTTGGATGGAAAGTTTTGCTTACTAAGCTATGACCCATTTGTTTCGTTCCATGCAAAATGACTTCTTTGGTAGGTGAGCTTATTATGATGCGGCGATTAACAAGCATCTCAACCAGTTCTTTGCTGTAAATGAACGATACTACTACAAGCGCGGTATCATGAAAGTTTCAGAAAGATGGCAAACGGTCATCTATCAAAATGTCCAATTTCTGATTGAATTGATAATCCAATAGAAGTATTTTGAGCAGTTTAAGCAATGTTGTCATAGGAACAGGGTGCGGCAGCATAACTTCATTATTTTGAAATGCACGCCTTGCAGGCTTTAGGGATAGTAGCGTGGCGGGTGCAATATAATCTATTTATATAATTTTTGGCATGTCATAAACCGAATATATAATTGTGTCCTGTTAGTGATCTGCAACCTCATGTTAGCAGCGCGTTGGTTTATGTTTACTTAAATAATACTTAGTGAATGATATAATTATGTATTATATCAACATTGGTACCTCTCACCCTTTGTCGCTGAGAAACAAGAAATATATCTGTCCGTTGGTTTTATGACCTGACGAAGCAAGCGATATCTTTACTGTAGATATGCAACAGGTAATCTGTGCTCATGTTCAAACGTGTACACTAATTGACAGCTCCATTTCGAGAAATAATACGTTCGCTAAATGTTACCTTCAGTAAGTCGATTCCGTTATGTTGTGGAAAACTATTTCTTCAAAAAATATTCCGTTTAATTGGGGCACGAAATAATCACTAATTATGGCTCTATAGCGGTCGCCGTCAATGTTAACGTTTCCGCCTGCCTCATTTTTAATGAAGCAATCATTCCAACGAACCCAAAAAACGCATGAAATAATGAAATTTTGTGGATGTAACGGTACCTTAAAAATCGTTCGTGAATTTTCTTCACTCAAAATGCGGCAATTTTGCTTATTGAGATGACCATTGATGCAAAAATAAGCCTAATCACAGAACAGAATATTGAAATAAAACAGTGGGTTGACTTCCAGTTGATTTTCACCCCATTTATCGAACGTACGATGGTCTTTCGGCTTTAATTCTTACACCAGCTGGATCTTATAAGGTGGAAGGTCGAGATATTTATGTAAAATAGTCCATAAAGTGAGTGCACACAACTCCAAAATGAGTTACATATCTTACATCACCACAAACTAACCCCATACCATTAGATGACATCATTAACAAATACTGCTCTAAATAAATACTGCCCACATAAAGAAGATTAAAATTAACTGTAATCCAAAATAAATACTGTTCACATACAAAGAAGTTAAAAATATACTGTAACTCTAAAAAAATACGGTTTAAGATAATATGAACTGCAATCACTTCAAGCTGTTCTTTTCTAATTCTAAGATAAAATATTTTTAAACTATAAAAAAAGAGTTCCGTTGATGTAAGCAAGTTATTCATTGAACATTCATCACTTAATTCGCGCGATATCGGATCGACTCATTATGAAGACCGTAAAATGGATGTTACATTCCCAAATTTAAACACGATTTTTGAATTACATTTCCACAATTTGCCAGAACTGTTCTCGCGTTAGTCTATTCCTGCTACAATGACAAACGAAACTGAGCACAAATGACATAGCGTTGCCATATCTAAAAAATGTATGACTGTTTAATCTCTGTCAGAAAATGTAACCTCTAAAAAAGCACCCTGTATTTACTTATGTACGTATATAATACTTACTTTAAACTTGTCTACTGCTTTGCTTCCATTTTTCTCCCAATAATGAAAGATACAAACACGCATTCAACGCTGCTTGAATGCTTTTTTCCCCCACTGTAGACTAAAAAAAAAAAAAAAAATAAAAAACAAGATACTTTTTCATTGGAAAAGAAACGCTTTACAAAGCATGTCTGCACAAGTCAAGCCAAGTTAAAAGCAGCGCATGAAGCAAGAAATCTGTCAAATTCAAATGCTCATAAATGTCTTCTACATGCATTGCGTTTCTCATGTAATACTATATTTTTTTTTTATACGGGGCTCGGCATTTCGTTTAATTTTCTTACGCATTTTGTGCGTCATAAGTGTACTATAATGTATAGTGAAATCTGTAAAAAAATTGGTACATAGACAGTCTAAACGAGCGGAGTTTTATAATAATCATTTAACTTTTGATACATTTTTTTCTCCTAATCTGTCCTGTTTAAAGACTGAAAGATATTATGTGCTATTACGCCACCTTTCTCAAAGCTACAATGGCGGACAAAAGTATTTTGACATTAGAAAAATAAGATTGTTGTGGCGATTTCTTATGATTTATTGAGTTAATAAATTTTACAATAACTTTTAAATTTATAAATAATTCATTAAGTTTCTTAAAATGTAAAAAATTATAATTTTTAATATTACAGTTTAGGGAAAAAAATTGATCTTTCATAAATGTTGGTGGACAAAAGTATTTTGACAATTCAATGTTGTTTAACAAAAGGAGAGAAAAAGTTAATTTTGGTTATAGTAACAAAAATATTAATAGAAAGTAAACCCTCTCTTGACATCAACGACCTTTTGCATGCGCACTGGAATTGATTTTACCAAATTTTTTAATGTTTCCAATGAAATATCTTTCCAAAGTTCTTCAGTTTCAGCAATCGTCTCCTCGCGCGTTCTTGATAAGTCTGTGCTTTGTTTAATTTTTATATAAGCCCACACGTTCTCTATATTATATTAAGATCGGGAAGAAAAGCAATGTCAAAATACTTTTGTCCAGCCAAATAATCAGAAATTGGCGGTGACATACCTTCTTCCCCCATATTGGAGAAAAATGTAAGATCTAAAGACCCATTAGCTTGAAAATTTAATTTACTTCGAGGCATAAAACTTTCATATTAAATTTTGTTTGGAGACATCCTATCTAACCTATCAAAACAGTTGTCACCGCTGAATTCAGAATACGCAAATTAAGTAAAATAAACAAAGTTTTGATTTCTTTGTACATTTTCTGGTGGTGTTCAGCTCCAGCCCGTCGCCTTCAGTTGCTGGACTATGCGCCATTTCTTTACCGTCTATGCCCCGGTGGCTGAGAATCCAGAAGATGTGCACATTATCTGTGGTGCTGCGAGCATTAACTATATTCCTGATCGCCAGGACATTTGTGCAAGAGATAGAGGCCGGCTATAGGGCTTGGCTGTCGACGAATATGTTTACTCGTTCTTGCAAGGTGTACATCTGTTGGACTACTTCTGCTGCTCTCCTTATTGCGAATACTTCCGCCTGCAATATGCTGCTGTAATCGCTCAGTTTATACAAGTTCTTCAGATTGGGCTCTGCGCAGTATACCTCCGCTCCAACTCCAGACTCCATTTTGCAGCCGTCTGTAAATATTTGTATTGTGCGCTGGTTCAGTCCTTTGTGCCAGTCACCTAGTTCCAGTCAAATTGGTGTCTGTCCAAAGTTGGGCTTGGGAGTCATGTAATCCGTTCTACTGCTGAACTCCCTGCCAACTGAGCTGTGTTCATAGCTTTGTGGCGATATGGTGCCTGTTTCGCAGAGGCGCTGAGCAGTCTTCTGTGCGAGTAAAAATGCGTAAATGTTCAGGCGTTAGACTTCTAGCATCATTTCAGTGATCTTGTGCCCTTGATACCGACTAATGCCTGCTGTTGGTTCTTCTCCATAAGTTTTAGATATGTTGAGTTCTTCAAAGTCTGCCACCATACCAAAACTCCATGAAGTAGAGTCGGTGGTACTACTGTAATTAAAATCCAGATTATCCGTCTTGATGAAAGGCCACATGTGCTGCTCAGCATCTTTTGCAATGCATAGAGTGCATTGGTTGCTTTTTTCAAACTTTCTACCACATTAAGTCTACAGATCAGCTGGCTGTCCATTAGTACTCCAAGGTGTTTTACGCTGTTTTTGTGTATAAGCATAAACCGCATATTTTGGGTGGAATGCATTGCGCTACCTTGTTATTCTTAGTACAGAGAATGAGGTCCGTGTTATCACCGTTGATACTGAGTCCGACTTCTGTGGGCCATCCAACGTAAATGAATCGAAAGGAGGAGTATTAAGAGGTTGTTGAAGTCGCTGATTACGAATTTGATGTCAAAATTGCTGAAAAGAAAAAGATGCATTAAATTTGGCAGACTTATTTTCGTAAATGTCAACGAAACGAAATTTAGTATTAAGTCTATTTGTAATTTCTTTAAACTCAAAGGAACTTTTTCATTTTATCATGATAAGCTTTTGCTGACAGATACATATGTAGATGGTTATAAACCTGACGTATCGATTGATGACTTTTATCTTTGATGTATTGATAGTAATAATCTTTTTCATTTGCTAAATGATGATTTTTAACTTAAAGCGTGACAATATTTTTTAAAAGCATTAAAAACATTAAAAAATATAAAACTGCTTTCAAAGCATTTCGCTTAAATAATCAGCAATAATGCTGTTCACAGTAAAACAAGCAAACATTACAACTTTACAAAATTGTGCAACAGCGCACAGTATGTATCTTCTCATAAATGTATCTGCTCCACAGCGATGTACATTTATTGTCGAATTATTTTTATTTGATTAAACGTAATTGTTATCGATTCAGTAAAGCGTAAAACGACAGCGAGATGTGGTCTGAGCTGACAGCATTCAATAGATATATGTCCAGAAGGGTGGCCCGCCCTGATACAATAAAAATAAAAGAAGAAAAAACTCATATCATTGAATGCCATCTCAGCATATTTATTTGCACCTTTGTGCCTGACCGGTGGCCATTTACTCTTACTATGTGAACAGCAAACGTATTGACATCTTTTAAGATTTTATTGGTCCAATGACTTTTATGCTGTTTATCGAGCAGATTTCTTCCTTACTTAGGATGCTTTGTCTTCCGCACATGTTCATAGATGTCCGTTTGGTATTATTTTGTTTCAACGGTCTGTTCTGTCTTTCATGTGCAGTTGAGCATTGATGATGATTATTGATTTGTGTTATGTGATTTAATATTTTATTTAGTATTATGGTGAAGCATGCGATGTAATGATCTACAGCTTAAAAGAATATTTGCGGTTTTGTGCGGAAGAAATTAAAATTTCTTTTGAAGTGCGTTGCTGAGATAGCAAATCGTTTTCGCTTTAAAAATGGTTATATGTGGTTTTTCTTTTCGATTTGCGGCTTAACAATTAAAACCAAGTTAAAGCACAACGACAGACGTCCGGCACAAGAAAAAAAAGAGAAAAACGTAAGGGTGAACTAACGAAAAAAAAAAAACAAAGTGGAACCATTTACCACAAACAACAGCTGCAAAATGAGAGAAAAGTCGAACCGCTGAAGCAGGGAACCGCAAAATACCAATGAACCCTTTTCCCAAAACAAATAAATCGAAAATGAAGTTGCCGAGACACGTAAAGCCAAAATGAATGTAGGAAGCGGAACGGAAGTAAAAAAAAAACAAGATAAAACGTTAGCTTCGGTTGAATCGAAACTCTGATACCATTCACACGAAATATTAAATAGGATTGTAAAACATAAAAGTGGGGTCTAAATAGCGGCTACCCCAAAAAGTGTGTATGAAGCGTAGTTGTTGTGTAAGATCCAGCCATATCGAATTTCAAGTTGATATTGACGTTTTTCATACAATTGCATAAAAGTGAGCTGTGGGTTTATTTGGGACTACCTCAAAAAGTTGGCGAGACACGCCCATTTGTATATCTATATGAAGCGGTTCTCCACTAAAATCCACCAAATCAAATTTCAAGCTAATATTGATTTAAATAAACAATTTTTTCATAGAAAAGCATAAAAGTGAGCTGTGGGTTTGTATGGGGGCTACCACAAAAAGTGGGCGGACCACGCCCATTAGTTTATGTATGTTAAGTGGCTGTCTCTAAAAAGGCAGCATATCACATTTCGACCTAATATTGACTTTAATAAAGAAGTTTTTTTACAAAAAGTCAAAAGTCGACCATAGGTTTGTATGGGAGCTACCCCAAATAGTGGGCAGGCCACGCCCGTTAGTCTATGTGTATTAAGCGGCTGACTATAAAGAGGCACCACATTGCATATCAACCTAATATTGACTTTAATAAAGAAGTTTTTATACAAAAAGTCAAAATTGGGCCCTAGATTTGTATGGGAGCTACCCAAATATTGTAAGACCCGCCACCCATTAATTTATATGTCAAACATCCGTCCACTAGAAACTACCATATCAATTATTAAGTTAATATTAACTACAATAAAAAAGTTTTTCATACAAAAAGTCAAAAGTGGGCGGTGGGTTTGTGTGGGGGCTACCCCAAAATGAGGGCGTGGCGGATCAATCTTGATACTCTATTAATAAACTGTAATAAAAATAAGCGTATGTGCAAAATTTCATAAAAATTGGTCCCCAAAAAATGCGCAACAACATACAGACATACAGACGGACATACAGACAGACAGAAGGACATGGCTAGATCGACTCGTCTCGTCGAGCTGATCAAGAATATATACACTGGGATCTACGATGCCTCCGTTAATGCGTTACAAACTTTCAGACAAACTGATAATGCCATTTCACACTATTTGTGTGTATTATTAGAAGGATTTCCTTCAAAAACGTGTTTTTATGGATATAGCCGTATTGTGGGCGCTGTGGGAGTGGCATTTATACACTTGATCTGCGTACATATCAGGAGAATCTACCTTTGTATGTTCTACCTTTGATAGTATGCAAGATCTCGTTTACAAAAATACAAACGGACAGACGGCCATGGGTAAATCGACTCAGCTTTCGATGCTGATCCAAAATATACAAGTATATAAGGCGCCATCCACCTGTAACATACATTTGCTGCAACTTAATATAGCTTTGGCCTTCAGGGCAGGGTATAAAAAGAGTAATAGGAAAAAATATATGGAAACATTTTTATACCTTTTGCCATTTGCATGAATTGAATTTACAACAAGAAAGTCGCTGCAGCCGAGTCTGCTTGACTACAAAATCACCTATAACCAGACTACTGGAACTGAAAACTTGCATGAAGACTGTACTCATAAAATAATTGTCTAAAAACTACTTAAAGTATGGCAAATAAATTTGGCTAAAGACGGTTAAACACAAATTTTAGAAAAAGTGGCTTTCTAAAAGAGGGTTCGTGCGAGAAACCATATCTTCAGTTGAACCGAAGCTTTAATACTCTTCACATGCACCTGTGGTGAGCTGTATGCTTGTGCAGTAGGCATGGCTAAGTTCACCACAAACAATGTGCACATCTTCCCACCACCGGGGCATAGACTGTATAGAAATGGCGGATAGTCCAGCAACTGAAGGCGTCGGGCTGGAGCTGGAGAAAGAATACCTGCAGCTGTACAATATCTAAGAAAATGTACAAAGAGCGCCACAAAAAACTCTCGCACTACCTGCTGCAGTTCCAGAGGAGAGACTGCTTGTTGGTACACTTTCTAACAGATCATGCGAAAAAGCTGGGCATGACCAACATGAACGGTTGGGAAAACGCAAGGAAAAGGTTGCCAGAAGGACCTCTAAGAGGCTATTGGCGTCCACCAAACACACAAAAATGCTACAGAACTATATAAGATCCTAAACCACAGCCATCATCAGCCTCACTAAGAATCATAGGTCAGCATTCGATTGTTAAATTATAATAATATATCAACAGGGAGCAATACCAAGCCACCTATTCGAATTTGGACGAAAACACTCCACAGTTCAGCAAGTTGACCGAATTGGTTGTGGTTCCCCACTCGGCTTTGACACTTCTGTAGCTCAGCAGGTTATGTGTCCAGCAGTATATTGCCGTGTGTGGTACTATTGCACCTAGGCTTTGGATTATTATTTCCGTGTACAAACTATTAACTGCACCTCAGATGTCTAGGAATACTTCTAGCTCGTATTGTTTGTGGCGAATACCAGGGAATGTACTGCCGATTTCCACCGATTTCTCTTTCGTATAGGTATGTTGGTTGGGTTTCATGGTTAGGTTCGCGCCCTGCCTTATATGGAGATCTAGTATTTTTACCATTGTCTTTAGCAGAAATGAGGTTAGCTAATAGTTCTTTGGCTGCATGTGATTGCAATTCCCGCTTTGGGCAGGAATACAACTCGCGCTCTCCTTCAGGTTACACGGACATTGCCTCAGGCATGCTTCAAATGTGGACGGGACCGTTAAACACAGGGGATTTGTAGTTCTCGAATTATTCTATAGTCTACTGGATCATTTTGGGAGTGGTTATTTAATGTGGTAATTGGATCTGTGGTGGGTCTTGAGCCGAGCCTGGCTCACAGATTTAAATACATCCCGTGAACAATGAATAGAAAGCAGAGAAGCAACATGCGCTCTCTTAGATACGCACGTTGCTTCTCTGCTGCTTTCTGTTCATTGTCCAGTGTCCTTTGTATGCAAGCCTGACTCGCGAGCAGCATCCAAAGTCTCGCCGTATCGGTGACCTTCTCTATGCCTGAGCAGAAGGCTTTCCATGTATTTCTATTCGCCCTCCGAACCTCTTTTCTGAAGTTCTTCTGTCTGGTTTTGTATTCGTACAAAATGATCTCCTCTTCTGCTTCTTTTGCGAGTGGGAAGAGTTCTTGTACATCTCTGCTTTAATTTTTTTTTGCAGCTCCGGAGTCCACCAATCAGGCCATGGTCTTTTTTTGCTAACTGAAGGTTTCCATGAGATGTGGTTGGCTTCGGTAAGGTTATATGCGAGTGTTTCCAAGGAATTCTCAACTTCTACCAACGAGATGATTGTTAGTGTTTGTAGCTTTCCCTCTATTTCCCATGTGAACTTTGCCCAGCCTGTGTTCCGAGGGTTCCTGAAGCTAGATTGAGATGGGCTACAATCAGATTTTACTTTAAATTGGATGTACTTTTGATCTGAGAAGAAGAATTTCTTAAGGACTCTCCATTCTGACACTTGCGTATTATACCCCAAAGCAAATGTTAAGTCTACAACGTTAGACGAGGTTGGTCTCATATATGTAGTTTCATCCACAACGTTTGCTATGCTCAAACTGGATTATAAATTAAAGTTTAAAAGAGACTCACCTCTATCGTCAACATCCGGACTACCCCGTATTACATATTGAAAATACTACAATTAATGCGCTATTGTGGTGCTGGAAAGTGTGCCCTTTCTTTTCGATACATTTTTTTTATATGAAATTTCCTATAAAAAAAAAAATTATAGTTTATATTTTTTCCAAATATGTATGAAGCGCATACAAAAAAAAAAAAAAAAAAACAAAAAACATCATAAAGTAATCCACAACCGGCATTTTTTCGTTTGAACAAGGCGCACATGGACCGCAGCTATATAAAGGTAGAGATACTCAAACACAGCGCAGTACAAGCAGACATACACAAATCCTTTCACACACTCAGATACTTTCACACATACACGCGTGCCATTGCACAGCTACAATACTCGTAGTATTGTACGAGTATATTGTTCTATGGCAAGCCAAAGACAGTGCCAAACAAAATGGATATTGACCTAGTGAACGAGTAATGGAAAAAAACATACGCAAAATAACAAAAAAAAAAAAAGCAAATGTTGTATTATCCTTCGAGTAAATGTTGCAGAGAGCGAACAGCTGCAGACTCAACTTGTAGCATACGTTAAGGCGCAACACTTTTCACAGCTGAGTCTGCAAAGTAACAGCACGAGAGCGAGAGAGTAACGCAAAAGAGAGAAACTGTACACTTAAGAGCTTACGCAAAATATATTGCAGACAGCATCCACAATTCATCTGCGTTGCCCCTGAAAATATGCTATTCGGCAGCGTAAAAATCGTGTAAACGATTCACTGCTGCTGCTGCTGCGGTGCCAAAGGATGCTCCCAATGGATGCTGTTGCTGCTCCTACAACAACAAACGAACCAACAAACGAACGTACGAATATTCAAACCAAAAAAACCATTCCATTTGCCGACTTTTAGGTGCTACATTGCTGCCTGTTTTGCGTTTAGTTCTTTCGTGTCTGCGTTCATGTACGGTTGACGGTCGTCCTGTCGTCCTGTCGTCGTTAACGTGCTTAATAAAAACTCGTCGTTCTTATCTTAGTCGTAGCACGGTTCGCGTTGATTACGTCTATGAATTTTGTGCATAAAAATAAACGAAATATAAAATAAAATAAAATAAAAGTATAAAATTCAAGTGTTTCTGTGCAACTGTGCCAAAGTAAATGTCGCAAGCCTGAAAATAGGCTACAGAAAAATAGATAAAATAAATAAATTTTTTATCTAAGCAGCGTATGTGAAGTGCTTCCGAAAGCATATTCGCATTTCTTGTGCGCTGTGTGTCCTTCAACTGCTTTGTTCGTTGTCATTTTTAATAGGCGCGCTTGAAAGTTGAAATACTTTAACCTTAGACTAGGCGTTCTACGGCTGCAAACTATATACGGATTTCTTTTTTTGTTGTACTTTTTGCCGGCAAAAAGTTAAGAATTTAAACGTATGACGAACTTAGCTAATGCTTTGCGCCAAAGTGTTTGCTAATTTTTTTTTTTGTTATGGTTTTTTTTTGACACTTGGCAAATTTGGCTGTGTTGGCGTCATCTAAAGTTGTTTTGTTCTTTTCTTTGTTTGCCAAAGTACGTAATTGAGTTTGACGCGTGTGTGCGTGTGCGTGTGTCTGTGTTTGAAGTGTACGTGTGTGTTTGACAAAAAGTGAAATTATCCTGCTGTTTTTCCGGGGTATGTGTAATTGCTCAGCATTTAATGTTTCAGTTAAGTTGTGCGTGTTTATTTATTTGTTATTGAAAGGATTACGCTGTTAAATTGAGTTTAGCTTTAGCTTTAGTTTCATTTAGTTTTGAGTAATTTGTGGATGCACGGAAGATTCGGCAAGTTTTTCGAAGAGTTTTCGAATAGTTAGAATTGCATGCACATAAGATATTTTTAGTTATAAAGAAATATAGTAAATTAAACTACACCCGAAAAAATAAAAACAGATCAGTATCGAATTGATATCAGCTGACCAATTTGATATTTAATATAGATATCTATTTTTTTATAGGAATAAAAACTAAAAAATATCAATTTCAAATTAAAAACAAAATCAAATGCTGAAATTTATATGGATGTTACGCAAAATACATAATATGATAAAATATCAATATGATTTGACGATCACATCAATAGTTCAATACCGAATATCCAAATTTAACCAACACATTGAGAAGTAGCGAAAAGTCTGTAGTACGAAAGTGGCAGATAGTGACATTTTTGAAAGTGACCGACCAGACCGAAGTGACATTTATTAATTAAAATAATAAACTACAATAAAAAGTAGGCTACGCTTTTAGTTTAGAGAAAGTTATAATTTGCAAGCAGTTTATGCAGGCTTTTGTTGAAAATGCTTGCGCCACAAAATACTTAAAACTTAGTTTTATCAATGAATTTGGCATAGTTAGACGCGTTAGCGTTAATTAATTTGGTACAATTAATTTGTAATAAAAAGAAAAAACAAAAACATTTGTATTAATATTATAAATGTAAAAGTAACTCTGTCGGGGTCTGTTACCTTTTCACGGCTAAACAGCTGAACCGATTTTGATATATAGAGATACTAGATGCGAACTTGGAGAAGAACAATGACTACTTTTTATAACTTCAAGCAAAATTTGAAGGCTGTGAAAATTTGTATGGGAAACCAATGATTTCTCAACTTAGGGATATAGAAGTTTATCATATCTATACTTTGCGTAAGAAGTAAAGAATGATTATGCGTTTTTGACCAATCAAGGTAAAACAGGGAATTATTTCAATTTTTTTTTAAGTTACTTTCCTACCTTTGTATACCTTTAAATCTATTGGAAACTTTAATAAATATGTAAAGAGCACTTAAAATGAACGCGAACAACCTAGACCTGAGCACTTAGTACTCCAATTTTGCTGTCAATTAGAAGAGTTGCCATGCTACAAGTTTTATTAAAAATTTTTTAAATAATTTTTAGTAGTAAGATGACAAAGGTTTAGGCTGCTTCGCAGTGACGGGTTTATATGGTGAACAAACTTGAGACTTGCGACAAACCAATACGAAGGAAAAAGTATATACGGTTTGTGTACAATAAATGCAAATACGGGGTCATTCTGTTTAGAATTAACCTTTAGTTGTGCTCTATTACTGCTAAACGGAAAGAATCAATTGCTAGATTTTTATCAGAAAGGAGGGGCGGGGGGAGAGACATAGCTGAGATCCAAATACTACAGAACAGTTTCTCTGTTCCTTCTTTTTAAAAACTATCTTTTAAAATCTAAACACAAAAGCTCTAAATTACTTATAAAAAGGTAAAGTCCTAAGTGAATCTAAGCTGTAATTGAGTTAAATATTGCCTTCTTAAATATTGCTGAAGAATTTGACAAGGCCAGCTTTAGATTAATTGTAACAGCTCTGCCTAGAATCTGAGCTGATGCCACATTACACACTATGCTTAAAGACCGAAACATATCTGCTAACCTAGGCAGTTCATGTCAATTTATCAAGAGCGGTTTCTAAGATGAAGTGTTGTCACTACAACTTCGGTCAATAATCGATGATGTCTACTGCTATATAATAATAGGCTGGATGCAAAATGCTTTAAATGCAATTTTATAAAATTTTATATTTGTGAAATGAAAGTTTAATCATAAAAATCTTTTTGGTTTGTTCAAAGATTTAACGTGTTATTTTCGAACAATTACATTGGTAAAACACCTTTCTTGGGATTATTTAAGAAATATGAAAAAAATGCGAATTTATTGACCATTCTTGGGTGTAGTATAACGCTATTTTAGATAAGAAAGGTTGTTCTTCAAACTAAATAGGCAGTAAATTACAACTTCGATTATTAAATAGAATTTTTACAAATTATTAATTTTTAATATAATAAACTTTCTTGGCATCAATAAAGTGTTTACCTGCGTGCGTATTATTTGAAACAAGTTAGTGCAAGTTTCTCAATGTCCGCTACAACAAACAGAATGGAAATTTAAATATTTAGACAAAATGTAAACAAATGTCCAATCTTCTTAATGTCAAACCCGTTTTTTTTCTGGAAATCTAACGGGACTTTCTAAAAATAGCATTGAAAGCATGAACACGTGCTTATTTTCGTAACTCTGCTGCGCATAGTAAGCTTTTTTTTTGCAAAACAAAATCGCAGTTCAAAGTGGTCAAACATTTGCTAGAGTGTTTCGGAATAAATAATTTAAAATGAATTTTTAAGTTGAAGGTATTTACTTTAAATCCAGATATTAATAACGAGCTGGTACCCGTGCCTTTCTCCTGACCTCTCATTTCACCTGCCAATCCTTTCCCCTACCCTACCTTCCCTCTGCCCCACCTACTCCCTGCCCCACCTACTCCCTGCCCCACTCGCCCATGCCCCTTTACACTACCACCAATTCTCCTACCCCTCTTCTTCTGTCCCTTTTTACAACCACCCCTTATGCTGCCCCCATTCCTCTGCCCCTTCCCCAACCTACCTCTCCTTACTTTACCAACCCTTTTCCCTGCCCCCTTCGATCCTATTCACATGTATACAACATTTCATCCCTCTATCTTAAATGGTACCCAGCGCGTTGCTGCCATTCCTCCTGCCATATGATCCCTTATGACGCCATATGATCCCTTATGATCCCATATGATCCCTTACCCTACCCTACCCATCCTCCCCCTGCCCCTCTTCAAATTCTAACCCTTTAGCAACACTCAGCTTTTCCTTCCCCCATTGGCAGCTAGTTTCTAATATTTTGCTCTTCAAGCCGCTGCAAAAGTTTCGTACTCGACTCTCGCGCGCGTACTTGAGAGGTTCTCAAATGTTGTTCAGCAAGCCGCTGCGAACGCTCGATACTTGACTCTCTTGCACGTGATTGCGACGCGCATTCTCTCTGACTTGCAAGACGATTTTCTGTTTCTGATGAAGATTCTCCATTCCGGCGTATTTTTGATGCCCCCGCTTGGGAACTCTATTTCTAGAAAGTTGAGATCATGATTTTTTTGGCATTCTAAATCTCGATGCAAATAGGTAAAGTTACTTTAATTTTTCTTGATAATATATTCACCCCAAACGTAGCAGAAACTATCTTAGCTGTTCACGCAGTCAAATTATCGTTTTTGGCTCATTTTGTAAATTTTCGATCAATTAAATCAAATGATTCAACAAGATGCAAAATGAGCACTAAGAAATCATAAGAAATCATATACCAAGTAATAGCAACCTAAATAAGAAATGTCCTACGCAATGATAGCAGTGTTAAGAAGAACAAAAATGCAAAAATGAAAAGTAGCAGTGCTGCCAGACTGCAGTGAAATGCGAATTCGTAATACCCAAAATCAGAGTAAAACAGTTCACTCAATTGCTGATAACTTATGTAGACGCATAGATTTTCTTCAAAAATATCTTGTTTCCTTTGTAAAAATCCAATCTATATGTAAAAAATAAGAAAATGGAAATAATTTGATCTTTTCTATTTTTGCATGGCGTTAGAGTGAATTATTTTATTTTCCTTTTTTTTTTTGGAGCACAAAAAAGTCGCCATTTCTCATATATTTTGGCGCATAATACTTAAAATACTGAACCGATTGGTAAACAATGTTATAAGCGACTGTTGCATATATTATAATCATTTATTATGATGCTTTAATTCCGAAAAAAAAGTGGAAAAACTTAAAAATTTAGTATCTGGGAAACCTTATACATATTTTCAATATTCACTTTGATTTTCGTGGGATTAGCGTACCATAATACTTAAGAAAAATATAGTGGCTTTAAATTTTGTAAACCAGTGTTGATACTTAAGCCCCTCGAAATACGTGCAAACTAGAGGATTAAGTAGAGGGTCAATTTTAATTGTGCTCCCTAAACGACTACTCTTTTAAAGCAGAAACGTTTATTTGTTAATTCTCTTTTGATTTTGTTCTATTATTGCACATGTTTCGCCTCTCTAATCTATTTACCATTAGCTAAACTAGCTGTTTTCTTTTTTTTTTTTGTAATTTGAATCGAAATAACTCTTTGACAAGCATTTGAATCAAAATTGATTTTATTTAATTAGTTACCCTTTATTTTGAACACATTTAAATATTATTTCATCCATAGAGGATATTAAATTATGAAGAATTGAAAGCTGCAATGTCTCCCATTCAGAAAAAATTTCACTTTTGAGTTCCTGAACGTTGTTGTAGTGCTTGTGGTTGGTATAAACACATCTCGCTGGCATTCGCCAAATAGTTTTAATTGTGTTCAGATCAGGTGTGCAAGCTAGCCACTTCATGACGTAGAGATTTTCTAATTGCAGCCACTCTTAGGTTTCCTTACTAGCATGTACAGCGGCATTGTCATATTGCAAAATGATTTAATGATTTTATTTGGCTATTTCGATTTAAAGAAGACAATAAGCTACATTGCAATAAGATAGTCTCTGCTTTTCATACGTCCTGTTACCACCTGTAATTCAATCAAAACATCGCCATGAAAGGCTCCTCAAGTCATCAAACTGCCTCCACCAAAGTTGCGCTTTAAAAAAATGCAAGGTTCCTGTTTAAATCTCGCCAGTAATTATTAAATCCGTCAGGGCCATCCAAGTCCAATAGTAGAACAAAATCAAAAGAGAAACATTTCTGCATTAAAAGAGTAGTCATTTCGTGAACACAATTGAAATATGTGGCCACACAGAAATCCACGAAACTCATATGTATGCGGGTATCATAGTTCTTTAAAACGGTAACTCTAACAAGCACAACATCACTTAGAAAGCAAAAAGACTCCTACACATAATAAGTATCTGGATTTAGTTTTAATTAACTTTAGCAGCATATGAGAGCACAATTCCAACTTAAATTTGTGTAGATTTAAACAATTAACAGGCAACATACTGTATCCGGCTTATCATATATGACATTTGAAACAAATGTGTGCTCTAAAACAAACACAGAAATGCCAACCATCCATAAGAAAGTGAAAATAATTGAAAGCACAAACGAAATTTCCACACTAAGAGTAAAACTGCAGTTGAGTATCTTGAAAAAAAACAAAAAAAAAAAATGGAAGCAAGACTAGAATGAAATGCTGCAAGTTACTTATGCACATCTTTACCCTTATTTAATTTAAATTTTTAATTAAAAGATGCAATTGTTAGTGAGGATAAAGTGAAGTGAAGTGGCTGTGCAAGTAGGAAATGAATGAAGTACTTAGTTGCATGTCAAGCACGAAGAACTAAATATGTATAGTATAAGAGTATCTACGGGTATGTAGCTCTGTGCTATGCTCCAACAATTTTGTTTGCATTTAAGTGCAGAAAGTCAAACGTCACTAATTAATTTACAAACAATACAAATACGCGGTAAGGACTCGACTGTCAAAGAGCCTTTGGAAAGAGCCTCAAGGAGAAATATGACAAAACGGAAAATGCCATCAAATAGAATTGAGTACAATGCCATGAAAGTAGAACGTTTGAAGTGCATTAAACTTGACCTATACTCGACTGTAAAGTAGCAGCAGTTAAATGTAATAAACGTTTAAATAAAATAAAATAAAAAAAAATAAAAAAGTGAAGAACTTAACTTGATGCGTTGCAGTGTGCTGCGCTTGTGGCATATACGAGTGCACAGTGTGGCATGTGGCATATAAGTATATAAGTATATAAGAATATAATAGACAAAAAAAAGCCACTAACAAACTTAAGTCAAAGCTAAAAAGGCGTTGAATAAAGTCAAAGAGTGTCCTTTTTCCGTTGTGCATACACGGACAGACACACACACATACAAAGATACACACAGATACACATGCACACTTGTTTGCTAAATTTCTTTTCTTTTAAGAGCTCTCCGCATTTTACATTAGCATAATTAAAACAAGCAAACAACTTTGCCTGCCGCAAAGTAAGCAAAATCAGCTCTATACAAAATCAGGTCTATGTAGGGTATATTCAAATTGTGAGAATACATGTAACAGCCAAAACGCTTAAAAAAATTTCAAATTTTCTGAAAAAAAAAAAAAATGTAAGCTGTACCGAAAAATGGTCCACTACCATTAAGAATGTCCGAATTTTTAAATAAGCCCACTTACTAATACATATGTACATTCTCACTTTGTGTCAATATAACACCACAAGTTGTCTTCTCACCATCGTTCATGCCGCGCACTAAGCCAACAACAGCACAATAACTATGTACGCATATGCTATGCAAGCAAAGAGATATACAAAGTGTATTATGCAATCGTCACTTGTGTCTTTGCTGTGCCCTCTCTTTCCATTTCTCTCCTTAACATTGTTTTTACATGCTTTAATTTAGTTGCAGGTCGTACAGTTAATGAGTTGGCCATCTGGACCTTCGGAATTACAACATTGAGTAATTCTGACATTTTTCAGCCGATTTCGACAAATAAGCAAGATTTGTACTGGATTTTCTTTGCCACTTATTTCAAATTATCAGCTCTTGAATACAATGCCGCCTGTCGGGCATTCTGCATAACATTGACAATCATTTCGGATGTTATAGCAGCTATTGCAGCTTTGATTTTGAAAATGGCTTTCGGCCTGCTGGTATACACTTTACTTTTTGAATAACTCCACCGGAAAAGTTTGGTGGTGTTAAATCCATTGAACGAGTAGATCAGTCCTATTCACCATTTTTAGACAAAGGACTTACAATGCAAGAACTGCATCGTAGCAACTGCTATGTGGCAAAATAGAAGTTTGTCACATTTTTGCACACATTTTGCGACACACAAAGTGTACCAACATCCAACGAAAGCGTCTACTGTACACTGTCTCTCCAACTTTGAAGAAGTTCGTCCCAAAAATTGAAAGACATGTGCACCGCAAATGCGACAGTTTTTATTTGTTTCAATTAACCTTTAAATTTATGAAATATGCAAAATATTGCGTATTGTACAACACTGCCACATGAGTATTGAGGTTTATATTAAAACCGCTTTTAAGTAATTAATAGCATTGAAAGTTTTTGAAATCATGCTTTTGTTTATGTTAAAGTTAATTTTCTGTCAATCACTTAATTCTCATTTTAAACTTATTCAAAATTATTTTTTACTTATTAGTTCACATTACTATTAAAGCGTGTTTTTTTTAGATTTTTTTAAACTATAATTTTATTTGTTTCACATGCTGGTTTTGCAACGCGTATCGTTTGTTAGTTGTAGTTTTCTTGAATGTGTTTCAACAAAACAGAAAACAAAAAATCTTCAAAATTCAAAAAGTTGGCTTCTTAAATCGTCACATCTTTGTTTTCATTTTCTCCCCCAATCAGCTGTAGCCACGAATTTCTAATGGCCGTTTGATACACGAATACTATGCGCATATTTTTTCCTCTTCATTGTTTTGGGATTTGAAAAACGACAGAGTGTGCGTGAGAGATAGCTACATTTTTCACATCGAGCCATAAGACTTGCACTTCAAATTATCATAATGATATGCTTAAACTTAATTTTCTGGCTCGCAGAAAGCAAGTGATTATCTATATCCTTCGCGAGGATCAAACGAAGCTACTTGCCTATTTCTGATGTGCGTATGTGCTTATTGCGATGAGTTGGCAGTACGGTTATTTTCGGTTAACGGTTCCGGTTTTATACTCTAATAGAAACTATAATTATTTTCTTTGCTAATAAATCTGTCTAGTTTTAGAAAAGTCTTTAAACAAAAGTTTATACAAAACTTGCCTAAAATCAGTATCATATCTCCGACATAGGAAAATAATCGATTTACGCTTGAATAACTTCGGGAAAATATAAGGAAAGTTATTTCCAAAAAATTCCAGAAACAGTTTAAAGAAATTTCGCTCCGACATTCTGGGATTCTAGTTTTTTAGGTGTCGATGTAAAGCAGACAATACAGAGAAGATTCAGACACTTAAGCATAGAAAATCAATTTACTAAAGCAACAAACTGTAAAAAATATTGAAGAGTGTTTATTTTCATGACTGAATTGAATATTTTGTCTCTTCTAAGCCCTTTTCCGAAAAAGTACAACAAATGTAATCGAATTTTCTATTCCAATTTGAACAACTTTTTGAAACAGAAGGCATCACTGCAACTATATAGCACCAATATTTATATATAAGTTGTATTCTCAAGCAACCTAAATCTTTACAGTATATAAAACGTTTGTGGTTCATATCTCTGTTTACCTGGTTCATAGTTCGGTAAATCAATTCGAATTTGTCACACGATTGAGTTAGAGGTCAATTACGGCACCCAACTGCTTTCCATCCGACTGCCTACCTTTCATGTGGGTGTCAAACACAAACTTAATGATGCAAATTGCCCAAAATTTAACACTACGCTTATAATGGATGATAGTTATCAGAAATAGAACTTGTTTAAAAACTACAAGCGTCATCCGACATCAGGTCGGATACTTTTGTGACTTTTCCAGTATGTTCATCAATCCGTCTCTCGTATATATGAACAACGTGATATCGAAGTCTAAAAGAGATAGTACCATCAAATTCGGATATTTAGACTCTACTTTTGCATATGCAGATCAAGTTTATGATATTTTGTATTAAACCCTGCATAAGAAGAACGATGGCAGCGTATTCCGAAGTCGTGAAGTCACGACTGTAGCATATTTACTTTTTTTTTGCTTATTGTATTATATTTGTGTGTGTGCCTAAGTTTGTTTGGCTATGTTTAACTAGGCGCTGCCACTATAAACCATGCCCCAAACGCAAGCGCAAGCGCAAGCTCAAAAGTAAACAGCGATGCATAATCACATCGACTAAAAAAGTTAGTTACTTACTATGTCAGTTGGTTGTTTAAATGTTTGCATCGGTTGGGTGGCTTGTTTCTCTCCAACTAACTCGTTTCACTTGCAGCTCGATTCAGCGCCGCAAAGTATGCACTGCACTCTAATGCACGCGAACTATCCTTGAACTTTATTGTTTACACATCAGCCGTTTTTTTCATTGCTGACGGGAGTGCTGGGAGCCGCTGACAAGCGCGAATGAATGAACTACTTATACTGTACCAAATGTTTGCAGTAATATGTATTTAGTATGCTCGCATAATAGTTGCATATTTAGTTACTGCATCTGTATTTTGGTTATAATTTTTTCTTTTTTTTTTTTTTAGCATATGCTTTTGTAATTTTGAAGCTTTTTTAACTTTAAGTATTTAGTTCGAAATATTTTGGCAGAATATATTTTTAGTTTACTGTATAATAGTTTGTTATGTCGAAAAGTAAAGTGTTAGCAGATATGTATACACCATGTAGTTTGGCCGGATACCCTGCCGACCCACCGGCAGCGCATTCGACTGTCCAATATAGCATGGCGATGTTATTTGAAGGCACATAGCGTTGCGCCATTGCAGCTCCTTTCGCCGAACACGCACTAGTCTCAAAAGGCTGGCCAATTCCCTAGTGAAGTGGCTAGCCTTTTGAGACTGGTGCGTGTCCGGGTAAAGGAACTGCGAAGGCGCACCGCTCGGCCACTTTCAATGACATCGCCGTGTTAAATTCGTTGTTCAAATGCGTTGCCTCTGGTGGCCGATGAATTCACTACTCCCGCACTAGTGCGATAGAACGACAGGCTATATACGTACATAGCAGCATTTTATTTACTTAAGCTTGCTACAATAACGACTGGAATCAATTCTTGTTTAAAATATATCCTAACGATATCTGTCTGTTAAAAAATATTTTGTTTTCGCAAACTTAAATTAAAACTTGTGAGGGAAATTGAAAGTCACCATCCTTGCAGACAATCCAAGAAGCGGCGATGGTTTCCATATGGTAACTAAGTGCTACATCTTGTCCTCCTTAACCGCTAGGTACTTGAGACTGTTTATCAATCTCCGAGAATGCCTTGATAACACCCCGTTCATTCTTACCGAAGATGGCATTGTCATCAGTATACTATATAAGACCGTTCATTGGCGTAGAATGTGCTCCATCAGATATTAAAAAAGTTGCAGGATAAAGCATACACCTGCCTAAAATCTCTTAGGGTATTAAAGAGTTCGGAGAATTCCTTTCCTAATCTAATGCAAAGATGAACCATCTTTACTGGAATACCAAGTTCAGCCAAATCATTAGAAAACTTCATTCTAATCGGCGTGTCGAAAGCGGCCTTATAATCGGAAAATATGTGGCAGGTGTCTTTGTTTTACTCACGGATCTTCTCCATGATTTATCCCACTATGATAATTTAATCACTTTTCTACTTTTTTGGTCTGAAGTCACACTGATACCTATATCCTATCAGTGGATCCGTATATGGCGCCAACCGATTACACAGTACGCAGGTCAAAATTTTATATCCGATTGGAAAGAGACTTATTTAGCAATAGTTCGCGCAGTCAGCGGGTTCTCCTTTCTTAAAGATAGAACAACAAATAAATCAGCTGGTAGCTTATCGCAGCCTGCACCTTGGTTAGCCTTCAGCTTTATACTTACTGAGTTGACCTCGTTATAGAAACAAGAAAGCCATCGTCAACTAATGGTATTAAAAATACTTTTCTATCGGCGGCATTGTGCATCAACTACAAGTAGGTTGATGAAGTGAATACTCTATAGTCTCAGTGATAATAGTGCATCTGTAATCAACTTTCCGGCAAATGTTTGACATTTTGGTAAATTTTTCAGCTTCTAGTATCACATTCAAATTCATTAGCTTCCTCAAGCTCACGCCCTTCTTGCTCCTTTGTTTTGCGTCTGAAAATGCCTTTCTCCTCTCTTTGTTTCTCTCGAATTCGATCTCTGACAGGTCGCGATTTTTCTAATTACAGAGTTATTTTATAGGTGACATCGTTCTCCCCGTTATAACAAAGGTGCGTCAAAGGAATCGTGTTTCTAATGATGAAGTGGTAGACATGTCTCCACTACTCACTTATATATTTAGAAGCCGGATAGGACTCCCTGAACAGTTGGGCGATTCTGTCGGTCTGTTGAGTTTCTAGCTCTCCGACTTCTATATTTCGTTGAGTTTTGGAATGTGCGGTGAGCACCAACCATGCTGAGCCTGAAACAATGTAGTAGTCCGGGTAGATGTTACGACCACGTATCGTTCGTACATCCAAAACACTTGATCCGTGCCTTCCGTCGATCATAGCATGATCAATTTGATTGCGTGTGTTTTGATCAGGGCTGAGACAAGGCCACTTAGTTTTCAACTAACTACGAAAGTTCGTAGTTCGAAAGTTTCGTGCTTCTCGTATGGCAACTAGATGTCGCCGAATACATTTTTATAGCAACTTTATCTATCGCAGTTCCTGTATTGAGATGATATAAGCCTTGTATTTGTCGAGGGCGTCAACTAGTGGATAGTTGCTCTTCGCTATAAATGGTCCGGACATAACAGCAACTGCATGTCCGTAAATCATGGGTCATTATCAAAAGTGGATCGTATCCGAGGCTTTCTCTGTGTCTTTACTGGTAAAAGTTTTTTACAGTATTGCCAATCAAACCCAGCGCATCAACCTTTAATTAAGTGGAATTGCCTTTACATACTTTTGCTTAACCCAGAACGGATATTTCAGATTCTATCCATTGTATACTATATCTACATTTTGATATGAAATTTACTGATATTTTTTGTTTAGCAATCGATTTGGCTAACTTTACATTAAGTGCATAGTTTTAAATATGAAGTAATGAACGAGTTACGAAACCTTTTAGAAACTTCCTCTACCTTGTTGCATCAATTTTATTTACGAAACTAATACAAAAACGTTAAAAATATGTATGAACTATTTGCGAATTATAATATCCTCAGAGTTATACAATCGACATAATATTAGCTTTTTTTTCCAATTATACAACTTAACTATTAGAAACTACTATATTCAATTAAAAGCACTTACATAAGCATTTAAGCTTCGTTATGCTAATTTTAATAATATCCTTTATTTCCATAGTTTTCCTTCAATTTTCCGTGGCACTTTCTATTTTTTCACTTTGTATTGCATAGTTTTATGCTGCTGCTTTATTTACTTTTATGCTACAAATGGATTATTTGAACTTTTGTGTAGTTTTTTCTTTTTTTTTTTTTCAAAAATATTTTTAATATATTTTTATTTGTTTTTGCACGAGTTTTAAGCAATGAATTTATTTATTTGTTTTTGTTTGAAATACTTTTCGTTTTCACTTTTATATTCAAGTGTTTCAACTCTCAGTTGCCATTGCTCCTGATAGTATGCAAACTTTTTTGTTTTGCTTAATTTTTGCATAGTACTTAACCTGGTTTCTAGTTTTTGGAGCACAAAATTGTTTACAATTTTATGTTTCAATTTTTGTTGTTTTTTTTTTTTGTGGTAAAAAAGTTAATTTTAACATTTTTATTTTAAGTAGTAATAAAATTTTGCATACTTATTGGCGCACACAAAGAAAATTATAAGCTGGAATTCATTAAGAGGCAACTTTTCGGGTTTAGTGTTTAGAGAAAGTCCTGGAATGGAGTGTAAAAAAATGTTTAAATAATGCAAAATTTGGAATAGTTTTTGAATAGAAATAGTTTCAGTTAAAAAAAAAAAATTGTTTTAAATTTTGCGACTTCCATCTTTTTTGGCTGGCACGAATTCAGCATATTAAGTAATTGTTTTCTCAATGCGAAAAGAAACAATAGGAATTATATTTTATCTGCAAAAATAATATTTGCTGGTGAGACACTGTGTTTCGGACTCTGCAACAGGTCGCTACTTAAAATATACTCTTGTAAACTGTAGTGACAAAATTGATTTAGTGTTGGATATTTAATAAAGCGCCTTAGTAAAAGATATTCGAAACAGCAAACGGGACATTTGTAGACTTAGAGTTGCATCCAGATCTATATTTTTGTTTGATCACACATAACAAAGGAAGCATCATACGCATATATCAAAGAAAAAGCATACACAGACTTCAAGTTCTAATGAATACAAGTGAAAATAAACGAGTAAGATGCTTCAGTAATACTAATTTGCATCTCGCCCCTGTTGTCCTCTTCTCCTATTGTAAAAATATGTGTCTTTAAATTTGATGGTTTGTGCTCTAGTATGTATGAGTGTTACAGTTGCACATGTATATACAAGGTAAAACCCACATAAATCGGAACTTTTTTAAAAACACCCACCTATATGTGATTCCCTACTTTAAGGCTAAACTTCATGACATTTATTCCACTAGAAGCGGAGATCTTAAGTGATAAAGCAAAGAGCATAAAATAAGTTCTGGTTTAAATTTGATAAAAATTTTATCGAAAGTTTTCAATTGATGAATTATGTTTGTGGTGATAAACATATACTGGTTTAAGCGGTTCAAGGAAATTCGAGAGTACTTACAGAAGTAAGAGCCTCCAGGTCCTTCGAAAACTGTGTTTACTAGCCATGTCCGCCTGACTGCCCGTCTGCCCGTCTGTCTGTCTGTATGTTGGTGCGCATTTTTTCGGGAATAATTTTTATGCTATCCAATTACAGATTTGCACATAGACTTCTTTTTATTGCATTTTAATAGAGTATCAAGTTTGACCCGCCACGCACACTTTTTGGGGTAGCCCCCATACAAACCCACTGCCCACTTTTGACTTTTTATATGAAAAACTTCTTTCTTATGGTAAATTTTAAGGTTGAAATGTGATTTAATGGACATATGCAACTGGGCGTGGCTCGCCCACTTTTTGAGGTACTCACCAACCCACAGCTGACTTTTATGCATTTGTATGAAAGAAAAACGTTAATATGAACTTGAAATTCGATATGGTGGCATCTTATAGATGGTCACTACAAACACAGCTACTTGTAAGAGTGTACCGCACACTTTTTGGGGTAGCCCCTATTTAAACCCACCACGTTTATGTTTTACAATACGATTTAAAATTTCGTGTGAATAGTATTAGAGCTTCGGTTCAACCGAAGTTAACGTTTTTTCTTGTTTACTTTTAAATACTTAAGCCAAAAGTGTCTTAGAATGTTGATATATTTGAAATTGACACTTTTTGTATTTTGTCAAGGAAACACTTTTTAAAACAAAATATGTTCTTCTATTTTTCTATGAAATATGTTTATATATAGAAAAATATTTGAAAAAAGAGATAGTGTCTTATAATTCTGATAAGGAACTTAGTACAGGCTTGCAAAATTAGTCATACGAATCTATACGTTACGTATACGTTGAATTTGAATAGTCCTATTATTTTCTGGTTCATCAAGCTATTTGCAAAGCTGTGTGGTACAAATACTCAGGTTAGTACAATGTGCCAACTTTAGTTAACAAAAACCTGAAGATGTCAGCCAAAATTTGAAAGTCTAGAATTTCAAAGAGTACAATTTATATGACTTTATGAGAGGTAATTTAGGCCAATAATATAATTTATCTATCAGTTAGTTAAACGGTTTTTATGAGAAAGTGATTTTTTTAACTGCTAGTTAACTAACGCCGACTTTAACTGAACATTTAAAAACTTTATGAAAATATTATTAAATATTTAAGTTGACAAAAATTTTTTTTTTAAAGATGTGGAAAATTAATTTGTTTTTCTATTTTAATTTCAGCATGCAACAATAAAAAAGAAATACAAAAATTTCCACAGCACCTAAAAGCATGCAACAAAACTATTTAAATGAAAATTTAAGTTCCAGAAAAGTATTTAAATGACAACATTTAAATAGCAAACAAAAAGCTGGAAAAAAAGCAATAATTAAACGCAGCAGTGTGCAGAAAAATAAAAAGTAAATACAAATTAAAGCTTAACAGTGGCAAGGTTATTAAAACACGCTCAATTCACACACGCAGCCTGTGTCAGAAAGCGCCTGAAAGTATACACCAAGCGACAAAGTAAATGCCAAATTAAGTGCTACACACAAAGGCGCTGGAAACAAAAAACTCAAATAGAAATTCATAGCCGACCCAAGTGTATGCGTATGTGCCGCAAAATTTAAATGAAAACCTAAAAAAAAAAGGAAAAAAAAGTTACAAGTTAGTCGAGCTAAAAAAAACCCTCAAAAAGTAAAGTGTATGAAAAATTAAACAGAAAAGTGTACAGCGTCTGTTGTGTGTGTGTGTCTGTGTGTGTGAAAAAAACCGTCGTCGCAGTTGGAACTGGAACTGGAGTTGAAATTGTTTACTAGCTTTCGTCGTTCATTCATACAAACGCATCTAAAACAAAGCCAACACAATTCAATTCTACTCAACTCATTTCATAATTTCGGGATTTGTATGAATTGGCGTTTCATTCTGTTGAAGTAACAAATCCAACAGCCACAGATTCTGAGATACATATGCATGGCGAGTACATAATGTAAGTACATATGCTGTTTATATGTTGAAAAGTTGCTTTATATCCGATTTCTTTTTAATGCTTTAAACCTGTTTTTCATTTTTTTTTTTTTTGTTCAACTTTAGTTGAGCCTGTAAATGTGTTAAGGCGAAAATGTTGATTATATCCTAATATATAATGTGTGGATTAAATGTAATGAAATGAGATTTACATTAGTTAGCTTTTTGTTTTCTACATCTGTTAATAGCAAGTATATTTTTTAACAATGTTAAATGGAAAACTTTTTTTTTACTATTTTTATTCTACTAATCTTCGCCTGGTACCGTAACTTTTAGCTGATATAGCAACGTACCTCAGGACTACGTTAGACCTAATGGACAAGTACTTTTTAGCCGTCGTCTTCTAGTAAGTTCCTGCATTGGTGTATTGTTCAGTATGGTGTTTTCGTGGGCCAACAGTCGAGCATTATGTTTGCTGCATTCGACCAGTTTTTTCTCCATGATGTTCGGAATATTTAAATCACGCTGTATATCCGCACATTAGATATGTACATACCATTCAGCATTTACTATTTGGCTGAGTGTTTTCGATTGAAATCTTTGTTTAGTTTGTTTGTTAGTTTTTGTGGAAGTGACCCATAATTGTTGGCCATTTGATTTTGTTTGGCTTTTATTATAGATTTGTATAGCAGCAGTTTGTTCTTTACTACAGTTCTCCCAGTCTTCCCTTTGTCTTAGAAGTACCCTATAATAAAAATATCATTAATAGAGGAGTGTCAAGAAAAACGCTTTCGCCTCTAAATCAACACAGTCCAGCTATAATCTCAGGTAGACAAACACAATAAATGTTGTCAAGAATTTGAAGTCTATCATAAAAAAATTTTTCAAACACCAAAGATACTATTGGAAGTAAACTTATTGCTCTATATGATGCTGTTTCCTTTTTTATATACCGTTTAATATTTTTAATGCTAATATAGCGAAGTGATCGAAATTCAATGGTCGAAATTCGACCTTTTTTTTCTTTAAAGTATCCAACTATAATACAGAATTGTCACGGAAAATGTTTTCACATCTAAATCAACGCTGTCCAGCCATTGCCCCATGGAGACGAACACCTTCGTGTTTTTACACACATACGAACGAACGCATTCCGAAGTTGGCTGCTTGATGCTAAAGAGAAACAAAACATTTGAATTAGTTATGTTGCATTGGTATTGTATTTTGGAACACTACAAAAATCATGACTCAGAAATGATTCGCACATTGGGTGCTCTCCTTTTGGAGAGCCCTGCTCTAAAGGCCGCACAGAAAGAGATCAGCAATAAGTGAGCAATTTATTTTTACCAACTAAAATACTATCAAAAACACAATCAACTGATGCTCGCCAACATGTTTGCAAGTGTGGCCACAACAGTTTCTAGCCTAACGTCGAGCAGCTCGATCGACATGTGAACACGACAGAATGCGACATCTAAGCTCTTTTGTGTTGTTAGCTGTAGTAGCTGTAGAGAGAGAGAGAGAGAGAGAGAGAGAGAGAGAGAAGAGAGAGAGAGAGAGAGCTTTTTGAGAGAGAGTCTTTGTGATTGGCAGAAGGCGGTACCTGATTTTTACTTCACTTACACTCAGAAGATTGCTCAGAGCTTGAAAATTGTCTAAATTTAAGAATTTCAAAAAAGTTCTTGAATCAAGAATTTTGTACTCTATTTAAGCAAATCCATACTCAACATACTATTGGTACCGCTATGGATCAATTCAAATAAGGAAATCCTGGATTTTTTTATGAGTGTACTGTATTGTTTGTGAATATATAGGGTGTTTTTTTTAGACGAGTGGTTTTCAATCTGGCAACACTGTTTTCGGCAGCTGTTTTTTTGGCAGCTGTCACTTGATTTATGTTCGGTTTGGTTTGCCATTTCATAATGAATAGACTTACTCAGGAACAACGTTTGCAAATCGTGCAAAATGGGTCCAAAATGAGGTGGCCACCGATCCCGATTTTCACAAGAAAATTTTGCTCAGCGATGAATCACACTTTTTGTTGAAGAAAAACTGTTTTTGAGAAGTATTATTATTATTGAAAGGGTATTATTATTATTAAACCAGACATAAAAAATTATATTGTTTGTCTTATAAAATTAGATGACCTGCTCTAATCCTGTGTGGAATAAATTTTAGTATTTTCCTGGGATTTAATCTTTCAAACTGCTCTTCACTAATGAAGTGGCTGCACATCATTTGAAGACTACTTCTTCCGCTTCGCATTCCACGAGAAAGTTTAGAGAGGTTTCTTCTTCAAAGTCGCAGAATCTGCATTCACTCATGTGTTTCTTTAATCGACAGTAGCTCGTTAGCTCTCCTGTCAGTTTACTTAGTTAATTCCTACCTAGTAGGTGCATGATTATTGACTTGCTCTGGTTGTAGTGTTTTCGCTTATCTTAATTATTGGTTCATTGTTTCTTTACCACATTCGATGCCTTGCGGATTTATTCTAATGCCACAGAGTAGCTCTGGGCCATTCATTGTATTTGCCGCGTATTAGCTAACTCATTGCTTTACATATTCTTATGTGCTGGTTCACACAACACTCCCTCTATTTTCTCTAAGCCATCATTCTTGCTGTCTTGTTGTCGTTTAATTACGTTTTTACTTATACTCAAGCGTGCCACAAATAGCTTCGCCAAAAAAAAAAAAATTGTTTTCGTGAGGAAAACTTTTTACAGTGCAGCCCAAAAATCATGTACAAGAAATTGTTCCACAATATTTTACAATTAATTATTGCATTAAGTTTTAAATTGTGTCGTATTCAGCAGATTCTATATTATTCCATTCTGGCTAAAAATGTATCTCAGTCATATTGTCATTAAGCTTTTAAACACGTCTTTAATGGTTTTTTTTATTTAAATAACAATACAGACTTCTTCAAAACAAATATTTATATATCCAAAGATATGTATCTTAAAATGAACATCTGCAGTAATAGCAACTGACAACATAAAGCAAGACCTTGAAAATGCGCGCGCGCACACGCACACACACACACACACACACACACACACACACACACACACACACACACACACACACACACACACACACACACACACACACACACACACACACACACACACACACACACACACACACACACACACACACACACACACACACACACACACACACACACACACACACACACACACACACACACACACACACACACACACACACACACACACACACACCACTATTTGTATGCATTATACTACTATATAAATATTTAGTTACAAATGTGAAAAGTTCCAAATTTTGTAACATACTTTTTGGGACTCAATTAAATTACGTGCGTAATTTAAACTTGAAATGGCATTGTTGGAATTAAATACATGCATATTAAGAGATCAAATGCTAAACTACAGGCATGAATGTCATTCAGGCAGTATATGTTTACATGTATATCCTTAGCAGTTAAACAAGCACGCTCAACACCTCAAAAGTATGCTAGACCTTTTGCTCGACCTAAGTAAATACACTTGCTATCTGAGACTATGCCAAATTGTGCCACAGGTAAAATTATATTATAAACAACACTTCAAACCAGACACGTGAAATGAATAAGATTTCCAAAACAAGTTTTCAACACAAATCAAGTAAAAAAAAGAGATAAATAAAATTGTATTTTTCTCTTTTTCTTAAAATATATTTAGTACATTCATATGCAGTTGTATACGAAGGCTGCTATTTATATTTCGGGAACTGGTAACACTAATGTCAAAAGCTAAAATCTGGCAAGACCAAAATTGACCAGTTTGACATTTTTTGGCATAAACGTACTAACAAAGTTTTGATGTACAATTGCTATTTCTTTTGTTTACAGTGAGTTAAGAAAAGCAATTTGGCTAAAAAATGGAAATTTAAAGAGAAGGTTTTCGTTGGATTATTTTTCACAACATTCGACGTGGATTATCTCAACAATAATAAAGCACCATCAAAAACCACAGTAAATCGCTGGTATAGTAAATTCAATCGTGGTCGTCGAAATTTGCTCGACCGTGTGGGTATCCAAGACGAGCCAAATCCAACAAAAGTTGTTCGTGGAAGAAGCACAGCAAAGCAAATAATCGCCTGTTTCTTCGGCCGAATGGGTCATGTGGGCACTGTTCCGCTTGAGCAACGTAGAACGGTCAATTCTGAGTGGTACACGATCATTTGTTTGCCGTCTTATGTTTTGGAGAAATTCGTAAAACCAACCGCCAAAGACGAATCATTCTCCATCATGACATTGCGAGCTCTCACACATCTCGTCAAACAAGTGCATTTTTGAGCAGTCCAAACATCGAATTAATGACTCATCCTCTGTACAGTCCTGATTTGGCACCCAATGACTTCTTCTTGTTCCCGAGTATCAAAGCGAAACTGTGTGGTCAACGATTTACGAGCGCCGAAGAAGCAGTTGAAGCGTTCAAAAACCACGTTTTGGTGGTGTCTCAAGAGGAATGGAGAAACTGCTATCACAAATGGTTTGAACGAATGCAAAAGTGTATTGATCATCAAGGGGAATATTTTGAAAAGCAATACAGCCATTTTCATTTAAAAATGTTTGTTATTATTTGCTATTCCCGAAATATAAATAGTACCCCTCGTATCACTGTGGACGGTAGTCCATGCAAGTGACAAAAGCCCTACTTAGTGTATTAAGTTTTTACTGTTAAGTCTGATTGAAAATTATTTGAAATGTATATTCAGAGAATATTAAAACGTACAAAATCGGAACACTCCACTATGAAATATTGGTAGTTTAAAATAACCACCACCAAGGGGGCATTGGGGCTCGTGGCGACCTATCAACCCAAATATGTTTTTATTATTTACTAGCGTACAGCTACAGCGGCGTGTTTTGCTACGTATCCTCTTGCATTACTATTATATATGGACAAGGGCTTAACCTATTTTTCCAGTGAATTTTATTATTGTATTTGCAGTGCCTTTTACACATGTACAAAATCTCATACATCTTACGTCTTCGGCATTCGCAGCTATGATCCCTTCGTTTTTATCTTATATGATATTGTGTCACCTGCTATTCTCAAGTGTACTTTTTTTTCCAAATGCTTTTTACATATTGAGATTCAACGCCGGAAATGCAATGACTGACAATTTGACCTGACTCTCAGCACTCAGGCGGTCAATTTTGCTGTCAATTCAACGCACAGCTTTCGCTCTGCGAGTACAACGACCTACATTTGAACGTGTAGGAGGCATAATAATCAATTTCCAGCGAAGTTGCAAACAGTGAAATAAGAATAAATCAAACAAATCGCACGAAGTGAACGCTAACGACTCAAGTGAGTGATAGAAAAAGACTAGTTTCAAATCGATTCGCTTCCATATATTCTTTGACCACAAATTTCACCCCTAAGCGGTCCATTTTCTCAAAACCGAGTATAAAAGCGATCGGATGAAAAAATTTACCCACATAACATTCGAATAACATAAAAAAAAGAAAACGCGCGAATTCGAATGCGACGTTGTATCATTTTATTTATATAGGTTCTTGGCACCGAAATTAGTCAAATGAGACCAAAATCAAGAAAATCGTTTCACTCGCTCAAAATCAATGAAGAAATTCCTTATATTTTTGGGGAGTTAATGAAACAGTTTGAATTTTAAGAGAATTTTGTTCTATAACTTTTCTCCAAATTTTAGAATTTGGTGGGATCAAAATTGTAAATTATCGTGTTTAAAATTGTTTTGTGGTCTTGTATCCTTTCATTTTCTTTCGCTGAATACTTCTAACAGCTCCTATATCAAATGTGACTGCTATTAGTTTGGATAATGATAATGCGCAATTAATATAACACCATATAAACTCGCCATCATGCATTCATTTACAGTTTTGAAAAACACTTCATCTGATGTCTGCTTCGATCACAATACTCACACTTTGTGTATTAATTATATTAGTTTGACAAGCTGTACCCTGGCAGACGTCGTTCTGCCTTTCCTCTTGCCTCTCCTTTCCCTGCCACTACTTCCCCCTGTCCCTACTTCTATAAATGTATGCTGCGAGAGAAAGAGATAAAACGCGTTTCTATATAGTTTGGCGTTGCCGGCATCAAACACAAAAAAAATTAATTTTTATATTATATATAGATATATTTATATATATATATTTCAATTAAATACAACTACAAATAAATATAACTCGTGCATATTTAATCGCTGTATCTCGCGCCTCACGCTTGAATTTACATTAGTGAGCTCCAACTCAAAACACTCTCTCGCTCTGACGCTCTTAATGTTCGGTTCGTATACGTGTTTGTGTGTTTGTGTGCGCAGCAAGTATTTTTTTATTTCTGCTTTGTGTTGCTTATATTGGTTCATAGTTCTTTAATTCTGTAATACGTTTTTGGCGTAGCTTGCTAAAGTGCTGCTGCGTTAATTCGTATAGCAGTAAGCAGTCAGAAATGCGCCCACAACAGTTTCGAGCCTAACGTCGAGCTGCTCGATCGACATGCTCTACAATGTGAATGGCCCTTTACAGTATAACAGAGATGGACAATGTTGGTTTCTCTATTCATCCAACTGAAACTAGAGGAAGCGATAGAAGCAAAAAACAATTTACCAAATTGAGAGCGCTGAGAGAGAAAGAGTGCTTTGTGAGAGAGCAAGTTTTTCTGATTGGCCTAGAATAATAATTGCTTAAGTTCAAACATGTTCGATAAAACAAAATAAATACAAAGCGTTTTTGTAGGGGAGCTATTCCTTCTATACACTTGTATTAAATCGCAGTAATTATTGAGCGCTAGTTGGTTGTATAATATTTCAAAGATTAATGGAATAGGAAGGGAGGAACTAACAAATGGATAGGTAGACAAAAGGACTAGGTTAGATCGACTCGTCTTGTCGCTGATCAACTATATACATACCTCTATATAGTTTGTGGAGTCTCCGATGTTTCCTTTCATTCGTTTTAAACATAATTACTAAATAATAATACAATTAACACTCTGTGTGAAGAGTAAAAATACAACAAATTTCGGCACAATATTGATATCAGAAGTTTTGGAAATTGCAAATAAGCTTTCATCACTTGGTTTTTTTACCACGTCAAGTGGTTTTTTATTCGATATAAATTTAAAAATAAATAAATATATGCTCACATGGATGTACATACTTGTGTATAGTACGAGTAGTAGTACGTTTAGTTTGAACGTTTTTGAATTTCCGAGATAAATGAATAGAATAAAACATGTGCATATACATGTACATGTATCTGTGCATTCATGCAATGTTATCTTTGTTGGCACTATGCTGCTATGTGGTATACTTTTAGGAGTGCATTTGCTATTACTGCAGGCTAAATAAATAGTGTCAAGGTTATTGCGTACTATTCGTACATATGAAATAGAGCATTATGTAAAATGTTTAATTATTTTTGCTTTGTGTATGCAGTGTGTTGTGGCTGCAGATGTTTTAGATTAAAGATTTTTATTTTATTTATACAAAACGCCTAAAACTAGGCAACACAAATTTCAATTTGCCAAAACAAAAGCCTTAGAACATAAATTTTATTTTTTTTTATTTATGCTTTAATACGAAATTTTGACTCATATTTTTTTTTTTTTTATATATTTATTATTGAAAAGCTTAAAAGTATGCAATAAATTTCTATGTCAAAATATGGAAAACATATATGCCACATTTATTTGATTTAAACGTATTTTCTGTGTGTATTTGTTTCTATGCGTTTTAAAGACAATTGTCTATTGCAATCCTTCGATTGTGGAAAGTAGTTGAAACTACGTTTTTTTTTTGCTGTTTGTTTGTTTGCCTATGTGTCAACATATATATTTCCAGCTGCAAATCCTTTATAAATCCACAGTGCTATTCGTATATGCCTTGTTGACTTTGGTAAAATTGTATGAGATAAATCTTTATTGCTTCATTTTCTTTAAGTTACTTTTATATTACAATTTTCTTGCTTGGTCGATTTCATTTATTGTATGGCATATTCACCCACTCATTTATTCATTTCTTCATTTCTTCAGGTCTTCAGGTCTTCAGGTCTTCAGTTCTTTGTTTTTTTTTTTGTATCTTGTATCTTTTTGTATACAAATGTATCTGCTTTCATATTGCCTGCCAAGTTTACAGTATGCTCGAGATAACGAAACCCGCATTGACGATGCCGCTATAGTACCGACAAACTATTGAGAATAAGTTTGAAAATAGTTGACAGAAAACTTTCGTTTACAGTATGCGCTAGAAGTGTACATATTGCTCTTTCAATTTCGTACGTGTGAGATTACTTTAAGTCGCTAAGACAGAAAATAATCCAAAGCTGTTATACTTCATTATCTTGAATGTCAATTTGTACGTTTATAGCGCGAAATTTACCTGTTCTTCTAAAACTTTATCACTGGAATTTGTAGAGAATCTGCTATCTGCTACATTGTATATTTCAATTTTTATTTTAATTGTGCTTTAAGCATATTGAAAGAAATAATCCAAAGACAAAAAATAGCAGTTGAAACTACACAATTATATGTCATGGCTAGTAGAACCAAATCATCAGATAATTCTGAAAAACCACCAAGCACTGTAACTCTATACAGGCAAAAATCCACGTCGGAGTTTGTTCGGGAAGTGTATGCTGTGAAGCATCTATACAGCCGATTTACCAATTATCGAAAATACATACACTGTAGATCCACAATTCCCCCCTTAAACCTGCCAATGAAGTTACAGTGTACGTTCACACCCCTCTCCATACACTGAAGAAGCTGATTTCTGGCGTTTATCATGACCTTTAACAGAATTTCTGTGGATATGTTGGCAATTTCTGCACGGATGTTGGTCTTCAGTTCTTGTAAGTTCCTTGGGCATTTGACATAAACGCGGAATTTCAAAAAAAAAAACATCACAAAAATATCGAACTGGTCCAAATCGGGAGCGGGCTGGCCACTCCAAATCGTACCTTATTGAGATGAGGCGCTCCGTTCCTTCAAAATAGCTTCAAAATAGCTTTCGTTCAAAATAGCTTTCGATGCTCTTGAAGTGTGAACCGTTGATCCGTGATGTTGGTACCAAATGTCTCTTAAGTTCAATTCATGAAGTAGTGGAAAAAAATATTTCTCCACACCACACTGTGACTTTAGGTGAATGCATTTCATTCAAATCTCGGGAATTGGTGTCAGTCCAGTAGCGCATATTCTGTTTGTTAATTTATCCATTCAAGTGAAAATACGCTTTATCGCTGAAAAAAAAACCATTTCCTCCTCTGGAACTTTTTCGAGAAGCGTCTCATTTGCGTTATTTCGAGAATTGAAATAGCATTCGGAACGTTACTGCACATTGACCAACTTGTTTGGATGGTAATGAAGAATTCGTACCACTGTACGGTCGGAGAGTCCAAGACGTGCAGACGCACGAGGGACTCCAATTCTTCGTCTTGTCAGACTCACGGTTTGTCTGAACGTATTGATCCATGTAACAATTGATTTCCGGTACGGCGCGCGATGGTGAATATGGTGGCCATTGTTGTGAAGAAATGTAGCTGGAAACGTTATCTTGTTGGCTTTATGGGATGGTGCCGAGTTTTGTTGAAACATCCAATGGTTTATACCGACTTGTTTACGCGTAACCAAGCTATTACGCGTAACCAAGGATTACGTTGAATTTTGACCTTCACCTTTCTAACAATTTCTGCCGATGTTGCTGTTTTTGTATCGTGTAATGATCCGATACATAAACATTTTGTTCACACTTACAGGACGTAGCTCATTAACAATGGCTGGTTACGATTTGCTAGCCAAATACAGAGCAATAGCACTGTTGCGTTTGAAATCCATTTCGATAACTTTTTTTAACTGCGATGTAAAAAGATATTGTATGTTTGCGTAGGCTTGTAAACCACATAACAGACTGACGCTTGACAAAACAAGAGCGAGCTGTCATTAGCCGTTTGATTACTACAGCAGCGTGAAGTTGGTAACTTTTCGAGCGCCGACCCGTGTAAATAGCTGCTGTGGTTATGGAAGCGTTGCACCACCTAATACATATATACTTTTATATAGCTATACCTAATCCTTACTCGGGAACCCGCCTATCTATTTGTGAAAACCAGTTGAAAGTTCCCGCAGTAGTTTTTCAGATTGGAGGTAACATTCAGATATGAAAAGAGGGCAGCTTCAATTTATAATTGTATAGATAGATAATTAACTAGTCAGTTAGTTCTTTTAGTACAGTTCTTGAATGTTGTAGTTCGACCAGTTTTATATTAATTAGCAATCAATGAAAACCAAGACTTCACATTACTTTTGTACAGTCAAAACAATTTAGTTTATCATTTGCTGCGGTTTGAATGAAATAAATCAATTATAAAAGCAAACAGTAATGAACTAGTTAATTACTTTAGTTAAAATATTCAATCAACTGAACTAGTTCAAAACTAAAAAATGTTGCTTTACTACTTTTTGCTCGGAATATTTAATTTTCACATATACTGTATATATAATTTATGTATACGATTATTATTCCGGACTTTGTTTTTATGCTATATCGATTTTGCTTCTTTACTATTATCGACTTCAGCTTAACTTTAATAACTAATTTGCGTATAGATATTTCTGCCAGTTTAATTTTACCATTCAATGCAGTCACACAGAGTTAGAAATATATTTAACAAAAATATCAACTATTTTTAATGTACTTTGTAAAAAGTTAGGAATTAACGAAGTTTGTCTTTATGTTGAGTATGTTTAATGCGAGTTGTCGTCAGATACTTTTGGATGCTGCATTGATTGAGTGCATTAAATATAAAAAGTTTATGCATAGTTGAGTTTCTGAAAAGTTATTTTGTAATAAAATTTCGAAATAAATTAAGAAAAATGTAGTAAATTTGAAATAAATATTTTAAAGCTTAAGTTTTAATAATATAAAGTTAAATAATGTAATGCAATGTTTATGTTTTTAGTATTTTGTTTACTAAAATTACAAACACAAAATTGCTTTTCTATATAAACACTTTCTGTATAACGTCTGACACAAATCCTTTGTCGAAAATTTTCCAAGAAATCTTGAAACTCAATTCTTAACTGCCTAAAAGTAACTAGCTATGCTAACTAAATAAATACAAATTGAGTTAATCCAGAATACATTCATTCAGCTTTAACAATATTTATTTTACTGCAATACATGAATACAGCTTTACTATACAATATTACAGACTACAGCTACTTTTCTATCACCCACTCCAATGCTAATCCCTACGGCTACCAGATTCGTTGCGTCTTAATACCGCACACGCATTTGCTACTTCTCATACATTTTGTGTTGCTTTAGATAAACATAATTACTCAACATGAAATAAAGTGTTTTGCCAATAAAATCGCACAATAATAAATGTTACTTAAAGCTGCGAGACGCGACAGTGTTGTGAGTTGTGCTGTTTCTATGTTAGAAAAAGATAGAAGTGGCTGCGAGTGCTGAAATGAGTGCGCACTGGCAACTTTGCTTGTAGCCCTTAGCGTTCTTAGCGCCAATTGTATTTTATTTGACGCTTTTGCTGCTTTTGCTGCTTTTCATTTTCCATTTTTTATTTCTTTCTTATGCTAGTATGATGCGTCTTTCTACGTTTTCATTTTCGTTTCTAATTTTTTCATGCAACATTTTCACGCACTAACACCGAAACAAAGCATGAGATACAATCCAAAGCGGAGATAAATTTTTTGTAACGCACTGCCGCCGAGAAAAATAACACAAAGACGTGTTATAAAATACGCGCGCCTGAAAGTATGTCGCTAAAAATATGCCAGCGGTTTTTTTTGTTTGTTTTATTCTTGTTTGGGTGTGGGGGTTATAGTACACCCCACAAAAATTCTTTTGTAAGTTCATCGCTGTTAAGTATCTGCTGCGCCAAATGCGGAAGTACGAAAATTCCATCTATTTGGGTTGCTTTTGTGTGTGTATGAGTTCACTCGCTTTGTCTGTCTGCACTTCCACCGCTCTCTTTCTCTTTCTCTCTCTTTGTACATACATACATACATATATCTTCTGTCGTTCTGTAGGTCCTTTGCTGTATTATATTCTGTTGTCTGTAGTCACCTACATACATATAGTTATAGTTAGTTTTAAAAAGTGAATTTCGTTTGAGTTTCTATTGTGCTCCATTTCCTGTTTGAATGACTTTGCTTGCTTGTTAGCGGAATGTTAACATTTTGGTTTCATATTCGAGGTTAAACCTCTTTATAGACATGTGTTTATGAAAATCTTTTAAATATATGTCTCGCACAGACAACCTTTTGGGTATATTCAAGTCTAAATATACGTTTCATGGGAACAACATTTCGAGGAGTTTTTCGCTAACTAAAATTTCGAGTGAATATTATTTTTTCAGCTGTACTTATTTACTTTTACTGTGAAGCGAAAAGCAGTGAATTGAAATTAGAAATTGAAAAATGTATACATTATTATTTGGAGTTAAATAAAATAAATTTTGTATAGAAATTCTGCTGAAATGATAGAAAGACCGCACACCGAAAGGAGCTTTGTTAGCACATAAAGCTAGAGTGGACGAGTTTTTGGAGTAGCTCACGTAGAGTTAAGCAAAGATAAGCCACCAAAACAAAATGTGATTGAACAACTGAAAATATGAAACGAAGTATGTAGGAGTTTGTGAAAAGTATAACAGATTTGGTTCTACCAAAGTACTTGACACATAATTGTTGTTTCCTTTTTCTTTCATTTTAAATCTTTAGTGTTCTTTGATTCCTTCTGTCTCTAATTTTTCAGGATCCCTGCTCGGGCGCCAATATAAATGAATTCTGATTGATTCAGATTTAAGGCTGGAATAGCTTAGCTTTGCAAAGCGCACTCCACAATACATTAACAGGCCCTGCGGAAAGAAAATTCACATTTTTTGAAATTATTCTTTTTTTATTGCATGAATTTTTCGAAGTTTTAAATTTCTTCTTATTGTTTCCTTTTTCATTCTTTTCAATTCGTCGTCTCTTCTTAAGCCCGGTACTCGCTTTGAGTCATAACTTTGAGTCATAACTTTCGTTCTTTTTTTTGTTATATAAATGCTATTTATAAAAGTTACTTACTTATTTACTTAGATGGCTCTACAACCGCCTACCAGTCAAGCCCGTACGTACAAAAACGAGCCATTTGGTGTAGTTTAATGCACGCCAGTTACTGGCAATCCGAAGCTTCTTCAGGTCACCATAGACCTGATCATGCCATCTTAAGCTGGGATGTCATCTCTGACGCCGTCCACCAATTAAGTTCAGATTTTCTTTAGCGCTGGAGCTTCGGAGCTCATCCGGTGAGGTGACCAGCGCAGTGCAGCCTCTGGAATTTTAAGCGCTGGACTATGTCAACTTCATCATAGTACAGCTCATACAGCTCGTGGTTCATACGGGTCCTAAATTCGACTCCAACTCTAAGGGGACTCCCGCATACTTTCAAAGACGCTTTATGTTGTCACGGTCCACGTTTCTGCGTTTGGCTGAAGTTGTTGTTGCTGGATATTTCTGTACCCAGATAGACAAAGTGAAAATCTACTTACTCACAGACCGTCCAAGATGCGCTGATGGTCTGCGAGTGGATACCAAGTACTTCGTCTTGTCCTCGTTCACCGCTAGCTCCATGAGACGTGACTGTTTCTCAATCTCCGAGAACGCCCTGCTAACTCGCCGTTCGTTTAGTTGTCACAAGACACCTGGTATTCTGTGACAGCAAAATTAATCATTGTAGGCAAAAATGTCTACAATTTCGAAGACTACCTCACAAATGGAGCTATGGAGCTTTTTCTCCTTTTATTTTGTTTCTAATAACACATGCCAACATGGTTTAGTTGTTATAAAACTGTGGGTCGTTTCCGAAGAATTTTCTGCGTAGAATCCGCATTCGTGGTCAGAATTGGCCCATCACGTCAGGATATCTGAGGTTGTGTACCCGAAAAACGGTGTTTTTTCCTACTTTTGAGGTTATTTACAGGGTTGTTGATAGTATCAAAACATACTATCTCAATTACTTCGATCTTTCGATATGTAATCAAGATAAGTTTTGGGCTCAACATATGGCTTGTAAATCATGTGTAGAATCATTAAGACATTGGAATAATTCCGAAAAATCTCGTGAATTACCAATGCCTTTCAAGACATCTGCAGTTTGACGTGAACCTGTTTGACAGTGAATGCTATGTGAAAAATTCTTCTAATATAAAATATCCAATTGTAGCAAGCGTAACAAAACCCGTTTCTTATGCATCCGGTGCTTTTCCCCCAACTCCTTTACTTTTTAAGAGAAATGTTAAAGAGCATACAGGGTGTGACGATACTGAAGATCAGGATTTTGAAGAAATTGCATCAACTTCTTCTTCTGATGCTCCTATTTTATTTGATCAGACTTCTCTGAATGATTTAGTCAGTGACTTATACTTGCCGAAAGTTAAGTCTGAGTTATTAGGTTCCAGACTTCAAGCAAAAAACCTTCTCGTTCCAGGAACTACTTTTACTTGGTAATCGGGAGAAGGGATTAGTTGAGTATTATTCTGCAAGTAAAACTATGTTTTCTGCAAATGACGTTAAGGGCTTAACTCAAAAGTTGGGACTACTTTATGATGTCGATCAATGGAGATTGTTTATTGATTCATCAAAGAGCAGCTTAAAAGCAGTTCTATTGCATAACTCAAATGAATACGCGTCTATACCTATTGCTCATTCCGATAATTTAAAAGAATCACTTGAAAATGTAAAAACTATTCTTGAAGCAATAAACTATGAACAACATAAATGGTAAGTATGTGGAGATTTAAAAATTGTTTCAATGCATCTTGGAGAACAATTGGATTTCACAAAATATTCGTGCTTTATATGTCTGTGGGAGCAGCAGAGCCAGTTAATATAAGCATTATGTTGTAAAGGTTTGGTCTCTCCGTAAAACTTTAAAAGCAGGAGACCCCACATTATTGCAGAATTATAATTATCAATACAACATAAATAACAAATTAAGCAGATATTTTACTGCCGATTGACTGCCAAATCTACATAAACTAAACTATATGGAACCACTCCGATTTAGTTTTCAGCATAAAAAAGGTATTATCATATCGGAACAATAAAAATAAAAATAGATTGGCATGGCTATTTTCAGTTAAATTTAAAATATTTCAGTTTAAAGTCAAATCATAAGTGTATATGAACCAAAGATTCAACCAGCCCATAAACCAAACCGTAGTTTTAGCTGAGCACCGAAGGCTGCTCTTGAACCCTTTCGGGTTGATCTTTAACCGTAGTACCGCAATTTTGATTATTGACGTATCCATTAAAAAGAATCGAAAGGTCGATCATCAAACCTTGTCAAATGTCACATAATTATGAACCGAATGATATTCAAGATGACCCGATGAAATTAAATTCTCAACATTAATTGAGCTAAAACTAATTGCGAATTATAAACGGTTTTGAGTCTTAATTGAATTTAAAATTAAATTAGTTTATTTATAAAGAAATAAGAACAAAGCTTTAAAGATAATTAATTATCGATGCATACTGCATGATTTGAATCACGAAACTGTTTCTGGACAAACAAAGGCATATCTTCAAGTTGACTTATTGTCCTTCAAATTGTAAGCTACGTCAAAATATAAGACAACATAAAACTCAACTTCGTTTTCATTCTATCTACTAAATCAGCAACAAATAAAATAAAATAAAAGTAGTTAAGCACCACAATGAAAGATTAACAACGCCGCACTAAAATAGTTTCACGAAATCTATTTCAGCTGTAATAAACTAAGTTTGTGTACAAATATACTCAAGCACATTTTAGATAACTCACAGATGATAGCAAAGGTATGAGGTATATATTACATTTATATATAGAATGTATCTACAAGAACCTATAAAGGATGTGTATCTACTGGTATACTGGTATATATAGTGTAGGTCGGAAAACCAAAATATTGTTTACGACAACAGCTTTTATTGTTATGATTATTATGCGACAGCATTTTCAATTCAATGCTTGACTGCCTGACTTACATTTTTCCAATCAAAGTAAATCGCTGGTGCAGATACAGATACTTGTACAAGTAGAGATACACGCAACAACATATATTGACAAACAAAAGAAATAACTCTTAACAAAATAAAAGTAGACGCCTTTTGATGCTGCTACCGAAAGAACAACAATCAATATAAGAGCTACAGAAAGTATAGTATAAAAATCGGCAATAAATTATGAAAAATGTAGCATCAAAAAAAAGCATCTCAAAAACAAAAGCTTATAAATATAAAGCATATTGAATACGCGCAGCCGATACACGCCGATCAACACAAATTGATATTGTCAAAAACAGTAGACGCGTCCAGAACTCAACGTAGAAAACATGTATAAAAAACGAGAAATATTTAAAATTTAGTGACACCGAAACTTTAATACCCTTCACATGCTAAAACTCTTGACTCTAGATAATGGTAACAAATAACGGGGAGATACAAAATGAATAGTGGGCATACCCGGCAATTTTCGACACACGTTGCCGTTAATACTTATGTATATACAAACATCTTTCAATTACAGAAAGTATTCAAGCCCAGATTTGATTGAGTCTTATAGAGAGATGTATGAGAGAAAACAAAACAAATGAGCTCTCTAAAAAAATTATTTCAGATCGCTATTGCTTTACACCTATAAGCTTGTTGTCCATCATGGGAGAAATTCGCTGTTTTGACTGTGGGTTATTGTCTCTAATTTGTTGTGATGGATTCATGTTTCATCCATGCTTACGAAACGGAGCAATTGGATGTCTCGTGCGAAATTTATTGCTTGTGGTCCAAGCTTCAACTTAGTCAGCCAATTGTAAAGAGTTTTAAACACTGCTATAGATGCGCTGTAAACCTCTCTCAATATAATAAAAGTGGTTTACTTCAATCGATTGTACAAATTTGTATTATATCAATCTAATTATGGAATTTTCTATTTAAAACGCCTAAATTTGTTTTATAAAAATTTGTCTTTTGAATTTAATTTTGAGTTTTAGATGTGACTCCCCGATGACTCATTCATTTGCAATCCAATAGAGAAGGTTGAACTTGCAGGTTGAACATGCATGTAGGTTGAACACCCCCCCAAATTTCGCATCAGTTTCGATGCCATTTTCGAAGTAAGTTGGATCAACGCATATGAGCCGTTAAACGTGTGTTGAGAGGCTTACTATGTTCAAACTACAAGCATCGAAAATATGCTTAGAAAATAAAATAGTTTCACATTACAGAACTTACATTCATATACAGGGTGTCTCAAAAGAAAGTTCACATTTGATTTGCTGATTGCGTGAACGCAACTATTCCGTGGGGCGCGGGGTGTATGTCAATCGGTATCCTAGCTTTTGGGAATTTAGTCGCCATGGAGCGTTTCTCGGGAGTGGACCGTGCATTGTGCGTACGTGAGTTTTACAAAAACGGTAATTCAGCGACTGTAGCGCGATAGAAAATGCTGCAGTATACGACATGTTCCTCATTTAAATGATGCGCCAAGCGCTCGACTCATTGGAAAATGGGTCGAGAAGTTTGAAGAGACCAGTTCAACGCTGGAAAAATCATAATCCGGGCGTCCAAGGTCTTCGAGAACGTTCGAAAACGTAAACAGTGTTACTCAGTCTGTGCGTGATAACCCGGACCTTTCGATTCGGAAGCGTACTGTTGCTTTAAACGTGTATAGATCATCATTGTTCCGAATTTTTAGCAACTTCAAATACGTCCAACAGGTCTCTACCACGAGTTAATGAAATTTTTCCTGGCAAATTGATCTCCAGTAGAGGTGACATAAATTGGCCTCCACGAAGTCCCGATTTAACCCCTATGGACTTTTTCCTGTGGGGTTACGTCAAATCTAAAGTTTACGGCAACAAATCGACTTCCCTGGCACAATTAAAAGAAAATATCCGTCACGAAATGGCAGCCATCACGGAGAATACCTGCCGAGCCGTCATAGGAAATTTTAGTGCTCGATTAAATGTATGCCGTGAACGCAACGGTTTACATTTGGACAATGCCATTTTTAAGAAATAAATTCCCAAAGTGTGTGTTTTAATATGTAATAAACATTTTTTCAATAGACTACTTACTTTATTTTTTATCGATTTTTTAAATGTGAACTTTCTTTTGAGACACTCTGTATATGGTATTCAGCTGGAGTTCAAGCTTAAAACAATATTTCCAAAACTGAGTAAACCATAACCAGTCCTGTGACGTTGTGTCTGGGCAAAGTCTGCATGACAAGCCCCACGTCCGACCAAATAGGCGTTTACATGTCCGTAGGGCCATTATTGCCCTGTGGAGGGTAGTTTTAAGATGCATGTTTCAATTTAGTATTTTGTTAAGGGGTTACTCCTAAGAACTTCACTTCATCGGACAATTTTAATACGATATTTTCCGAGTATCTTTTTTTCTGAGCATCAGTATATGAGCTCGATTAGTAGATCATCTATCACAAGAAAAAAGCAACAAATAAGTGGCGTGAGCATTCCCCTTGCTGACACTCTTTGATCTATGAATGATTGATCTATGATTCTTTGAGCTATGATTTAACAAAGCTTCAACCCAGACAATGGTGAGATTATCTATACTCCTCTGCGCAAGTGCGCAAGTGCTCGAGTAATAGCAAATTGATAACACGGGTATCAAAAGCATCTTCAAATTCAAGAAAAGCACCCAGCTTTCTTTCGCCTACCGTTGATTTACCCTACATATTGACGAATTGGTTTCTATGAGAGGGGAAAACAAAACTATGTACAATGCTTAGACTCGAACGATTGGCCATGACTAAATAGATTCGTCTGGTCGTTTGTATCAAAGCGTTGCTAACTTTCCGTCAAACTCATAAAACCCTTTTCACACTTTCTGTGAAGTGTATAAAGTATTGCATAAAAAATGGTAGACACAAAGAAATATTGATAAAAAAAAAACAACAAAAAATGACATAGTAGCATAAATTGTGCATACGCCAAATTAAATGACAGGCGCAACTGAAATAGCAGCAGCAGAGCATAAAGTGAACATAAATTATGTGCGGCAAATACAAAAGCCACAAGTGAATACAGTGAAAAAAATACAAAAGTATATATGTATCTTTGTAAGCCAATATAACAACGACAGAATAACAAAAAAACAAAAAAAAAAAGAACTCCGTAATCTACGTTTACGCGCCGAAAAATAGGCAACAACGAGTCCTTTGGCTTTAGCTGAAAAAAGCTACAATTAAACAGCATATGAACGAAGAACTGCCACTGACGCGTACAGAAAATTATATGCCTGCTAAGCAAAAGATAAAAACGTGACCGCGAAAGCCAACAAAAAAAGGCATCTATGGCATATTTTCATATAGTATAGTAGGTATATATAATTTTATTTTCCTGTTTCACCGAAGCTGTCGGCTTCAAGTGGTACAATAAATCAAGCCAAGTAAACAAACTATACAACAAATACTGAGAAATGCGGTAGAATTTGTTGGCTAAAAGTACAAAAGTTTCGGCAGCGTTGAAAACAATGGCTACGCGCCTAAAATCACACAACAAAAATTTGCAACTTTTAGTTTTAGTATTGACTGGCAACACGTTTAAAATAAATACACACACATACACAAACATACATACACACACATAGATATTGGCGAGCCGTAAAAATATTGCTCGAAATTGCCGCACTGATTGCTGTGCTTACATTTTGCTATATAGTTGTATGTACATGCCACACCTCATACGCCACAACGCCAAAAAGCATGCTACAAATTTTCCTTTTTTTGTTTGTTTGTTTTATTTTGTATTTTTGGCATGTTTTTGACTTGTCTTGCCACCTATTGACGACGTGTTTTGTGTTTTCTAGTAACGAATTTCCCCACCACATACAATATATGTATATATTTTTTGTTCTTAATGAAAAAGCGTAGAAAATCAGCGCTTACATTGTCAGCATATCAATACGTTGCAAATATTCCCCCAGAGTTTCCAGCTCCCCAATGTAAGAGTATACTGTCGGTAAAAATAAAAGAATCTCAAAAAATTATGCAGCACTGTATGAAATATATGTATTTTGTCTTCTTCGACAAGTCTGTGCGCAAAATATGGCGAAAGAATAAACGTTTTTTTTTTGGTTTTTTAAGACGTTTCCTCTTCAGCTTAAGCTATCTTGACATGTAATAGCAATGAGGCTGCAAAATTGTTTGCCATTATGTGGGGTGGTTCCTTTTTATTTAACATTATTTAACACGCACTACATCCCATCCTATTCCATCCCACTCCACTCCACTCCACTCCACTCCACTCCACTCAACTCAATATACTTACTATGAAGTCCTCTGGGTACAATATTAGTGGTGCTTTGGCTTTAAATTCGTTTTGTTTAAGAATTTTGTTAACGTTTCGATGTTAATATTTTTTTTCTTTTTTGAGCGTTAATATTTGCTAAATTTAGAAGTTTGCAGACAGTTCCTCCCAACGGTCTTCTTCTATTAGATTTTTTGCTAAGAAATTTGGGAGTCTAAAAAGTTTGTATATCTAATTTTAAAAATGTTCAATTAATACATATTTAGATAATTATTTGCGGAGTTTCTCCTTGCCATAATTGTACATTTTTATTGGGTGTACAAATTATAGTTCTGTCTTCAGTAAGATTCATAGTAAAAGCTGATTTCGGTAGTTTCAGAGAGGTTCGACATTTGGCAATACTTACTTACTTACTTAGGTGGCTCTATAACCGTCTATCCGTCAAGACCGCATGTAGGAAAGCGCACTATTCGGTGTAGTTTAGTGCGCGCCGGCGCCAGTCGCTGGCAATCCGGAGCTACTTCAGGTCCTCCGCAAATAATTATCTTGCCATCTTAAGCTCGGACGTCCTCTCTGACGCCGTCCACCAATCAAGTTCAGGTTTCCGTCGTAAACCTTTAGTGCTGGAGCTTCAGGGTTCATCCGGATGAGGAGACCCGCCCAGTGCAGCCGCTGGAATTTAATGCGCTGGACTGTGTCAACCTCATCATAAGGGGACCAAATATCCTACGAAGAATCTTTCTCGAACAATCGAAAGACGCTGTATCAGTTGATGTCAGTGTCCATGCTTCTGCGCTATACAGCAGGACCGGAATTATCAGTGTCTTATAGATTTTTATCTTCGTAGTTCGAGAGAGGGCTCTACTTCTAATTTGCTTGCTGAGCCCAAAGTAGCAGCGATTAGCAAGCGTGATTCTTCGTATGATCTCTCGGCTAATTTCTGTAATTTCTGTTCCCAGCTAGACGAAGCTTACTACAACATTGAAATTCTCCATACTCACGGACCGTCCAAGATGGTCTGCGAGTTGACACCAAGTACTTCGTCTTGTCCTCGTTCACCGCTAGGCCCATGAGATGTGACTGTTACTCAATCTCCGAGAACGCCCTGCTTACTCGCCGTTCGCTGATGCCTATGGTGTCTATGCCTTCCTTATGGGAGATCGTGCCCGATCGTTCTACGTATGGGCATTAACGTCGGATGTACTCCATCAGGAGATTAAAAAAGTCGCACGACAAAGCATCACCCTGCCTTAAACCTATCTTGGTATCAAATGGTTCGGAGAGGTTTTTTCCAACTCTGGCGACGCCTTGGGTGTGTGATAGCTTCATTATGCAAAGCCGAACGATCTTTGCTGGGATACTAAGTTCAGATAGGGCGTTGAAGAACTTCGTTCTTATTGGGGTGTCGAAAGCGGCATTATAGTCGACAAATAGGTGGTGTGAGTCTTTATTGTACTCGTGGGTCTTTTCCAGGATTTGGCGTAAAGTGAAAATTTAGTCATTGATCGACCTGTTTGGTCTGAAGCCGCACTGAAACTGGCCTGTCAGTGCATTTGTATATGGCTCCAGACGTTTACACAGTACGCGGGACAGAATTTTGTATCCTATTGAAAGGATACTTGTTGCCCGGTAGTTTGCGCAGACAGCGGGGCCTCCTTTCTTGAAGATAGGACAAAAAACACTGAGATTCCAATCGTTGGGTATGCATTCATCGGACCATATTTTGCATAAGAGTTGGTGCATACACCTTACCAACTCTTCGCCACCGGTCTTGAATAACTCAGCTGGCAACTCATCGGAGCCTGCTGCTTTGTTATTCTTCAGCTTTTTAATTACTGAGTCGACCTCGTTATAATCCGGTGGCTCTACAAGAGAGCCATCATCGATTGGTGGTTCTATGTACGCTTCTCTATCGGCGGTATTATTCTCTTCATCGCCCCCAAGTAGATTAGAGAAGTGACTTTTCCATAGTCTCAGTGATTCCTGTGCATCTGTAACCAGACTTCCATTATTATCCTTGCAGAAAGAAACTCGGGGCTTGAAACCTTCGGTCAGACGCTTGACCTTTTGATAAAACTTTCGAGATTCATTTCTTTGACATAACACCTCAACATCCTCAAGCTCACGCCTTTCTTGTTCCTTTTTTTTTGCGTCTGAAAAGGCGTTTCTCCTCTCTCCGTTTCTAACGATATCGCTCTCTAACAGCTCGCGTTGCTCCCGACTGCAGAGTTCGTTTGTAAGCAGCGTCTTTCTCTGCAGTAGCTTGGCGACACTCCACGTCATACCAAGGGCCGCCACAAGTCTGGTGTACGCAATGACCTCCTTGGTTACCGTATTCATGGAGTGGGAGATATGGCTCCACTGCTCACCTATATCTTCAGAAGCCGGAGAGGACTCCCGGAACAGTTGGGTGAGTCTAGCTGAAAAGGCTTCGGCGGTCTGTTGTGATTGCAGCATTCGACGTCTAGCTTTCGTTGAGTGTTAGAACCATGCTGAGCCTGGTGCGTACCGTGGCTGCCACAAGCTAGTGGTCCGAGTCGATGTTGGGACCTCGTACCGTTCGCACGTCCAACACGCTTGGTTGCGTGTCTGTTGATTGGGAGTTACACTTGCATCGCAGTGTAACTCCGTTTCTCTTGTATTCCTATAAATTGCCAGAACAGGGCTTGATATCAATTTGTTCTTAAGAATTAGGAAAGCATTCATACACTCTTTATTATAATCAAACTTAGAATTCTTTTTCAATAACTCATAAAGTGGGCGTGCTATAATTGAAAACGATTGAAGAAATTTCCCGAAATATGAGCATAATCCTATAAATGCATGTAGCTCTTTTTGATTTTTCGGACACGGATAATTTTTAATCGCCTCCACGTGACTATCTGAAGGTTGAATACCATTTTCTGAAATATTGTATCCTAAGTACTTTTTTTGTCGTATGCAAATTTACACTTGCTATATTTTATTTCAAAATTATTTTGAGCAATTACTGACAATACCCTGGCAACTAGGTCACACTTGTCTTCCAAAGTTTTTGATGCTATTAAAATGTCGTCCATATAAACCACAATTTCATTGTTTTCAATAAATTTTCTTAATAGTTTTGTTATAAAACGCTGAAAAATTGTTAGTCCGTTTTTCAATCCAAATGGCATTCGAAGAAATTCATATTGTCCATTCGGGACAACAAATGCCGTGTATTTTACAGAATCTTCTTCCATTTTTATCTGGTGAAATCCAGACTTAAGGTCTAAAACTGTGAACACCTTGTTTCCTTCTAAATATTCTAAACAATCTTCAATTAACGGAAGCGGATCATTATCTCTTACAATCATATTATTTAAATTCCTATAATCAATACACATTCTAGTTTCACCTGTCTTTTTCTTAACAAGAACAATTGGGGAAGCACATGGGGAGTCACTATGTCTTATTATATTTTTACTTAGCATATCTTCGATAATTCGTGCAACTTCACCTTTTTCTGCAAACGAAAGTCGTCTCGGTGAACAATATGTAGGAGAATCGGAAGTAAGTTTAATTTTAGCCCTATAATCACAATTCGCACTGTCCCTTACAGTGTTATTTTCATAAACCCTTCTTATAACTTGCTTATAAATTTCCCGAACTCTTGACGGAAGCTTAGGGTTTATATCAAACACGTCACTGTTATCCATAGGCCAAGTTTCACTTGGTTTTCCTTTTGTACATGAAGTTCGTCTAATACTGAGGTTTTTAAATACATTTTAATACAGAATTTGTGCAAAAAGTCCCTGCCTAACAAAAGTGTACACGGAAGTTGGTTATCTGGCAAACATTCAGAACAATATTTTTTGTTATCTTATCAAATTTAATTAACACATCAACTATTCTAACGAAAGTACAACATACTCCTTTAAAACAACTCTTTGGATGCGACCCATCCACTGATGTACTTTTCGGAACTAGTGATTGCCTGATGAAACTCTTTGGGCTACCTGTATCGAAGAGGGCATGCATACATTCAAAAGTAGGTTTTTTAAAATTATTTCCAAAAGCAACACTTACCACTTCGTTGTAATTTACTTCAGTTTCAAATGCTTCGTAAGTTTCCGCAGTCAAAACCCTCTGTGGACAATTCTTATAGACGTGATTAGTTTGACCGCACCTGAAGCACGAACCCTGGACCCTGCGCGGCATGTCACAATCCTTCGCCATGTGCCTCATATTTTGAACAATTGAAGCATCGGATAGGAACTGTTGTCGATTCCGGTCTACTCGCCGTACCATATGTTGACTGCAACTCACGAACTTGTACCGTCGGCACATTGATGAAGGCTGAAGTGTTGACTGAGGTACTGGCTGAATGTTTGTTTGCTGAGGTTGCGTAGGCTGAAGTTGCATAGGCCGAAGTTGCGTAAGCTGAGGTTGCATAGGCTGAAGTTGCATAGGCTGAAGTTGCGTAAATGAAGATGTCGACTGAAGTTGCGGCTGAATGTCAATTGGCTGCCTAGACGGAAGTGCGGCCTGAAGTTGCAATAGCTGAACTGGAGGTGGCTGAAGGTTTACCAATTGCATATTTGGTAGCCGAAGTTGCATAGGTTGAAGTTGATTCGCTGTTCTAAATACACACTTCTCAAGGGTCGGAAGCACTTTCTTAAGTTGTTTTATAGATACGATAATGCTGAAGAACATAATAGATGTTGTATTTGTCACATAAGACATCAACAATATATTCCAAAAGAAGGCTTTCACTTATTTCCGTATGTAAGGCAATTTCTTGCAATACACCTGTTGGGATATCGAAATGAGCAAGGTGTCTATGTTTGGAGGGAAATTACACGAAGTTATAAGTTTTCTAAACACAAATAACATTTTCATATTTTTCGAAATTCAAAAGTGTACGGACACACTGATATACTGATATACACCCGTATATACATATGAAGCATACGTTACTTACCGTATAAAATTTCAAGTAATAAATACATTTTTCAACCAAAAAACCAAAGTGGGTTTGTTTGGAAGCCATCCCTAAAAGTAGGCGTGGCAAAGTGCTCTATTTGCTTATGACCAAAGCATACCTCTACAATGAATTTTTGTAATAAATCTTTGGAAAGGTGTTCAAAATTAAAGAAATCAAATAATTTGTTTTGTTCCCTTTTAAATTATTGCTGTTTATGTTTAATTTTTTGTTATAATACTCTCTCCATTTAAACATTATATCAAAGCCACGCACACAAAAGTCAAATCTTAAGCTTATTCATGATTAATTGAATTATCACCAAACGTCATAAAACAGAAAAAAATAATAATAATAATGTTAGAAACAGAATGAGCATAGTAAATTTCGTGAAGTATTTAGCTGGACGGGGAAACCGCAAAGGATATGCTCATACATGCATAAATATAAAGCAGACAAAGACATTCAAATAAAAAGTATAAATATAAATACAATGGTGGTGCACCTTTTGTAACTTCCTTGAAACAAAAGTGAACTGAGGGCGCAGACAGAAAAAGGCACAAATAAAATATATTTTTATTACGCGCTTCGTTTAGCTCAGCCGTACGTACGTACTCGTATGCATATCAGTGCCGCCTAAGAGATTTTTATGTGCATTTTACGTTCCGGATTGGCGTGCTGTGTGAAAAACGCGGCAAAATTTTATGTGTGTGAGTGTGTGTTTATGTGTGAGAAACCGGAAGCACTGCAATGAAAAGAAAGAAAACGTTTTGTTTTGTAGGAAATATGTCTATGTGTGTGTGTGTGTGCGTGTGTGTGTGTGTGTGTGTGTGTGTGTGAGTGCACACAAAACATTAAACTTCAATGGCGGTTATAATTCTAGAAAACACAAATTGTACGTTGGCATTATAAAAACACCATTCAGAAACATGTACACACGCAGACGCACACGCAGTTGTCATATGAATGAATTTGGTTTAACATATATATATATTACGAAGTATTTATGCGAGATTTGTTAAAAAAAGTTTGACATTTAGCAAGCAGTTAAATAAAAGTGACCACGTTAAAACCCGTAAATAGCGACACAAACAAAATATGCTTTATGTAATTCTGCAAACTCTAGTTTAGATAATCTCTTCTGGTAATCCAAAATACTGACCATCTGTTATTACAATAACTAGAATAGGATCTACAGATGAAGTACTCTATTGAAAATACTTCATCTGGACTGCAGATGAAGTATTTTCAAATAGAGTGAATTATCAAAAGAAAAAAATCTTCTTAATCTTCTTATCGGTTGACTAATCGGCAAACCAATGCCAATAAATATACAAACACATACGGAACAAGCAATAAAAGTCAATGTGCCCAAATATATTATGCTCTACATAGTCTTATGGACGGACTACACAGAAGCGCAAAGCACACCTAACTTTGAACTAATAGATAAGTGCGAAAGCTTGTCAAAAGCTCTGGAATGGCTAAACGAAGTATAAAAACTATTATAAATAAATCACTATGCTTAAGCTATATACCACTTGGATAAAATGGGCGGTGCCACGGTCTCTACAGTATTTATCTGATTGGTATGAAATTCATAGAAAGTTTTACTATTGAAGAGTAGCAATTTCCTGGCTATACATTATTTCGAAAAAATAGATGGTGCCGCTCCCTTTCATATAAGAAAACAAGTAAGAAACATGCAGTTGAGTTTGTTCCCCTTTGAGATAAACTGTACCTTATACAATGTTATTTATTTAAACCGTAGATTTGTTTGCAAAACTAGTGATAAGTGATATTTCACGTCACTGTTATTTTTAACTGTTATCGAAAAACCGCAATTCTTTACACTGTTCTCATTAACAGAAAATTTCTCTTTAAGATGAAATTCTAGATGCTATTTAACATGATAAAACAAAATGGAGTGCTATGAGCTATTTAAATATCAGTAGCAGTTTAATACAACAGTTCTTAAAGAATATCAGCTTCGTGTGAGCTGCATCAGGAAATATATATACACAATTTATTATATATGAGTGAATGTAATAGTGCAAAGCGATTTATGAATGTAAGAGAAAGATAGACCGAAATGCAATCTCAGGTGTCAAGGTCTAGGAAAAAAGCATCAACATCAACTGGTCGTAACCAGAGGTCTAAAGGGCTCAATTGAGTCGGATGGGACGGGCAATTAAACAAATGAATTGTATCGTGCGGAGGAGCAATTAGTATTGCTCCATCCGGATCTTAAGTGTGCAAGTTTCGTCCTGGTGCTACGAGGGAGATGTTTTTCGGTCTCATTAATAGGTGGAGGTCTTCCACCTGATATAATATTGTCCCTATAAGAGCGTATAGCTTGTTCAGTTGCATCTTTATGCAATTGGGCCCTTCCAGAAGTATAGTCATACTCCTCTATGTTGCTATCAGTGATAAAGCGATTTATGCTCATCTTATATATGCTGATATCAGATCTTATTCGGGTAGGCGCTGATGTAGTGAGAGTGCCATGGTTCGGATGATCACTTCTCTACGCATCCAACAATAACTGCTTCGAAAGCAACTCATTATGTTGATGAACAGGCAGTATCATCGCTTCATTGTGCAAATTATTCTCATGGGTCATTTGCAGACAACCAGTGGCAGTCCTCAGCGCACTATTCTGACTTCTTTGCAGGCATTGCCATTGAGTCTTACTTAGGAAAGGGGTCCATACAGGAGCAGCATAATTTAGGACAGAACGTCCAATAGCTTTATAAGTTGTTATTATAGTCTCCTTGTCCTTACCCCAAGAAGATCCGGCAAGCGCTTTCAACACTTTGTTTCTCGACTTAAGACGATTATTTATCTTGGTGGCATGAGCCGAGAATCTAAGCAATGGGTCAAATGTAGTTCCCAATATTATCGGATACTGAACAGTAGGAACCCTTAGACCTCCAACAAAGACATCTAGTTCCATCCTCACCTCCTTAGTCCAGGAAGTGAAAATGGAGGCAGATGACTTATGAGTTGAAAGCCTAAGGTTGAGAGCATTGAAAAAATTTAATAAATTGTCCAAATAGATGTTAATTCTCTGCATAGGTCACTAGTTTTATATGGGGAGAGGGAAGGGGCATCTTTGCCAAATAAAGGTTAAAGAGAAGAGGAGAGAAACCCCACATGTTAACACCTATCTTTAAGTTACGATAACTCGAGTGGCTGTATCATGTATAAGAATAGCAGTAGTCGTTTTTACTGTTATCAAATTAGAGTAGTTTTGCTCATCTCTAATAGGAGCTCTACTCGGAGTATCAGTACCTATCTGGTATATTTTTTTATGATTGTCGTAAGATACACCACGAACGTTTCAAGCTTAATTAACCAAAAAAAAACGAAAACAATTTCATATAAAAACTCAAAAATGAGGGCTGGTTTCTACAAGGGCTGCCGCTTATACTGTGACTGGCATGTTCACTTGAAACACTTTAACCTTGAATGGAATAGAAGACTGTTTAAAATCGAATTTGAAGTCTCTTTGTCTCTTATGAAAAGCCTATCCGACAAACACAGATGTGGACATATCTATATCTAACCGACTTTTGATGTTCATCTAGAATATATATACTTTATATGATCTGCCACGTCTTCTTTTGGTTGTTACATACAATTGGTTCACGGTCTTTGTTGAGCTATTAGAAAAAAAGAAAAAATTCAAATTCGCCATATCTCAGAAACTACTCGATCGATCGACCGTTATAAAATGTTTACTCTCTGTTACTATCGATCAGAAAACGATTATAGGTAGTTAGAAAAAGGAGAAAAACTATTTTGGCATATCTAAGCAACTATTTGATGCGTATGGACAACATTTGGTACGGGCATTGGCAGATATAAGATCGTCTGAAAAATGAACACCATTGTATTTCAGCTAATTTCACATATACCTTCTGATCAAAATTGACTGGTTAATCCAATTTTCCATACACTTGTTATACGCCTCGGCCGGGATAGCCTTTAGTTTTAGAAAACTGAAAAAAAACACAGGGTGCCAAATCTGGTGAATACGGTGGTTGTGCCATGACTTTTGTTTCATGGTTGGCCAAAAACTCCGTCACAATCAAGCTGGAATGTGCAATGGAAAAGCAAAAAATTCAGGTCTTTTGGTACGAGTCTGGCGGCGACGCGTTTCATAGCCAAAACATCAGCCCAAATGTGTTGAGTCGATCCATAAGAGATTTTGAGTGTCTCTGCTAACTTTCTAATGCCAACACGACGATTTTCGAGCACAATTTTCAACACTTTTTCGATGTTTTTGCCGTTAACACAGGTGGATGGACGACCTGCATGAGGCAGGTTTTCTACGCTTTCACGACTCTCACCGAATGCTTTATGCCACTCAAATACTTGCGTTCTCGATAGAGTAGAGTCCTCATAAAACTTTTGTACCATTTTGAATGATTCCGTTGCCATGTTAAAAATAGCCATTAAGTTTGTAACTTAAGAAGAAGAATCGAACCGATTCGGTTTACCGGTTCGGCTTAAATCCACCAGTCCGTGTCAATTTTGGTATATAGAGTTAGTATAACACCAGTTCACAAAATCGAGTAATTTGTTCGCCCACCATATCATCTCACCAAAGTATCACCAAAGTATTTTAGTACACAAAACACTAACTCGCATTGAAAAATGAAAAATATGTGGAGCATTCGCTCATTTATGATTAATTTTCAAGCATCTTCAATACTCATAGATCAAATAATTGGTTTTTGTATAAAAAGTTTCTTAGAGACGAAAATAATTCAATACTTGAAATTCCACACCAACGACATCTTGTAGCAAAGCTGCAGTTTGACATCTTTTTGCTCAAGATTTAGGCTCTGAGGAGAGATAGATGAATTTGGCTCCATGGTTTTAATCACATCGTGGTTTTAATGCGTTCATATAGCACGCATCGCGAATATTTTCAAGAAAAATACTTTCCGCTCATACTTGTTACTGTAATATACGCCTTATCGCAGAACTGTGCATGGTATCATTGCGATGAACTTCACGATAGTAGCACTCTATTAAATTTGAATACCATATTTGTATGTATAAAAATAAAATTGTATACCATTTTGAACAAACCTCGCTTTTGTGTTTATACACAATGCACATTTATGCGCATTTGCATGTTAATAATAATCATAATACTTGAATATATACTAGCATAATAAATGCGCATACGTGAAAAAGTTGTTTAAACCACACAACAAATATGAAATATAATGAAATATTTGTCATTGCGTGCCTAAAAGCAGACTATAGTTTTTTTATTTACATATTTTCTAGCAACTAAAATAAAGTTTAATAAACGAAAACTTCTACTTCATACACACAAAATTTTAGACAATTTCTAGGCGCAAATTTAATGTTTATTAATGCGCTTTGGGGTTGGTGTCGCAGCTTAAGCTAAATTATTTGATTGCATACTTTGAGGCATGTAATTTGAATGCGTCTTAAGTTGTGAAAAGTTGCGCGTTTTGTGTTTCAAGCATGTTTTCTTTTTAGAAGAACTTTGTTGTATACTAATTTATAATTTGGAAACAATTTTAAGCGCAACACGCGCCACAAGATGCTGACCGCAAGACGCCAAGAAGTATGCAACATTTTCATTTACAATTAAAGTATTTTCAACGTAGCAAAATGAAGTGCTGCTGACAATTTAAGTGCTACCAACTACAATAATATACAATGCTAAAATACTTGGCAAAAGTAGGCGTTACATTTGAAATTGGAGAGGCGTTTATGGTTGCACAACAGACAAAACCGCTCAAATTAATAGTTGCGTTAGTGACAACGCCTTCAATGACTTTTATTTGCGCGCCATCAACGAGTTTTGTAGTCATTGCGCTAAATTTTGTTATATATTTTGCAGCATTTTAGGCGCACATACTGCTGCTGTTGTAAATTAAGCGCACATAGCCTAAAGGTATGCTACAAATACTAAAATAAAATAGAACACTTTGTTCAAATTTAAAGCTACAAAGAACGAGTTTGTGCTGCCTTTTGTTGTACGATTTTTTTTCTTCTGCTCATGCAGCTTGACCACTTACAGTAAATGCTGCTTCAAAAGAAAATATAGCATAATTTTAGGCATTATGGCTTTATTTTTTGCAGCATAAAGAAAATAAAGGGCTTTCGCTTGTTTTCTTCACATTTTTTTTCGGTCTCAATTTCGCTGCGCCTCACTTAAAAGCCAAGTTGTGGGCGTGTACGCCATTGTGGGCGGCATTGCCGTTTACCGTCGTTACTCGGCTTGGCTTGGCTTGGCGTGCAACCCCAGTCGGAAGTTATTATTTTATGACTTGCTATCGAAATCCTTTAAAACAGCAGCAACAATAACAACAACAACAAGATGAACCACAAGAAAAGTAACAACAAGGACAACATAGTCTACAAATGGCTTGGCTTTTTCGTTTGGTTTCCTGTCGCACTGTATGAACCTGCTGCTATTTTTCCGTTTAGTAGTGTCTTTTATTCATTCTCGAACTGGCCAATTTTAAGTTTTTCTTGTGTAATATTTATAATTTATGGAGGTTTTATAATTTTGTGCGTTATTTTTTGGAGCATACCTTTTTTCATGAGTTTCTTTTTTCTGCAAGTGGGTTTATTAAGTAAGTTGTTTCCGTTGCTTCAAAGGATTTCCCTTGAAATTGCATGGCATTTGAACAATGTCTCGCAGATATTGTCAATAACAATGTAGCTTGCTTTCTGGTATACTCGTATATATGGTATATGGTGTGGTAGGTCTTCCATTTTGCGTCCTTTGCTACTAACACACATTCTCATTAAATTATGCTGCTGCTGCTGCTGCTTACTTTTACATCTATTTATGTGCCAATGAATTTTATGCTGGAAAGTATGCAGCACGCCTTCAGCTGCTTGTGGCGCTTGGGAAATTGAATTTTCCAGCAGTTGAGGCGGCCAGCCTACATTTCCTTTTTGGTCAGTCAGTCAGTCAGTCAGTCAGTCGGTGAGTAAATTTTATTGCCCGTTAGACCTCATTTGGAGCATTTCGCATTGGAACATATATCTAACTGGCATTATTTTTGTCATAATCTTTCACGTATTTGTGCGTAGACGCCTAAAAGGCGACGCTTTGTTTTATGCTGACTTCTATCTTTGCCCCATATACATACTCTATGCGTATTTATCTGCGTTGTTGATTATTTAGTGTTTTCTTCATGCACGAGTTCAGGGACTCGCATTTATAAGGCATTGGCGTCGGTCGCCTTTTCTTCTTCCTTATTTGTGTGTGTGTGTGTTTTTTTTATGATTTACGCATTGTTTATTGTCAGTTTTTGTAAGAATTTATTTTATTGCAAAGCTTTAGGTGCTAAAGGCGGCATGAATATGACACGCGTTATGTGAATTTTATTGACTTCAATATGAATTTTTAATAGTTGGAATGGGTGTACTTTTCGTTTTAAATTCGTTATATATGAGCACATTATTTATTAGTATTCACATTCTATTTAATATGCGCACGTTTTGCACCTAATAATATGCTATTTTTTTTTTTAAATAATGGGTGAAAATAGTTTGTAATAGAAGAGAATACGTAATATTTGTTGGAACGAGTATTGTTTTAATATGCTTAAAGAAATATGTACATTCGAGTTGCTGATATTTGCTTGATTTTAGCTTAACATTATGAGATCAAAAAACTCTCAAAAAATGTTGTATACATGCGGTATAATTTGATACATTTATTGGCCAAGCGCAACTTAGCGTGCAAAGCTTGGCTTAAGAACAACGCATGAGCTGCCTTATTGCGTGGGATATGTAGACGGTAGCGAAATAAAACTTGCCGAAAAGCTCGAACTCAACCAAGAGAGATTTTCTTTTCACGGAATCATAAACAATATATTCCATAGAACTACAAAACGTTTATGATCACGAACTCCGCATAAGGAACGTGGTTGTTGGTAATCCGACGCCAGAATCTTCAAGCAATGCACGCTTTACAAAGAGCGATCATTTTACGGGCGAGCAATGGAATGCTGGCGACTCTGTTTGCCCCGTATCAGCCAGTCTAACCACGTAGTACTTTTGCTGGAGTTCCATTTTTTTTTTCAGTTCGAAAACGTTTTTTTTTTTTTGTTTTATTCCTCTCTAGGTGAAGTCTATCTTCTTAAATTTTTAGCTTTTCTTGCTCAAGCATGCAGTCTTCTCGGAGTTCAAACTTCTTGTTGTTCAAACAACTGTTGGATTGCAGTGTGTTGAGCTTACTTGCACTTGCGCAGTTTGGATGTGGAACGCTATTCCTGCAGTGCTTCAATGAATGTCACTGAAGTGAATATCGTTATGTTATTTTTCCGGCCGGGCTCCTACAAAAGCAATTCGTCAAAGTCCGTACCCGAGATGCCACACATATGTCATGCCGTGCCATTTCAGACTGCATTGACTTGACATCCTCGGCAAGTACTCCGTTCCAGTTTCTTCGACTGGATAAAAATGTCTGGCAAAAGTTTATGTGGAAGAAAATTTTTTAGATTTTATCTTGAATTTGTACCACATTTAATTTAACCGCTGATCAATTGTTTACAATTTTCCCTTACACCATGAACGGTTGTCACTCCATCGTCATCCTGAAGTCCAGCATCTGTGGAATGTAGACTGCTTTTATCCTTTGCATTCGCATGGAGTGGCATATTTTCGCAAACTCCACTTAGCTTTTTAGAAAAATCACAAAAAATTGGTATGCAGAACTATAAGTTAGAATTATGAAATTTTATAAGCTGCGAATTAAACAGAAATAAAGACTGTGAAATAAGATAAAACAATAAAATAACGAACAAACGAGAAAACTAAATAATAAATAAATATTTATTGTGCCGCTCACTTAACAAAGAATATGTAAAAACTACTTGCGAATTATAAGTGATATTAAGTAGAAATTTAAGTTATGCACCGTTTGCGTAAAGCAATAAAAAGTAGAAAAGCCCGGATTTGTGGCAAAACAATTCATGGTGTTCCCATCGCGATAATGCACCTGTTCACACATCGTTGTTCGTACGTTTTGTTTTTTTTTTTTTTTTTGGCCAAAAATAATACCTTAATGATACCACCGTTTACACCGGACTTGGCCCTCTGCTCTGTTTCCAAAATTGCAAAGACGAATGAGAGAACCATGTTTTGCCACGATTGAGGAGATAAAGAACGCATCGCTGGAAGAGCTTACGGCCATACCATAAAGCGCATATCAAAAGTTCTTCGATGATTGGAAAAACGCTGACATAAGTGAATTATATCTGAGGGGGATTTAGTTTGAAGGGGACAAAATAGATATTGATTAGAAAATAAATATTTCTCGATAAAAACAAATTTGAACGTTTTTCTTAAACAAATCCAAAATTAAGCGATGAGTTTGTATGATGACTACCTCTGCAAGAAGGCACGTGTGACACGCCCTTTAATATGTACTAGAAAGCTTTTCAGTCGACATAATCGATCTGTATTTGGCAGTATCAGCAGGCTGTAGTACTTTTTCATTGCGACAAATATCAGCACCATGTTGCAAAATAAGTTAAAACCAACTTGGAAACGTTCACATATGGAAAGTTCTACCTCACAAGTTTTATTAAAGAGACATTTCTACTTAATATATGAGTACATAAAACAAGCGCCAATACCAAAAATCTTTTGAACGCAGAAAAATTAATGGATTGAATGCAAATACAATAATTTGTATATAATTCACAATGCGAAAGAGAGCTAGAGAGAGAGAGAGAGAAGAGAGAGAGAGAGTGAGTGAGCGAGAGAGAAAGAGAGATAAACACAAGATGTGTGAGTATTATCGACATATCATATAAATATCCAAGTGCAAATCATTCACACACTTTTTAACTCTCTTAAACACAACGTATTCGCTTGATTTTTTTTGTTGCCAAGAATGTGAAGAGGAGCATGGAAGAATGTATTTTTTTCCTAAAGTATTGCATCTAAGATCTCTCTCTCTCTCTCCTCTCTCTCTCTCTCTCTCTCTCTCTCTCTCTCTCTCTCTCTCTCTCAACGCTCTCAATATGTTAAATTGTTTTTGTTTCTATCGTTTCCTTTGGTTTCTCTTGGAAGAATAGAGAAAAAAATATTGTGTATCTCTGACATGCTCTAAAGGGCGATTCACATTGTAGAGCATGTCGATCGAGCAGCTCGACGTTAGGCTCGAAACTGTTATGAGCGCACTTTGAAATATGTTGACGAGCATCAGTTGAGTGTGTTTTTGATAGTGTTTTTGTTCGTAAAAGTTTATAAGAAGAGAAATCAAACAAATATTTAAAACAATAAAGAGAAAGAATTGATAGTACACCAACAAAAATTCTTGTATAATTATTGCAAATGAATTGCTTACATTTTGCCGCTCTCCTTCTGGGCGGCTCTTAGAACAGTGATGTCCAAAAGTAGAGTACACAAAGTGTGAATGTATGTGTTTGCTTCACACTGCGCTATTTTTTATGCGAATCTTTATGAGCCATAATTTGTACAGTGTGGCAAATAACAACACCAATGCAACTTAACTAATACACATTTAGGTTTCGCTTTACCATCAAGCAGTCGACTTCAGCATGCGTTCATTTGTATGTATGTGAAAGCACGAAGGTGTTCATCCCGTCACATATTAATTTTACTGATCCTGTGTAGCGACCACCAATTTGAAGTCACCATACAGAATTTCAAGTTGATAATGATTTTAAAAAGACTGATTTCCATATGAAAACCTTAAAATGGGAGAAGCTTCCAGTATAGAAGACGAGCTGCGACCATTTAGCCAAACGTTAATCATAGATTGATACAATGCTGTAATAAAATGGTAAACGAATCAATGATAAAAAAGAACAAGGAAATTGTTTGTGTAAATTTTTGCTGGTTGATGCAAAGAGCTGTGTGTGCAAAAAAAAAAAAAAAAAAAAATTAAATAAATAAACGAGTTACATTCAATATTGAAAAATGTTTTTCATTTGAGTTGTTGGTATATCATATCTGTTTGCATTACTGATTTGACGAACCATACTTTTCTATTAAATTATTTGAAAATTGCTACATCACAGAATGCTTTTAACGCTAAATTAAACAAAAAGAAAAAAAAAAAAATCTGCCAAGCAAATACAGCATGCTTTTAGGCGCGGTCGCATGACTAAATTGCCAACTCGAGTACAAACTGAAAACTGACAAGAAAAAAACCATTCCATGTTCATGACTCGCTCTTTTTCTCTTTTAATTTCACATTTATTTAAGTTTAGCTATCTGAAAAGAAACAAATATTCCGAAGAAATTCAAGCTCAATTACAAAAAATGCAAATAGCAGCAAGAAAATGTTGTCTACTTTTCGGCGCAATGCTGTATTGCTGTATTGCTGAATTGTTTAACTTGTTTCTGCTTATGCGACGACTACTTTGAACGCTACTTGGCTATTGTTTGCAAATGAGTTCTGTTCACAGATCCTCGCATCATAGTGTTTCGTACTTCGTCCTTTTCTTCATTCGTTTCATGTACGTTCATTCATCGTCTACTTTTGCAGACCGTATATACTATATTACGAAACAGAAAAGAAGTGGGCAAGTTATTTCCGTTTGTCGGGCGCATAATCTACGTCATTTCCGTTTTAAATTATTTACATAGGAAACAGTGCAGACGCTAAACGATACGGAGCGACTAGTAGTAAATACCTCTATAGCGCAGGATATCATAGCATTTTACATACTATATAATACATACATAAGTCCTCGCTTGGTCGGCTGCTTTCAATTGTTTGCTGAAATGTTATTATTTTTTGTTCTGTTGGATTTTTCCCATCATTTTTTATTCGTGTGTTTTTTTCTTAGTTTTTTCTTCTTTCGCTGCCGTTGTTGTTGCCGTTGTGGCTGCCGCTTATAGTTGTAAGATTATCTTTTGATTTCTTTGTTATGTTTTTGTTGCAGATTTTTAGGCGCACAAGCGTTTTTTAAGTGGCTGTGGTTGGTTTGGTCGTTTGTTTTTGCGCCGTTTACATTTATTTTATTTGAATTTCTTTATTTCGTTGGCAATCGTATTTTATACGTTAGCCCTTTTTTGTTTGCTGCAGCGACTCAGGCTTTTGTTTTAATTGAATTTCACGCTTGTATGCGCAAAAGTATGCAGTCATATTTTTATGCATATGAAATTTTTATCTGCAAAATGCTGATTGAAGATTGGCCATATTTTGGTACTACGAGGATTTTTTTTCCTTTGTTTCGGTAGGGAGTGCAAGTGTATGGATATCATGCTAAATATGCTGGTAATAATCCATTTTAAGCTGTTATTTTTTTTATTTTTTTTCTGTACATCTCGATACATCATCGCGATGCGACTAGGCATTGCAGTTTTAAGATTTTAGAATGTATCAAAACTAAGAAAATAATTTTCGCTCTTCCCAAAAAAATTATTGAATTCTCTTCGTTAGACCGAGTTGGGTATTTGATATTGGTTTTAGAAGATTGAAAAACTTTATTTATGTTTTGTGACAGTATCTTTTATTGTTTCCGAGATCTCTACATTCATACAAACTGACGTGGCTTTATCAGCTCCGCATTCGATTCTGTTTAAATGGAAAATAAGCAATAATATATTTATATAAAAATCGTTTAAAATCTTTTCACGGTAGATTTGCTAGTTTATCTGTACACCCTGATCAATGAAAACGAATGGTGAGGAACGACCCAAACCATCACTGACGCAGGAGCTTGCTTTCGCTTTGTCGTGGATTACCTTGAATACTAGCTTTCACCTTTCTAACCGTTTCTGCCGATGTTGCTGTTTTTTGGATGTCCACCTCCATGGCGTTTTTTGATGCTACCAGTATCATTGTAACGTGTAGTGGTCCGATACATAAACATTTTGTTCACACTTACAGGACGTAGCTCATTAACAATGGCTGGTTACGATTTGCTAGCCAAAAACAGAGCAATGCGTTTCAATTCCATTTCGATAACTTTTTTTAACTGCGACGTAAAACGATCTGCTTCCGTAGGCACTTCGAGCGCCGACCCCTGGGTATACATTTCTGATTATCGTTGTATCCGACGTGCGTTGTTACGCCACACATGGTTTTTGTCTGATATGATGACGTGGCACCATTTATTTCCAGTATTCTTTACATATACTTATATCGAATCACATCGCCAAATAATAATTTTGTAATCATTTCGTACTGTTCATGCTAATTTTTCTCATAGTAGACTTTATAATGTGCCCAAATTTGGTTTCTATCCTACTAATATTATAGATTAGATTTTTTGTATGGATGTGAGGATATTTGTTACTCTTTAACTCAAAAAATACTGAATGGATTTTAATGAAACTTTACAATAGCTCATATATCAGAATAACACATAGGCTATAATTTATGAAGATATTGGTTAATTAGAAGCTACTTTTGTGGTTAGATACACTTACAACAAGTTATTTCATTTCTATTTAAATTTTTATTAAATTATTTAAATAGTTAGGCATTTGATTATTTGTTAAAGGGGGAAAAAAAATTAAATTAAATTATTAAATTTCTTTGCTTATTCCTCAAGTTTTTCCAAATCTGCCACATAATATACAAGACGAAAAATGGTTGTGTGAAAGAACCATACTGGCACCAAAAATGATATTGTTATATAATATAAGTGTATAACTCCATCGACACAGTCATGTCATCCGATGACACTACGGGCGATCCCGTGGAGTTCCTAAACTCTTTGGATTTATCCGGGGTGCCATCCCATAGGTTGGAATTAAAGGCAAGATTATGCAACGGTACACGGTTGCGAGTCAGCGAACGAGGAAGGAATACTGTGAAGGCCACAATCTTAACTGGCGAAGCCAAGGGAGACAATGTGCTTATACCACGCATCCCAATCATACCTAATAACTTACCATTTAATTTTAGGCGCCTGAACAACCCATTAAAAGTTGCATTTTCAATGACTGTCAACAAATCACAGGGTCAATTTATTTTACACTTGTCCCCAAGAGGGACAAGGGTAAAATAAGTTTGTGCCAATGTAAATAGCAGGCAGAAGGAAGTGTGGTACACCTCATAAAGTATATATATTCTTGATCAGCATCAGAAGATAAGTCTGTCTATGCGCTTGTATAAACAAAAGATCTCAGAGACAATAACCGCATAAGGATATTTAAATTTTCTTTTATCCATAAGCAGATAGAGAAGATTCTTATGTGAAAATTTTGCAAAGGTTTCAATCGAAGCACCAGAGTAGGTTCGTTGGTGCCTCATAATACTTCCGAAACTCGGTTATCTATTGTGACGTAATCATTCCAACTATCAAGGACACTTAGATTCTTATGCCAACCTATATACGGTAAATCTGAAAGAGAACAGCCTACACATGTGGAGTCTTCAAGGCCTCCAGCCTGAATCTCTGCTTCAAAAGCCCAGAGTAGTGGTTTCAGATTCTGATTCTTTTTAATACAAACATTACTTAAATGTAAAGTAATTGGAGTAATTTAGATTTGAAAAAAAACTTCCACAATTTTACACATTCGATTTGGAAGGGATACTTACAAACTGGACAAATAATTTAGCCGAATCGAAATTAAAGCTAATTCAATATCTTGGGTTAGTTCGCCAATACTCGATTATTTATGTCCTGTTCCATTTACTTGATGTGTCAACCCTACCCAAACATTTTAGATGATATTTAAATACGGTGAGTGGGGCGGCCATCATAATAGCTCCACATTTCTGGCTCTCTATATACATTTTAACAACCTGAGCTGTATTATATTGATATATTATATTGATAAACTATTATATTGATAATTATATTATTATAATTATTATATTATATTGATAAATCCACGCAGAAGTCCGAAAAAGATATATTAATATGGAGAGAGGCCTTTCAAATTAAATTATTTTTCGTCCAGAAGACCACGCGATCCCACTCCGAAGTACAGGTCACCTGTGCGCGACAAAAAAGTGAGGAGTTTCGTTTTTTGAAACTGGTTAAGGGGTGGCTTCTACTTGATTTGTAGTCTTTTTATATGCTTAGCATTCGAAATAACATGATGCTTAGTTGTGAGACTCGATACTCTGATTTTTTGCGAAAGTGTCTGTAGAATTTGAGATTTTTCTTAATATAAATAGCCTTTCCGGATGTGCCGCATGCACATTGTGCATGCGGCATTTCATGTTTCTTTTCCATATATAGACTCATTACTTAAAAATATGAATATAGCGTGTCGGCTCTTAGCTTCATTACCAATATACACCAGCGTCCTTGTAAGCTTTGATTTGTCCTTTAATCTCCTTGATACGGAGTCTCCACGACCCATTTTACATTACTTTTATAATTAAATAGTCTAAATTAACCAAAAAAAAGTTCGATCGTTGAAAAATATGAGTCCACGTGCTAAAGATAACACGCTCAAACTAAATGCATGTTCTATTCAAGTGACCAAAAATAATATCTTAATTTCCACGAATTTTAACATAACCCTTCTACAGAACTTGCAACTTGTCACAGAGACAGATAAGAATAGTTGCACAAAGAAAACGTAGAAAAATACCGTTATTTTATCATACCGCTCTCGAGTTATGATCAATTTCAAAACTAGTGAACAGGGTGTCCTATTCAAGTAGCGAGTAGTGTATATGACTTCAGGCGGAAATACTTGTAATATATTAAATTATATGAGAAATATGGCGCGCTTTGGTGGTCACTAGAAGCAAGTCTAAATTAAGTTAATTAAAAATTATATAAAAGCTTATTTCTGTAGAATAACTCCAAAAGAGAATGAAGCGTTTTTATGGAAGCTTTATTATTCGTATATCATTTTTATATGCGATCAGCTAATGTGTTTTCAGAATTCCAAGTCTTCTCTATACAAAAATTCAGATTGATTTATGAGAATAATATAAAAAAATTTTAAACACAAATCATTTAAAGCAAACAACAGCTGCCGCATAAATTTAGGCATCTGTCAATAGGAACATTTTTTTTTTAAATCGTAATTTATAAAATGAAATTTTTTAAATTATTAAGGCTCGTAAAAAACAGCAAGTAAACATAAATCGTTTCGATAATAATTATAATGCATAATGTGCAAATTATTGAAAACATGCCACAGAATGAATTTAATTATCACGCTTATCTCTCCAACAATATAAAAACTTATTAACAGATGAGTTATTTGGAACATGTAAGCCGTGTTATTGTGCGCAGAACTATTTAATAAATAACATTAAATAAAAAATAAATAAAAAAATTTACAAATAACAAGAAAAAAATGTTAACTTCGGTGGAAGCGAAGCTTTAGTACCATACACAAGAAGTTGCAAGCTGTGAGCTTAGTAGGTGAAAGGAAATGAAATTGTTGTAAAATGTAACAATCTAAATGTTGGATGTAACTTTGTTGGGGTCTACTCCTAAATGTGGGCGTGAAAGGTCTAGCACGATTTTGTTTGAAATGTAAAAGTTTTTTATGACAAAATGCCAAAAGTGGGTGGTGGCAAAAGTGGGTGGTGGCAAAAATGGATGGTGGCAAAAGTGGATGGGTTCTTTATATGTGGACTACACACAATAGGGTGGATCACACCCATTGATATGTATATGAAGAATCTCTTTATAAAAAGCCAACATGTTCATACAAAAAGTCTAAAGTAGGACAGTGCTTTGTATGAAGGCTACCTCAAAAAGTGGGCGTGGCATCAATGCAGTATAGCGGCCGATTGCAACATGCAGATGGGCAAGCAGATAGGCGGACATAAAGGCGGACATAGCTAAAACGTTGCGTCTCGTCGACCTGATAAAGAATATGTCAGCTTTTATGCGTGACAAACTTTCTGACAAATTGATATGACCATTTCAAACTATGTGTAAATGCTATATAAAAAAAAAAAAAATACTTATTTTACACACACATTTTGTGTTTTTTATATGCTTAATGAAATTAAATATCTTCACATAGTTTAATGCGTACAAAGTGCGCCCGTAAGTATGCCACAAAAATTTAAACGACAAAAAATGTCAATTATAAACGCGTTGACAAAACACAGGCAAAACATAGGTGGATCGAAAGGGGAACACTGGGCAACGTTACCACACCCCAGTTTTGTGCACAGTATAAAAAAAAATGTAGTGCTTCATTTTCATAAAATACCCCCCTAGAACATTATTGATTCGCCCCTGCACACGCATACACATACATATGCATAACTTAATTAATAATTTATTTAAATTGCTGCATTGTTTAAATTTTTTTTTTTTTTGTTTATCATTTTAATTGTTTAACTATAATTAATATTTGACGTGTGCGCGTGTATTGCATACTTTGTGGCGCAGTTGGCGATAATTCGCTAATGTTTTATTATTCGAATACGTTCATTAATCAAGCGGTTAGATTAAATATAGCTAAAATTTAACTCTTTGTCAATTTGTGTGTTTTGCTGATATTGATTGATAGTAAAAATCTGTAGTTAACATATTTTAGTGCCTACTTTTTGGCAGTTTTGATATATTTACTATGCTAACTAAATTTTACAAAACTGGTAAATCTTACGAAGCGTAGTTTCTGGGGTGGTTTTGCAAATTCATTTCTTTTAATACAGGTTGTCTCAAAAGAAAGTTCACATTTGATTTGTTGATTGCGTGAACGCAATTATTCCGTGGGGCGCGTGTTTCCTATTTCAATCTGTAGCCTAGGTTTTGGGAATTTAGTCACTATGGAGCGTTTCTCCAGAGCGGACCGTGCGTTGTGAGTACGTGAGTTTTACAAAAACGGTAATTCAACGACTGTAGCGCGTAGAAAATGCTGCAGTCTCCGACATGTTTCTCATTTAAATGATGCGCCAAGCGCTCGACTCATTGGAAAATGGGTCGAGAAGTTTGAAGAGACCAGTTCAACGCTGGAAAAATCAAAATCCGGGCGTCCAAGGTCTTCGAGAACGTTCGAAAACGTAGACAGTGTTACTCAGTCTGTTCGTGATAACCCGGACCTTTCGATTCGGATGCGTACTGTTGCTTTAAACGTGCATAGATCATCATTGTTCCGCATTTTACACAACGATTTAAAGCTGCACCCCTACAAAATTCAGTGGGTGCAAGAATTAAAGCCTCAGGATGCTGGCAAATTGATCTCCAGGACATAAATTGGCCTCCACGAAGTCCCGATTTAACTGCTATGCACTTTTTCCTGTGGGGTTACGTCAAATCTAAGGTTTACGGCCACAAACCGACTTCCCTGGCACAATTAAATGAAAATATCCGTCTCGAAATGGAAGCCATCGAGAATACCTGCCGAGCCGTCGTAGGAAATTTTAGTGCTCGATTGAATGAATGCCGTGAACGCAACGGTTTACATTTGGGAATTTATTTCTTAAAAATGATATAGTCCTAAGTGTGTATTTTAATATGTAATAAACATTTTTTCAATAAACTGCGATTTTTTAAATGTGAACTTTTTTTGAGACACCCTGTATATATTCTTTCTTAACAGCTTTCTGTTGCATAGTTTAAGGATTATCTTGCATAACATAACTTATTTACATTTAAAAACTTGTAAACTACAACTTATTTAATATTTTTTCTTTCCAACATGCTCCCCTAATCCTGTTCGTTCGAAGTGCAACCAATTCTAAGCATTGTTATTTAAGTCAAACATAAATATATACATATGCTCCTAATATTCGCTCATCAAAATTAAGTCACACTCACACACAAACAGATTCAGAGGCAAAAATGGCTTTTAGTAAACCAAAAAAAAAAAAAAAAAAGACATCCAATTATACAATATAAAAACATAAACCGCACGAAGGACAAAAAAGAAAAGAAAAGTTAAATAAAATAACGGGAAATTATAGCTGAAAATCCTAGTGAAAATCCTTATGAAATCAACATGTGTCTCAGCAGCTGTTGGCGTAGCGCTTTTTCATTCGCATAGTATAGTCTACTTTGCGGCGCTAAGCTGTGAAATAAAATTGAGTATAAAAATCAAAAAAATAAAAATACAAATAAGGGAAAAAAATGTTATTTAATAAATATACAAACACATGAGAGACACAGTACTAGAAACAGCCATGACGTTAATACTTCTAATAGTCACATATTTTCTCTCATTCACTCTTCATGTCCATCTCTTTCACTCTTTCTATTTTTATTATCGTTTCAGCTTTGAATCCATAGATGTGGTTGTTATATTTAATTCTTTTCCATACTTTTTTATATCTATATTTTTATACGCTTTCTACTTTTTAAAGAGAAAGGCTCTATGTATGCTTCAAACAGTTTGTGACATGGTGACAATGTAAGGAATATCTTGAAGTATGGATAATGACCAAATTTGCAATTTTATTAATTAACTAGATGATCCCCGCGACGTTGTACGCGGCCCTTCCTTGTCCTCTGCCACTCCTACCCCCTGCCACTCCATCCTTTGCGCGAAGTTGAAAGAAATACAAAGTTGCTATTGGACACATTTGTTTTTTCTGCATTATTGAAGTCAAACTTCTTTTGGCACGGTGTGAATTGGATTTTTTGAAACGAAAAGTGTAACGAAAAAGAGACAACTATAAATGTATGCTGCGAGAGAAAGAGATAAAACGCGTTTCTATATAGTTTCCCTATACTTTGTCTCCTCTTTGTGCTATGGTTCGTACGTCCACACACTCTCGTCATATACGATCTTTTTGTTGTTGTTGTTGTTGTTGTACTTGTGGCTGCTGTTGCTGTAGCTGTTGTTGTTATTGTGTTTGATGCCGGCAACGCCAAAGAAGAGAGAGAGAGAGAGAGAGAGAGAGAGTATGCAGCTTAGTCAGTAGCAAACGCGCATGGTAGAATATACACATATTTACATACAAATATATGTATATATAAAAAATTAGAAAAATTAATAAAAATAAATCAAATTTCTAAAATAAAAGTAGCCTAAGCTACTCCTTATAACATCAGCTATCTGCCAAAGAAATCCCGGCCCAAAGAAATCCAGCCGTTTCAGAGATTAGCCGGAACAAACAGACAGACAGACAGACAGGCAAAATTTGTAAAAAAATTTATTTTGGTATATGTACCGAATGCATTTAGTAAAAAGCGTTTATTTTAATATTACAAACAGACACTCTAATTTTATTTATCTGTATAGATTTAAATACTTTATTTTACGGGGACAAGAAGCAAGTTAGCTCCACTATCTTTCTAAATGTAGTGTAGGCATTCCATATGATGTATTATGAAGAAATCATCAGTAAACTTAAAACACTCCTTTCTAAATTCAATAGGTTCGTGCAACAGGCACTGAAATCAGCAACGCTGGCAAGTGGAAGGTGATGATGACTGAAGATTTTCTAACTATTACCATAGATATCTGCTAAGTTTAGACATTAAGTTTAAAGAGTCTTAACGTTGGATAGTCTCATTTCAATATGAATTTGGTATTTGGGAAACATGCGCTGCACAGACCTCAACAGCATTATTCGTTTCGGCTTTATCACTGTGGACGTTAGAGATGGGAAGCTTGACGAGACGTGTCGATGTAGCTATGTCCGTCTGTCTGTCTTGAAGTTGTTGTTCTTTTTTTTAGGTATTAATTATTAAGATATTCAGCTGTAACCCTGTATACCCAGACTTATTTTTATTTCAGTCAAATAGAGTACCTATATTTACATGCCACGCCCACTTCTCAGGGTAGACAACAGTTTTGCCTGTTTGTATAAAAACTTTTTTATTGCAATAAATATCAACTTAAAAATTGACAGGGTGGCTTCTTACGAATCACAACGAGTGCGATTCCCCGCCTTTTGGGGTAGCCCAATGCAAACCACCGTACCACTTGTTACTTTTTGTATGAGAAACAACTTCATTTAGGTCAATATCAGCCTGGGTTCTGGGTTCTAGACAGCTGCTTCACATAAATATAGTAATGTGGACGTGTTCCGCTCATTTCTGGGGTAGCCCCCAAATAAACTCACTGAACAGTTTTGTGCTGTTGTATGCAAAGATTCTTTATTTAAGAGAATATCAGCTTGAAAGTCCATAATGTGGTGTTTGCTTTACACACACATACTAATAGGCATGACACACCCACATTTTGGGCTAGCCTCTAGTACCCGAAAACCATAGAACACAGCCCATTATATAGAACAGATAAAAAGCAAATCCACCTATTAAAACAAGACAATAAAAGTCAGCAACCAAATTGATGATGTCTATTTACTTCAACAGAACAAAAGTTGTAGTTGCTATTCCCAGGAATATTGGTCAGACAGTAATTGGAAAATATAATACTGAAGACTGCTTAACAAAAACTTTCGATAATTTTTTCGAAAACCGCAAGAAAGAGAAATTGCATCGACATATTTTTGTCTGTATTTTTCTAAGCAACTCAGCGGACTTTTGTTGCACCCTGCCTATACATTATATTTGGAAATGTTTTGATAACTTCAGGAGAGTGCTTCTTGATTCTTTTAGGTTGAAAGCCTCCAAAATTCCAAAATATTACTCTTAGTACAGCTTAAAAACCAATATTGATATGTGTTAGGGAGATTATTCATCATTTGCAGAAGTGAAAATTTCGGTCAAATTACGATGCTTTTGCAAACGGCTCAAGCAGCTCACAAACGTCCGTTAGGACACGTATCCCCTGGATAACCCACGGAATTTCGGAGGTGAGCAAATTGCGAGAAGGCAACCACTCCGCTTAATTAGGGGTTGGTGCAATCTTCCCAACGAAAATCCCGAATACTATACTGTTCTCCACGAATTTTAGTTCTATGCAGTGCATTTGAAGTGCATTAAACCTTCGATATCATCGAACTTAACTTTTCTTACCATATATTTTTTTAGCACATTTAACTGCAAGTATAAATTTTTTATATGCATTGTATGGTGTGTTGGTCAAGCCTGATTTTATATGCAAGCCGCTATGAATTTTATTAGCGTATAAAAAACGCTTAACAACCGAAATATCCACACAGGCAGCAGGAGCAGCAAACCGAAAAGCGGATGTTGGCGTGTGAAAAAAAAAAAAAAAATCAAAATGGTCATAAGTGAAAAATCTAAAACGCGCACAAGGCACAAAGCTTAGCAAAATTGGAAGGGTGGAGTGCGACCCCACATGCATATGTATAGAGCATATGTGTGTATGTGTGCAGGATCATACGCTATATGAGGGGGCAACGTTATCAAGCACTTTGTCTTTGTCGCTTTTGGAGCTATTTAACTTTTTTTTTTCTTTCTTTTTGTTACTTCTTGTGGCCTTGTTTGAACGCCAAACTGCATTTTAACGACTCCCCTGACGCAACCATTGGCATTTGAAGCATTCGGCGTCGCTGAGTATCGCTTTGCCAAAAAAAAAGAAAAGCAGTTTCCAAAAATTTAAGTGCTGTAAAATGAAGTACCCACAGCACACATATCAGGCACATCAAGTATTTGGAGCGTTATGCAGGAAGCGTATACAGTGTCAGTTTATGTGGAGTGCAAGTGGCGAAAAAAAAAACCAATAGTAAGAAAAATTTTTAACAACACTGTAAGCGAAGTTTTAATGCGCTTCAATTGTGTTTTGGCCAAACTGTATTTAGCTCAAGCAAAAAATGGAACATACTACTTAAGGCCTATCTCAGAATACTTTAGTTCACCATAGAGCTAATCTCTGCACCTGACATGGTCTGAGTAGGCTCAATGTGCTGTAGTAGCCTAATCTTAATCAATGAAGACTTTATGGGGATTTATATTTATAATTAACATCAATTCTTTTTTGGAATCTCTAGAACCAGATCTTCTATTTGAGCCATAGTCGGTTTATTGCATTGCAAAATTGAGGCTGCAAACATGAGAATTTAAAATGGTGATGTAGCCAGCTATGGACAGGCGCTTGGTCAGGCTCATCAAGTAGGAAGTTAAGGGAGTAAATTGCTCAGGGCCCGGCCTGTTTTTAGTGCTCCGGGAGCAATGGGATCACATTTTACAAGAGTGCAAAGCAGTTGCTACGGCATGTAAAAATAGAGGCCCGCAATTTTTTAGTCCAAATTTTCGCTCGACGACCCTGCTACCATACGGCGCCCTAGTTTGGGCGGAATGAGTTAAATTAATGGCAGAAGGTAGATAACTGAACAAGGTTAAGAGAGTGGCTACTATTTCCATCAGAGAAGCCATGCTTATCTGACCAACTGTAGCCTTAAAGGTCCTACTGGACCTAATACTGTTGCACCTACACATGCAGAGTAAGAGGAACGTAGCCGAACGTGCTTGACTATTAGTAAACAAAGTCTATTTACAGCCCAGCATTATAGCAATAACTGCGACTTGAAGCACAACTTCATCTAAAGGGTTAATATAGAACTCTGCAAGAAGAAAAGATGGAGAAACATAAACATCAACTATAATATTAAAACGGGGACAATAAACTGGTATACAGAAAGCTCCCTAACTGAGGAAGTAGCAGGAGCTGAGGTGTTCATACGAACTGCTCTGAACCGTGAGGGAAATTAGACCGCATCTTTCAGGCAGAAATCAATATATAGAATGATGTGCGCACTTCAACATAAGCAGAGGGTATAAGAATTGATATATTGCAATATTCTCCGACAGTCAGGCGACCACCAGAGCACTGAACTCTTATTCAAGCAATGCCAAGCTAGTTTTGGAATACTTACAACAATTTATTGTAATAATCTAGGAATAGTAAGTAGAATAACAGGGGTATTGGCTATTCGGTCATGCGGAGAAATAGGTAACGAGGAGGTGGACAAATTATCGAAATAGGGCGCAAGAAGTCCGCTTTTTGGCGCTGCACCATTTTGCGGTTAGGGAAGAGCCATATAGCCAAAGATAAATTGTGGAAAACTACGGATGTATTAGACAGGCAAGAAACTGTTAGGACCATGTAGGTACGTGTCGAATCTGTCTTCTCAAGAGTAGTTCGCAGACCATATTCTGTAGGATTGCCCAGCCTTGGCTAATACCAGCTTACCAGCTTACAGGGAGGAATGTGCAAATACTGAAATCAGAAGGACCTTTATGCCTTTATTAGGAAAACGTAGTTGAATGTGGTGTTTTAGGTATTATACTACAGTAAGAGCTCAATAGACCTAGATCGATTGCAGTGCCAACTGAGCTATTTATGTGCAGCCTCTAAATGGTATTCGCAAAAACAATTCTCCACACATATCAAGTTTCAGCTCAAATAAGCAGACGGATAGAAAGATACTAATGTATCTACACATCTTATGGAGCTGCTCAAAATTGATTATAATTTGAAGTATCTCATTTATCATCTGCAATGCGCAACAAACTTTTCGACAAAACCTTAATACTCTTTACATACACATATGAAGGGTATAGAAAACCAAATTTCAAATCGCAACGAGGCTATTGAGCTTCGCATAAACTGTCCCATAGGGGGCGAACATCGTTAACGGGGGTTTTTCTTTTTTCCAAACAGTTTTTCTTCTTCCCCGCTACTTAGCTACTTACTTCGCTGTGTCCATCGGTTTTCCGGCTGCGCTTCCGAAAGGCGTAAACCATTTTTTGGCGTAGTTGGTTTTAATGAAAATTGATTTGCGTTCGCTATTCGACGCCGTTTCGTGCTTGTCGTTAAAATTAAATTTCCGTTTGGTGATTTTAGTCAATTTCCGTATTTTTTTTTCATGCAGTTTTTGCAGTTCCTGCACTTTTTTGTAGACCTTTTGGCTAATTTAAATTCATTGCTGTAAATCCTTTTTACTTTCCAGCTTTTACTGCTTCATTTCTTCTTCTTCCTCTTCTTCTTCTTCTTCTTCTTCTTCTTCTCCTTTTTCTTCTTCTTCTTCTTCTTATTCTTGATATACATTTATTTATTTATATCGGCTCATTTCGTTGAAGCGCATAAATGCGGCTCAATTTACATTGCCTGAAATTCATTTCCGCAGCATTAATCATTTTTAAAGCATACTTATGGGCTGTGTGGCTTAGTCGTTTAAGTTGTTTCTGCTGTGTTTGTCTGTCTGTCGGTTGCTCAATTTTTCGCACTCAGTTTGTCATTCATTTTTCATTTGAATACTCAGCTAGATGGTTGATTGTTTCAAGTAGTTCGTTAAATCATTTAAGATACTAAGGATACATTTTTTGGAACAATGCTGTGATGGTTAACTGACAGTACCCGATTGTACTTATTTCGAGCAGTTATTGACTTTCTTAATTATGGAATATTGAGCTTTACAACAGAACTAAGTGAGCAGAAAATGTTCACACATTTAAGTTAAAAAAAAAAAAAAATGTTTGAGTTCGCGGCATATATATTCCCATCGAAAAAAGGGGGAATATATAATTATTTTTCTTAATATTTATTTACAAAAACGTCAAAGTCAACATAACTCTTTTCAATAATGCTTGAAATGCTTTCAACAACGCTTGACTGTCTGATATAATTGCAATCTCACAGTTACAATAGTCTCTAACCAAAGTACATTGTGTGCAACTGATTATAGCACAATGTTCTGCTTCAAATAAACTGGTATATCTTCCCAAGGACTCACAGTTCTTTAACCTGGAGCCTACGACGTCTATATAAGTTCCTTCTGTCATTTAAGATCCATCCGTATAATAGTGTGTGGATTTGATGCGTAAGATTTTTCCGACGTCCAAGTTTTCTTTATCAGCTCATTTAATGGTGAAGTTTCGATTGAAAATGTTCCCACTTGTCATTTCTTTCCTTGGCATGAACACTAGTGGTGTACTATGTTCATGTAGAGAGACATTTCAAACAGATGTCTGTGGTTAAATATCATATAGTGTCAACTACTTGTATTGCTGATTGCAGTGCCGTTCCCAAAATACATTGGAATATATATTTCCCATGTTTTCCTACCCATTATTGATCAAGTGGCATAACTAAAACTCCTGAGAAGCAAGAAAATAATAGAGGAAACTGCATTGAGTTGCTGGAAGGGTTACGTTGTGACGTCATTAGCAAGAGCGGATTGGTCGTAAATATCGGCAGGATCTGTGAGCTTGTTGGCGTGTTCTTCCGAACTATGGTCGCTATACATTAAATTTTAAATTTCCTGTGCACTTTAAAAATACTGGATATATTAGAATAACAGGTTGATTACCTACACTTGATTTGATAGACTATCTACGAAAGTGGCTGTCGGCCAATTGAAATTTTTTTTTTTCAACAAATTAATCGTTTAGAAACGTACTTCACTACAAGACGTTTATGGCTTATGATAAAAAAAAAAACGAAATTTTCTTGAGATATTGTGAAATAAATCTTGCTCTGATAAAGAAACTGATAAAGAAACTTTTGCGAATTTTGAAGTTTTTTTTTTATTTTTTGCGAGGTTTGTGTAAAATGCTGTATTGGCAAGTAAATTCTATGTGTTGAAGCTATCAAAATTTTTAAAGAAATCCTACAGAGAATTGATAATATCAAAAATCCAGGCATACGAGTGTTAAAAAGAGTTAAAATCTGGCCGTAGTGTGGTTGAGGATTTGACTCGTTCTTAGACCTCTTAGACTAAACAAAACAAAAAAAATATTCTTGAACATTTTCAGGGAGATAGCAGCCGGCGTTCGAGAATCTTTTGGATCAATGCAGATTATTTTGCACGATATTTTAGGTATGCGAGCAATTTTAAAGTAACTTGTACTTTTTGCAACTTTTTGCAGATATTCTCTTCTTGAATGTAACTATTTCATCAAAAATAACTATAATGTCATTATACATACAAAGTAAAACACACAATCTCTTATATTTTTCTTGCTTGCATGCCGCGCCAATCACCACAAACAACAACTGCAAAGAAGCAGACAATTACCAAAATAATAGCGCAGCGCATACAAAGTAAAACACGCAATTTCCTATATTTTTCTTGCTTGCATGCCGCGCCAATCACCACAAACAACAATTGCAAAGATACAGACAGTCACCAAAATAATAGCGATGCGCATACAAAGTAAAACACGCAATCTCCTATATTTGGCTATCTGTCCCTGTTGCTTTGTTATGGACAATTTCAATTAAGTACTGATGATAACCTGTTTATGAGGTGGTGGTTTGTCATTGAACATTTTTAAAAGCATTTATTAACAAAAAGAAAACCATTTTCAGTAAACAGCCTCAATCCAGCCAAAAACATTCATTTATCATATACTGAAAAGGCTATTTTGTTGTCGGTATTTTCACATAAATGTTCTGAGAAATAAACATTTAAAAGCTACTTGTACCATACCCTGGCAATCTAACCCATTTTACAGCACTCTAATTTCAAAATTTGAGGAGGATAAAAGTTTGTGGACTCATTAATTAAATACCAAACATTAAATCTATTAAATTTCGACTGCATTCAGTATATGTATTCATTCTTTTGTGCAACATACCACATGACCTATTACACATCCTTTTAAAACAAATATTTTTGTACTTCATAAAACCTAATGTGGTAATCACCTCATGCTGAGCTTTTGCTACACAAAAATCCTTACAAATCGACATAATATCAATCAAATCAAATATTAGCATTTGATTTGAAAAATGAAAATAAATCCATTTTAAATGAATAAATCCCAAGCGTATTAATTTGACTGCAAATAAACCGACTACAAACAGTGGGGAATAATGTGAAATGAATGAAAAAATGTTGAAAATGGCAAATTCAGGAACAATGCTATGTCGACCGGGATAAGGACATGCAGAATGACAACCACTTGGCAACTTGCTCGGCACGGGCGGCTCAAGTAAGGCATTGCGATTCATTAACAAGACGTGGACAAGCGTTGAAAATGTAAAAATAAAAGGACACCGAACGAAATGAAAGTAATAGATTTATTCTTATTCGTGGAGTGGAAAATTACATAAAGTCGTTTGTCCTTTACGCAAGGCTGTCAAGGTCTGCCTTTTCGATTTTATGCGCTTGCTTACCAGACTTTCCGCTTGCAGATTTTTTTCCTCAACAAATTTGGCACCTAATTTGTTAACTGATTTTGTATTTAGGTCGAAATAAAAACACAGAATACAAAAAAAAAGAAAAAAAAAACCTAAGTAAAAATTTGTAAGCTCGCCAACGGCAAGAAATACCAAAGGTCAAGTGGGATTAATTAGCTTGGACTGACTCTGCGTTGTTGTTGTTGACAGTTTTCTTTATTTGAAGTTCGTCATTTTATTTTTGTTTTCTTTTTTTTTATTATTTTGAATACCCTGCACCGCCAGGAATGTACTAGGGTATAGAGTATACTTACATAAGTTAGATACTTAATCATTTAAATAGTTTAAGAGTGAATGTACAATAGATTCTCAACATTCTCGCAGAATGTTGCTATTCGAACTGCGTAAATGATGTATTTTTCGATTAAATGATCGATTTATAATCGATATCATTACCACAAACAGCTGATTTTTCGATCGAATTATGGTTCGAACTTGTAAAACTTCGTTCAAGCTTGCCGATTTGCTGCTCTGTTCGCCTATAATAGAGTGAGATATATATTTTAAATCACATTTTTTTTTTATTTGTAAAAAAAAACACAAATCATAACAAACCACAACAGCTGATTTATTTTAAGCGTACGTCATTTTCCCACTCACATGTTAACGTCAATGATCAGTTGTCAGCGAATATTTTCCAGATTACGGACATATTGAGACTTACTGGTTAAAAAAAATGGTTGTCTGTAAAGTCGGTTTACGGACGATAATTTTACGTGATAACGTCATAAGAAAACATTAATGAAAACTGCTTAAAATAGACTAGGTTCAAATATGCTGCTGCCTTCGTGCTTCGTATTGATTCTATTATTTCGCTTGTTCGTTTTGACTTCGTGCCTGTTAATGTCTGCATAGCTGTACCCTGGCCTAGCTGTACCTTGTCGTTCTGTCCTTCACCTTGCCTCTCCTTTCCCTGCCACTCCTTCCCTCTATCCCTACTACTATAAATGTATGCTGCGAGAGAAAGAGATAAAACGCGTTTCTATATAGTTTGGCTTTGCCGGCATCAAATACAAAACAAATTTAATTTTTAAATATTTCAATTAAATACAACTACAAATAAATATTACTCGTGCATATTTAATCGCTGTATCTCGCACCCTCACGCTTGCATTTACATTAGTGAGCTCCTACTCAAACACTCTCTCGATCTCACGCTCTTAATGTTCGGCTCGTATGCGTGAAGGTGTGCGCAGCAAGTATTTTTTAGTGTCTATTACAAAAGCAATTTAATATATTTACGCATATAAAATGTAACAACAACAACAAAAATCTACAAGAAAAGAGTGGTAAAGCAATAACAAATAACAACAACAGCTACAGCAGCGACAAGTACAACAATAACAAGATCGTATATGACGTATAGCCGCACCCTACCGTGCGCTAGATAACACTAATACGCAAACACACACACACACACACACACACACACACACACACATATCTATAGCTTTCACAAGCCAATGGTTCACACACAAGCCGCCTTCAGGCGGAACGTGAGGGGCATGGCTCTTCCGTATTTGGCGGCGTTCATCGATTTAATAGACGTTCTCACGTCAAACAGTTTATAATGATGATTGTATGAGTCGTACTCAAGTTTACACGCGGTTTACCCGATTTAAAAACAGTCGTGATGATCCAAGATCTGGACAACCCGAAGCATCTAATCGTGCTGAGTTAGTGGAAAAAGTAAATGAAATAATCGCTATCGATGCAAATTTCACTGTGAGAATGCAGGCAGAAGAATTAAATTCATCTTATACTGTACAATCTACAAAATATTAACTGAAGATTTTTGGGTAAAAGAAAGGTGTGTGCACGATTTGTTCCATATCAGTTAAATGATGATCAAAAATCGCTCATATAGAGCATTGCAAAGACATAATTTCAACAGCGAAAAACGATCTAGATTTTCTTGATTCGATCATAGCATGGTGTTTTAAATATGATCCTGAAACTAAACGACAACGACAGTGAGGAATATAGTGAACGTTTCACCAACGAATTAAATAATCCACTTTCCAAAGTGATTTGCTTCCAAAATCAATTGTCATTGAGCGTCGTTCTTAGTATATGTCCTTTGGTTGAAGTTTATGTTACGCAGGATGACTCATTGATTGAGATCACACATAGACCAATATGATTCATAGCGTTAATAACAAAACTTCTTACTTCATTGAATAAGTGCCAGATAAAGTGCTTCTGCAGAGAGTTTTACTTTATTACTTTAACATGTAGAAAAGTGCTGCCGAAAACCATCGAATTTTAGTGGAAGTTTATGCAGTGCATGCTCTAGCTGAACAAGCTTAGTGGTGATTTTGAGCTGGAAGACAGGGAGTGACCTACTTATTAAAAAAAGTTGGAATATGAAGAATTGGTGTGATTGCTCGATAACGTTTCATGTAAACGCTTTCAAAATTTGCTGAATCATTGGGAGTTGATTTGTAAATAGTTGGCAAACTCCTAAAAAAGCCTCAAGAGACTTGTACGACGGAAAAGTAATCGATTTTTACAACGAATTGAAACTGGTATTGAAAACTGAATCCGCTACGACAATCCCAAACGTAAAAAGTCATGTGTCAAAATCGGCCAACCATCAACATTAACGGCGAAGTCTAAAATCCATGGATCCAAGCTTGTGCTCTGTATTTGGTGGGCTTAGTTGGGTATAGTAGTTCACTATAAGCTAAAAAATTCAATAAAACCATCACGTGGAAACCAAGCTGCTCGCAGCACAACCAAGATAGTGTGTACATTTTTTGGTCCTTCGAGCAGGATTGTATATCAGTAAAGAGATACTGTATATACAATGTGCTTGAGACAAGTATTGAACATAAAACGGCTGTAATTCGAGCAGAGACACGATAAAGTGATTTTTCAGCATGACAATTTTCGGTACCATTGCAGAATCAAATTGGAAATGCTCAAATGTCCCATCCCACCCGCTGTATTCTCCAGGCAATATCCATCCAATTTAAACTTGTTCCGATCGAATAATTTTGGCCTAGTTACGCAGTACTCTTGGATTGCTTCTAAGGACGAGTCTGACTACCGACGAGGTAATGGAGTGGTTTCAGATGCACAATACTTTTTAAACATGTTTGCACAATAAAGCATCAATTCTCGAAAAAACAAAAAAAAACGGTCCAAGTTAGTTCAAACACCCAATATTATTGTATAAAGTTGTATACCTTCGCTCGCAATTATAAATAACTTCGTTATCTCTCCATAGATTTGCTTCAAAAGTAGCTTGTTTTGTTCATAAAAGTCCTTCTTAACGTAAAATATCATTTCTCAACATTTTCTCTCGGCAATTTATTGGATTTTCGACAAAAGTTGGAACATAAATTCAAAATGTATAATTAACAATTTAAGCCTTGCATTGTAAAGCTTTATGAAAGATGTAAAGAAATCTCAGTTGAAAGAAATCAGAAATCTTCCATGCATAGTTTATGGTCTCATTTTATGTCACTTGTTGTGACAGCAATCGGATGCACGATAAGAACGAAGGACTTGCATATTAAGCAGCATAAAATAAACAAAAGTTTCAATAGTACCAAAAAAAAAAAAAAAAAACAAAAAACAAAAGAAACAAAATGGTGTAAAATATTAAAAGCACATCTTCCAAAAAACGAAAAAAAAAAATATACGAATTCAGAATAAGACAAAGTGCTCAAATGTATGCAAAACCAATTTTTTTTTTTTTTTAACGCACATGAAGTAGACAAATAGATACAGATACGAGCACATACGGAGATACATTCCATACGCCCTCGCCACGCCCACAATGGTACACGCTCATTGGCATTAAGTCCACTTCATAACTGTCAGCCATGCTGCAGCGTGGAAAAATAAACGGGTAAAACGGGTAACCATGAAAAAGAATGAATCGAAAAAAGGGAAAATTTATTTTAAAAATGCTTTGGAACGAATGCTGCATGCAATTGTTGTACGCCGAATAGTTGACATTAAGTAGGATGCTATTGTGCATGGTATTAAGAGGCTGCAAAAATACATGGCATGGAAAATGAGTTGCTGTACGTTTGTACGTGGATATTTTAATATAATTGTACTGGCTAAAAATTCATTTTGAAGTGTGCGCTCGTAGTATCTAGACAAGTTTGTTTCGAACAAGTAACTTCTATCTTTAGATTATCAACAACTTTTGTGGAATCTGCAACCTTTAACTTGTGTTTGACAGAATTTGAAAGCAGATATGACAGGCAGACAGACGGACTTCAGAATATTGCCGTGCCGATTCGCCCAGAAGATCCGACTCTCTCAAGTAATGCCAATAAACGAACGCCTTTTTGTTTTTTTTTTAAACTGGAGATATTATCGCTGCACTGTGTAACTGCCAATTATGAATTGTACACAACCACTTGTTTGCCAGATGTTTTCGAAGAAATAAGCAAAGCAAACCGACATTGTCGGATCATTCTTAAGCATGAAAATGCGAGCTTAAACACGTCAGCTCAAACAATCGACTCAAAATAGGAAATTGATGTTTCATCTGCCGTACAGTTTGGATGTGGGATGCAATAATTTCTTTTTTTTTTTTCCAAACCTGGTTTTTCAATATGCTTGTTTTGCAAATACTCTCTTCAGATTAGTGCAATTACTTTTCGGATTGGTTCAAGTGCATCTAAAATTGTAGAAATATTGAACATCATGGAGAATATTTAGAAAGGCAATGAAGATGTTGTCTGTTATATATATTTACTTGTATCTTACTTTTTATGCTGTTTTTACAGCATTGCTTAACATAGCTTTTGATGAAAAAGTACCCGGAATTTGTCAATTAAAAGAAAACGGTTTAAATATTATTTGAAATTTCATTTTGTTTTCATAGTTATCCCCATACGATGAAATTCACATATTCCAACGCTTCTTCCCATCTTCAAAACCCTACACATTAGCTAATTTTTCGAATAAGTTTTAGAGCCCTTTGCGAATTTACATTTTTCTACCCATTCCGATCAAAACGAGTCATAGAAGACCACATCAAATCAATGCGGAGCTTGCGCAGCTTCGCATAAATGTTGTTTTTCGTCATATAGTCGCGTACAAGTTGAGTATATCTCCAAAAAATGTAGCAATCTCTGCACAAGTCGTCTCATGCTCAATTAATATAATTTACAGGTCCTGCAAGTCCTCTCTTAAGCTGTTTATAAATAGAAGTTGCTCGCACTGTAATATGGCTTTTATTTTACTCATACTATAGTTTATATTATCAATAAGTACTTCTCTAAACTTTAATTTGACATATTTGTTTTAATTTTAATCCTTTTAGTAATACCTGCAACAACAATCATAGAAGTTTTACCTCAACCGCGCTTAACTGTTACACACACACGTGTTTATGTATTATTTCTCGATAGCTTAAAAGACATTGGTTCTGCTCAAAAGCAAATTTTTGTCTTGTCATAATACAAGTATGTGTAATAGTTAAACACAAATTTTATTGTAAGCTCTTCACTATTTACCGTTAAATGTATTATCTTCACAGCTGATGACCAAGTTACCAACGTTATTTCCGCGTGAAAAAGCAACTTCCGTTATAAAAAGATCGGAGTTAGCCGTCATGTTACGCCGAAAGAAGTTTTAAACAAGTGAGTGCATATTCAATGCCAGAGAAGGCAGTTAACTTACTACGCAGTTAACTTACTTCTTTCAGTAGTATGACGCATTAACGTGATGTCAAAAGTAGCGAAGCAGTTCCTCTTTTTTGTGGTTTTCCATAAAATTTTCGAAAACTTTTGGCCTGCAGTCTTCATTATACCATATTGCAGTTACTGTCTGACCACTATAGCAGCTACAATTTTTTTCGGTGGATATCCTTCTTTTCTGCTTCCTACGATGCACAGCTGTTTGGTTGCCGGGTTGCACCATTAAAACTCTGTTATCTTGTAATACTAGGTAAAACGAACTCGAGCTTCATTCAAAATACATGGAATCTACCGAGCAGATTTCTTTGGGTACAGCAGATCGGTTTTCAATATTAGCGACACAGCAATTTAATTTAATACCAGTTCCTCAATAATCATTTCTCTCGTTGGTCGTAAACTGTTTCTGACTTTTTCTAGACTTGTGCCCTACCTATCCAGTAGCATATCCAGTGCAGAATATTTGAAACCACATGGAAATAGTTTGAAAAGATGATGCAGTTGTTTCGTATGCAGTTTGGCATTCATTGAAAATTTTAGTTGACGCTGAATGCCGTAAAGATTCGCATTACAAATTTCTTCCTATATTGGCGATGACATTTCTTCCGAACTTGCATCAGTATAATCTTGTAGTAAAAATATATTTCGATGAGACGATGAAAATGGGGCTTCATAAGGCTTTAGCATAGTTAAATCTGGTAGCAAGGAGGAGCAAATCGTAGCAAGAGCAAGTCTCATAATCTCTACCCATATTTGTTTTTGGGGTTGCAAACGTGAATGGGTTTAGAACGGTTTGGTAAGGATAGATTACACCAGATTTTGAGACATATATACATAGATCTGAGTCGATCCTTAGTGATGCTGAGAATTGTCACCATAGAGATATTTCCTAAACAGTAGAGATTATTTGAGAATTAGCATATTTATTAAAAAATCTTAGACAGGTTTGGCCACATCCATTAAAATTAATAAAATAAAAATATGGTTCTGCGATTTGTACGTCTCTATCTGCCAACAGCAAGGCATACACCTCAAAGTTGCTTAGATACCCACTTCGCAGCACTTTCTTCATGTTTTGTTTTTGGTTAGTTAATGATCATGGTTTTTAGTTAGTTAATGATCACTTAATATGCTCAACGATGTACTGCTTCTACTACTTAAATATGTTTTATTGATCTCGTTATCAACTATGTCCTGATGACTATGAGTCCAGTATATGTACTCTCTGTGAAGCATTTAGAGCCTAAACTTTATATTATCTTCTGGAGCTTATTTCGTCTTCATGCAAGACAAAAACGACGCAGCTCTAAACTTCTTACTTTCTAATTTTCTCATTAACTAATCTGTTAATAGATCAAGGAAGTTTCAAGGAAGTTTCTGAATCGAACTTCATAAAAACTTCACATTGCTGAACGATACTTATTTCAGCAGTTCAATCTCAGAAACTGAGAAGTACTGACGCAGGTATTCTTCAAAATTTCTTAGGCAATAAAAAGGATGATGATTACGTTGAGCAGGTTGAAGAAATTTTGTCTCACTTCCAGTGACTTCGATGCAACATGAGCATGAAAGTGCACAGCCATTTAAATCGTTTTCCTGAAAGTATAAATGACTTGAGTGAGGAACAGGGTGAACCTTTTCATCAAGATATGCGGACTATGGAGGAACGATTTCACGGTCGCTGGATTATGTAATGTCACAGCTCTGGATTTGCTTTCTTTGCGGTTATATAAAGTCAAAAGTAATTTACGATTCAAGACTTGGAAGCCAATAAAACTTGCGCAATTCACGAGAGACCGGTAACAATTCTGGAAATAGTGAGCAAAAATTGGACCTTCCGAATGGGCCACCTACTGCGTAGTTTCGCCCAGAATTTGATTGAAATTTCTGTTATACTAGCTGGTACCCGGCGCGTTGCTGCCCTTCTCGTTGACTCTCCCTTCCCCTGTCATTCTTTCCCCCCCACCACACCTTCTTCCTGCCACACCTTCCCCATGCCCCTTTACTCTACCTACAATTCTTCTACCCCTCTTCTTCTGTCCCTTCCACCCTTTCTCCAACCGCCCCTTACGCGGCCCCCATTCTCCTGCCCGTTTCCCCTACCTCTCCTTACTTTACCACTCCTTTTCCCTGCCCACTTCGATCCCATTAACTGTATACAACATTTCATCCCTCTATCTTAAATGGTACCCAGCGCGTTGATTTACCTTTACACCTCCTTCCCTGTGATCCCTTAATCTACCACCCATTCTATTTACCGTGGCCCTCTTCTACCGCTTTCCCAACACTCCCCTTTCCCTTTTCCTTCCCACATTACCCTACCTCCTTTTCCTTTTTTAAAAGTAACTCGGCGCCTTGCTGCCCTCTTGCTGTCCCCTACCTGCCCCATTCCCGTACCACTTCTTTCCCTCCCCCTTCCCCTACTTCTAATGACCTCCACGACCCCTTTAACTCGTATATGAATTTTATTATTAATTTTAATATTATTTTTTTAACATAAAAAACTACTTTTTGTGCCTTAAATATAAAAGTTAGGCATATGCTGTCGACTTTTTTGTAGGCATTATTAAGCTAGAATCATATATCTCACATCGTTAAGGCAGCGTTCATAAGAAACGTTTTTTCTCCGACGTACTTTGCAAATCCCACTACTACGAAAAAGTTTTTTCATTTTTTCGGGTTAATAACACCTATAACAACCTATAACACTCACAAATAACGTGGCTTTCTTATAGGTAAACGAATTTTCAAAATCGGTTCAGTGGATCCAGGGATTACCCCCTACAACCTCCGTATAGATTTAAAATTAAAAAAAGAAAAATGAATGAATAACACTCTATGCGCAAAATTATATTCAATTTTTAGGCGAGCAATTTCGGTTCAAATAAATAAGTAAAAGTCTGACAGAAGAATGGTTAAGGCAATGCCACATACAGGCACTCACTTAAGCTGCTTTCAGCAATCGAGTAGGGTAAAGCGAAAACTATACAGCAACCAGAATATCTATAGTAAAAAGCTGTGCGTAGAAGAGATACAAGTTACAAATGTGAAAGAGAGTGATAGAGCGTAGGGTACATGCAACCATGAGAAAGAAATTGTTAAAAATGCTGATTGCTCTGCAATAATTCATTTCAACGAATTTGGTGTTTTTTTTTCCATCTTCTTCTTCTGCTGCGCGCATTCATTTCAGAAGTTTTTGTTATGTTTTCGTTTTTTCATTTGCTGGAGACCACGCGGCGTATGAGTTTTATCTTGCAATAAATCACTTATACGCACTGTGCCCCACTTGAAATGTTGCTGGCGAAAAATTAAGGCCAAACAAATGAAAAATCGGTAAGCAGTAAAATTGCAAAGAAAAATCGAGCATTATAATATGCGGGCCATCGAGGTTTGTACGTTAAGTAATACGACAGGTGCACCATACATACATACATACATACATACATACATACATACATACATACATACATACATATATGCATACATATGTCTATGAATGAATAAAGTCGGCAACAGTTGGCGCTTGTTTGAGTGCCCAGACGCTGCTGTGCATACAAGTGTAGTATGTAGCACCTCAGACAGCGTCGTCAGTTGAATTTTAATTTGCCTTTCTGTTGCCGTGCATGAAGTCACTTAAAGATACGCATACGAGCAAATGTATGAATGAACGGATACACCGACGTACTTAAGTAAATTTATGCGCCTTATGTGTGTATTTTTATCTGTATAAATATTTGAGCTGGTTATTTGTAAATTGTTTTTGTTATTGTACACTCATACATACAGCTACATATATTTATAAGTATTTCATAGTCAAGAATTTGGTGCGCACGGTGCGCTGAAGCTGAACATATTAAGTGTCAGCTTTGTCAGAGATTTTCAACATGCAATGTTACTATGAATTTTTTATCAGCTGTTTGTTTGCGTTTCAGTTGTTTCTAGTAAAGATTCATTCGGTTTTATGTGTGTGAGTGGGTAGCTATTATTTGCATTTAATAGTATTAGAGTCATAGCTGTCAAGCTGTAAACAGTTATGGCCTGGTCACACGGTGGTGTCAGATTGCTATGATAGTCCTGCCACCTCATGTCATCATGAAAAAAATATATCTCGTCAGCGACATTTTTTTGGAATTAGCTCCGTTTCTATTTCGTGTAAGATTTCCGTATCATTTTGTTAACAGTGTTGTGAAGTGTTGCTAAAAGTAGTAATCAGTGTTTTTAAACGCGCAAAAAGAAAACAATCAGCTGTTTAACTTTTGCTCTGCACTTGCTGCTCGCAGCAAGCATTTATGATGAAGTTTAGATTGTTAAAAGTAACTATTAGAGGAAAATAATTTGTAATATTACTAAGTTCAGTCCAAAATGATTTTTAAAACGATGTTTAAAATGATTTCATATTGCTACAGAAAACATTGGAATTTTTTTTAAAGTTCCAGCAACAGGATACTGACAGATGGACAAACAGACATTGTTTTGTTCGATTTGTCTCGACGAACTGATCACTAATATTTGAAGTACACTTTATGTAATCTCCAACGCTTCCTTTAATTCGTGGATTATAATGTCTTATAATTTACTAAATGAGAAATCTATACAGATTTGAAGCAAAACATTACTTTTCATAACATGCTAGGAATGAACATGGGTAAGAATTCCAATTCCACGACTAAAAATATATGGCAAAACGAAACTTAAAAAGCTTACAGAAATGCTGAATAATTCGGGAAAACAAACCTAAACGTAAACAAAATTAAACGGAAAAAAATTTGAGCGCAAGCAAAACTGAATAGTTCACTTAACACATAATGTGCTAAAACTAGTTGTGAACTATACATTTTTTAAGGTCTAACATTTAAAAGTATATTTACGCCACTCGTTTAGCAATCCCAATGTACAAATACATAATTATCTTTGGATTTTGTTCTATTATTGCACATGTTTCGCCTCTCTATTCTATTTACCATTGTCAAATTCAATTGCGATCAAGAAATGTGTTTGTTTTTGAGTTTAACAACTAGAGAACAACAAGCAAAACAAGCTGTAAATTCTGTAATTAAGTATTTTACATTTAAACATTCTTGCATCCATAGAGAATATAAAATTATGAAAGACTGCAATGCCTACCATTCAGAAAAAATTGAACTTCTGAGTTCCTGAACGTTGTAGTGCTTGTGGTTGACATAAACACGTCTCGCTAGCATTCTGCAAATGTTTTCAATTGGGTTCAGTTCAGATGAGCACGCTGGTCACTTCATGACGTTGACATCTTCCAATTGCAGCTACTCTGAACGATTTGTGGCTATTTTGATTTATAAAAAGACTATAAACTACATTGCAATATTGTAATGTAGAATCTGCTCTTCATTCGTCCTGTTACCACCTGCAATTGAAGCAAACCCTCGTTATGAAATGTACCCCAAGTCATCAAACTGCCTCCAACAAAGTTGCGCTTAGAAGAAATCAAAGGCTCTTTGTGGAAATCTCGCCAATATTCATTAAATCCGTCAGGGCCATTCAAGTTCCATTTTTTCTTATCAGCAAAGTACACCTAAACTCAAAATAAATAAATATCTTATTATACGAACTAAGCGAGCTTCCTTATGTCATTGAAGCAAACATGGTGATTTTTCATTTTGCGTCGAGCAATATTCGGGGCGACCCTTCAAACTCTCCAAACGGTGGATTTGGACAAACCATTTCTGCAATTTAGGGCAGATTTGCTGGCCTTATTTTTAAATTTTTCTTTGCTGGCTTTCAAAGATATGTTCCAATATATAAAGCCGTTCGGCCACAGTAGCCGATTGAAATCTGAGTTTTTTACATTTCTCGCCGAAATCCGCCATTTAAAAAAAAAGTTTCTTAGTTTTTTTGTATGTACTAAAATCGTGTATAAAAAAAAAATGAGGTTATCTGAAGGATTTGAAACAATAGAGACATTGTTTTATTGTAGATTAATAGAGTATCAAAATTGACTGGCTACGCCCATACAAACCTCTCCCCCACTTTCGAATTTTTGTATGTGTGAAAATTTTCTTTAATGCAGTCAATATAACCTTTCAATTATGTACGATGGCTTCTGATGAAGGTACTTTTGACATATATGTATATCAATGTGTTTGGTCCCCCCACTGTTAGAGGTAGCCCCCACCCGCCCACTTTTGCCTTTTTGTATGGAAAACGTTTTTATTTTTATTGCACGTTTTACATGAAATTTTACATGACGGCTTCTTATGTACGGACGCTTTATATAAATGTTAATGGTCTTGTCCCGCCCACTTTTAGAGTAGTTAGATTTTATAAATGTATATTTTTTTTGAAATAAAGCTTTTTTTGATTCAATTTAATATTTTCAAAAAATAACATGACATAACAAGAAGCATTTAATTTTTTTAATGTAAAATGAAAAATTGGTAACACTCTTATTGTAATTTGATATTAGACAACACTGATTGCTAAGTGCAAATAGGCTCCTTTCTTGCTGTTTGTTTTCTGCGAAAAACTGATAACAGCTGTTATGGCATACACAATTGCAAAAAGCAATGAAATATCAAGCCGCATTCTACATTGAAACCCATACTAAATTCGAAATGTCGAAATTCCGAATTACACAAACTATTTTTTCATGATTTCACGCGAACTGTCCCAAAAATTTGTGAGGATTACAAGATTTTCGAGTTTTTGAATTTTTGAATTTAAAGCAATAATTGAAAACAAATAGAGTTTGTATGTAAAATCGTTCTGATTACGAATGTCTTAAAAAATTTTGAAAGTTCACAATGGGTATGACCAATTTTTTTGCTTATTACTAAAATATAAAAGGTAACTCTCGATATACATATAACTGTGTCATTTACAAATTTAATCGCAACACTCTTTTGTTGTTGCAAATTATTTCTTGGTACTTTGTCATTTATGGCGCTCTGCGCTCAGTTTTATGACTCTATTTTTTTTTCATTTGGACTGTAAAGAGAAGTTATATATTTGGTTGAAGAAAAAAAAATTGTTGCAGGTGAACACCTGCAACAGTCTACGTAATAATTTGTTACTTCATTTTCTTTGCTCGCTTTTTGCACTCTCTTTTTCTTGCTCTTTACTCTATTTGCATATTTATTAGTTTTGTTGTTGCATATCTTTGACACTTGTGATCATTTTTTTGGAGTTTTGCTCTCAGTGCCATTGTCTCTTATTCGTTAATTCATTTTTTTTTTGTTATAGGCATAAAGCGCAGCTCAATATAGGAATTCAGTTAGTCGATTGACCGTCGGTCAGTGATGAAGACGAAGTGTGCGTCGCATAAAGTGAAAGTGTTTATGAGATGAAAAGACTGAGAAAGAGAGAGAGAGAGAGAGAGAGAGAGAGAGAGAGAAGCAAAAAAGTAAAGTGAATCAAGTGCGTCTAATTTATTTGCATTTTTCTATTTAATTTGTGCTAAAACTTTATCTAGAAATTTATGAAAATGTAATTACGTAGTTTAAAAAGTGTTTTATAATATTTATAATTAAATGCAATAATTAGTGCGATTACATAATCCATTTACTGCAATTTCTAATGCGAAATCGGGGTGAAGTGTGTATCTAATGAAAATAATAAAGAATGAAGAATAAAAGAAAACCGAATTTGCTGTCTTACTCTCACAACATAGAATACTTTTAGCAAGCTTATGCTATCTTCCTTCCACTCAGTAAGTTATTGTTTTATTCTATTTATTTATTTATTATTTCAGACTTTATTATAAAATTCATACATGGTATTATCAGTTTGTCGGCAAATTGGTAACGCATTAAAGAAATCTTCGTAGACCCCATAAAGTATTTATATTCTTGCTCTGCTCGACGCGACGAATCGATCTAGCCATGTCCGTCTGTCTGTCTGTCTGTCCGTCTGTATGTTGTTGCGCATTTTTTGGGGACCAATTTTTATGCTATTCAGTTGAAAATTTGCACATACACTTCTTTTTGTTGTAGTTTAATAGAGTATCAAGATTGACCTGCCACGCCCACTTTTTGCGGTAGCCTCCATACAAACCAACCTCCCACTTTGACCTTTTGAATGAAAAACTTTCTTTATTGTAATCAGTATCAACTTAATAATTGATATGGTAGCTTTTAATAGACGGATGCTTGACATATATATTAATAGGTGGGACCCTGTCTAGGGTAGCCCCCATACAAACCTGTTGCCATTTTTGACTTTTTGTATGAAAAACTTCTTTATTAAAGTCAATATTAGGTTTAAATGCGATATGATACCTTTTTATAGATAGGCGCTTAACATACATAGACTAATGGGCGTGGCCCGCCCGCTTTTTGGAGTAGCACCCTTACAAAACCACCGTGCAATTTTGTTATTTTTTGTGAAAAAAATTCTTTATTTAAATCAATATTAGCTTGAAATTTAATTTGGTGGATTAGTGCTTCATATACATATACAAATGGTTGACATATACATTAATAGGTGGGACCCGCCCAAATATTTGGGGTAGCCCCCATACAAACCTACTGCCCACTTTTGACTTTTTTTATTAAAACTTCTTTATTAAAGTCAATATTAGGTTGAAATGCAATGTGGTGCTTTTTTTATGGTCAGCCACTCAACATATATAGACGAATGGGCGTGGCCCGCCCGCTTTTTGGAGTAGCACCCTTACAAAACCACCGTGCAATTTTGTTAAATCAATATTAGCTTGAAATTTGATTTGGTGTATTTTAGTGGACAACCGCTTCATATACATATAGAAATAGGCTTGTCCCACCCACTTTTTGAGTTACTCCCATATAAACTCACAGCTCATTTTTATGCATTTGTATGGAAAACGTCAATATCAACTTGAAATTCGAAATGGCGGCATCTTACACATCAACTACATCGCTTCATACACATCTACTAGTGGGCGTGTACCGCAAACTTTTTACCGAAACCGAAAATAACGTTTTTTCTTGTTTTTATTTTTATACCATTGACGCATTGTGTTGCGCATTTTTGGTCACCAATTTTTAAGATATCCGGTTCGTAAGTTGGTTCATAGACTAATTTTTATTGCAGGTTAATAGAGTATCAAAATTGATGAGCCACACCCAATATCTCCTTAAAAATATCTCCAATATCTCCTTAAAAATTGACAAGGTGGCTGCTTATAAAGTGACTCTTCAGTAATATATCAATGGGTGTGATTACCCCCCCCCCACTTTTTAAGGTAGCTCCCATATAAACCACACGCCTACCTTTGCCTTTTTGTATGGAAAACGTTTTTATTGCAGTCAATATCACCTTAAATAATGGCATGGTAGTTTCTTATGGAAGGACGATTCACATGTTTATCAAGGGGCGTGTCACGCCCACTTTTAAACTTAGTTCCAATTGAAACTTACCGCACAACTATGGAATTTTGTATGAATGCTTTCTTATTACAGTAAATATTCACAAAATATTTAATATAGTGGTTTCCTCACATCTAGAGAAATAGATGTGATTTCTTCATTTTAGGAGGATCTTCATGCAAACCCAACCACTTTTAAGATTTTTCATGAAAAGCTTTATCATTTTAAGGTAAATCAATTTTACATTTGACCTCATATGTACGGATACTTCGCATAATTATAAAGGGTCTTGTCACGCTTACAAATACATATCTCAATTTATAGCACGAAACTTCATGTGAATGGTGTTAAAACTTCGATACCACCGAAGTTAACGTATTTTCTTGTTTAAGCATAAAATTATGCTACAAAATTAATATTTTGTTATTAACTTCTCTGTGCCAGCCTGTATTATTTATTTATTTTATACTCTTCAGACAGAGTGTGAATCACATTATAATTTAATCGCAATGTGTGCAGCAACGCCTTGAAAGATGATTCGGAAACTGCATGTCTACGCCCTATTTCGCCAGTCTTTCAAATATGGGTTTGAAAGTTGGATGGGAGACAATTTATAATTAGAAGGAACACAATTATCAAACAATGAATTGTCAAATGACAGCAAATCACCAGCGTTGCCGGGCCAAAAGGACAAGTGTGAGGAGTAGAAAGCTTCGGTTCCACTGAAATTAAACTGTTATTTGAATGAAAAGTATTTCGTTGTTTGATTAATTTTAATTTACCTTTTTCTTCTTTATCATTACTAGTATTGTATATCAATAGTATGTTGAGCACAGATTTTTCTTAAACGGAATACAAAGTTCTTGGTCCAACACATTTTATTCAAACCCCAAATTCGAAAAGTTTGCCCATCTTCATGCTTTACTGAGCTTGATTTAAGAAAAAATTGGATTGATTTGTGTCCAAAGAGGCTCAAAATTCGTATTTACTGTCGGTGCGAATTGGAATAGCTGAGAATAAACTGCATTTTTATCTATTTTTTTTTCTCTCTCATAGATTGGTTTAAGAATTTTGCACTTATTTCAAGTCAAAAAGTGTTCACTTATGTGTAAACTACTTGCGAATTATAACTGGTATTAAATAATTTTTTTTGTTACATTTTTTAATATTTTTTTTTATTTTTAATTTTATTTTAATATACGGGTACACGATGTGATCTTACCGAAATTTTTAGTTATAAAATAAAAGAAGCATGGTCTTATGTTTCAAAGCTAATATTTATTAAAAATACGATCCAATTAACTCAATACAGCGTTTGGAATGTTCAACCAATTTATCTAAAGACTTTTTAAACTCGCTTTTTGGAATGTTCTTTAGCACCTGCTTGTGTGCCTGGAATGTCATCGTCAAAAACTCCTTTCATTGTCGTTTTAATTTTTGGGAAGAGAAAATTATGGCACGGTGATAGATCATCAAAAATTTGTTGGTCTTGTGATGTGGTGCATTATCATGCAATAAAAACAGTTGCTTTCCTTTGGAATATTCGGGCCTAACACATGGAATTCTCGACCACAAACTATTTAAAACTTGTAATAATATTCTCCATTGACAGTTTGACCTTCCGGAACAAATTCCCTGTGAACAATATTCTGGGAATTATTGAAAGTTATCAATACTGTCTTGATTCTTGACTTCTGACAACACAATTTTTTAGGTTTTGGCTCGACTTTTGACTTCCATTCTGCAGATTGTTGTTTAGTCGAATCAAGAAAATCTAGATCGTTTTTAGCTGTTGAAATTATGTCTTTGCAATCCTCTATAAGAGCGATTTTTTGATAATCATTTAACTGATATAGAACAAAACGTGCACACTCGTTTCTTTTACCCAAATTTTCAGTTAATATTTTGTATATTGTACAGTAAGATAAATTTAATTCTTCTGTTATTTCAATAACTCAGCACGACTAGATGCTTTGAGTCGTTCAGGTCTTCGATCATCATTTATATCATCACGATCGTTTATAAATCGTGTAAGCCTGTATCCTATCAAAGGAAAATTTATCTTTCTACCACTGGCAACATATAATAGATGGCACTACGTGTTCTATGATTTAAATTAAATGTTCGGTTATTTTTAGATCAGACCTTCTAGGCTTTGTTTTTTGAATGTTAGTTCTTTTATGATATAAAAATTATGGGAAGTTTACTGCCAATTCAAATATCGAAGAAAGTAGGTGTTCAGAAATTAATCAAAGAATCATTTCTATAATTTTTACAAGTCCACAACAACGTTCTTATCGTTCTTATTATTCCAATACTTTGAATATCGACTGAAAGTATATTATATGAAATTTGCTATACTATATAGCTTACTTATGTATATAACCTTTAAGATCAAATGTCAACGCATTACACATTTCTAGGCAAATCCCGTTTGCTTATTATTTTTACTAAATTATGAACACGATGAGCATAATAGCTGCTTGAACATGTGTTGCCAACCACTACGATGCATGTATACAAGTTAAGAGATAACGTTAACAGAGAGCCAGAAAAAAAAAATAAATAAAAAAAAAAATGTATCTTAGCAAAAAGTCACCAATGTAACAAAAGCACAAAGTACAAATACGAGTATTGTGTGTACAAGTTTATTGTAGCATAACATTAGGCGCTTGTCTTAGCATTTCGTTTTCATAGACATGAAGTTTCATGAGTACTTCTCTTTCCTTTTATCACTCTGTAGATACATTTGTATCTGTATGATGGCATTCTAAATGCAATACATGCTGTCATTTTATTTAATATGCTTCTTCCACATGCCAACGATTATCTGAAAAACATTATCGCCAGCATTCACTCTTGTGAACTTTTATGCGCACGGGCTCGTTTTCTTGTTTTTGTTAATATGGCGACAAGCGTGGCTAAAAGGCAACTACGTACATAATCATAGATAGAATTGCCATGTGTGTACTTGCTTTTATATTGTTGCTGTTGTGTTACATATGTATATAAATGCATGCAAGCAAATGTATCTAGAATATATGCTACATAGAAAAAGTACATATGTTGCCAGCTTTTTCGTTGCTTATTCGTTTGTTTTGATTGTCGAGAGTTGTCAGCACCAACACACAGTTCTGGCAGTGCTACAACCGAATGAAAAATATTTTAGGGTAGTATGAGATATATTCTTCATGTCAGTCTACAACTTAAAAGTGAAAAATGAGCTTTCAATCCGAGGTAATATGTATCAATATATCTGAAACGTTTGACGACCAGCGACCCTTTTACTTTCTAATTTGAATGTGGCTGTCAGAATGAACATAATTTTCAAGAGAAGATCCATCCTTTTGCCTACCAGATCACTCCAAAGTCGAAAAAACTTAAATTTTTCTGACCTTTCTTCTTGCTACAATATTTTGGAGGTGGGTGGAGCTACTGATCCAAAATTTGTTGAAGATAGTACTATTGGTTAGTCTTCTAACACAATCTACCTATTTTTAAATGGTATGTTACTATATTATATAAAAAAGCAAAATTTAAAGTTTATTTATATAATTTACAATGTGGTACTTATGTTAGACTAACAAGTCTGCTTGTTATGTTCAAATTTTGCAGCTCAATTTGAACCCACTTCTACTAATTGGATTGAAAAATTGGCGAAAAAGTGAACTTGTACACCAAATTTAGCAATTCTAGCCAAATTAACAGCTACAACAAAATTATTTTTAATACAAAAACTAGATATAGGGTACAGTTTTGTATGAAGGCTAGAATTTTTTACACTATATCTACCTATGAATAAATAGAGCCTAAGTAGCATATTTGAATGCCCCATCTCTTATAGCTTAGAAGATCTTGACGTTCATGCGAACGGATTTTTGATCTTATAAGTATATATATATATATACGAGTATATATATCTTAGTGGGGTCTACATACATCTTAGTGGGGTCTACGTACATTTTCAGAAGAGTCAGTGTCCGGTGAAAACGATGGGTGGGGTAGGACATTCCATTAAAGCGCCTCCAAAGTTTGATTGACGACTTTTGCAACATATGGCCGAGCGTTGACGTACTTTGGCATTCTGGAGGCATTTGAGCTTCGGCCAATAGGCTCAATTGCATCAATTGGTTTTGGTAACGTTCTACAGTGATGGTTTTGTTATTATTATTATTTTTATACCCATTATCCATCTTCTATATATATTAAAAATGGAAGTATGTATTTATATTTCCTATAGACTCCGAAACCGCTCAACCGATTTTGATCAAATTTTGTGGCAATTTTGAAAATAGTCCCGTGAGTGATCCTGTGAAGTTTCGTGGCGTTTAGACAAGGAGATGTGTAGGAGAATTGGAGGTAGGGTAAAGGCGCATGTGGAAATGTTGGAATGGGGAAGGAATGGCAGGGGAAAGGGGGGGTCCCGTACAACGTCGCGGGGACCAACTGTATACAGTATTACTATATTATAATTAATTATTTATCTTTAACAGCATTGAAATCGATTTTTAAATATAAATAGTTATTTATTTTTTTGAAATGAAACTTCTTTAGAATCGTTGTCATTACAAAATTTTTGTTACGGAAATTAAGTAACGGAAATTGAAATCCGATTACCAGGGTTCTGCCATCAAATTTATCGAATTATATCGGTCGGGTTGATTTCATCCGCTGGTCATCTGCTTGGTATATGATTCGTGCTATCACCGACTAGAAGTCCGATTAATTTTTTTTTTAGAAAAACAAAAAACATCATTAAAGGATTTATTCAATTTCGGCTCCTATTATATATCAGACTAACCCATCGGACTTCTAGTATTGTATATATATGGGTTCTTCTAAGCCTCCAATAGCTCATAGATATCTTTAGGGAGTGTAAGAGAATTAATTGGTAATCCAAGTACAATGATAAGATTAGTGGCGTGCTATAGAGTGGTACTTACTGTGGTCTGTTAGGTTTTGTGATTTTGGAGGGAGTAAGATTAATGGTCTGAGAATTTGAGAAGAGATATGTTATGTTTAGCCATAGTGAGTTGGTAGCGGGTTTCTAGTGGCATAATTTAACATTCAAAAAGAGTACACACCTTGTGGCGGATTATACTACTTTTGAGGCGGGAGTTGTCTCTAAAGTAAAAGAAGAGAAAACAAGACGATACTAATTTTATATGCTAATTTTTTGCCTATTGTTTTATGAAAATGAAGCGAAAATAAATATTTTTACACTGAACAAAAATGTTATTGCTGGGAGGAGCGTTCCCCAATTTACCCTCTTGAATCTATATAGTTTCCTTAATAATGAAACAAATTAATTTATCTTTGAAAATGGCTTCATTGTCTTTCAAAATTTTCTAAGCACTTTTCCCGCTCAGAAGTGGATATCTTTAGAACGACCTCTTCAGAATGTGGACCTCGTAATTTATTTTTGATGTGTGAGATCATTGCGGGGCAGTGGTTGCCAAGTCAGGGCGGCAACCCATCAACTCGATGTTTTAAGTGCTCAAAAACTCTCTTGTGTAAACCGATGCCATAGTGCAGCATTATACGTCTTCGGCAATTGGTTTTGCTCAGTTCTCCAAAAACTACTGGCAAACAAAGGCTTGTGAACCGTTCAGAATTGATGTTGCTCTAATGGGACAGTTACGACATGAGCAGTATTTCTGACAGAAACAGACGACCATCTTCTGCTTCTTCAGAAGTGCTTTCTCCGCGAACAACTTGGGACAATAGCTGTTTTTGGACTACCTTCTCTAGATTCGTTCTGAAGCGAACAGCGATCACGTTTGAATTCGGAATACCACTCACAAAAAGTAGTTTTTGATGGCGCTTTATTGCTAAAAGTCGAAATAGTTTTATTGCTGCACTCCACGTCGAAAGTCTTGGCAAGTTATTGCACGATAATGTTCAAGAGATTGTTCCATTTTTTGGAGATGTATTTTTTAAGTCACTATAAACAACCCAAATAGTGCTCGCACATCAAAACGTTCTGTATACGTTTATTCCAATGGAAATATCGGCTGGCTCTGAACAACACTTAGGGTTGTCAAGTTGCGCAATATATAGGCTTCGTCATGCTAATTCTAAAAACTTTTCAAACCACTCTCGTGCACCGTATACTGTTGTCACTTGAATTGCACTGTGAACATTTTTACTCTTTGTTATTTTTAATTATTTTTAATTTTCAACTTTATTTACGCAGCGTGAGTGAAAATCGAGTAACAGAGATAGCATAAAATAGAACGAGATAGAACGAGTGCCAAGGAGTGTAAATATACATTTGACAAAAATTTTTACTGCATACTTTTTGGTTGCACGTAGTAGGTTTTTATTGTTCTAATTTTGTTTTAGTTTTTGCTCTTTCAATTATTTTATTTTTAGTGAAAAATTTTCAACAGTTTTAATTTTATTTAGTCGACAATTTTTGGCGTACTCAATTTTCCTCTATTTTAGTATCCCGTATACATTGAATGCCTCTGGGTTTGTGCGTCTTTCGTTTGTCATTGTCAAAAGCTTGTTTCGAACTTTACTGTGTGTGTATGTGTGTTTGTATGTATGTGTGTGTATCTGGATCTGTATCTGACTGGTATATATGGAAACCTGTTTAAAGTTTATGACATGCACTTTTGGCACGTAGCACACGCTGCAGCATGAAAGCAAGTTTAACTCAGATACATAAAATCTGAAAATCGGTTCTATATTTTTTTTGGGGCGTTGCGCAAAAATTTATTTTATATTTTTTTTTCCAAGCGAGTTCTAAAAGTTGCTGTTGGCAGAGATTTCATGTAGTACGCATGAAGTTAATGTTTAATGAAATATTGTAGATCTTAAAATTAGCCTAAGTGTTGAAAAAGAAGTTGAGAGGAGGGTCCATTGAAGCACTTAACTCGGACATAGTCAAACTAAAATTTGTACAAGAGGAATCAAACTTTGCTAAAAAATGTATTTAAATTTTAGACATCTGTGAATCTGTTTCTACAGAAGAATCTGATTCTGTCTCCACAAATATTCTCGGATATATTGAGATGCGATGATGTGGCAACAACGAGAGGATATCGGGAAATAGAGAGAAATGCATGAAAGGTTTTCATAAAAATTTACATTTCATGAAAAAGCGTTTATACGCACATTTTTTTGACTTATAATGAAATGTTTTAATGAAAAAACCCATCGTAAAAACCAAATAATAGTCTCCGAGAGCTCGTTGCTTAAACATACCAACGAACGGACGGACAGACGGACATGGTTAGATCAACTCAGCTTTCGATGCTGATCAATAATATACAATATGTATGAGAAAATATGCTAAAGGCGACTCTAGTGTAAAGGGGCAGTACATCACAATTCAACGCCTCCAACGTTTTCTTCACGGATCTTGCAACATGTAGCCGAGCGTTGTCATGTTGAAAATGATCGGCTCAATTGCATCAATTGTTGTTGGTAACGTTCACTAGTGATGTTTTGGTTAGGTTGCAGCAGCTCATAGTACACAACACCCTTCCAAATACAAAGCATGAGCTTGGCACCATGCATATTCGGCTTGGCCGTCGATGTTGATGCATGGCCGGGTGGTCCCCATGATTTTTTTCGCTTTGGGTTATCGTAATGGATCTACTTTTCATCGCCAGTAAAAATACCATGAAAAAAACTCTTCTGATTATGGCGTTGAAGCAGCTGTTCGAAATGAAAAATCTCCTGTCGACGTCTCTTGGCTTCAATTCGTACGGAACCCAATTACCTTGCTTTTGAATCATTCCCATGGCTTTGAGGCGTTTGCCAACTGTTCACAAGTGAACTCTCAATGATTCTGACATTTCTTGAAGGTTTTGACACGAATCTTCGTAGAGTAATGCTTCCAATTCTTCATCTTAAAACTTTATGGGCTGGCCCGGACGTTCTTTGTCCTCCACCTTTAAACCGACGAAACCAGTACTCACAAGTTGAAATTGGTAGAGCATAGTCCCCGTAAGCCTCACAAATGGGCTTCAGCTGCTTTTTTCTTCAAATGACATTACAAAATCAAAACTTCCCGCAAATTGCGTTTTGTTGGAACAAAAGTCGACATGTTCACAGAGCAAAAAAAAATATTTTGTTTACACTTCAGTGGAATGACACATACTGAAAATTGAAGCTTATGAAGTAGGCTTTTACATTAATATAGTCACAGGTTTACCCGATGCGATTTAGTGCTAGTTATTAGTATTATTCAACGAGATACTTAAATGCGGTCAGTACACGGCTCGGTGGACGAAATCTATTTTTGTAAGGACATAAAAATCCGGAAAGGGTTCGGGTTGCTGAAGTAGTCAATCGAGTGTAGTTCAAATAACACAAGTACAAAATTAGCGTGTTGCATCCCCAAAACGTACACATGACACTTGATTCCTATCTCAGAAAAATACTATTTCCGACGGAATACGTTTCTAACTGAGGAATCGGAAATCAAGGCTAGTGTACCTGAAGGCAAAACTTGGTGTATACATCAGATATACCAACAGAACCTAAGACTCACAATCTCGATGCCCAGTACAAGTAACGACGACTAGCAGACCATTTCGCTATTCTCGAGGAGTGACTGGGCCACTGTCAAATAAATGTAAATTATTATAAATGAATTATTGAATAAGCAAAAATGAGACATGTAACATTTACACTGAAAAGAAATAGAATTATTCAAAGAGCTCAGTCGAAAATGCTGAGAAGTATAACTGGCTCACTCTGATGGAATCGAAAAGAGATCTAAATCAAAAAGAGACCCGATAGTAAAAAATAAAACAGTTCGTTTCAAATGCAATTATGCTAAAAGGGTCAAGCAATTGCGAGCAACGTACTTCCAGCATACTGATGAGAGCTTGTACCTAAGTTTGAAGCACGTGTATAAGCGACTACAAATTTTTCTGTTTAAGCCCAATACTGAGAGCGATGAAAAATTATGCTACCGAAATTATAAATTGTTCTGCTGTATCAAACAAACTAAAAATATGTACTAAAATCAGATATTTATTAGGTGAAAAGTCAGCACCAATGGAAATTTTTTTTTGTTGGTTTTTTTCTGACGGAAATGCAAAAGGTCACACTCTTTGTCACCTGTTTTTTGAGTATATAAAGTATTTTTGGTAGTAAAAATGTTGGTAATATCGTAAATCGTCAAGAGGCTAATTAAGTATTATAACCTGCCCTTCGCCTTCAGACCAGTTTATAAAAAGTATTGTTTCATAATCATCTTATTAAACATATTTTTCAGAATATTTCATTATTTTTGGATATTCGGCTATAGAATTGTCAAACAGTAGCTAGGAGCAGGCGTCCAATACTAGGGAACCACTTTCTCTCTGTGAACTGGCTAAAAATGATGCATTCTAGGACCGCAAATAGTTTTATAAAGTGAAATGAGTATCTGTCGATGCCTAAGAAACTAGTGTTTACATAATTTACTTTTTTAAATTTTCTCCTCAATAAAAGAATAAAAGAAATATTCACTTATTTATTTCAGTTTGACTCTTGGCTTAGTCTTCTAAGCCGCTTATACAATTCAAGCATTGCTATATAGTAATAAATTTTATCAACAAATGCTTTTGAACTTCATCTCAAAAATATTCAAAATCCATTACTCCCAAATCATAAACATGATGCATAGTCCTATGCCACAATTAGTCTCAACTGATTAAGTAGACATTGTCTTAGACAAGTCAACACATCATATACTACTCGTGTACGAGTATATAGCAGCTACGAGCAGCCTGCTGCACCTTTGGGCATGTGGTGAATAGAGTTTTAGGCCATAAACATAAAGCAGAAGACATCCTTGGGGACAAAATACAAACATAAATACATACATAAACACAAAAGCATTGACTGTACTAGGTGTTATAACAAGCAACATATTAAGTTGCTTAACCACAAAGCAGCAGACATCTCGACACGCATTCTTCGAAGTAATTTTAAAGCTCTTAGTCTTATTCGTAGATGCTCGTAAATACAAGTGAACATGAGTACAAGATGCCGTGTGGCTTTCATTGTCTCTGAGGCTTGCCTGAATACGAAATATGCTGCAAATTAAATTCTCAAAGCAATTTGTCCGACCGTCTGTCTGTCTGTCTGTGCATGTATAAATTTAATTGCTGCAGCAGCTGTCTTCCATGTGATGATTTAATTAAATTAAGTATAAAGACAGTAGCTGAAATTAGTTCGTTTATTTAAATAGAAAGTCAAAATATTTATTACTAAATTCAATTCGATATTAGTTGATTAAATAACTACATGAACTGAAGTTTTCAATATTAAATTTAAAAATTTTTTTTTAATTAAATAATTAAAAATAGTTGCCTCAGGTCTCAGGTCCTCAATAATCTTTTCTTGTTTTATTATTTATGTATCTGATAGTTAAAAAATGTCAACAAAGAAATATATAAAGTGCACAAGCGGTTCAGATATACAGTCATAAATAGAGACTAAGAAATTATCCAAACCAGCTCCAAAACATGTTTCTCATTCTCTTACTTACTTACTTGGTACTACAATAGTCAATCGAATTCCGCACTACATTATACAATTTGGTATAATTTGGTGCTAAAGTTGGCTAAAATGTTCAAAAATCCTACAAAGAATCTTTCACTTGAACACTTCGATGAGGGTACATGCCTCTGCGCCATACGGCAGCTCCGGGATTAGAGATTTGTATCTTCTTACTTCGAGAGAGTACTCTACCACTGAAAATCGTAATTTTGACATTCTCACCCCTGCAAACGACCCCTTCCTCCAATACAAATATTTAGATAAAATATTTGTATGTAGAACATTTCATATGATTTCATTGAGTAATTTCATTTCTTTGATATTAGAGTTAGTTAGTAGTTTGGGGAACACATGGTTTTGAAGTATCTGAGTGCTTTTGTATGTATTTTCTATTAAGAGTTTAAATTAATTGATGACTTGAAGACATAAGTAAATATTTAGCATTGTATGTGATATATGAACTAAAGCTACTCACACACATAATTAAATAACAATAAATAAAAAAGGATATCAACATTCTTCAATTTGAAGATTCTGTCGTAAAATTAGTACAAATTCACATGTCATGCTTGCTACCCACACTCTTGCTCTTTTTCTTGTTCAAATTTTTCACTCACTCCATATCAACTTGTCAAACAAAATATAAAGTAGAAAAAGTTCTTAAGAAAATTGTTCACAAATCGCTTGGCTGACCAATTTCCCAACTCTAATATTTTCACAGCTTATGACAAATTGCTCAAACTGTGAAATAAGTTGTTTCAAGTTGCTCGATGAAGCTTCATGACTTCGTTTGTTTAAATGCCTAAAAATATGCAATGCTTTCGAACACTGGACCTGGGACATGGCATTCAGACAAGTCGTACAGTACATGGACACTTGGAAGGACACTGATTAGATTATTTTGTTTGCTTTGGTTTTGTCTGGAGCAAATGTTTTTGCGCTTGATTGAATTTTGTTGAAGTTGAGTCTATTGTTGTTGTAGTTGTTGCTGTTGTTGTTGTCTGCTGGCATGCATATACTTTACACTATTATTTCCACTGAGAGTTATTTAAATACTTGAAATTTTTCGCGGAATACCTGTGCGAATCGATGCATGCAAGTGGAAAATATTTGTGAATTGTGTTAAATTGAGTTGTGCAAAATTTTATATATATATGTATTCTCATATATATTCCATTTTATATATATATATATATATATATATATATATATATATATATATATATATATAGTAAATGCAGCAAGGACATTCGAAGGTGACTTAATTTATTTAAAGTGCTACAAAGTATAGCATTAAAGTAGCTACTGAAGTAACGCCTAGTAAAAGGCGTACAATAAATTAACAAATTAATTCAATTGGCAATAAAATAAAACATTAATACGCCAATGCACACGCAAGCGTAGTAAAACGAAGCCAAAAGAACAAATTAAAGTGATACAAATCCAGAAAGCCGTAAAGCAGACTACAGTTTTTGCTTTTTTCCGCATATGCGTTTAATGTTGAATAATGTTGTTCGAACAATAAATCTCGCTGTGGCGTTTGAGGCGAGTTAAAGCAAAAATCGCACATGCCACATTTAAATGTTAATGCTATAAATAAATTTGGTGTTAATTCAATTTTACCCATGCAACGATACAGATATGCAAAGGGAACTATATATACACACGCACGCACACACACACACACACACGCACACATACACAAAGTCATTTAACAAATTTGCACCATTTTAATTGCGTATTCGCAGCGTAGGCTGCAACGAAGCAAGCAGCATTGTGTTGCATATCCGCCAGGCACAATCAGTTTTACACCCGAAGCAACGCTTACTAACTATCCCTTTCTGTTCTCTAGTTTTCTCTCTTTTTCACTCTACAGTGCGTTTCAAATTTATAAGTGAGAAATTTTGACTTAAACCATTGTTTTTGTATAGCATAAATGCTGACTTTAGTATTTAAGTTTTTTATTTAACAGTAGGCGCTTGAGAACTTAAACTTTTTCGTTCTTCTTGAAATAAATGGTGAAGTTTCGAAAATTATCTAATAAACGTGCCTACAGTTTGTGAAAAGTTGGTGAACGGCCGCAGAAAGTCGAAGGGAAGTGTTTTTTTTTTCTAGATGTGATCAATGGATTGAAAGGGCATAGCATCACTGTGGACAATTTTTTTTTTTACTTCCCACGGACTGGAAAAAAAACTGTTGCTGAAAGAGCAACAAGAGCATTGGTTGGAACGATCAGCAAAAACAAAAGAAGTAATAGGATATCGAAAAAGTTCCACTGTGTCGCTTGACTTTATCTTCACTGAAAACAAAAAGCTGGTATCGTATCTGGGTCATAAAAACAAATCCATTATCTTCATGAGCATCAGCTGAAGTCATTTCTGAGGGCATCTCATAAGCATAACAATACAAGGAAAGGAGGAGTCGACACGGTCGACAAAATGCTGTCGTGCTAGAGCTAGTATAAGCGGAAAATTAATCGTAGGCCGCTGGGCGTCTTCGGCAGTCTAAAGAACTAAAGCAATTTAAAAAGAAATTTTCCCGGATTAGATGCCAAAAGATAGAGAGAAACGGAAGCATTTTGTCATAGATCTCGCTCTCGCTGACCAATTCATATATGCAGTCGTGAATAAGAAGCCCGCGTTTCTTCCTACTGGTGCATACTGTGGACCGCGACAGCAACGATGTTGACTTTCATCCACATCAAATGATTGCTATGTAAGAAGTTGTGACTAATCAGATCTGTCGGAGAAACCTACTTTCGCTGACCAACTTGACGATCAAGCAATGTATGTCCGTCCATCTGCATCTCAATCTGTTCTCATTGGCTCGATCTCGGTGAATACAATTAGCTAGATACATCTGCTTTTTCGTTTACTATCTGATTTTTGGTATAGATTAACTGTATAAAATCTATCTAAAGTAAATTCCCATTAGGTCTTTGCTTGTAGAAATTTTAACATGCGAGAATTTTATACACCTGCGAAATTTTTTTTTTAGTTCTAAAGTTAACGCTTTAGTAGCATTTGCTCGAACTAATTTAATACAATATTGCATAAAAGTGTGCGGTTTATAATATAGTCGCATACCTGGACTTAAGTACCACTATTTTTTAAGATTTTTGTGAACAGAAAGTTTTTTGTATTGATAATATATTTTTTTATTTCAGTTATTGGCAGAAATTTGATATATGAAGGCCTCAATAGCTACATCAGGAATTAAAAAGAATTCATCACGCATTTATAAACGGAAATGAAAAGCAAGAATTCAGTGCTAAATCAGGTAATAATGTAAAATGTCTTATTACTATTTCATTGACAGTATCTTTTTTTGTTCATTTGAGCCATTCATCTAAATAACGGTATTTTTGTGATTATCGTTGTATGATTTTACTTAAGCCAGTAATAAAGTGTTTAGATCGTTTTAAGACCGCTGTAACTTGGGAATCACAAAAGATAGGGCGGCAAAAGCTCGCCTAATGATAGGCCAGATTACAACCACCCAAAGTTTTTGTCTCTCAATTGTGCGAAAAAATGTTTATTCGTGATGGAACTCAAACGTTATAGTGTGATTGTATTATATTTGGCTGGCAAGGGGGATGTAACGGTTGTTCGTGCTCTTCAAAACTTGAAAGTGAACAAATCGAACCATGGTACGCTACAATGATACTAACAATATTGTATTGCAAAATGCAATGGTGGCAGTCGGAAAACAATATCATCAACGGCAGACATCGTTCGAAAAGTAAAGCCTTGAATTTAACAAAATCCTCGTCGAGACAGAAATGACACTTTGACGAGGCGCTCATTCAACGAATGTTGAAAAACATTCTCAAAGTGAATTGTTAAAATGAACAAGAGCTTACCAATGCTCAAAAAAAGGTTTGACTCAATAAAGCGAAAGAGTTGTTACGTCTGCACGAACGGGGCAAGTTGCCAAATATTATTTTCCCTGACGAGAACATTTTTGTCAATGGAGCAATTTGCTAACAAACAAAATGATCGTGTTTACCTTACAGAAAGGCCATAGGATAATTTGAATGACCACCATAAATAAATAAACAGCATATTTGATGGTTTGGGCTGCTGTGACGGCAGATAGCCAGTCTCCGTTAGTGTTTTTGGAACGTTGCGTCGTGGTGGACGATTATCCGTCTTCGGCTTTCCTCAATCTTATAAAAGCTTCTGGTAAACAAATGGTTAACTACCATTCCGAATTGACTATAGTACGTTGCTTCTTGTGGGTCAAAGTTCTCGTAGAGTTTCGATATTTTCTATGAATAGAACTGTTTCCAGACGACTTTCTCTTGATCCGACGAACAACTAATCATGACACACTAGTTTTTGATGACACTTTATAGCAGGAAGGCGAAATAGGTTGATTGATGCACTATTTTTTGCCGAGATAACCTTAAAACCCATAACACTATCGACCCCTCTTCTCTTTCCTTGAGTTGAAACACGTGTTTAGTTAATTATTTTGCGGAATTTACAAACTGAGATTCGATCGCTTTCAATTTACAAACTGAGATTGAAAGCGATCGGATGAAAATAAATGTTTCACAAAAGACCTCTGACCATTTTTTTGTTACTATTTGTGTAGAAGTTTCCAAAATCAAGAAGCACGTGTTTAATTATTTATTGGGTAGAGTACACAAACCAAAAAACTATCGGATACGAAAAAAAAAATGTCTCTCCACACACACACACACACACACACGCACACAATAAAACACTCCTTTGACCTGAGCGCTCTCAGCTCTCTTAATATGCTAAAAAAAATCAATAAAGTCAAAGTTACTGATGCCATAGGAATAAGTAACAGACGAACATGTGTTGTTTTCGTCTGGCGCCGCTGTACATTCACAATGAAAAAAAAGACTTTGATTTATCCATTTCCATATTTACATCTTTCTATGCATTTTAACGTTTAGCCTATGGTAGAATAATATAATAATGTAGAGTACTCCGCATAGCTGCTCTCTGTTTGGTTTCTTTCCGTTTCTTTGCTTTTAGTTAGAAGAAAAGAAAAAAAATATTCGCTGTTTCTGGAAAAGCTCTTGAGCATCAAGCTGCCGACTTTCGCATACGTTCGTTCGTATGTGTGTGAAAATACGAAGGTTTTCGGTCCCCTGCTGCTATGACTGGACTGAGTTGATTTAGAGTGGAAAGAGTGACACTCGTTTACTATTGATGTTTTTATTGTTGGGTACTTTTAATACACAAAAGGTCGAATTTCGAACACTGGTAGAACTCTAGTACTTTGAATTGAATCTTATTAAAGTCTACTTTTTGATTATTCGTAAGTATTAAGTGCTATAAGCATAGAAATCAATATTTTCTTAAACTTTTCAAGCACACTGTTCTACAGTTGTAAATGCTTGCACGGCTATACCCGTGAGTGTGCAACATTTACGCTCTGCGCATATAATTAAAAATTTTACGCACATTTAAGCGCGTAAACGACGCCATACTATACTCGTACTTGTTATCAATATCGATTCGTCGAGCGACATTTGCCTGTGATGATAATAGTTGCATGTCATCCTCATCCTTACCAGTGTTGAGCAATGCATTTGCATTGTGTCATGTGCAAATTGTTTTCCGTTCATTAAGTGGCTGCTGCGTTGTGTATATCTACATAATGCATTAACTATGCTTACATATCGTTTATTGCTGGAACTTACATCCAAACTTACATGGAACAAAAATCACACAAAAATAGATGCAGCAATTTTTCAAGGCACTTCCACTTTTTCGGTTTTCCGTTTTTATGCTCCAGGGTAGGCTTTAAAAAAATATATATACACTCAACTAGTTTGAGCTTTCAGCATCGTTCACCGTGCAGGTTGTTTGCCAAAAGTGCGCCGCGCTGAGTTTATCTGCAAAACTATTAGTTTGATTAATGGCCCTTGCGATAGTTTTTCATGTACTAGCACACAGTTGCAACTACCTGGGTCTGGGATAAAGTGGCATAGAATTTAGTATTAGTTTTTTGGTTTAGTCGGCTAATGTTGTTCGCATGGTTTACCTGTGTTAGCTAGTTTGCTTTCAATTTTTTTTTTTCGTTGTCATAAATTTTGTCCTTATTCGGTTTAGTTTATAATCGGTGGCTTTTTTATTACATAGGTATTTGGTTTATGACTTTCAGTTTTTAAGTGTTGGGAAATATATTTTTTAAAATTTATCTACTTATGAAAATCAATTTGTTTTCATGGAATTTGTCAATATTTTCTTATCTCATTGGAATTTCTTTTGCAATGTTTAAAAATGTTTTTACAATGTTTTTTTTTTTCAGTTTCACCGAAGTTAACGTTTTTTCTTGTTAACTTTGGATCAGATGTTTTAAGTTTGACTTCATTATCTTATTAAAATACTGCACAATTTTAACCAAAGTCTAAAAATTTACCAAATTATTGGCACACTTATCCCTAGAACAGCAATTGTTTTTTCTCTTTGCTCTTTTTTGATTCCTTAGTAATTCTGCGGTAGCTTCTGTTTTTATTAATTTCTTATTTTTTATAACCAGCAACAATATAAGTTTCAAAGCGACAGCGATTTAATAAATAGAAACCATATCTTCCATACAAAAACACATTGAATTTTTTTGTTGTATCGAACATGTTTGATGTAAGGTAAATATCAGGCCAAATATTGTTATTAATAAATTTTATAAAAAAATTTTTAGCTTCTATTCAAAAATATAAAAACTGAAGTTGCCAAGAAAAAAGTGCAAGTTTGAATAGTATTAATTCTCTGGGGTCATCGATGTTACCGTTTATTTATTTCTTTTTATTTATATAAGGCATATTTACACCAACAGTTCTTAGCATTTGCTTTTTCTATTGTAAATACGAAAGCATACTACATAAAAGAGTGTGGTTTTGCAAATAGATCACGTTCTATTCACTCAGAGTTATGCCTTAGTGAAGTAGTTGCCATTCCCTCTTGTTCACAATAAAAATTAATGGCAAATTTGTGTCAAAAAAAAGGACACCAAACAATGTATATGCTCTTACTTCAATCAGTGGCCATTTAGAACCATTGAAAAAATACTCATAAAGTGCAGCGTAATGTGTATTTTGTGTGCATTTTCAGAGTGATGATATTGTTATTAAATAAAAACTTTTATTTAGCTGCTCTTCGTATGTTTATTTGAAATAGTGTGCGTTATAAACTTTCACTTAAAACTTAATAACACTTATAATTCACAAATAGTTTAATATATTCTTTCAGTACTTTATTACTAATCTGTCGTTTGATAACGATTTTTTATATTTACTGCTCGAGGTTCATATAGTGACTTTTTATATAATAAAGTAGTTCACGTCGACTTAAGCAGGCGGTTTATCTGTTATTTGTATATCTGTTTATAAGCAAAATGTATGAAAAAAGCTTAAGCAATGAAGCTAGAGCATATATAAATAGCGCATATATAATAGTCGGAAATATTGGGTTCGCGTAACAGAATATGGGTTCTTTACTAAGAGCTTGGGAATTGAGGCGCGAACAAGGTATGTTAGGTAGTCATCTGATTTGTACAAACTCCAAGTGACGTTTCTTCACTACATTGGGATCCTGCAACAGGATATGGGCCCTTTACAAAGATATTGGGAATTGATGCGGGAACAGCTGATTTTTATATGATTTTTATATATTCTAGTGTCAACTATTGTTGCTTCCAGCGCCCATTCCAAAATACAATTGAAATATGTATATACCACATTATCCATCCCAGGATTAACCAAATGGCATTTTTTGAAACAAATCTTTGGGACAAATTCCATACTTCAGGAAACCGGCATCAGTTTCTGGTATATAGTCTTTTATGAAGCCAGCTACTGGAGAGGATTAGCTTAAACTTGTAAGAGCTAAGTCAATACTACTTGAAACCGTAATGGTATGCTAAAAGAGTTTTGTTTTGATGTCAAGAAAGAAATCAGATGCTTGCAGAGATAAAAGCTAACATAGCATAAAGATTGAATTCAACACCGGTGCTTAGCTTTAATAAATATGAAGTACTCGCTTGCGAACACTCCGTGCATGATAGAATATATCAGTTGAGCGATACTCAACTGCCTGTGATTCAATCACGGCGACTTAGAAATCACTGATATCAGTTGCCACTCGATATTGTAATTCACCGCTTATCAGTAATATATCAACTTGATACGTAGATACTTTTTGTGCTGCTAACACTACATGCATTCTATCATAGGCTGTGAATCGCAGTGGCACTAGTAAGAAACAAATTATACTCAATCACTGATATTTACAATATGGAGTAGCAACTGATATCAGTGATTTTTCAGTCGCCGTAATTGAATCGCAGGTAGTAAAATATCGCTCATCTCTAATGTAAACAAAGTGTTTACTTTCGAAAAATTGTATGACAGCAAACAGATGACACACTCGGGTAGCAAATAGGGTAGCATGTTCAGCAAAAATTGGAAGCGCAAGTCAATGCGATTTATCTCAATATTCTCTTTCGATATAATTATTTTTCCAACTTGAATTATTTGTTTGATATCAGTTAAGGCTTTAACTTTTATCTCGATTAAATACGATTTTCACATTTCCGCATGCAACTATCAATAAACACTTAATAGATTTCCTCACGCCAAATGTCTTATCTAACTTTTCGCACTGTGTGCAGTCATTAACTTATCTGAATAGACTGTCTGTCCGTTCATTCGTACTATTTTTGTTTGTTTTTATTTTGACATTTATATTAATGACGTAAAAGTCTTAGTGCACATAATGGCACTAAGACACTAAGACAAACAAACATAAAAGTATTTATACTTTTAATCACTGCTATTAGTGACTGCAAATTGAACACGTAATAGTGTGTAAAAAATAATAAACTGATACAATCAGATACATTCATGCACACACTCACAACACACAGATACGCACAAATACATAGCCAAACGCATAACACGCTTGCAGGATACTCGTATAAGGAAACAAGCGAGTTCAAACGGATATAATTGCCTGACATAATCGTATAAAATGCGTTGGTTGTCTTCATCTGCAATTCACTTGAAGCAAAATTATATTGAGATATCAGGCACACTGCATGAAGACAGGACTGAACTGAACTGAACAGAACAGAATCATGCAGCATGTACGGATGTGTATATGAAGCCTGAAGCTATTGATATGGTTTTTGTTATTGTTGTGTTTCATTTCTACTGCTCTTGATATACTTTTTGCTGTTGCTGTTGTTGTTTCTTTTGCTCGTAAACACATAATGACCAACACATTTTTGTAACTAAATATGCCATAAATACGGTTGAACGCCTGAATGTATGCAACGCATGAAGTTAGTGCGTTTTACTCTTTCTCAACAATACGAAAAATAAAGTAAAAAATTATTGTAATTGCCTTAGTTAATATTAAATGAAGCGTTGGCTTTAAGACGAAGTATGTTAGATAAGGTTTGGTTTGGTAAGGTTCGAAGATTATTAGATTGGTCATATTAGTTACAAACGCCCTCCCAGACTTTAGCCTGCACATGGCCCATTGTAATACCACATGAATCTACTTTAAGACTTCAAACCATTTCCTTTTACAACCCCCAGGTGCTTGAATCTACAAGCTGTTACAACAATAACAACAAAATATAGTGTTGCCACCTAAAAGTATGCAAACAGATTTTGCTTAGTGAATCCTACGTCCGAATTCAGTGTTGAAATGTCAAATACTAGATTAAAATATGTATATCAGAAATGTTTCGCTAAAAAATTGTATAGAAACAAAAAAAAAACTATGTGTTGCCACCTAAAAGTATGCAACGAATTTTTTATTTAGTGAAACTTACGCCCGCATTCAGTGTTGAAAAGTCAAACGTGCGTTAAAAAAAAGAAATGCCTTAACATTTAAAGTCAACATACTACTCGTACTACTTAGGTCTATATATATGTACATATATACATATGTATATACTTATAAACTCGGCTCTACAAATGAGGAAGTTGTGTTGAAAACCAACAAACCGGAAAAAAGAATACTGCATAAAAGTATATAATAAAAAAGAAAAATGTAAAAAGAAAACAACTTGAAATTATACACACGCACGCAACCGAAGCGAAACGAACTTAAATAAGTTACATACTTCTTTTTCTTGGCAGCACAAAGTTTAACGCACGCATGAATGAATCCGTTTGCCTTCGAATGTGCAAAAGTTTTGGAGCCACCCACATGCCAGAGCTGCCTTTGTCTTTTACTGTTGACAATACAATTTACAGATTCACACAAAACACAGGCATGGAGTAGGATATCTAAGGAATGAAAAGTGAAGATTTTTATTTGATCAAGTTTATTTTTATTCTTGGTTTGTTTTAGCTTTGATTTGTTTTCATTGCCTGGTTAAAGTTGGTTAGCTGAAAATTAAATATTAATGTGTTGTGGAAATATGTTTGTGAATATGTATGAGAAACTCAAGAAAGCATCTATTATGTCACTAGCCTGGACTGTCCAGAATTAGATTCGTATTCGAGCATATTTCCCTAACGAAATATCAGAGAAATTGGAAATCAAGCCTAGTTAGCTGGTTTCAGTTGTGCAATGGTCTTTCTCCATTTAAAGCGTTTACTTAGTGAATTTGTTGCACTTGCTCTAGTCGAGCTTTTTCAGATGGTTCTTTGTTAAGATTACCTTGCGCACAAATAATATACTCCTTTTTTTTGTTATTTAATTTTTTAGAATAGTTCCAAAAATAGCCAAAGTTAAAAATCCACTGGTTTAAGTACACTTTTATCAGCAGAAGAAATCCATGACGACTTCCATATTTGCATGACAAAATATAAAAACGAGAATGCAATTCTACGCAAACTGAGTTGTTGTTGAAATATAACTTTTTAGGCTACATACTCGTATATAAGAATGCTTGACCTGACTAATACACCAGAAACACATATCCGATTCTGCAAATGCTAGAGAGCTGATTTCATCACATTAGCAATCTATTTGATGACACATCCAACAATCACCGATTCTGGTAAAAGAAACATTTAGATGGAGTTGGGGATAGTAACAATCATTGGGCTTCCATAACAGGAGAAGTTTTCAAGCATTTTCCGAATTGTGGTAGGAAGAGGTTATTTCAGGTAGTTATTATTAGATTGGTCGGATCAGTTACCAACGCCCACCCAGACTTTATCCTGCATACGGCCCATTGTAATACCACATGAATCTACTTTAAGACTTCAAACCATTTCCTTTTACAACCACTGAGATGATTTACATACTTCAGTTAATTTTTGACCTCTAACTTAAAAGTTTCAGATATGTCATATGTCAGGAAGTAGCCCCCAGGTCTCGTATATTTTTGATTTCATATATTGCTGATTCACTGTTGGAGAAGGCGTAGCAAAATTAGTTTCGTAACATATAGCTTGTAAAGCTTGGAGGTATGTGTGTTTGTTGTACTCTACGATCTTCTCCAGGATGTCATCTCTTTGGTCCGTAGCCACACTGATACTGTTCACATGGTACGCGGGAAAGAACTTTATATCCAATTGAAAGAAGACTTATTCCACGGTAGTTCGCGCATACTGTGGAGACTACTTTCTTGAAGATACAACAAAGAACACTGAGATTCCAATCGTTGGGCATGCATTCATCGGAACATATCTTGCATAAGAGTTGGTGCATACGTCTTACCAATTCTACATCACCGCTCTTGAATAACTCAGCTGCCAGCTCTGTTATTCTTCAGATTTTTAGTTTTTGTGTCGACCTCAGTACAGTCCGCTAGATCTACATAAAAGCCATCATCAACTGGTGCTGCTAGAAAAACTCCTCTATTGGCGGCATTGATCTCTTTATCGCCTTCAAGTACGTTAGGGAATTGACTTCTCAATGGTCTCAGTGATTCCAATGCATCTGTAACCAGCATTCCAATTCGTCCTTGCAGAAAGAAACTCCTGGCTCAAACATTCGGTCAGATGTTTGACCTTTTGTTCAAATTTTCAAACTACTTGTACATTACTATATCATATAACACCTTAACATTCTCAAGCTCACGCTTTTCTTGTTATTTTTTTTTTTTGCGCCTGAAAATGCGTTTCTCACCTCTCTGTTTCTCACGAAATTGCTTTTCAACAGCTCTTTTTTCTCTGCAGTAGCTTGGAGGCACACATTCTCATACCAAGGGTTCGTCACAGGTATGGTGTTTCTAATGACCTTCTTGGCAGCCGCACCCATGGAGTGGGAGATATGTCTCCACTGCTCACCTATATCTTCAAAAGCCGGAGTGGACTCCCGAACCAATTGGGAAAAAAGTCTGGGTGAAAAAGCTTCAGCGGTCTGTTGTGCTTGCAGCTTTCCGACGTCTAGCTTTCGTTGAGTATTGGGACGTGCGGCATGCATCATGTTGAGCCTGGTGCGTAAAGTGAGATGTTCTAGGCGAGAGAACTAAAATGTAACTAGCAAAAACTCGTAAAGACAGGCTAAGAGTCGGCTGCAGTTCGCATTGTTAGCCAACAGGCCGATCGCAATTATTGGGGCTTGAGTTCTTTACATGGTTGCATTGAGAAATTTGTGAAATAGTTTGGTAGCACCATAAAATTTGAGGAGAATGGTGGTTTGGAACACTGTTAGCAACACTATAATTTTATTAAACCACAGCGGGCATGACATGCTGGGGTAAAGTCAGCGCGCATTTTGCTTGTGACTTTAATGTAAACACTTTTTAGGAACTGTTACAATAGTTTTGTTTGCCATTTTTTTGCGGATGTTTGTGAACAGCTTGAGCCAGTTGCCAAATAATCATTTTTTTGTCATTCCCAAGTGAAAAGCAATCAATGATTTCCCCCACTAAAGTAGATTTATACAAACGACCCAAAACCATTATAGTAGTATGAACTTGACGTTCAAATCAAAGGTTTTGTTAAGAATTCAATTGATTCTCTTGAAATCGCTGACCTGTTGCTGAGAATTTCAATCTGAGAAATACTGTTTCGAAAATAGTTATGCTTTCACCTTTTCCGTGATGTGTTATCTCATTTTTGAGATGTTTTCCTCTTTCTTGAAGTTCTTTCTTGAATATTTTTCAAGTTTTGTAGTTCAATACAAAACTTGAAAACTGATTACACAATCCTAGATGTCAAACTCCTTTTGGAGTCCACCGTCGGTCTTCTAGACGGATACAGTTATACTGTTCCATACTGATCCATTTTGTTCCAAATTCATTGTGATAGCGTTGTATTTATGTGCATGGCTTTAACATGATTTCATTGTAACTATTGTCTGCACAGTATTATTCCTCGGATATATACTAGTCACGCACAAGACCCAAGTCGTTCTGGTTGCTGTAAAATACATTAGTTGCTAGATTGAAAGTAGATATTCAGCATACTCTGTAATTATCCTTAACAATTTCGGAGATGCTGGTGTTTTGTCATCATGCGGTAAAGTTTTGCTAGCAGGGATCATTCTGATGATAGACCTGTTAATGAGAGACGTTAAAATTCTTATGTATTTTAAGAAGAATACAAGTTTTTGTTTACTAATGCATAAAATGATATTCTATTCAAACGAAATGATAATTATTCTCCGAATTTTTCTACACAATTTATAATAGGCATATGCCTAAAAGTAGGCAGTGAAATTTTATATTTCCTGTAAAAGACAACAACAACATAAAACAAAAGGACTTATAATAAAATTGAATATAATAAATATTAATAAGATAATCTCTTCATGCGCAAAGCACATTGATTTGACTTTTTAATGTTGTAACATAGCAAGGATATAGCCTGAAGAAAGAACATACATAGCATGAAAAATAATAAAAACAAGAGAAAATTAGAAAGGAAACTTATAGAAATCGAAGCTATGCTGTGGCATAAACTTTTATATGTACGTAAACCAAATGCGACCTTTAATTTTCCGGCAGACTTAAGCGTTTACAAAAGCCATATGCATAAAATATGTAGTATAGGCGCCGAAAAGCATCCTTTTTTTTTTTTTTGGACACTACAATGAACCTATTTACTCACACATCATCAGTTCGCCAATAGATTCGTATGTATCTGAAAGTATTGTTTCAGACAGTTTCTGTTTGTTTATATTTGATTTGTTGTTAAACTCGTAGCAGTATTATCATTTCTTTGTCTGTCAGCTAGTACGCCTTAAAGTATGCTGCATTTTTTCAATACAACTTCAGACTGAAGTATGAACCTTTTATATTTTTCTGTCGATCTGTTTTTTATTGAGTTATTAACTCATTGATATGTATAGATATTATTGTGCTTTTTGGCCATTTCAACTTTGCGTGGGTTTCGAGTGGATTTCCAATAATTTAAAAACGATTCCATTCTACAGTCAATGCCAATGCACAATTTTCAAGTGGACATTGTCGACTGCGACAGTGGCTAGACATTTGAATTGCGTTCAAGTGTTGTTCATAGTATTAATTGTTTATCAGATATTGTATTGTTTGCATATTTTCAGCGAATTTAATAGGCAATTTACGTCAGCAACAGCAACAGCAACATAATCAGCAGCAGCAGCAATTCTATTAAATTATGCAGATACATAACTTTGTATCTGTATTTGTTGGTTTTCATTGAAATTTAAGATAATGCCCCGAGTTATGCTAAACAAATCGGCTTAATAAAGTTTAAATTGGTGTGAAAATGCTGCAGGAATTTTCAATTTGCATGTTTGAAATTAAGAGCGAATTGTTGTCTACGAAGTTAGTCTAGTTTAACTAAAAGTGAATTGCAACAATTTAAAATTAACTAAAATAAATTTAATTTTCTGCCAGGAAGTAGATTAAATTTCACTTATCAAATATAATTAATGACTACTTAGGAATAGTTATGTCATATCGAAGCTATTGCACAAAAAAGATTCCAATTAAATGTTGATTAAAGAACAAAGAATTTCAAAATGAATCGCTAATGAGCAGTTTAATTACATTTTCGAAAACTATATCAGATTTCACTGAAGACAAATTTGAAAAAAATAATCATTTTAATAGTTTATGATTATAAAAAAATATTGTTATAATTAACAGCAGAGAAGTTTATATACTCTTTACAAGAGCCTTCATTCCATTTTTAATGTGTTTAGCTCCTTACTATGTATATCTTCCGTTCATTAGACACCACAACATCGACTAATCAAAAAGTTTTTCATACAAACTACGAAAAATCTGTGGTGGGTTTGTATGGGGTGGGTCTGTATCGGGCTACCACTAAGTTTGAGGTGGGTTTGTATCGGGCGATATGTTATATGTGCATGCTTGAAACAAATAAATGCTATACCCGATTTCAGATCGATAACTTAAACACTGAGGAACTAGTTTTGATTCACACATATGTAACCTCCGATTTTTTAGTATTTTAATCGTTATGTAGCACTATCATAACTGTAGGAAGTATTTCGGGAGTTAGTTAAAGAATTCGCTCCAGTTATAAACTCCAAGAAAAATACAAAAACAGCAATTATAAATAAAGCCCGGTTGGAAATTGGCGTGAAAATTGAGTCGTTGGGTCAAAAAAAGTTAAGGACCAATGAATAAAAATGAATATAAGTTATATTAAATGAAACAGGTGGCGGCCCCGCACCAATATCTCCGGACGTAAATCAACCTTGGCCGAGCGGTGGGTCCAATTATTTTAGGGAACACTGTGCACCGACACAAGACACAGTGTAGGCAATACCTTGGTGCACGCCCTCACAAATTTAACGTCGGTGCATTTCATCTTCTCTACAGCGGTAATAACTCGCCACACTCTTCAGGAGTATGCTCAAGAATTGAAGCCGACTTACCTTGTTTAGGATGCCCGAACTCGACCACATATTCCACGCGCCTCTGCGACCATTGGAGGCCGATTGTGAGAGTGTATTGGCTGCTGGGGAAACATTGGCGGTCTTTTAAGTCTAGGTGGTGTAGTATCAGCGCTTACATAGCCCGTGAACAACGCTTGCGGACGTAGTTAGTAATCTTCTATTTGCGGAGTTTATAAGGGAAAAATGGAATCACAATTTACATATAGTGAGAGAGCCGACATCTCAATTTTGTTTTTGGGAGAAATCATAATAACTTTTGAAGTTGGTTAAATAGAACTGATTTTTGCTTGTTGGTTGCAAATGGAGCAAAATCTAAAGTAAAAAAGAGACAGACGCGACAAGCACTGTTGAATAGTAAATAAATCGAAAGACAGCTGAGTTTGTGTTGCTCATTTGCCCTGTCTTTTCATTCGGTTTGTTCGTTTTATGTATCAATTCAAATTCACCACAACTTACAACTGGTGGCAACACTTTTTCGTTTAAAATAAAAATTCTTGTACATATTTGCCAAATGATAATTTTGCGCATTGCTTTAGTAATCAACCCCTCCGCTACTTACAGTGACGCCCCTTAAAATAATGCATTGGTCCATTGAAGTGGCATAATGTCGCCTATATTTTGCGGCTATTTATTTCCGCTATTTACTGTCATATTTTATGTGCTTTGTGGCTATGAATTATCATCTATTATCATTGACAAACATTCACATACACAATTCACTTCAAAATTTATATGCTCGAGTGTAATTTACGAAACAATAAACTGAAAAAATCCATAAATATGTAGTATAGTTATATGTAACATATGTGCAGGATGTATATAGTATGCTATATAGAAGAATTATATATTATTATATGCTGCTATGTGCTGATATAAACAAGTTCTATTTTCGCGTGTTTTATTATCAGTATGCGTACAGACAACTGGAGCGAGAAACGCTTCGGTTATAACGCTTCAATATAATTAAGTATCTACTAGAACATTTTGCCCGAAAGCGTACTGGGGGGGGGGGGAGTTTGTAGTGCACTAAAATGGGATAATGTATTTATTTTTTTAAAGCAATGTAAACTTTAAGAACTCTTTTACGTAAGTAACTACAAGTTTCTTGTTCATAAATAAAAAAAAAAAAACAAATATAAAAAATAATTAACCCTGTTCAAATAAGTTTATATACATAGCATAGAAATAGGCTAGCAAACCAGGCTCAGAATGGCAGACATATTCCACTAATTAAACCCATGAGTGTGCACAAGTTATGTCGAATACAAGTAAAATAAAAAAGGAACATAAGCTTTCTGCTTGAAAGAAAAGTATCTACAATATATACTAGTATACGAGTATGTAAGAAATAATTCAACCTTTCGTATAGCAGTAGACAAATCCAAGAGTCTACTTATACTGCAGCCTTTTTGCCATATAATACGCTGATTAAAGACTTTGCTAAAGCATTCTTGAAATTTAGCAGACCCTAGAAATTAAGCTGCACAGCTTGCAATAAATTTTTAATATTCAAAACTAAACTAAAACACATAAAATGTCTGCGTTTATAAATGTATCTAGATACAATTTTAACTTAATTTAAATTATGTTGTGCAGCCGGTCTAATATAAATACTTTTAAATTATGCCAGCCTACTACAGCTTGAATAGCCTAAATAATGGCGTCTGTAGGCTGTCAGACGCACAAATGAGCGACTAATTATACAAATGTAATTTTTTCCAATTTAACAAAATAAACACTGCGAAAAAGAAAAATATGACAGCGTGACAGAATAAATCACAAAGTCATGCATAATTTCAACAGTGCTATGAAAATAATAATAAATAAAATTTGTTTTTTAAAGAGCAAACTATGTAAATAAATCTAATAACAAATATGTATCTATTCGCCCATGCTCGGGAAATTTTATAAATACTGCCACAAAAAAATGTATGCAGTAAGACGCAGTTTTTATAATCTACCTTAGAGAGCCAATGTGAAAATGTATCTTCTGCAAAAAACTTGTTTTTGTTTTAAGCTGAGCTATTAAGAAGAAGGGTTCAAAGAAGATTATCCGAGAAATCCATTAATCTGTGGAACGCATCCGTCATATTATTAGTCCGACTATTCTGTCTAGCATGTGACCGCCTCGTCACGTTTATAAAATGTATCTTGCGCTTCTGATGTATTTTCGGACAGATAGAAAATGCTTGAGTATATTCTTTTGCATGACTCTTTACTCTCTTGGCCGTGGCATTTTGCTTATTTCAAAAAATATGTATATAGAATTTAATGGTTTGTGCTCTAGTATGTATGAATGTGCATACAAATGTGTATCTATGTACTTTCATTTCGATATATGCTCGTATGAAGGTAGTTAAAAATAAAACTGATATTTGCTTTTAGAGTGCAAAGTAATAGCTAAAGTAAAAAAAAAGACAGAAGCGACAAGCACTGTTGAATAGTAAATAAATCTATTTGTTTTGCTGATTTGCTCTGTCTATTCATTTTTACCTAAGCAACATAAAAGCACTACTGAAGAACTATTATTTGGGTTCCTTATATCAAAATTTGATATACAGTATCAGGCATTGGCCACCATGTGTAGTTGACCATGTATGAGTTTTTTTTTTTTTTTTTTTTTTTCAAAATTGAAGTTTAAGGACACTTATTGGAATTTCAAACGAATGCAGGCTTTCTAGAATATGCTCTTCTCGCATTGTTGCCATCGTTAGTATTTTCATCACCGTTCTGTTTTGGTTTATCCACATGAAGTTCTATTTACTTCCATAACTTCTTTGAAAATTTTATTTTTTTACTATCATTTGAACTTTTTCTTGTTTATCTCTCACTTGCCCTTCGCTTAATCTGATTCTGTGGGAGATCTTCAGTACAAATTAGAGAAATCGTATCAAGTATGGAGTGGACTCTTGTCATATTTTAGGTTTTCAGGTCTCGACTTAAATATGGATGAAAAAATATTTCCAGTTTCCATTGGATAATTTGCCACATGTCCGTCAGTCTGTCTGTCCGTCACCTTTGGCTTTTTGTATAAAAAACATTTTAAATGCTGCCAATATTAACTTAAAAATGACCATGCCTGCTTATTACAACCGAACGCTTCACATATATATCAATGGGTGTGATCCCCTTCTTTTGAGGTATCCCCATACAAACCACCAGCCCACTTTTGAATTTTTGTAAGAAAAACTTTTTTGTATGTCAGTGAATATAAACTTCATGTTAAATATTGTGGCTTTTATGAAGGGTCGCTTCACATACGAGAAAAACTTCTTTAGTTAGATCAATATCAGTTTACATTCAATATGGTGGTTTCCTATGTAAGGAAGCTTCACATACATATACATCCCGCCCACTTTATGGGGTAGCACCCATTTGAAACTACTTCAGTTAGCTCAAAATCAGCTTGGCATTCGAAATGGTGGCTTCTTATGGACACACATATAAACTAATGGGCGTGTCTCGCCCACTTTCTAGGGAAGCCCCTACACAATACCACCAACCACGTTTATGTTTTACAAAACGATTTGAAATTTTGTGTGAATGGTATTAATGCTTCTGTTCAATGGACATTTAACGTTTTGGATGTTAACGTTTGATAGAGGTCACACATATACCAATATGATCCTTAGTGAAGTCGACAAAGGTCGATCAGGAGGTTTTAAAATTTTGCGTGTTGCTAAAATTCACGTTTTTCAAGATAAACCAGCTGAAAAAATGTATTAGTACAAAACATATAGCGGTTACAATATAATCGACCACATCGACTACGGCTCTTTCTTGTATCTTGTTTATTTTTTTTTTCGATGAATCGACAAAGATTTAGTTAAAAAGAACTCCTCTTTAAAAAACATTATTTCGGTTATTAGCGATTCCAGAGGTCACTGGGATGAATCCGCTTCAGTCTCATACGGCAGGAATTAGTTGTCAACGATACAACCAAGTGATTGTCATGGGCTTTAAGGCGTTCATTGTAGCCACTGGTGTGTCGGTTTATTTGCTCCCTAACCATAGACATTCGCAGGTCTCGAAGCATGTTGATCCGGGTGCATACGCAGGTAGCCAACACACACACACAAGTTGTTAAGCGTAACATTTGGTCAAATTCACCTTCGAAGATCAAAAGTGACTTGCTACCATCTGCTGAACTCCTGCGAGAGCACCGTGGCCTCACTACGGCTGACAGAGCTGGACATGAAAACAGTGTGCATAGGTAGCGAGCATTGCGCATATCTGCAACATACAGTGTGGACACTTCCTTGTTATACACCCGCTTTTTTACTGCGATTATCCGATCGATCATCTCGAAATTCTACCATACAGTGGCATTGAAGCAGGTACGACCTAAGCAGTAGGTAATGCGTCGCTGGGAGGAGAGACTTAAGCTTGTAAAGCAATCCTGCATGCCATATAGGATCGAAGTGCTTGCTGAACATACAAAAGGAACCTCCAGAGAACATGCTGAACGACTCGATGGACTTCTTGTGGACCATTGCGCTTCCTGAAGTCGAACTGATGGTATGGAACTGGGAATTTCCAACATGCTACTAAGAAAAAATCTTTCAAATGTCTTGGAGAATGTATTTAACAAACTTGTTGTTCTGCATGACCCAATAAGATTCTCCTGCTTACCAGGCTTCGGAACCATCACAATCACTGCGTATTTCCATTAAGAAGAAAAGTCATGAATGCGTGCCATAGCATTGAAAAGAACACTAAGAACATCACTCTCAGTCCAGAAGAGCTTTAGCAACTCTACCGTCCACTCCATCATAGCCAGTTGCTTTGATGGCTTTGAGAATTTTGATTTGAAAGTGTACTTTTGGAGTTTTATTGGAATATCGATAAAGACACTAACTAAGATAACTAACAAACTATACGTACAAACGTTCCATATGAGAATTTTTTTTTTGCGCTTCTATAGATTTGCAGCATACTTTTAGGACTAAGCGATAGCGGAAAAAAGGCACAATTTGCTATTTCTCACGACTTCTGTTACGCCATCGCAGCAAAGAAGTTTGTTCATATTTTATTTTGTTAAAAAGTTTTGTAATTTATTAGCAGAGCAGAGCGAGAGAGCGCGAGCGCGAGCGCCAGCGCGAAATGCAAAGCCACATGGCCTAAAAGTATGCCACAAAAACGCATAAAAATGTATAAATCACCAAAAACAAAGTCAATTTGATATTCTTTTGTTAAGATATTTGTTTTGTATTCTTCTGTTCTGTTCTGCGTTTCACCACTCTTCACACTCCACAAATTATTTGCTTCAATAACAGTCACATAGATAAGCGATGCCAGCACATTCACACGCAGCGCCGACAGCCAGTCAGTCAATTAGAACATTTAATTGTTCTCATAGTACACACAACACTAAGCGTAGGCGTTCAGTTTGTTAATTTACACAAAATGGCGCACGCACAATAACAAAAGGAAGATACACTTTCATTTGATTAAACAATTTAATCATTCGCTGTTAATATTTCAAGCAATAATTTCAACACTTTTGACATACTTTACTAGTTCTCTCGCATAAATTCGTATTATTTTTCATTTCTAGCGAAATAAATCAATCACAAAATTATGAAATAAGTCAGCGCTGTCAGTTTCAATTGCGGCAGCCAAAGTACTCGACTCGTACTATGAAATGTTTGATATAGGTAGGTGGTGTCTGGCATTAGCTGTCAGCAACCGAAATGTCAAAACGTATTTTCAATATACAAGAACGCCATCCTTGTGCAGCATTTTGTGGCATAAATTTGGCAAAATTTCTACGGCGAATCAATTTCTTATGCCAACAATGAACGACTAAGCTTAGCTCCTTGTAGGAACTCCTTGTGACTTTTAGTACTTGATGCTGTGCGTATTATTACAAGTATTAGCAATTTAGGTATGCCTTTTGCTGTCGCTATACGTATTACCTTGTTATAAACTCGGTAGAGCTATGCAGAACCCAAGAATTTCTTATTATTATTATAAGCCAAATTACTTTTGAAGGTGAAAAATATTTGCTGGGCTTCGTTTTGATTGATTAGTTTTGCGCTGGATGTAGGTTGAATGCGAAAAATTGAAACATTTGTTTTCTACATAGTAAATGTTAAAGGTCCTATTGAAGTGTGAGTAATGGCAAAATTGGCGCGTTCTTGATTAAATTATTTTTGGTTTAGTTCTAGTAATAAAGCAAGGCTTTTTGTTCTTCTTTTATATTTGTAAAGGAATCTGGCTGGACTAATATTTGTAAATCGTATTAGTAGCATTTATATTTTCTTTTTTTATTCAGAGAATAAAATAATTGTCAGCTTTAAATTATTTAGAATATAGAAAATGTTAAAATTGATTGTAATTTAAAATTTATTTAAATTATTTTTAGGCACAGATGGATTTGTTATAATTTTTTTTTTCTTTAAACAAAAGAATTTTATATATTCAGATAATAGTGATGCCCAAAAAAGACCAGCAGTAAATTCATAACTGACTAGCGTACCCGGCGTACCATCTTATTTCACCCCGTGTCTTTTACGTATTTGTATGTACTAAATCTCAACTGAAATTGGTATTTCTTTTATATGACGGCATGGGATCACCCATTTTTCCAGTGGATTTGGATTTACATTTGACGTAACCCCACAAGAAAAAGTCCATAGGGGTTAAATCGGGACTTCGTGGAGGCCAATTTATGTCACCTCTCCTGGAGATCAATTTGCCAGAAAAAATTTCATGAACTCGTTGTATAGACCTGTTGGACGTGTGTGAAGTTGCTCCGTCCTGCTGGAACCATGTCCTTTTGTTTTAAGCAGGAAAGTTTTGCAGTTCACGCACGAAGAAGTCGTCTAACATCTCCACATAACGCTCTGAATACACTGTAACTGTGCGGCCCTTTTCATCTTCAAAAAAGTAAGGGCCGATAATTCCTCGCGCCGACATCACGCCCCATAAGGTCACTTTAGGCGAATGTAGGGGTTTCCGATGTTTGTGTTTTGGATTGGTTGCATTCATTTAAATGACGAACATGTCGAATACTGCAGAATTTTCTACACGCTACAGTCGCTGAATTACCGTTTTTGTAAAACTCACGTTCGCACAACGGACGGTCCGCTCCCGAGAAACGCTCCATAGGCTACCGATTGACATACCCCCCGCGCCCCTCGGAATAGTTGCGTTCACGCAATCAGTAAATCAAATGTGATCTTTCTTTTGAGACACCCTGTATAGGCCTGGTACCGCCTAATATATACTTGTCTTCCCCGGGAACCTTAGAGGTAACATACAGATATGAACGGCAGGCGACTTCGATTTATATATGTACTAGTGTATCAGGCGTGCGTTGTTGCATTCCCTCTGGCTTTTATATAAAAGCTTCAGCAATTTTTCAGTATATCCATTTCTCACGAGTCCATTGTGTATATAACGATATATGTATATAATATATATATATATATATATATATATATATATATATATATATATATATGTATATAATGTATATAACAAATTTGGAAGCTCCTTTATATTTCAGTGAATCTTATTTCTACCGGTGCCCTTTACATTTGTACCAAATCTCATCTACCTGTATAATAAAGTTAGTAAGATACAACGAATTTAATTTTTTCTTATTCATCCAGCTGTGTTAAATAGTTGCTAAAATGTAACGAATTTGGATTTATCTTATATATGGTGTGTGATATATAATTATACTTCTACGCCTGCCTTGTCTTTCTACTTCTGAAAATCAATTGAAAACCATGCAGTAGTTTCTAAGTTTGGTAGTAACATACATATATGAAAAGCAGGCGTCGTCAATTTATGTATGCATATACTGGTATGTATGTATAGATTGACTAATTCTCATTGTATATAATTACGATTGTATCACAGTTGTGATTAATCCAATGCCAATCATTGCTGATTGCCACATCTGCAAATCACATGGCTTTTTTGGTAGTCTCAAGCAATCCTTGCGATGCTTCAAGTATTCTACAGCACCAGCTGGATACACTTGATATATGGCTGCCTGGATGGCATATTGTGGTGAACGCGGAGATATCTTTCCACATAATTTTAGAACTGCCCTCAAGTTAAATGATGTGACATTCCCGTTATGCGTTTTCGTCAATTATTTTGGGTTGACCCTAGACAAACAGCTTATGTTACACCTTCACATTGCTATCAGGAGAAAGCACTTAAATATCAGATTGCGGCAAATGCTCTGGCTTCTTTGCCAATTGAAACTAAAGATACATAACAAGATCATTCTCTAAAAGGCAATTTTAAAACCTGTCTCGATCTGTGGCACTTAACTCTGGTAGTGGCAACTGTTTCTAATATAAAAATGGTTGCAGAGCAAAGTGCTAAGGATGATCTCCAATGGAAATAGCAGCATGTACGACGAGCTTGCAATCCCCTGGATAGTATATGAGCAGAATTATCTTCTGTTTTAACACCACACAACCACCCATTACTTCTATACCACCCTCATAATAACTACTAACAACCGCGATTAAATTGTCTTTTGTATTTTACGTTTAATTCGATGTATCAGAACTATAAAGTTTAATGATTGTCTCTTAAGGGACATATTTTAAATAAGATAAATATACAACAACAAAACATTTACCTAAGTATATTTTTTCTTGAAGTAAAATATAGTAGCCTTATGTTTGGAGAAGATCAAGTCAAGATCAAGATGATCCATACAACAGATCATGCTGTGCATACTAATTGCGATTGTTACGAATATGGGGCTCGTCTCCGTTATACTGAGAAATTTAAGTTTCTAGGGGAATTCCGGGGGCATCCCCATCATTGTTTCAACCCTTTTTTTCAGTACGACATTCTGTTGTTTCACAAATAAGTGGATTAACATGTAATTCTGGTAACTTAAGAATACATTTTAAATATTGAAACCTATTTTCAAAATTCACCTTTAAAGACTCGACGATTTGGGTATATTTTTGCATTTTATACTAAATTCAATTTTCTTTTAAAAACGTGTATTATGGCTACTTTTTTTGGTTTGAAGATACAAATATATTGCGTTCATTTAATATTTCGGAGATATCGCTTAAAAACGCTAAATCTAACATGAAGTTGAGGTCTTGCAGGCTTGGTAGTGTTTTTAAAAATATGACGAGTTGCTTCCTTAAATCAAAAAGTCGTTGTTAGCTTTTTCCTCAAGTAAGCCACCGAACTTCTGTGCAATAAAAGATCTCCATACTCTGCATAATATCAATTCCTAAATTTGCTGTGAGGCAGTACTTTATGCAATGCTCCTATTTTGTTCAAAATTTGTATAGCAAAGTTCATTGTTAGACATATTTAATTCTTTTTAGAAAAGAGTTTGCTGATGTATTACACAATGGAAAGCTGGAAATTAATTTCGTTTTTCTTTAAAAGGCCCAAAATACTATTGTTTTTTCATTTCAGCACTTTTTCTCCATTCGTGCGTATTGAACCTAGTTTACTTTTGTCCACAGTTGAGTCTACCGCATCATACAGAACTTGACCCGTAACATGTCCATGAAGAGAAGCAAATTCTAAAACTTGTTCATAATAACTGAAGTTTGCATCAACTGTTTTCAAAGTTCTGTAGTTTCTGCTATGGTACTGCTAAGGAGGAGGAAAAAGGAATTTGAAGTTCGGTTCTCCAGTTATTCTGCGAGAGTCACTCTTTGAAGTGTTTTGGGAATTTCGTTTTACAATAAATTAATATATGTTTACATTGTATCTTGATTGGCCAAACTATTGTTGTGACACGAACAATGCCAGACATTACTGTCGAGATATACCACATAAGAAGAAACCTAACCCATACACCCACCTACGAATTAAGTGCATCGGCTTTATGCCCAATTATTCATTCTTATCTTGGTGACTTTACGAATTTAGTGTTATCTGTTCGTAAGATACTTCATAGAAAATATTTTAGCAGACGTGTTTGCTTGCGACTTTTGTTGTCCTGGTATCCTGCGACTAGTGAATGAAAATGGTCTATCGATATTTTAATATTCTTTATACGTATTGTGATTAGTATTTTAATTTTGTCACCGAGTTTCTAATGCATTAAATGAGGCATACGGAGACGGGCTGAAAAGTCCTTTCAAAATCTGTACAGATTTTAAAGACAGACAGAAAGCAGTTGACAACTTCCAAGTAATGTTTTGGCGTTGGTTAAACGCAATCTGTGTAACTTTTTTCTTGACCTTAGACAAAATATGAATGCATCGGAAATCTTTGAACGCCAAGCTGAAGTTTCAACAGTGTGCGAAATTGAATGTCAGACTTCTTATGTTCCTAGACTGAATAAATGTATATAATAATTCCCATGCAACGCCTTCTGGAAGATACAGTCCTTACCAGTATATTTAGAAAATCTGGTCGTCATTTAGCTAAGTTAGCACGAAGTGAGTCAAGTTTTGTGATTCTTTTGGACCATTTGTGAATGAAAGCTGAAAAAGTGATAAATCTATGCAAAATCAATTTTGTAGGCGTTACTACAACACAACTATTGACTTAAGTATTCAAAACGATGCGCCATTTCTCTGTTCATAGTTTTCGGAAAGCGTTTAATTGACTTAAATGAAAATAATGCTGTCACTTAAGAATACTCGTACAACTAAACGTTTTTTTTTTAGATTCAATTCAATTCTATTCAATGCAAACAGAATAAATTTATCAATTATTAACTATTAAACGCAACCCAATGTTTCAAAAGGAAAACATTTTCATTACACCCACAGATGCAGAAAACTTTCGCAAAACAATTTACAAGTTCAAACCCGTGAACCGTTTTAAATTAAGCAACAAATTGTTCCGCACCCGAAATCTGAACGTGCAACCGACAAATCGACCCAGAGCCATCAATCAAAGCAGGAGCAAGCTCAATCAAGCGAAAAACCCAAAATGAAAGCATCGAAGAGAAAAGCATTACCTGATGTTGATGCTGATGCTTTTTCACCTTTTCCATATTTTCCACTGACAATTTCAAACCAATTTTCTTGACCGTTTTTCTTGTTTTTGAGCTTCAATTCACCGAACTTTAAGCAAAAAAAAAAAAAAAAAAAAAACAAAGAAATCTATTGTTCTGCTTAGTGGTGGCGACGTTAAATTGTTATCTCCATCTAATGTTTGCAAGGTTAATTTGTGTTTTGTGCGCGAATTTAAAAAAGTAAAAAACTTTGCTTGTTCGCTTGTTTTTAAGTTATTTGAAAGACGCCAGCTAAAAGTTTGTTGGTCGTGAATCCGCAAATGAAGCAAACAAATTATTTGTTGAACAAACTGCTGAGGGCATCATTATCGTAGACAGATTTAAAGGTAGATTTTTGGCGAACTGTTCCGATGAACAGCCATCAGCCGCAGCCGTACAAAACTTTGTTTATTTTATCTTATATATTCATACTAAATATTAACTAGGCACCTTTTGGTATTTATGTATTCTAATTTGTTCCATGTTGTGCCGAAGCGAAGTTTTTGAATGGAGCTTTTAATTTTTGGCGCGCGTGAAATGTTAAAAGTTCAAATAATTTATTTTACAATTATAAACACTTGCTGGCGTAATTGTTTTAAATGTGCACTTTTTGCTCCTCAATTCAGTTGTGCCTTAAATTATGCAAAAATATTGTATTTTGGTTAATTAAAAGTTTATTTAATTCTATTGTTTTTCTTTTTCATTTTTCATTTTTCATTTTTTTCTCATTGCAGCAAAAGTTTTTGTGGGCATAAAAACGCGGATACTGAATGAATTTGTGAAGGTGAGTTTTATTTTATTTAATTTAAAGTATTTATTGTATTATACAAGACCATTATAGTCGTCAGCATTGACTATATTATACCCTTCACAGTGGTAAGAATTTCTTTAACGAAAAATGTGGGAGAATTGACTTAAGTTTTTTAAAGGGAACTATTTGAAATAACTAAGTGTCATCTTTTTTATGTTTGAGAGTAAGTTCACTTCTGTCTTCATATTTAGTGGGTCTTTCGAAACGTTTTTTTTTTTGTTTTGACATATACTCGTAAACAATATGTCGCTAGTAAGAATAGTAAATACATCAGTTTCGCTGTATACTACTAAGGGCTAGTGAATTCACTAGCTCTCGGTATTGCAGCAGAATGCCAGTTTAAAATTTTTTTCTCCATTTTATTTGCATCTATCATTCCGATATTTAAAAATTTTTATATAATTAATTTAAAAAATTAGCACAATAAGAATCTTGGAGAGGAAGCTACCAATACAGCAGCTCTTTACAATATTAATAAATTATGTTGTTGTTTTATCTTTGTTTATATCAGTTACACTACAAGTATAGTATGTCTGAACCTCGCCAGAATCCGAGTTCCTTGTGATGGGTCTTTGAAAGCTTTCGCTAGATAGTACGGATGGTTTTCCAAACGTTTGAGCTACATTTGGTTGTGATGTTGTATTTCTTGGTTCACAGTTAGTAACCTTAAATCGTGTTGTAGCCTATCGTTTGAGACATATCATGGTGCACTTGTGATAAGGCGCAACACTTTGTTTTGAAATCGCTGAATACTAGAAACATTTGACTGCGATGCTGAACCCCACAGTTGTATTCCGAATGTCCAAACTGGTTTCAGAATTGTTAAATAAATTAAAAGTTTGTTTTGTAACGAAAGCTGAGAGTTAGGTCCCAGTAACCAGTATAGTTTTGTTTACCTCAAAGAAAGAATGCCGTTGTACAATATTTTCGATTTTCCATCGCTGTTCGTATAGTCCGAAAAACACGATGGCTTTGTTCAGTTGTGGCGTGTTTTTCTCTATATCCGAACTGATGGTAGGGAATCAATTTTTTTCGACTGATTATTGGCTTCAATTTAGTCAATAGTAACGATTCAAAAACCTTACTTATTACGGGTAGAAGACTAATAGGCCTATAAGAGGTAATGTCTTCTAGCGGTTTGCCTGGCTTAGGGATAACAGTAATAACAGAATAACAGACACCTTCCACTGAAGAGGAAAGTATCCAGTTCTTGAGATGCTGTTGAACAAATGGGTCATGTACTTAAATCCAATTTCTGGTAGCTCCTGAAGTACCTTTGCAGTAATTAGATCAAAGCCTGGAGCTTTGTTTGTTGAAAGTTTTTGACAAGCATTTTTTATTTGTGATTCAGTGAATCGTGATATTAGAAGATCCATCTGTCCAGGGGCATTTAATAACTGCGAGATTCTGTCATCTACTTCATGTGTTGCATTCCTTTCGAGTGGTTTGAAGACTTTAGAAAGGTGCATGGCAAACGTAGAAGCATTGTCCTTGTCCGTCTTTGCCCACTGGCCAGTAGCCATCTTAAATGGGGGAACTTTTACAATGGGCTGTTTTAGCTTCCGAGTAGCTTTCCAGTGAGAGTAATCTGTTGCTTTGGTCGCTGTTAGTCCTTGAATACTCTGAGTGACTTCAACATTTTTTTTTTGTGCAACTCCTTGAATTGTCTAATAGCGCAGTTCAGACATTTTCTGTCATCAGGATGTCGTGTTAATTTCCATTTTTTTCTTAGTGAATTGTTCGGTTAAAGAAGAAGACTGCATTTTCTATTTCCTCGATGTTTTTTAATGGAACTTTCAAGTCTAGCGTATCTTAATTTAAACCTCTGGATACTCCCCAATTTGTGTTCTTTGTGTACAGTGTTGGATATTTTTCGCTTTTGAATACTGAACCAAACAGCCTTATAAGTATAGGCGAATGGTCTGAGGATAAATCCAGCATTGATTTCATCTCTAATTGGTTTCTAGCAATTCCTTTAGTAATACAAAAGTCAATACGAATAAAACTTTTTTTTGCAAACCAAACAAAAAACTCTAAACTCCGATACCATTCACACGAAATTTAAAATCGTATAGCAGCTAGTATATAGCAGAGCTGTAAGGGAATTATTGAAATTTGCATGTACCAGGGAATCATTCAAGCTTTGATTTAAACAATTTTTGCGTAATTAATGAATGAATTGAATCATTCTTTCTGAAGAAAAAACAAAAAAAAAACAAATGAATTGAATTGAATAAAATATTTAATCAGAACGATTAGTGATTCTAGTGAAAATAGTTTTGCTATATGAACCTTCGGCTTTGCGAAGCATGTTGATGACTGTCCTGCGCAAAACGCATGACTTTTTGCGCTTGGAGTTGTCGTAATGCGATGCAAAATACCCTTTCTTTTTTGGCGTTCGAGGAGCTGTTCACAAGCAAAAATCGTCTTTCTATTTCGCGCGGCTTCAACTCGTATGGCACTCAGTTTCCTTGCTTTTGAAATAATCCCATGGCTTTTAGACGTGTGCTGACTGTCCACTCATCAACTCACAATGATTCTGAGAACTCCTGAAGCGTTTGGCATTGGTCCACATAAAGCAATGATTCCGATTCTGCGTCTTTAAACTTTTTGGCTTGATCCGGCCGTTCCTTTAGCGGCAAGAAATTGGAAACTCGAATATTGGTTCATTTACTAGTAGCGGCCTCTTGTGTGAAAAGCTCTTTATTATTTCAATGTCCCAATATAACAATTAAAAAATAGTTCAAACAGTCACCTACTCCGAATAACTGTACATACATTTTGATATTTTAATATTGAAATTTATTATTGTTGTTTGAAAATGATTCAATTTTCCATTCAATTAAATTTATTTTTTAACTGACTTCATATCATAAAGTTTTTCAAAGGAATAATTCAAAATGAACAATCAAGAATGACTCAACTTTCCATTCATTTTATTTTTGTCATATAATTTTCCAAATGAATGATTCAAAATGTGCAATTCATTTTGAATGGTTCAAATATTAATTCATTTCATTTCAAAAGCAATGATGAAATAATCAAGCATTCTTTGTGAATTAATATATAAAAATGAATCATTCCTTTAGAGCTCTGCTATATAGTGAGTGTTGGGTTTTTATGGGGCTAACCCAATAAGTGGGGGGACACGCCAATTAGTATATGTATATCAAGCGGCCGTTCCTACAGTATCGAATTTCAAGCTGCTATTGTCTTAAATAAAAAAGTTTTACATGGAAAAAATAAGTGGGTATACATTTTTTTCCTAATTAAGTTAGAAATGTCAAAGTTGGTGTACCAACCCTTGCAAAATATTCTATATAGGCAAATGTCGGACCACTTTAAGGGGTGCACATCTGTCCACCAGTTTTTAAATTTTTATATGATTTTTTTTGTTAATATTTTGAATAATAATAAACTAACCCGCATATGTCTTGATCGGACCACTCAAGAGCCAAAGTTTTATTCAAGGAGCATTAAACAAGGTACAGGGTATCTCAAGTGCAACGAACTTTCTTGTTAAATCATTCGAATATTGTGTGAAATAGTATTATCAGCGTATCTGAAAGTTTGTAACACATTAAAGAAGGAATCGTAGTCCCCATAAATTGTATATGTTCTTGATGAACTCGACGGGACGATTCGGTCCAGTTAACTCCGTCTGTCTATCCGTCTGGATGTTGTTTCGCATATTTTGGAGATCAATTATAATGACATCCAGTTGAACGTCAGCATATAGGTTTCTTTCTATTGCAGTCTAATATAGTAACCATATTGGTATGCCACGCTAACTTTTTGGGGTAGCCCAAACCCGCTCAACCTTTGACTCTTTGTATGTAAAACTTTTTTATTGCAGTCAATAAAAACGAGCGCTTCTTATGAACGAACGCTTCAATCATGCGTGTGATCTGCCCACTTTTTGGGTTAGTCCCAAACTAATTACCCGCCCTTTTTATTTTATTTATTATTTTCCTTTTTTTGTATGGAAAATATTTTTATTGCAGTAAATATTAACTTGAAATGTGATATGGTGGCTTCCTATGGACGAACGTTTCACATAATTATCTAGGAAAGTGTCCTGCCCATACAAACCCATTTCATAAAATTATTTAATACACAATATCAACTTCAAATTCAATATGGAGCTTTCGTATGGACGGATGCTGTACAATCGATGTGATCGCCCCTTTTAAAGGATAGCACCCTTGCCCATTTTAGGGATTTTTTCAAGAAAAACTTTTCATTACAGTCAAATTCAATTAAAAATTTGATATGGTGGCTTGTAATGGACGCACGCTTCAGCTTTTACACATACTTATCAAAAGGCCTGTCTCGCTCACTCTTTTGGGGTTATCCTCCAACAAACTTTCCACCCAACTTTAGATTATTAGGTTTTAAAAATTTGTTATAATTTAATTTGTTTATAGCTGCTAAGTACACATCTCGAAACTTCGTTTGAATGGTAACAAAACTTCGATTCCACCGAACTCAACTTGTTTTCTTCTTTTTTGTTTGTATTATTTACTATTAGAAAGCTATAAAGTAATTCTGTAAACCGATAATGGGATCGGTTAAGTTTCGTTCTCTAAACCGAAGGTATTATTTAGCCCTTCTCGATTTGTCTTGTGAGTTTCGCGAGTCATGTTTAGAGTCGTCTAATCATGAACGCTAAAAGCTAAATCTTAATTTTTTGATTATAGTACAAAAATATTATTGAGATTATTTCACAAATACACAGTTTCATATCTGATACCGAAAAAAAAAATATCAAAATGTTCCATAAAAACATTGTACAACACTAGAATTGTCATTACGCCTATAAATTAAACCTTTAGACGAAACAGATACATTATACCGATTAACTTCAATAACTGCAGCGTATTAAGTATTAGTTAGAAATAAAAATATTCTACTATAAAGCCAGAGGCATTGGCTTAGGCCATTTTTAATTAAATTTATTATAAAAGCATATTTAAAAATCTACAAAATGTAGCTTAGTTGCTAATGCATAATTCAATAAATCTAAATCTAAGCGAAAATAATAAAAGATTCATTTTTGCTCAATGCACAATAGTCTACATAGTCCATTATGAATATATACAAATTTATATTTTTTGCTCTTTTAATTTGTATTTATAGTTTTGAAATTGATATTAATATGCACATCAATTAAAATTGAAACTTATTTTTATCATAAATAATATATTTATATTTTGTATACTATGGTGTGTTAAGCAGCTTAAATTAATAATGCATATACGAAAAAGTTGTTTGATTTTAAATAAAAACTGAAAACAGCTGCAAGCGAATAGCATAGGAAACCTATTCACTCGTAGTCTATAGCAACCTGTATACTCGGCATTATAATTATAAACTTTGCTAAACAAAACCAATATTTTGTTGAATGAAAATGCATTAAAGCGTCAAAAGTAAATATGTTGTAGAAATTTATATAATTTAATGAGTCATTTAGTGCATAAAATTTAAATAGAAACAGTTTAATTTGTTTATATTAGGTCTATTCACAATGTTGTCTTATCGTCTTATGAAAATTGAAAAAAAAAACACTTTTTTACAATTGTTTTGCTTAACGTTTTAGATTCAGCTGTTGATGAGACATACATATATAAAAACAAAGATATAGACCACTTTCAAATTGTGAACAATCTGCATCACTAAGTTTGTGTTTGACAGCCATTGATGGAGAAACATGCTGAACAGACAGACAGAAAGACAGAAAGCAGTTGATTACCTTAATTGTCCTTATACGCAATCGTTTGATATCTTTGTTTGAAACATGAATCCATCGTAACACATTAAGGTCCCAGCAGTGAATTTCTAAGACCGGATGGGCGCGGCCACCTACTGATTTCTGTTCAGCTGTCTGCCTTTCATGTCTGCCTTTCATTGGCTGTCAAAAGCAAAATAATAAATTAGGTTCGTCCAGTATACGAAAATCGTGTAATAAATTAAAATTTAAATATTTCCTATAGAAAATTAAACATGTTTATTTATTACAATGTAATATTTGAACACAAAGTTTATTTATTATATTTTTATTATATATGAAAAACAATTTTGTTTTAAATTTAAATAATCTCGAATGCATTTAACAATGTCCGCTTAACACTTTATTGAAAATCAAAATTCATCTATTATCAAGTGGTGCACCGCAGACATTTCCACCCGACAGACATTCAGACATTTATACCCAATCGCTGATTCTCCTGTTGACTCCCAGAAGATTTTCGGAAAAATCCTTTCAACATTTACCATCACTCACGCAAACCGAATTTGCCTGTAAAACGCTACATGGACCATGCGTCATGTGTTTCACAACATACATATTTGTGTAATTCAGTATGATGTGCTTTGTCCATAACATTAATGATCTCCAGTTTATCATCTTCATGTAACGTTATCAAAATAAGTGCATGCAGCAAACCTCTCTTTTGAAATTTCGCAGTATAAATTATTGCAGCAACTGTACCAAAAAGTTTGAGGTTGACTATAGCGTGAAATAATACTATTCGGTCAATAATTTGATGACTCATTTATATTAATAGTACTAGCTGGCCCTCGCAGCGTTGTTATCGCCTACTTTCACAAAATGACGAACAGAGAAAGGGTCAGTAGCTAGCGTACACACATACTATGTATGTATGTATGTATGTATGTATGTATGTATGTATGTATGTATGTATGTATGTATGTATGTATGTATGTATGTATGTATGTATATTCAAACACATTTTTTTTTCACACATTCATATGAGTTGACCACAGATCAACTGCAATCTCATGAACTTTTAAATGCACACAATGGTTTTTAATCGATCATTTCCAATGCGATGAAATGCTTTTATCGCATTTTACTACGAATAAACGTATAATTACGTTTTTTCTCTTTGATCACGCACACATGACCATATGAGACAAACACATGAACGCTCTACATTGTGTGGCTTTCAGTTATATACATCATGTTTTAATTATCGCCATCTCGCTGATGAATTTATTTCGTCTTTTGACTTCCATTCTTCAGATAGTCGCTTAGTTTTTGAGGCTCATATTTAAAAAACCTAGTTCCATCACCAGCTATAATCGAATCAAGAAAATCTAGATCGTTTTCAGCTCTGTACGAGCGATTTTGTGATCATCATTTAACTGATGTGAAACAAAACGTGCACACACCATTCTTTTATCCAAATCTTCAATTAATCTTTTTGTAGATTGTACAGTAAGATGAATTTAATTCTTCTGCATTTGCATCGATAGCGATTATTTAACTTGCTTTTTCCACTAACTCATCACGATTAGATGCTTCGGGTTGTCCAGCTCTTGGATCATCATTTAAATCATCACGACAGTTTTTAAATCGTGTAACCCATGTGTAACCTTGAGTACGACTCATATAATAATCATCATAAACTTTTTTTAACAATTCTAATCGAATTCGAATCTAAAACAAAATGCAATATTTGCTCTTTGTTCCATTATGTTGTTACGACATAACTACAAAATCTGCTATTACTATTAAAACGTGTGTCATTTTGTAACTTGTCAAACGATTAGCAAGAACTTAGCTGCTTTCGAAAGAAGTAAAATGTACCTTTCTATAGCACTGCCAACATTTAATAGTTGGTGCTACGTGTTTTACGATTTAAATTAAAAGTTCGGTTATTTTTAGATCACACACCGTGTATGTAAAGCGCACCGGGAGAAATATTATTCACTGGAAAAGTGCAACTCATTTCCACCAGGTCCACTGGTTGAGAATTACCATGAAATTGAAGGTACAGTAACAATGCAAATTGATGACAAAATTTGCAGGCTGAGTCCTCGGGTTGAATTATTCAGTCGTTTCATTTTCGTCGATTGATTTACACATGTAAAGAGCATAAGGTACAAGGTGTCTCAAAAGAAAGTTCACATTTAAAAAATCGATAAAAAATAAAGTAAGTAGTTTATTGAAAAAAATGTTTTTATTTATTTCTTATAAATGATATTGTCCAAATGTAAACTGTTGCGTTCACGGCATTCATTTAATCGAGAACTAAAATTTCCTATGACAGCTCGGCAGGTATTCTCCGCGATGGCTGCCATTTCGTGACGGATATTTTCTTTTAATTGTGCCAGGGAAGTCGGTTTGTTGCCGTAAATTTTAGATTTGACGTAACCCCACAGGAAAAAGGCCATAGGGGTTAAATCGGGACTTCGTGGGGGCCAATTTATGTCACCTCTCCTGGAGATCAATTTGCCAGGAAAAATTTCATGAACTCGTGGTAGAGACCTGTTGGACGTGTGTGAAGTTGCTCCGTTTGTGTAAAATGCGGCACAATGATGATCTATGTACGTTTAAAGCAACAGCACGCTTCCGAATCGAAAGGTCCGGGTTTTCACGAACAGACTCAGTAACACTGTCTACGTTTTCGAACGTTCTCGAAGACCTTCTACCCCCGAATTTTGATTTTTCCAGCGTTGAACCGGTCTCTTCAAACTTCTAGACCCATTTTCCAATGAGTCGAGAGCTTGGCGCATCATTTAAATGACGAACATGTCGAATACTGCAGAATTTTCTAAGCGCTACAGTCGCTGAATTACCGTTTTTGTAAAACTCACGTACGCACAACGCACGGTCCGCTACCGAGAAACGCTTCATAGCGACTAAATTCCTAAAAGCTAGGCTACCGATTGACATAACCCCCGCGCCCCTCGGAATAGTTGCGTTCACGCAATCATCAAATATAATGTGAACTTTCTTTTGAGACACTCAGTACAATACGATCCTCTGACATTTAAAGGGACATGTAAAGGGCACCGGGACATACTATATACAACCCACTGGAAAAAAAAGTGGTGAAACACAAGATTGGGCGGAGCGCTGGGTACGTTGATAAAAATATAAAACATAAAAAAAATCGAAATGAGAAGAAATGAATTATAAACAAGAAAAAACATTGTCCGTAGAAGATCGTACATTATGAATTTAAAACCCTGCACGTCTATGCAAATGTGCGGCGTGAGCAACATACAGATAAAATACTGATTAAGGATTAATATAGTACATACAAAAAGTCATCCATGTACAGCATAAAAGTGGGATGTGAAATTAAATGGAATTACCGCCTTCAGTTGGACTAACTGACTTATTCCAATAAATGTTCTATTTCTCATGTTCTATTTAACATGTCTGCATACTAATACGAGTATTCTGAACTCTGTTCATAAAAAGTCCCTTTAAAGATATTTAGAGTAATGGATTTGTGTAGGGTCACCCACATAAGCCCATCCACATATGTGAAGCCTTCATAACGCAATCTAGTTCTGAATTCTACATAGGTTTTGTGGATAACCTCAAACGTTTTTTTTTGCAGTCCTTTCTATTTTTGTGGTCAGAAATGTTTTCTGTTTCGCTCTTTTATCTATTCAACATATATATTAATTTAAATCAGCTTTAAAAACACCGCAGCTTATTTGAAAAATGTTTGCATTTTAATAACAAATTAATTAAATTCCATTTAATAAAATAAATTGTAAGCATATTAAAGAACGCAAAAGTGCAAATTTTCATACGCTCTCGCTCTCTCTCTATATCACTCCATGTATCTATGTACACTATATATACGCTGCGTAGCTATATATCTTCAATAAAAACTAAAAAAAATTTAACATTAAACAAATTTGTAATTATTTTTCATAATTTCGTCCTGGTTTTTTTTTTTTTGCCATGACTTCCAGTTGATAATGGTAATTATTTATTTTGAGCGCTGATAACGATGCTAACACATTAAACAATTTCAAATTAAATTGCAATTTTTAAAATTAAATGGCACGACACATAAACTGCCTGCGGCGGTACCTGAAGTTATTTGTCATTTAAATTCAATTTAATTTGTATCTAACAGAATATTAACTGTAGTATCTAGAGATTTTGGCTGTCAAGCTGCCACTGCGCCTAAAAGTATACTGCAGTGGCAAACAAATAACAAAAACAAGAAAAAACGTTAACTTCGGTTGAACCGAAGCTCTAATACCATTCACACGAAACTTTAAATATTATTATAATACATAAAAGTGGGGGTTTAAATAGGGGGTGGTACATGCTCACTAGTAGATGTGTATGAAGCGATGTAGTAGATGTGTAAGATGCCGCCATATCGAATTTCAGGTTGATATTGACCTTTTCCATACAAATGCATAAAAGTGAACTGTTGGTTTATATGGGACTACCTCAAAAAGTGGGCGGGACACGCCCATTTGCATACGTATATGAAGCGGTTGTCCATTAAAATCCACAAAATCAAATTGCAAGCTAATATTGATCTAAATGAAGGATTTTTTCATAAAAAACACAAAATTGCACATTGGGTTTGTATGGGGGCTACCTCAAAAAGGGGGCGTGTCAGGTCAATCTTGATACTCTATTAAACTACAATAAAAAGGTGCATATGTGCAAATTTTCAACTGGATAGCATAAAAATTAGTCCTCAAAAAATGCGCAACATCATACAGGCGGACAGACAGACGGACAAACGGACATGGCTAGATCGATTCATCTCGTCGAGCTGATCAAGAATATATATACTTTATGGGGTCTACGATGGCTCCTTCAATGCATTACAAACTTTCAGACAAACTGGTAATACCATTTCACACTATGTGTGAATGGTATAACAACATCAATTGCCTAATGCAAACACGCTGTCGCAAGCAAGTCGAGTCGGCTTTTGATATTTGCTTTTCTTGACTTCATTTCATTGCTCTGCCTTCACTCTCTGCTTGTGCTTCTTTCTTTTGTAAATACGCAACAAAAATGAAAGTGGAACACCACAGATACATTTGTATCTGCTGTTTGTATCTGTGAGTATGTATGCGTATCTGTGCCTCCTTATGAACTTGTTAACAATCTAACGACCTTTGACTCGAGTTGAGTGTAGCAGAAAATCAGCACACAGCACTTGTATGTATGTTGTATGAGAATTCATGTGCTTGAGCATCGCAAATATTTGCATACTTTTTGTTTTAGCTTTAAGGTAGCTGCAAATATAACATAATTTGATTTGCCTTGCTTTATGATGTTGCTGGCAATGATATTGCATATTATTTTTTACCTTATATTATGCCTAAAAATATTGTTCTTTTTTATTTGGTTATTGTATAAATAAATACTTAGAAACAACAGATATTGCAGCATGTATCTAAGAGTATATTAACTCATTTGCATCCAGTGGCTTAGTAACTTAGCAGTCCAGAAAATCTGTTATTTTACACTTTTATAAATTAACATTATTTTTGGTTTAGGGAAGTTCGTCTTTTTACCTAATTTTTGATTTTCATGAAAAAGGACAACCGAAATTTTGAGACCAGAAAAAATATTGTACAAACTCCAAAAAATTATTCCTTCGAATTATAGTCGAGTTATATTTTACAAAAACAATAATTTGAACTCATACCATAGTTTAATTACTGTGACAGATGAGTGCGAAACGATGTGCTCGATTTTTCTACCATTGGTTGGAAACCATATACAAAAGTGCGGTTTCAACTTTTTGTTTTTGTTTCTTGCTTTATGCATTTGAAGCGATAATTCTATATCTGCGAAGATCGACAATTGGATAAAACTATCAAGTTCTCAAAAGTGCCACTATTGAATGATTTGATGAATAAGAAATTCATGCGGTTCGATGCGTTTTACCACAAAATTATCCATCGAGGAACAAAATGATTACATATTATGGCTCACACGCATGCAAAATGTTCATAAAAGGAAAGCGAATCATTTTTGGTTTCAAGTATTGTGCCTTCTGTTCGGCAGAAGGCTACTTGTTCTTCTTCATTTCATATGGTGCGGCTAAAGTAGTTCCGGATCAAGACTACATCGAGTAGGGATTTGGAAAAAAACAGTCGTTTTGAAGCTGCTGAGTTAAGTGGAGAACTCATTGCAACATTGCGTTGCATTCGGCAATTTCTTTACTTCTAAGCGATTGGTTGAACTATTTTTGCACTGACACCATTCAAGGCAACCGAACTAACAGCGCTCCACTTATAGATAATAAAACAAGTAAAAATAAAGAGCGTGGTTCGTGGGATTGTTGATGGATCGTTTTAATGATAATATCGTCGTTACAATTCTATCGAACCATGAAGAGATCGAACCTATGCACCGTGTGAAACCATGGTACTATAATAAGATAGCGTACTGAGCTCTGACTCAGGCCTATTCATATGAACGTGTAAGATAGAAAGAGAAGCTAGTGCGCACAAAGAGAACAAGAGATACGCATAGCAACAAAGAAAAAAATCGCATGCGGACAACCGTTCAGCATAAGCATTCAAAGCGTAAAAACTTTTATTCTGTGAAATACGAGGGCGCACGCTCTCAATACGCTACCTTATTATTGTACCATAAGTGAAACGATGGAATAGGAAAGCAGAAAAAATGGCAATTATTTAAATACCGCATATTCTCAATGCATTCCTACGAGAGGCGTTCATCTAACGACTACAGGATTTGTGTACGCGCTAAAAAGCGGTATTGGCTGTTGCTAAGAAACGCTCTTGGCGCTGACATGCTCAACTCGTGGAAACTCCTTTCTATTCTTTGTACGCATGCAGATACACTTGAAACTCAACATATTGGTACTGTTCAAGGAATCGAATTGCCACAAAGAAATGCTACAGTGCATTACCACAAATCGAGTTTCGTGTGTTCTGGAGCGAATGTTTACTGCGTCAAGCGAAATCGTTGACGCTGAAGATGGCAAATTCACCCAAATTGTTTGCTGAAATTGCGTTCAACGAGAATCACATTGACAAAATACTAGAACATGGAATCATAAAATCTGAAAATCGTCGTCGTTGCCGCGATTGTCATAAACAATCTTTCTTCAAATGCTCAAAATGCGAGGTTGCTGTTCAAACCAAATGCTATAATGCAAATTTTTTGTGAAACTAATAAATCAATAATTTTCATTTAATAAAAATATGTCTTTGGATTTTTGTATATCGTATTTAATCAGTGGTCGGAAAATCGATAATCCCGTCCTGACCAAACCTGAGATAAACAAAAAAAATCTTAAAAACAGAAACTTTTTTCACGTTTGAAAATTTTTATCAAGCGGTTTAAGGCCCGTTGGAAATGGGTTAACGAAATTTTAAATTTTATTTTAATTTAATTTGCTTTTTCAAACTGCTTACTGTAAAAACATGAATACTGTCTCTTTCTTTTTTGAAATGCATGCCATGCGCTGGCTGAAGGGATAGTACCGTGGCGGGAGTAATATCTATAGGCACACGTGGTTCTAAAGTTTTATTTCTTTCCAAGTCAGTCGGCACAGATTTTTCCGATTTTTTTGTGGGGTTTTTTGAAATCCCGTGCTCATGTAAACCGCCCAAGGAACCAACAAGACCTGAAGGAACATCCTTACAGTAATTTCCAACATACCCGCTGAAATGCTGGTAAGGGTTAAATGCCAGAAAGACTTCTTCAATGTGTGAACAATGGGGGGACATCACCTACCTGATATGACTTTCAATAGCGTGTAAAACAAAACTTTGGATATTGAACCTACATTATAAAAAAATAAAACAAAATCGGATTCATAAAATGGGTTTTATTGCTTTTTGAAAAAATGGCAGCTATGCAGCCACACCCTGTATATCGTCTGTATAAATATTTGAAAAGTGTTTAGATTTATAAAAAAATCTGTCTGTTTGTGTGTGTGCATTTCATTTTTATATCAATTTTGCAGATATTTTTCTGAATTCCGGTATGGAGGCTTATTTTGGGTCTAGTCAGATAAAGCCGCCATATCAAGATACCCCGCCAATGTTTATGTGACCCACCCATATGAAACCACCGGCCATTTTTGGGTATTTTTGGAAAAACTTTTATATTACAGTTGATTGTAACTGAAATTTGGTATATTGATGGCGTATTCCACTAAGGTTTAGGAGCAGCCGCCATACTGTTTTTTTATTGCTGCTAAATATACTATATAAACCTTCATGTGAATTGTATTAAAGCTTAGCTTCCACAAAAATTATCGTCTTTTCTTGTTTTTATACCATTCATAAATAGCGTGAAATGATATTATAAGTTGTTCTAAAAGTTTGTAACGTGATCTATGTTTTATATTGGCTGATAATCGGTATTTATGTCGATGTTGGTCCCAAGAGTATCCGTACGCCCACTTTTTGGGGTAGCACAAATGCAAACCTAAGTAATTAAGTAAACTAAGTAGTCAGTGTCTTATTATGAATGTTTATTATGAATGAATCACAAAGGCATTCTAAAGTGCGTAACCAGGCCATACAAAGTCAATGCTCACTTATGTTTGCTTCTCTTCTTATTTTAGTGAATATCAAATTTTAACGTGTTTTTTTTTTTTAATAAACGTCTCGAAACGTAGACCCATACAAACCTTTTGCCCACTTTTGACTTTTTGTAAGAAAACTTCTTTATTAAAGTCTATATTAGGTTGAAATGCAATGTGGTGCCTTTTTATGGTCAGCCGCTTAACACACATAGACTAACGGGCGTGGCCCGCCCACTATTTGGGGTAGCTCCCATACAAACATACTGCCCACTTTTGACTTTTTGTAAGAAAAACTTTTTTATTAAAGTCAATATTAGGTTGAAATGCGATATGGTGCCTTTTAAGAGACAGCCGCTAAACATATATATACAAAATTAGGCGTGGCCCGCCTACTTTTTGAGGTAGCGAACATACAAACCCAACGTGAAACTTTTTTTGTGAAAAAATCCTTCATTTAGATCAATATTAGCTTGCAATTTGATTTTGTGGATTTTAATGGACAACCGCTTCATATACATATACAAAGGGGCGTGTCCCGCCCACTTTTTGAGGTAGCCCCTTATAAACCCACAGTTCACTTTTATGCATTTGTATGGAAAACGTCAATATCAACTTGAAATTCGATATGGCGGCATCTTACACATCTACTACATCGCTTCATACACATCTACTAGTGAGCGTGTACCACACCCTATTTAAACCCCCACTTTTATGTATTACAATACTATTTAAAGTTTCGTGTGAATAGTATTAGAGCTTCGGTTCAACCGAAGTTAACGTTTTTTCTTGTTTTTTTTTTGTAATTCAGTTGCACTTAAATGTAAAAGTACATAGCTTGAAGGCTCTAATATGTACTTAGTAAATATAGAATTAATTCTGTGCCCTTCAGTAATAATAAGCATTGTTTTTGATGAATTCTATAATGCTAATAAATCCCAACAAATTCAAAATTAATGCGTACAACATAAGCAAATTTAATATCTTATGGCCATAGCGGTCAGCTACAAATCTTGTTCAAATCAAATTCAACATCAAACAAATACCAAGTTCGTTAGAGCTTGAAATTACAAACCACAGCAAACAAAAAAATACGCAGATGCTTTTGTACACTGTTAAAAATTTAATATTTCATAGCTTATCCGTTGTAGTACCAAACGCAGGTATGCTCAGAACCGGTTTTCTTCAATGAAGTGCAAAATGCTTGTTTCGGGAAAGGTATTTTTAATATCGAAATTTCTTATTTTGTAGCACTCTTTAAGTTTGAGTAAGTTCCAATTTGATTTCAAAGTCCAAAATATGCATACATCAAGAAGAAGCTGGCTTGAGTTAAATCGTGAATGGGATGGACTTGAGTAAACGATTGACATACAAAAACAAAAAAAAATAAAATTCTTTATTATTTTTTCTTTAGCATTGAGGAAAATATATAGTAGAAGTCTGGTTTAACGGCCATTCGATTTAACGAATTCGCGTTTTAAAAAACAAGCTAAATTTTTACATTGAGTATCTTATAGTATAGCGAACAGTTATCTCATATATCGGTTTGCGCAATATAACGAAAAATACGAAATACATTTGAAAAAAAAACCTAAAAAAAAACTCAAGAAAGTAAAGCAATTAAAGAATTGACAAAAATGCATTGTAAATAAACGTACCTTGTGCCATGCATCAGCTAAAGTTCTGGTTAAAGAGACACGAGTAGTAGTATTTGGACAGTGTAAATGCCACCTAACGTGACACCACTCCTGTCAACCCATGGACCAAAATCGTATCCGACTGTTGAAATTGAATTACAAAAATCTGTTTCGGTCTAAATTCATTTCAATGAAAGTCGACGACGTAATCATGTTCTTAATAAAATAAACTTTACATGAAGCGGTGTTTACTTGGAAATCAGTGTCAGAACTTTTACTGGCAATAGTGTTTTGGAATAAACTTTAAAAAAAATCAAGATGACATTGGCTACTTTGTTCCGCCGAGATGAACATCTGATTGGAACTGTGCAAGGAGTAAAGCTTTTAAATTTAATATTTCCCGATGTAAGTCTAGCTTTGACGGCCTTACTAAAACAGAAATGTAAACCCAACATTTATTTTTTTACTGGTTCTACTTTTTTAGGCACTAATAAGGTAGATCTTAACAGCTGGGTGGTAAAAGAAAACGATAAGTGTGACGAAGCTGCAGGAGATGAGAATAGTGCAAAAAGTTATGCGTGTGATAAAAATAGCTCAAACGAATTGGAAGAGCACAAAATTAAACACATTAAAACATTTTGAAACCAGTATTAAGTTGGCGCAGCATATTGATATTGATGCAGCCAAATCCAATGCGAGCAGCAAACAAGCAACTGAGTTTAAGCTGAAAATAAACTTCAATTAATAACTGTTTTAAATACGACGTATGTATTGGCATACATACAAGACTTGATCTAAAAATAACCGAACTTTTATTTTAAGTCATAGAACACGTAGCGCCATCTTCTAAATGTTGGTAGTGTTAGAAATGTACATTTTTCTTGGCAGAAGAATTAAATACAGCTTACTGTACAATCTACAAAATATTAACTGAAGATTTGTGTAAAAGAGGGGTGTGTGCACGTTTTGTTAAATGATGATAAAACAAGAAAAAACGTTAACTTCGGTTGAACCGTAGCTCTAATGCCATTCACACGAAACTTTAAATAGTAATACATAAAAGTGGGGGTTTAAATAGGGGGTGGTACATGCTCACTAGTAGATGTGTATGAAGCGATGTAGTAGATGTGTAAGATGCCGCCATATCGAATTTCAAGTTGATATTGACGTTTTCCATACAAATGCATAAAAGTGAACTGTGGGTTTATATGGGACTACTTCAAAAAGTGGGCGGGACACGCCCCTTTGTATATGTATATGAAGCAGTTGTCCATTAAAATCCACAAAATCAAATTGCAAGCTAATATTGATCTAAATGAAGGATTTTTTCATAAAAAACACAAAGTTTCACGTTGGGTTTGTATGGGGGCTACCTCAAAAAGTGGGCGGGCCACGCCCAATTGTCTATGAATGTTTAGCGGCTGTCTCTTAAAAGGCACCATATCGCATTTCAACCTAATATAGACTTTAATAAAAAAGTTTTTCTTACAAAAAGTCAAAAGTGGATCATAGGTTTGTATGGGCGCTACCCCAAATAGTGGGTGGGCCACGCCCGTTAGCCTATGTATGATAAGCGGCTGATCATAAAAAGGCACCACATTGCATTTCAACATAATGTTGACTTTAATAAAGAAGTTTTCTTACAAAAAGTCAAAAGTGGGCAGTAGGTTTGTATTGGAGCTACCCCCAAATAGTGGGCGTGGCAGGTCAATCTTGATACTCTATTAAACTACAATAAAAAGAAGTATATGTGCAAAATTTCAACTGGATAGCATACAAATTGGTCCCCAAAAAATACGCAACAACATACAGACGGACAGGCAGACAAACGGACATAGCTAGATCGATTCGTCTCGTCGAGCTGATCAAGAATATATATATACTTTATGGGGTCTACGATGGCTCCTTTAATGCGTTACAAACTTTCAGACAAACTGATAACACCATTTCACACTATGTGTGAATGGTATGAAAACGCTCGTGTAGAGCATTGCAAAGACATCATATCAACAGCTGAAAACGATTCAAATTTTCTTGATTCGATCATAGCTGGTGATGGAACATGGTGTTTTGAATATGTTCCTGAACCTAAGCGAAAATCTGCAGAATGGAAGTCAAAAGACGAGCCAAAACTTAAAAAAAACTTACTTTTCAGAAGTCAAGAATCAAGACAATGTTGATAACTTTCTATGATTCCAAGGGTATTGTTCACAAAGAATTTGTTCCAGTAGGTCAAACTGTCAATGTAGAATATTATTTATAAGTTTTAAATCGTTTATGGTCGAGAGTTCTATGTGTTAGGCCCGAATATTCCAAAGGAAAGAAGCTGTTTTTATTGCATGATAATGCAACACTTCCAAGAACAAAAAAGTCAATGAATTTGTGATGAAAAAAAAAAAACCGATTTCTCTCATCGACGACTTGCCAAAAATGAAAACCGCAATGAAAGGAGCTTTTTATGATGACATTCCAGTCATACAAGCAGCCGTGACACTGGTGCTAAAGAACATCCCAAAAAGCGAATTTAAAAAGTCTATGGATAAATTGGTTGAGCGTTCCAAACGTTGTATTGAGTTAAATGGATCGTATTTTGAATAAATTTTAGCTTTGAAACACAATACCATGCTTGTTTTATTTCGTAACTAGAAAGTTCGGTTATTTTAAGATGGGCCATGTAGCTTAAATTCATATATTTTTTGTTATTTTGATGAGTGTAATGAATTCTTTGTTTTATTTCTTTTATTTTATTTTATTTAATTTTATTTTTTTTTTGTGTTCGAAGTTCTATATTTAGAAAATTTTGTTGTATTTACACATTTAGTGGAGATAATTGATATTCGAACCACCGCTGAGCGGAAAGTCTAACCATCTTAGCTACTTCGGCTAACAGGCACACACCACATAGTTTTGTCGTATCACAAGCAACTGATTTTCTCCTCGACTGTAGCCGGAAATGCAATAGTACAACCATTTGCGGCACCTCATGTTGTTCCACCACCGAATTAGTTGAGAACAGCTGAGAGAGTAAATTTAGTTTTGTTCTTAGGTATTGCTTATTTTTTATTATAAGACTTTTCCACGTCACTTAAGTACACGTTTTTATATTTAATCTTAAAATTGTATTCATATTCTATGGATTCAGCGCTTCATTTTAAATTTGAGCGCTAATTTAGTACGAATCTTACATACAATTGTAAGTACGCTTTCGGCCAAAATGAAGAGTTTCAAAGTTCGATTTCGAATGAAATTTTTTTTCTGTGTAGCAGCAAATAGTATGAATTCCGTTCCGCAGCAAGAGCAACCAACGTGGCATTCTCAATTCAAATTCAATAAACACGAATATAATTTATAGCCAAATAAATTCAATTTGAAGCGAAAAACGTGCACAAATGTTGTCAGAGTGAAAGTAGTAAGCCGAGACATGCTTAATCAATACTTAGCATGACCGCAATCGCATACCGATTTTTTTTTTATTAAGCATTTCAGGCTGTGTCCGGATATACGCAACAAAAACTGCTCAGATACATCACATCACAGCACACCTCTCCGCCCAAAATGCGTCATTCTGTACTTTTGCTGCAATTTCTGCTTTCGCACTCATTTAACAATTTCACGCTTCGTTTAATAACCGTAAGCGATGAAGCCGTATACGGCTATGTAGCTGAGGATGAAGTTGAGGTCCATGACGACGACGACAACGACGTCTATTCCCAAAACCAAATTCATGCTGTTTCAATTAAGCGCACGGTTTACTGTCGCAGGACCATCCTTTTCCTTTTACCAAGCATTTACAATCATTTTGCTTCAACGATTTGGCGGACGCGCAATTACGTGATTTCTTTTGGCGTTAAGTGCGTTGGCTACGGCTGCTTTTAAGTAAGTGAAAACAGTCGGTGTGTTGTAGCTTATCCAAAGTCTTTGAATAACTGAGTATCTGCTAAATGTATCTGAGGATAAACCTTCTTTATGCTTGATGTCTTTATGTCGCTTTATGTTATTTCTTATTTTCTTTTGAATTCATCGACTTGCTTATTAAGGTTTGCACGTAGCACTTCCCTATTATATACCTACGTCAATGCATAACTCTGAAATTTCAATGAGCGACAAAATGAAAACCGCAACTCCATCCAACTGAAATACATCCTTTAGCTTCAGCTTCAACTGCGCGCCATTTTGTGTCACATTGCATTCGTTTGCAACGCTTTAGCGGAAAACGGAAATGATGACATTTCGTCTAACTTTGGTTTCCGGGTTTTGGGGTTTCGGGTTCGAAATTCGTTGGTATTTCGCTCGTTCTGATGCTAAAAGTGTGCAGTCGCATAGAAAAAGTAGGTGTCGCTAAAAGCTCTAAAGATGTAGCTAGTCACCTTACTCCTCACTCACTGGAAACTCCATTAACTCCGAAAAAAATATCGCACAAAGTTCCAAATGAAAATTTTATGCTGCCAAATGCTCGAGCGGGTGGAAAAACTAAGAAAAAAAAAGGAGAAAAGGCAACGGAAATTGTTCAAACGTTTTACTCGGTTTCCTTTTGTAGGAATTTTTTAAATTTTTTTGTTGTCTTTTACTTTTACCATTGCATTGCATTGTTGGAAAATTGAAAATTGTGCAAACTGTTGTAATTTTTCTGCTCTCATTGATTTCCGCCGTTTTCCTTGTGATTTAATTTATCGATATATCGTTTCAGACTCACAGCGGAAGGATGTCAAATATCATTATTGCATCAATTATCATTTATCAAAGACAATTTGACTTCAAAATAAAAGAAATTTGGCAAAGAATTTTTATCATTTAATATTATTGTATACAAAGTAGAGACATTATTGAAGTGAAATGAAAATGGGCCAACTTCACACTTTTCCCCATAGTGAAAAAAGTTAATAAAATCGATTGCCCTTGATTGGCCACCAATTGCCCAAAAAGAGAAAATATATACAGAGGTTAGCGCTCGAAGTGTTACCAATTTCACGCTGCTGCAGCAATCAAACGGCTAATGACAGCGAGCTCTTGCTCTGTGAAGCGTCAGTCTGGTATGTTGTTTATAAGCCTACGGAAGCATATCGTTTTAAGTCTCAGTTACAAAAAAAGTTATTGAAATAGAATTCAAACGCAACAGTTTTATATTTGGCTGGAATATAGCAACCAGCCATTGTTAATGAGCTACGTCATTTACGTGTGAACAAAATGTTTGTGTATCGGACCATTACACGTCACAATAAAGTTACTGGCATCTAAAAACGGCATGCATGTGGACATGCAAATACAGCAATATTGGCAGAAATGGTTAAAAAGTTTAAGGCTGGAATTCAGCGTAATCCACGATAAAGTGCAGTTCAATTGGCGAAATACTCAATGTGTCTGCTCATATCATTCCAACATTCGTATCATTTAAACATTGGTCTTCGCCTAGAATGCTACAAAATACCATCGTACCAAATTGGTGCAGCGTGTGAAGCCTTCCCGGACAAACTCGATGCGTTTGTCCGCGCTAAAGATGACTACATCGATGGGAACAAATGGGCGATAAATGTCATAATTTTTTTTTTTTTGATAAAGTTGGAACATTTTCTTTAGAAAAGTGGGCAATTCAAACAAAGTGGTAAGCAATTGTAGGCAATTGAGAGGCAACAATGGGCATTTTAATTTCATCTAACTTCACCCTTTTTTTAATAACTTTTTTTTTCAACTATGGTTAGTAAAAAATGAATGGTAGGCAGGTAATCGTGATGAATCGATAAAAAAATTATTTTGAGGGTAAACGGGTTTTTTTTTTGCCATAGGAATAAAGAAAATCTTTGTCTCGAGCCATTCATCTGGAATGCATGCATGAGAGAAATGTTCTCATATAGAAACTTTTGATAGCACAGTTTATATTGTCATCTAGTAACAAGTTGCCCGCAGCTAGAATGGTTTCACTTTGAGGCTGGCAGTACTCTTTCTTGAAACTGGTGTAATCCGAAAAATAAGTACTGTTCAGTAAGTTCATTGCTTCCTCTCGGGAGATAGTCCAATTAGCATCATTTAGTTTGAAATTTCCATTGGGGATGCATTCATCGAACCATATCTTGCATAATAGTTAATAGAATAACACCGGTCTTGCATAACTCAGCTGGCAGATCATCGGATCTTTGCTATACTTCAGCTTTTCATATACTGCGTAGACTTCGTCATAGTCAGGTAGCTCTACAAGATACAGAATCTGATGATAGTAGAATAACTATACTATAAAAATTCCTGGCTTAAACCTTCGGACAGATGTTTGACCTTTTGATAACAGTTTCTTGCCTCATACGTTTTAAGGAAATGGAGAGTATTACCGGAACAGTTGTGAGAGTATGGCTCAAAATGCTTGCGTTTGGAGCTTTCAGATGTCTAGCTTTCTTACATACGGCAAGCACCATGCTTAGCCTGGTGCATACCGCGGCTGCAAGAATTTAGGGGTCCAACATGCATACATGATCGGTCCAAGTCGTCTTTGTTTTGTTCGCAAATCGAACACGCTCGATGCGTGCCTTCTGTCGAACGCAACGTGAACAATTTCATTACGTGTGCTTTGGTCGGTACTAAGCTGAGTAGATGTATGCATTTTGAGATGTGGAGATTTGGTGCTACTGATTGGCATATTCCGAGTTGCGGGGAAATCAATTAGCCTCTCTTCTTTGCCAAATTTTTCTTCGCTTCTAATTTTGGCTTTGACATCGATAAGCACGATTTTGTTAACGTGATATTTCAGACGTTTGTAAAACTCAACTTTGGCTATAAAGACATTTGTATGCATTTATGTGCGTTTAACATATCGTAGTATTAAAATAGTCCATTAAAACTTATCGATAAAGTTTTCGCATTAAAAATTTATAAATTTTCGAAGTAAGTAGCCTCATGCAAAAGCGAACTCTTTCCAAATTACACACAACTACTCCCAAAGTGATACTTAATCAGCTTGCATTGTAAATGTTGACATTATGATAACATACACGTACATACATATAAAGAGGGGGTAAAATCTAAACAAGAAATCTGCACAGAACACTGTGCTTCACATTGTCGTAAGATGTATCTACAATACATAGCGCAGGTACAACAAACAACGTTATATGACACAGACGTGTGCGTATCAAATCTGTACACGCATAATGTACGTAGAATGTATCTACACGTACCTTATACATTGCTGCATTGTAAATTCGACTTGACCAATTCGACAATACAAGCATCTTGGGAACAATTTTGAGCATTCAATTTAAACCGAAGAAGGAAAAACAAGAAAAAAAAACATGCATTATTTTGAAAATGTTCCATTAGTAGCATTGAATGTTAAATATTTACATTTGAATAAACGTAACTATATATTGTACAATATAGTATAGATACATATAGAAGAGCATGTAATAGCATTACGCACCGAATTCCCAATCTTTAAGAGTAGCAGATACTGTTGTATCAAATGCTCGATTAACACGTAAGGATTTTGAATATCAAACAAGCTGCAAAGAGCATAGGATTTTCTATAAAAAAAAATATGTAATACAACACAAGCAGACAGACAGACAAACAGACAGATAGATAGACAGACAGGCAGACAGACAGGCAGACAGGAAGATAGACAGGAAGACAGACAGACAAACAGACAGGAAAGACAGTCGATAATATTGCATATTGTTATATTTAAGTGTATGCAGATGTGTTTTACTAAAGTTGTCATACTACTGAAATAGCTAACCGCAACTTTGCGATACACAACTGACCCAAACTAATCGACTTGTATAGGACTGTATCTTTTGGTGTGTACGAGTATGTAACTGTGTGTGAAAGTAAAAAAGATGTTAACAATATTGACATTTTATGTTTCTTTTTTTTGTAACTGGAGTGTAGAGAAAAATCGAACACAAAAACAGCCTTAATGTTTTTGTATCAACAATATACAATAAAAGTGAAGCCTAACAGAATCTGCATATTTTTATACACTACGCTGGTGGCCAAGGGTATGCTAAGTTTGTGCAATGCATGTAACAGGCAGAAGTTGGTTGGCAGATCCCAAAAAGTATATTTATTCTAGATCAGCCTCGAAGTTTGTGTCGATTTAGATATGTCCGTCTGTTCGTTCGTTCGTCCTTCCTTCGTATGTTTGAAGAATTAAATCTCGGAAACTACACCCAAAAAAAAAAAATATTGCCTAGAACAGCTGAAAATTTCCTAGAAAATTCGCAGATTTACGTTCAAGGAATATGCACTAGATTTTAAGACTTATATTGCCTAACTTTTTAGGTAATATTTTCCTTAAAAAGAAGTCCCTTATGTTCTAAATTTAAAGATACTTCATGCACTTAAAAGTAGTTATTGTGCTTACCTAATAATTTAGGTAAAGTATCTCCTAAAAAGTAGCACATATTGACCTAATATTTTAGGTTATGCTTATACGAAATGTTTATTAAATTTTAACGGAAATGCATAATCTAAAAAGTAACCCATGGCTAAGTAATATTTTAAGTTGATGTACTAACATTGTTTATTATACAGACTATATTTTAGAATAGCTTAGGTTTCAACAAACAGAGGCCCCGCACTTATCAAATGATTTGTAATAACTATTTGCGAATTATAAGTGCTAAATTTTAAGTTAAGTGTAATATGAAGTATGTTTTAATATTAAATATGTTTTTGGCAGCGTATATCAAAGTCGTGAATTGCAGCTTTTTCACGTTTTAACCAGTCTATGTTTAAGTCCTTACAAGCTTTGCTGTGCCATTTGTTGTTTTGTGCACAGCACGCTTAAAGGTCTCGCACACTATTGCTATTTGAATATTATGAATAATTAATGAGTGTGTATGAGTAAGTAGGCAGTGCGAGAAGTATACAGAATAGAAGTGGTATATAGAAGTATAGCTACTCCAAAAAAAAAAAAAGCAAAACCAAGCTACTTTAAAGAATATTGTATGAATTTTGTTATTTTGCGGCATACTTTTAGGCGCTTACCATTTGAAGTAGATTATGCGCAAAATGTTTTATTTAGCAGTTTAGTGCAAGTGCTATTTAAATATTGTTAGCTACGCTTTCGTTTTTATTTTTTTACTTTTATGAATTTGAAGTAGTTTCAGTGGCAGAACAGAACAGAAAATAAGTAGCATAATTTTAGGCATATACAAATTGTTTGAGGTGCTGAATTGTGCCGAATTCGATTTGTATTTACGAAATAATAAAAAATATTTCAAATACACATTCACACGCTTTGGAATATGGAATTTAATCTTAATACAGCACAAATTATTGTATTCCGGAAGGATGCATGCATATTAGGGTAAGATAGGTGGACAGACAGTGAAAATTCGATTGAAATTGCAAATGAAATCGCAAATTATATTCACATAAAAAGTAATATTTAAAAAAAAAAATTCAGTTCCAGAAATGCTTTATCTAAAAATAGCATAAATGGAAAATTTTACTAAATACAAATGTATCACAATATCAACTAGGCACATTCTGGACTGAAGAGGTCAAAAGGCTGCAATGTTTCTTCTTGAAAAGAATTTTAAAGCTAGCTGATCTTATTCTAAACTATGCGCTCAATTTAGAAAGTGGAATTCAAGACAATGAAGTTTATGTATCTTGTGCAATACAAGAGAAAATGAAACATTTTGTAATTTTCTGGGCAGATACCCTTTGCTAAACAATTTCAGAATTCAGTTTTTATTTAGAATAAATTTTACTGAACCAGTGTTAATAAATATACTCAAGGACGAAAGCGAAATAAGTAATTTAGGAAAAATAGTATATCAAACTTTGTAATATAAGCATAGTGTTATGAAATTGGTTGCGGAATTTAATGATTAAATTAAAATATAAATTATCAATAGAAGAACCTTTTAAGGTGACAACTGCATAAGCCGGAGTATCTCGCAACCTGCAGAGCAGCTCCATGTATTAGGCGTATGTATGTATTGATTCACACAGACAGGGGAAAGATAGACTTACTATAGAAATTTATGTACGTTTGGCATGTGCTTGTATTTATTTACTCTTCAATGAAGAATAGTTTATTTCAAGAAATTTGAATAATTTTAGCTCGTTGGAAATTAATAAAAAAAAAAAAAAAATTTTTTAGGGGCGATTAGCCTCTCACGAGCCCCAAAACCCCTTGGAGTGGGTATTTTTCGAATTGTTGTGATTCGATTTTATTTTGCACACTTCAAGGCTTTTGAAATTTAAAATTTGTACACATTATTTTAGATACATAAAAACTATAGCATACTTTGCGGTGGCATCAATGCATATTTTAGTAATTTCTCTTCAAAACTGTCGTATTTCTACCAATTCTTTCGCACACAAAGCAATACACATCAATTCAAATCAAATCTTTGGAAGACCTTAAACTGCAAAGCAATATTTTAGCGTTCAAGCAGATTATGCAGCAACTTGTGCCACAAACTTATCTGCAACACTATATCGCAGGCACAAACTTGCTAAAGATACTGCAAAAGCACAAAATGTAATTTGAAATCGAATGTCAACTGACTGACAACGAGCAACGAAATGAGCATTTGTCTCCCTAAAAAAGGTTTTTTTTTTTGTAGTTTGTTGTGGCATACGCTTTCAAGACATTCGTTTAAAACTTAAAACTTTTTTTCTTTGCAAATTTACTCTAAACGTTTGTATCTACATACAATCTACTACATATGTAGATAGATGCGTTGCCATACTTTCTCTGCTTAAAGTAAACAATAGTCGCATTGATTAGGGTCGGTTTTTGTCTTTCTCAGCCATTGAATGTTATTTTTGGTTGGGTAGGCTTTAATTTAAAATATTGTTGCCTTTTTTTTTTGTGAAAATATTTTTCGTAAATACAAAATTTGCATTTCTAAATTGCGTTGAAGAGTTAATATTCTGTTTACTTTAGGGTTTGAGATTTTTAACTTATGCTTGTTATAAGTCTTGTCGTTCACAGCGAAATGGATGAGGTGTACTGTTCGGTGTGATAACACTAGCTTTGTGTTTATTTATGTTTAATGAATTTACATTTTAAGAAAATATTGCTTGTTTGACTTCTACGAAAGCAAAATTTAATGTAAATAATAAATATCAGTAAATGTAGCATGAAATAGCGCTGCATAGATACGAAACTTCGTACTCGTTTGTAACATCTCAGGTTCATCATTTAAAATGTGCGGGGCCTAATGCTTGTATAACTCAAGTGGCAGCTTATCGGAGCCTGCCACTTTGAAATTCTTCAGCTTTGTAATTATTGAGTCGACCACGTTATAGTACGGTCTCTCTACAAGTAAGCCAACATCAATTGGTGGTTCTAGAAATGCTTCTCTATCGGCGGTATTGTTCTCTTCATCGCCTTCAAGTAGGTTAGAGAAGTAACTTCTCCAAAGTCTTAGTTAATACTGTGCATCTGTAACCAGATTTCAATTATCGTCCTTACAGAAAGAAACTCCGGGCTTAAAACCTTAAGTCAGACACTTGACCTTTTGATAAAATTTTCGAGCTTCATTTCTATCAACATTTTCAAGCTAACGCCTATCTTGCTTCTTTTTTTCGCATTTGAAAAGATGTTTCTCCACACTCCGTTTCTCACGATATCGATCTCTAACAGCTTACGTTTCTCTCGACTGCAGAGTTCTTTAGTAAGCGACTGCAGTACTCTGCAGTACTTTGGGGACACTCCTCGTCATACCCAGAGTTCATCACAGGCCTGATGAATTCAATAACCTCCTTTGAGGCCGTATCCATGGAGCGGGAGAAATGCCTTCACTGCTCACCTATATCTTCAGAAGCCTTAGAGGACTTCCGGAACAGTTGGAAGATTCTAGCTGAAAGAGATTGTGGCAAACTGGTACTCCGATTACCATCTTCCGACCTGCAACAAAGTCGATTAGCCTCTCTCCATTGCTGTTGTGACTGTTGGGCCTCAGATTATTTCCTTTCCAGTTTTGGCATTGAAATCGTGATTGGGGCAGCGCTGGTGGAGACGTTCGAGACGGTCGTAAAATTCATGTTTGGCTGCATCATCTGCGACTTCCGTCGGGGCTTGTGCACAGCTCAGGCTAATGTTAAAGTATCGCGGCCAGGCGATCGTCCACAGTTATGAAACTGGAGACCAGACCGCGTAGTTTCTTACTAACCACGAAACCGCATCCAAATTCCTGTTTACTCGCATGGTAAGTATAATAGATGACACAGGAGCCATTTCTTCAGCAGTTCTGTCCTATCCATCTCATTTTCTGTATTGCGGTGATATCAGCCTTGAATTTGTCGATGGCATCAACAAGCTATATAATTGCACTAGCCTTCTAGAGGGACAGGACATTCCTGATATATAACCGTAAATCATGATCCTTAAATTGTTTGCGGGGGTAGTTATAAAAGAGGATCGTACCCAAAGCTTTCATTCCCAAGAGAATGGCCAAATAACTCTCCACTTCTGAAAACGACTCCATTGACCACACCAAAACATATTTATGAAATTCAACACATCTTAAAACAAATCACAGAAACAAATCTATATACGTAGCAGATAATTTGCAGAAATCTGAAATTTGTTTCGTAACTGTAACTCTTCTGGCATACTTCGCATTTAAGTCATTCACGTTGCTTAATGCTACTTTTTTTTCTTATTTTTTTGTTTAATTTCTGTAAAAGTTCCATGAGTACATAACTAGCTATGTTCAAACGATTAACGGCCAACTACGTTATGTTTGCCAGCTCGCACTCGCGCTCTTCGGCCATGTTTCCAACAATTAAACCACAAACAATTGCTAAAGTTATAATAGGATAAATGAAAATACATCTCCAAAAACAAATTTAAAATTACCGAACACTGTAAGAATAGTAAAAAAGTTCTTCATCGTTCAGAATCTACTATAATATTACGAAAAAATAATATCATTTATAACCTAAACTGTCACATCTAAATGTCTTGATTAAATGATGGAATGGCTAATGGAAGTATTTTAAATTTGTTTTAGTTACATAACAACTTTTTGCGCCAATAATTTAAAGGTAAGTTGGACTTAACCAAAGTTTTTGCACACTTCACTCATAGCACACATCATATTGTAGGTGGTTTGCACCTTCCATATTTAACTAAATATTAATCGATTCATTGTTCACCCAAGGACATACATAAGCTGATTAAATATAGCGGGGCTGTAGGGGTGACTTTGAGCTTATATGGGGAATGTCTAAGGTAACATTTGCCTGGCCATCTTTACTCACCTTACCATATAAACCTCCTTTTTTAGGGTTTTGATCAAGAATAATTTTGCTTGTTCTTTAAAAAAAAAAATGTATTAATATATGCCAATTTTTTTTCATATGGTCCCAGCAAAAACTATCGATCTTTCAGACAGGTTAAAAATTTAAATGGTGTCAGTCTTTGTTGAACTCGAAGATTTTGCCATCTAGCAGTGCAGCCGAATATACCTCCAGCCAGTCAGACATACACACAGACAGTGCGATTTGCCCCGCTGATTCAAAATACACTTGTATATTCTTTATACGAACTCCGTGTCAAAATTATAATACGAGTACAACTATTCACACTACGTGTGAAGAGTATAAAAAGTTGTACATGTGGAAGTTATCTGCTGCCAAAAAATTTTAAATATTACCAGGTAGTAGCGCTGTATAATTTGCTTGCTACCTTGAAAACTCTAGAGGGAAATATGTCGTAATTTAGTAGTTCAGTGTTTGGATATAAACGCAGTTGTTTCTACAAAATGAAAGATAACTTCCCTGGACTGTTTATCGTCCAAGCAGTATGTACAAAAAAACAAAACCGAATTACATAACACAAAATCTATAGCAAATCCCCACTTCAAAGTATTTGACCTAGCGGAGGAAAAGAGATTATTTCAAATGTATTTTTTATCGCTTTGAATTATTGTTGTATTTGTTGTTTCTTGTTTTAAACAAATTTAATTGTTCGGACCACAATATTGTGTGCTCGGTCAAGATACCTTACTAGAACGCCTCTATTTGTTTGGAAAGTCGCTCAGGATCTGTAATAATTCATAAAAAAAAAAATACAATACATCTTATAAGAAATCACTGAAATGAAAGGAATGCGGAATGTAATGAATTGGAAATGTAATGAACATGTGCAGAAAAGTGACATTTTTTCCATAAATCGTTATAAGTCGCATCTCATATCTCATGTCATTCACATTCCTTATAGCAATTCTATAATTCGTTATTTATTCTTATTTTTCCATTCACACAGAATGTGAAATGGTATTAGCAGTTTTTCTGAAAGTTTGTAACGAGGTGTAAGGAACACATCGTAGACCCCATAAATAATATATAAGTCGATTTAGCTACATCTGTCTGTCCGTCTATCCGTTTGTATGTTGTTTTGCATTCCGACACGTAGACTTCTTTTTATTGCAGTTTAGTAGCGTATCAAAATTAACATATTGCGATCACTTTATAAGGTGCCCACCTTTGACTTTTTGGAAGAAATTTTGTTTTACATGACGACTTCTTAAGGATGGACGCTTCATTCATTAATCTAAAGAGTTAAGTCCTGTCCACTTTTAAATGTAGCTCCTAAACTCACTTACCGCCCAATTTCGGGATTTTGTATGAACAACTTTCTAATTAAAGTCAATAGCAAGTAGAAAGACATATTAAAAAAATGTGATTCCCCCTTTTTAGGGGCAGCCCCACACAAACCTACCCACTACCCACTTTTGGGACTTTTTATGAAAAATATTTACATTTCAAAGAAAATCAACATGACGGATGCTTCGCATAATTGTCAAGGGACGGTACACGCCCACATTTAATGGTAGGTTGTTAGATTATACATTATTATTATACAGCTTGAAACTTCGTGTGAATGATAACTTTACGAAGTTAAATTTTTGTCTTCTTTTTTCTTTCATTTCTTTAGCAGTTCCGTAATAATTCACTTCTTCTCTTCAAACGATTAAACTATAATTACCCAGAGTCCGAACCATGAATGTGTGCCAGCTCGCGCACGTGGCTCCACGGCCATAGTTCCCTCAATTAAAGCACAAGCAATCGCTAAAGTTATATTAGGAGAAATGGAAATACATCTTTCAAATCAAATAGGTGCATTTAAAATGTTTTAAAATTTACCGAATACTGTAAGTATAGTGAAGAAATTCTTCATCGTTAAGTTTCGTTCAGAATCTACTATTGATTACGAGAAAATAATGCTATTTATAACCAAAACTGTGACATATGATTGTCTCGCTTAAATGATGATATGGATAATGAAATAATTTTCAATTTGTTTTAGTTACATAAAAATTTGTCGCGCTATTAATGAAAAGTGAAGTTGGACTTAACCAACGTTTTTGCATACTTCACTCAAAGCACGCAACGTATTGTAGATGTTATAAACCTTCCATATTTAACTCAATATTAAGAAATCTTGAGTGCTTTGAAGTAACGAAGTTCTAGTGTTCAGAGGTTTTCACTGCCTACATAAGAGTGGAATAATTACCACCTTATTATCCACCTTATGAACGAAATAATAAGCGGAGAAAAATCTAAGACCAGATTCAGTATTAGCAGCCCAATTAAGAGACATGTAATAAAATGGCTGGCCATGCTATTTAGGGCAAGTTTCAGGTTAAACCACATACTCAACTTTTGGAAAGCTGTGAAGATTTTATTTTTTTTTTTATTATTATTATTATTAATTTACAATCTATCAATAAGACAATAAGTAAGTTAGTTGAAAGTTCATAATATAACAGAAATAGCTGTACTCCAGTGAGAACAGATATTATATTAAAAATTCTATAATTAAGAGTTTATTTACAATATATACAAAATTTAATCTCTTTAAGGTAAATCTAACACATGATTTCTTTTAAGTCTTCGAGTTGTATCGCTATTATCTAGTAGGCCTATTGCCAAAGCATTTAAATGATTATGTAGTCTCTCAACATACCTTGTGCTTCTTCTACGTATTTCATCTTTAATGTATGGAATATTTAAATCTTTGTGAATTTGGTCATTAGCCACAAACCAGGCGGCGTCAACAATAAGTCTAAGCGTTTTGGACTGATATCGTTGAAGAATTTCAATATTTGATTGACTTGCAGTTCCCCATAATTGGATAGCATATGTCCACACAGGCTTTAAAATAGCCTTGTAAAGCCGAACTTTGTTCTCCAAACTAAGCTGCGATTTTCTCCCAAGCAGCCAATACATTTTTTTTGTTTTTATGTTGAGTTTCTTTGTCTTGCCTTTAATATGACTTTTCCAAGTTACTCTCCGATTTATATCGAGTCCAAGATAATTTGCGGAGTCACTATGAGGAATTTGTGAATTATTTAAAAATACTGACGGACAATCTCCTCTTCTCAGAGCAAATGTGACATGTTTCGACTTCTCAGTATTAACCTTTATTTTCCATTTCTTAAGCCATCGCTCTATTTCAACTATTTCATTTTGAATATCTTGAGATACTGCTGCCGCAGTATCTTTAGCTGCAATTATAGCTGTATCATCAGCATAAGTGGCTACTTGAACATCACTGACAACAGGAAGATCGGCAGTGAATATTGTGTAAAGGACAGGTCCCAGAACACTGCCCTGTGGAACACCAGCATGGATACTATATAGTTTTGATGGTTTTCCTTCCATTTGAACATAAAAGTGTCGATTGCTTAGATACGATTTCAATAAGAGGAAAAAATGGAGCAGGAAGCAGTTTTTTCATTTTATATAACATGCCTGGATGCCACACTCGGTCAAATGCTTGTTGTATATCAAGAAATACTGCCGCAGAATATAGTTTCTTCTCGAATCCACGTGTAATTATATCCACTATACGATGACATTGCTCTGGAGTCCCATGACCTCTCCTAAACCCAAACTGATGTTCCGGTATTATATTGTATTCATCCAAAATTGGTAACAATCTACTCATAAGTATTCTTTCGAATACTTTGGAGAATGTCACCAGCAAGCTAATAGGACGGTAGGACGAGAGAATATTAGATGTGAATATGAAAGCGTATAAAGCATCGTATCTAAACCTCAGACTATATAACAATATGTCTCTCCTCAGGCCTGTTAAAGACTTTGGAGACTCTTCTAGATACCCATATTAGGCACAATATCTGTCTATCAGAGCTCTCTAGTTCTCAATATGCATGCCGTAAGGGCAAGTGAACAGAAACTGCTCTACACTCGTTAGTAACGAAAATTGAATTGGTTCCTTACACAGGATGGAGTACAACTTTGTGTCATTCTTAGACATAGATGGTACCTTGAAGGATACTGAAGCGTTGACGGATCTGAGAGTGGATGGCCCCGTGGTTGGCAATATAAGACATTTGCTTAAATACAGGGCAGTGAATGCCGAGCTTGAAAAAATGTCTACGCACACATGCGTCAATAGAGGTTTTCCTAAAGGGGTAGCTCTTTCCCCTTTTAAATGGATCCTGGCTATCAACTAGATCCATTATAAAACCTATTCCTTTATTTCTATAGATTCTTCAATAGTAGAAACTAAGGAAGTCTATATAAGTTGCATTGCCCGCAAAACACGGATGTTTGATGTTAGAATGGATCAATTGGTTAATACTTTTTGTAATATGACCATTTATTTTTAGGAGAAATGACAATAGAAGTTCTTAATGTTGGCCTGTGAGGCCTTGCACACATTGGCTATAAGTACTATCTTAGATTCTCTCCATCGGGATGGTATGTAATAGCTTAACAATATTTCACTTAACCGTGGTGTTTTTTCAAACATGGTCACAATCGCTCAATGAGAGTTGAAAGCGATCATATGTTGTACAACATATCATAGCGTATGTGGGTTCCATTTTCCTTCTTTGTCTTCTTGTGCACACTTGCTTATTGCTTCTCTTGCTATCTTACGCGTTCATATAGATAACCATGCTTCTCTTTCTATCTTACGCATTCATATGGATTGGTCTGAATCCGCGCACAATACACTACCTTATTAGTGTACCATGGACTGGGAGTACATACAAGTATTTGTATTTGGTGTAGTATGTGTTTTGCTTTTGTAAGGCTTCAGAAAATGATCCAACTAAGCGCTGGGAAGAGCCACAGCGAAATAATTTATAATCAAGCTCCGTAAGAAATTAGATCTGCTATAGCAAAATTTTGTAATAAAACAAACGTAGAATAGAGAACACATTCTAATTGTTGAATTTGCGGTGGAATCTGAGCAATGTAGATTGAGAGGCGGCTGTGCTGGATGCCATCTTCTTGAGTAGCACTTTTTGCGCTTTTTGTTGTTGTGTTTCAATTAAGTTAATTCGTTTTTGCCTTCCGTTTCGCTGGCATTGTTTACGTTTTCGTTGTGAATGATTAATTGTTAGAGAACGTATTGCGTGGAACCGTATGGGATAGGAACATCCCGCAGAGATGTTGAAATGAATGAGAAAATTTCGTCACTGCACAATCTTATGCAACATATTGTCACTAGATGGTAGATACTGCACAGTGTGAATAGCCTATAACTATTGCCATTTTATACTATTAAGCCTATACAAGAATATCTGTTGAGCATGCAATTTGCATTAATAGAAACTACATCATAATACAATATTTTTCTGTTTGAATGGTTAATCAAATCGTATTAATTGTAAAATTTGTAAGCAACTAAGAAGTTATTCGAATATCACATATACTACCTAAATATATCTACTACCTATGTATATCAAAACTTACACGCAAGTACATAGCTTAAATATGCAAAATCTTTAAATGTTCTTCTAGTCTCAATGGTGTGGGGCTCATGCTCTGCAGCTACAAGAGAAATGGAAAATATATTGTATTTATTGTACAATCGAGAAGCCCTTTAAAACTCGAGAGTTCATTTTCATAATCTTCATCTGATATAAATTAATATGAATTAAATTTAATGAAATTCAAATTGGCATCCTTTTGTTCTGAGACTTTGAAAATGACATTTCATAGCTTAAGAAGCATAAAACTTTGGAAACTTCCTTAAAACTAACAGCTGTTTCATATTACACAAATTAATGCAACAAAGATGGCAAATGTTGCATGAGAAGTTGACACAGAGTGCTGTTTTTAGAGTTTCCATTTTACGACTGGTATGAAACTGTCGTAAAAATAAACTAGAAGCTAATGCACTGTTTTATCGCAATATTCTGTTGAATGATGTGTCTCGTTTTTGGGTCAATAAGCATAATAAGCAATTTGAAGTGATGAAAATCCAGGAGATAGGAGATATCGAGATAACGTTACAACCACAAAAAATTGGTCCTTACTTCTATTAAATTGGTCGAAACCGGCGGGAACGTTGCCGTCAACGGCGAGCGCTATAGTGCTGAGCCATGTTTAGCGATTATTTCGTTCCCCATTTGAATGAAGACATGTTTTTCCAACAGGGCGGTACCACATGTCAAACTCCGCGTCAAACAATCTACTTAACAATTTGGCGAACGCGTTTTTTGTTGAACTGGACCAAACAATTAATCACCGAGATTGTGCGATTTGACGCATTTGGATTATATTTTCCTTGTTTAAATGAAGCCATTGGTTTATGCGAACACACCAGCAACATTGGACGACTAAGAAGACAAAGTTGGGCGAACCATTGCCGAGATACGGCTTGAAAAAGTGGTCGAAAATTAACTTCCAGTATGCGTCATAGCCGAACCCATATGCTCGAAATCATATTTAAATACTAATGGCATAAAACTTAACTTCTAATGAAGTTAATTTTAGGTTTTCAATTATACAATCTCAGTATTTTAATTTAATTCAATGTTTTACAACTCTAAAAAAACACCCTATACAATGTATCTGCATAAACAAATACGCTCGAAATGCAAAACTGTGAGGTGGAGAAGTAGTCTGACAGACAATATAATTATAATAGTACCTGCAGAGGTCAAAATGAATGTCAACAGATAAATACGTATTAATACTGTTACTGTGAACAATAATATGTGAATTTGATTCACATATTATTGTTATTGATAGTCACTAATGATTGTCTAAAATTAGTTAGAATAATCAACTTGCACAAACAATAAAATTAACAATAAGATGCATTCTTGTATAGGCTTAAGATACCGTCAAATAGCTTTTGTAAAATGAATTACTTTATTATCACTAAATACAGCATTTTATAGATATTAGCTATATAAAACAAGAAATAGTGCTGCAGTTGAGGAGTCCGATACACTTTCAGTATATATATATAGCATTAAATTATATTATATCGTTTTAAAAGAGGAAGTAAAAGTCACAATCCTGAGCTAGAAATTGTTTCATTTCTTAAAACATAAAAGTTAGACAACAAATTTTCAAAAGTGTCCAAATTTGCTACCCTTTGCAAAATTGCTAAAAATGTAGAAAGTCTAAAGTAAAATCACCTGATTTAGAAAGTTTATTGAACTTTTTTTGCACTCAGTGTCTGCGAAACGAACAAATTTTTTACTAATTGTCCGGAAAAATAAATTCGTAAATCGTAAACAGAGCATAATAAATAAATTCGGACAAGCGCATAAACAACTCATAACTTTGTAAACTGGCATATGAGTGTAAACTACCGAAAGGTAGAGGTGGCAACCTGCAAGCCAACAAAGGTGCTAACCTGCACTTTCATGCAATTTTTGCAAAAAAAATTGCCAATTCATTATTTATTTTGAATTCTGTGAGGATTTTTTTAAATTATATGAAAAAGCAAAACAATACAAATATAAAATAAAATAAAATAAAAACACAATTTTAACTTTTATATATATAATAATTTAACTTTTTCACGCTTTGTTTAACAAAATCTGTGTTATCACATCTGTCCGCTCCAGAATTAAATTAAAAGTGACAACTAGAATGCTACAATGTTGGTATATAGCAGTGGTGGCAACCTGCAAACAGTGGCAATCTACAAACCTGTCGCCTACTATGCTCAACCTATCGCATTTATTTTAAATCATCCGAGCTCTTTTGAAACCATGAGCGTTATAAACATGAGCATCCATCTCTTTTTTAGAATAAATATTACAATCGTTGAGTCTAAAAAATATAATAGTATATTCAGCCACTACTTCGTTACACTTTATACACCATAGCAAACGTTTCGGTCGGTTTAACTTTCAGCCGATATTTGTTTTCAAAGCTGTCATTGTCTGCACTAATGAGACCCAAATGACAGGAAGCGCAACCGTATTAAACATTAAGTCTATTTAGCAGTAGCTGCCGACGACGACGACGACTACGACAACGTTAGCAAATGTATCTTATAGATACAAATGTGTAAGCTGGAAATGCAACTCAAAGAAACTATTGAAATAACTTAAATTTGTGCAACAAACCGTAAACTATACAAGTTTAACTCAAACTCTTGAATGTATGTATGCACACACGTATACCGAGTACTAAATGGAAATTTCACGAGTTTCTAATTGAAAATATTTGTTAACTTGTTTTATTATTTAGCTTATTTTATTTTTCGCCTTTAGCATGGTGAGAAAAGTGCAAAGTTTTCCTTTTTTTCAACAAAATTGAAATGAAACTAAACGAAATGAAAACGAAGCTTGAGAAAGAAAAGCAGAATTTGTGGCTGGCGTTCTAATTGAAGTCAGATGGCGTTGGCGGATGTACTAGAACAAATAAGTGTAAAAGTGAAACAGGATGTGGCAGTGAAAAGTAACTTCTCGAACTCACACATAGATACGTACAAAAAAAAAAAAAAAAACAACATTCAAAAGCATTCGGTTAGCAAAGTTAAATTGCAAATTTAGCGCAACAAAGAAGTTTTGCATAGAGCTTCAGTTTCAGCATGGAGCGACGAAGTAAACGATGCCACAATCTACTTGTAAATTAATTTGAAATTTTTCACTATTAACATTAGCGGAAATGGTGAAAAGCGACGGTTTGTGTTTAGTAGCGCTTGTTGCGCAGTCCATTTCCGGACTTTGTAGCTATTTTCGCCTTCTTACGCTTGTGCAGCAGCAGGGGCTCCTTTTGTGGATTATGTGCAGATGAACATTTTTCTGCATAATTAATTATTTAAAGTGTAATTTTGGCGAATAATTGAAAGCTGTCAAAGAACAAAAATATTCCAAGAAGCGCATTGATATTCGAATAGTTAAGGAGCTGAAAGGAGCTGTGTGTGTTTGCGCGATGCAGGATGAATATAAACATTTAATCTGCTATAAAGGTAATCATTGTACAAATCGGTTACTTCATGCATATATATATATATATATATATATATATATATATATATATATATATATATATATATATATATATATATATATATATATTGCTAAAACAGTAATAAAATAAGTAAAACAGTTGCATTAGTCTATTAAAAACAACTCTAATCAAAGAAGGATTAGTTTTAACTTTAGGGATACTAATGCAATTAATGTATTATAATTAACCAAACAATTTTATTTTTCTTTTTAAAATCTAAAAACTTTAATGTGGTGGTAAGTCTGAATGAGGCCTACCACTAAAATAGAACTCTAATGTTAATATATACTTGAAGCGTATTTCAAGTTGACATTGACTACAATAAAAAGTCTTTTACCCAAAAATGGATGCTGACTTTGTCTGTCTGTCTGTCTGTCTGTTAGTAGGAAAGTTTGCTTCGCATAAAAAATGACATCGTAGACTCCATAAAGTATACATATTCTTGATCACCTCGTCAAGACCAATCACTCTAGCCATGTCCTTCCGGTCGATAGTTGTTGCTAATTTCTTTTTTTACTTACTTATTCGATATCTGTCTGAATACCGATAATTAAGTTTTAATTGGACCCAAGTTTATTCCAAATATCCATATTGATATGCTACACCCACAATTTTTGGTGTGGCCCAAATTCAAACCCACCGCCCACTTTTGTGCTTTTGTACGAACAACTTTTTTAGTTAATTCAATATTTGAAATTCTATATGGCGTCCTTTTATGTATAATCACTTCTCACACATATATAGTAATGGACCTGACACGATCACTCTTTGGACCACCACCCATGTTTGTTTTGCAAAGCAATTTGAAATTTCGTGTAAATGGTATTAGAGCTTCAGTTTACGACTGGTTTTAATAGAAATAAATCAAGAATCAAGTTTATAAGTGACTTAATTGATAAATCTCAATATTTATTGTAGATCACCTTTCAGATCTCCAAGAGGAAGTGATATTTTATAGAAAACTCAGTATTTTTAAGAGGGTTTACTACTACCTATTCGTCAAGTCATCTTCGATGTCATCTTTGTTATACTAATTTCCTTACTTACTAGGAAAGCGTTCCAGTACGCCTGGTGCCAGTTGCTGTTAATACCAAGGTTGCCAAGGTCCTTCCAGAGTTGGTATTTCCAACGCATGCTCAATTGTTGTCATCAAAGGTGGTTCTTATCTGAAGATACCTCTGTCTCTATATTAGAAAAAGGTTAGCGGTGGCTGGAACTTAACCCAGCAGTGACACCTTTAATTAGGGATGGCTGCCTTCTCACAATTTACTCACCTCGTAACTGATGTTCTACCCAAGAGATACGCTTTCTAACGGACGTTTGGGAGCTGCTTGGGCCGTTTGCAAAAGAATAGTGTTAAGCCATCTTCAAGTGAAAGGCAATAAATAATTTTTCCCACTAATGTAGACCTCTGCAAACTACCCAACGAACGCATATCTCCCTTTCTGTTATACACTGTATGCAGGGTACAAACAGACTGTTGAAATGTGCGTAACAAAACGAAAGAAACATCGATTATAGGGTAAGGGGGTAACGATCGAGGTCGTTGGTGGAGGTGCGACGAAGCAGGTGGAAAGATAGACAACAGCAGCAGCATACACGAAATGAGGGCATTAGATGTAGCACTGCTTCATCTCACGCACAGAGGGGTTAGATGTAGACGCACTTCCAACAACTCATCAGCTCACACCGGCGGAGAGCATAGAATGCAACGCACGCGCATTGTTGGGTGTAGACACAGTCGTAGCCACCTCAAGTCGCGCGCCCAGATTCCGTGGTGCGAGCTTCGCTTATTCTTGCTGCAGTGGCAACGTTGTCCAAGCGGTGTCCTCCAAGAGCATATAAATATAAAATAATTGGTTTTATGCTGCTAATAAATATTCAAAATCTTGTTTTCAGAGAAAGCTAACGTAATCGCCAGATTCGTTGACATCCAGTGGAAAGTTATTTGTGCTTTATTGTATCGAGCTTGATGTTTCCTAACTCAAACGAGCTTAGATTTTTCACCAGCAAGGATTCCTGTTGCGAATACCCTCTGGAGCTGGAGTCAAAAGAGCATCTAGTACCGTAATAAAATGAAACAGAGACAAAACAAATCCTTGCTGCACGCCGGCAGTAATAGATAACTTGTAGCTGTGTTTATTTTTAAAACGGATTGAGCACTCCGCATCTCTATACAGTGCTGCAAACATCTGGACAATTTTCTCTGGTACAGCCTCTCTTCTAATATTATCAAAGGCTCATTAGAAGTCTACAAACAAAAGAAAGAGGTGCGACATGAACTAAACAGACTGCTGTACTGTAATGAGGCGTAGAGAGTTGATGTGATTGATACATGACCTTTGTGGCCTTAATCCAATCTGCTCTCGGCTCAGAAGACAAGTTCTTTTTGAATGGTGTTAAATAATGCCTCTCCAATTCGTACAACGGTTTCGGTCGGCTTTTTGGGGATTGTCACGAGGCTGCTTTACATTTACTCCAAGCAGCTTGAAGACTGAGGCAGTTTGGTGTTGCAATTACTCTCACTCCATACATGAGTATTTCTGGCGATACATTGTCCGGCCCAGCTGATTTGTTGTTTCTGAGTTTCAGTAACGCCTAGTTTATCTCTGCATGAGTTCTAGGGCCTGTGCAATGGTTCTATTTGGAATGCGACATCTGACGTAGGGCTGTACTAACTCGCATTCGCATCTTCACTGCCATGCATTCTTGAATAATTTCTTCTATCGATACAGCTAATCATCTTCCGTTGCTAGATATCCTTAAGAAATGTGATATTTGTGGAATAAACCCACGTATGTTTTTTCTCCATGGTTTGGTTTCTGAGCATTTAACTATGTTTTCTTGTGTGTGTTTATCTTCAGTTGCAGAGCATGATCCTACACTTGCACTCGCTATAAAAGTATTACCTCTCATATCTCTAAAAAGAAATTATAATCACTACAATTTTACGTTTAGTCTCCATATCAAATTTGCTGTGCCTTTTGCATGTGGTGTATTTTGTATATTTTGCTTATTAGTTCTCAACTTCAATCACATAACAAGTTCAGCAAATAGGTTCACAAGATATTGCATAATATTGCGTTACATATAAAAATTGTTATTGTATATACGAATTGCTTTAAATGCTAACTTACCAACGAAGTTGAAATGCATTACCTTTTTTTAAAAAATAATATCAACTTATCATATAACATGCTTAGATTCCAACATTTGGCTTAAATTTTTCGAAAGTTATCAACTACATAGTTAAATATAAGATCCTAGACATTAATGTACATTTCTTAGACGCTCTCTTTACTTTAGTTCATACTATTTATCATTATCACTTATACTAGAAATCCTTATCCCAGCCACTCAACTCATCGGGTGGCTCATAGTCATTCTCAATGCCCGCGGTGCCAAAGTATTGCAAATCGGTATTACTTTTAATGGGACGTTTAATGGGCGACGGAAACTGCTTCAATTTCAGCCTTGCCCAATCGATGCAATCGAACCAATTGTGTCGCTTAATGTCCTGTATACCCTTTCGTTGATAGCCCAAACGCTCTGCGGGCAACTGCTTACACAAATGTCTTATGAGACTCTGCGCAGCGCGAGGAATACGGGTTGGCATATGTATGACATCGATACCGCTTAAAATCTGCTGATAGATTTTTATCTGATTGAGTCCACGGAAGGGTGTTTTACCCACAAGCAACTCGAATATTAGTATACCCAAAGCCCAATAGTCGACAGCGCGATCATGTCCACGATCGAGTATTATTTCGGGTGCAACATATTCGGGTGTACCGGCAAATGTGTTGGTCTTCTCATTCGGACGCACATATTTAGCAAAACCGAAGTCACCCTGCATGGAGAAAATTTTTATATCGAGCGATATACATATGTATTTCATGCGTAAAGTTTTACCAGTTTACAGTAGCCATCCGTGGTAAGCATTAAATTCTCCGGTTTCAAATCACGATAGACTATATTATGTGAATGCAGAAAATCAAAAGCCTCAACAACGCAAGCAGCAACAAATTTGGCAGTCTTCTCATCAAAATATTGCCTGCGTGACATAATCGTCCAAACATCGCCACCCATGCAGGCCTCCATGAGAAAGTAGACGTACTTATCATTGCGATAGGTGCGATATAATCTAAAAGTAGGCAAAGATTGAAACATAATTGCGGTACAGTTTGACTTAAAATCTGATTTTACTTCTTTGAATTTAGAATTATATTGATTTGAGTGTAGTCCCTGACGTATTACATCTGCATAATTAATTTTGTGTTTGACAGTCATTAAAAGAAGCCATGAAAGGCAGACAGACGAACAGAAAGCAGATATGTTCCCAAATTGGCCTCAAATATGAACGTGTGATAATTTCGAAATAGTGTTTGACGTTGGTTATCCGCCATATTCTCAAGTTTTTTCACCGTTTAGTGAACTTGGATATAATATGAATCCTTTGCAGGACAAAACCGACCAATCAGTAGATGAAACAGTGGTTTTACTTTCGTCGGATAGGTGCAAAAACCTTCGGATTTCTATCCGTCTGTCTTCCTTTCATGTATCATCTCAACGGCAGTCAAATACAAACTAATAAATATTCGGCTAAAGAGAGTTTTAGAAGTATTGCGCCTTAACTGACACACATATGTTCCATGTGTAGTTCCATGTATCCTTAACAAAATTTAGAACATTACGCTGATTTTAGGCTTTGAAATAAAATGCATCTTATATTATAATCCAGAGCATAGATTTGAAAGAGCCCAAAAATGTGTTTGCTACTACTTTGGACTTTTTGTTCATTTTGTGTTCTTAGTTGCTCTTTCCTGCTCTTTTTGGTTCGTTTTTGCTCTTTTTTGCTCATAAACACATTTACAAAAAGTTATGTTTATCACTTTTTAAATTGCGCTCCAACTTACTCGACTATAAACGGTGAGCTGCGACATTTGATCATGACATTCTTCTCATTGTAGACATGTTCAATCTGATCCGATTTTACTACCTCAATTTTCTTGACAATCTTCAAGGCAAATGTCTTCTTGCCATGTGTTACCAAATCAACGCGTCCAAATGCACCCGTACCCAATGTTGCATACTTCTTTAATTCCGATATGGGTATAAATGCGTATTCATTATCGAATTCGGTGCGTTTGACACTCGCACGTGCATGTTCAGTCTGTGTATCTGTAGGTTTTTCACGCAGCTGTGGTATGGTGCCCAAATAGCTAATGAAGGCTCTGTGTGAAGTATGTACAAATTTAGAGTTAAACCTTATAACAAAAAAATGCATATAACATACTCTCGCTCCAATTTGAGCACCTCTGTTCCTGGTGCATCGGCATAAACGCTCGCCTGACGTGTATCTGCATTAATTAAAGCCTGTTCACCGAAATAATCACCGCGTTTGCGACGATTTACCACAACTTCTTCGCCAGCTTCATTTTTTTTCTTAATGGTCACAGTACCACCGCGTATTATGAAGAACTCATTGCCCACCTCACCTTCACGCACCATGCAGCTATTGGTTTCGTAGAATTTCTGTAAGTTGTAAGCTTTAAATGTGGCTTTTCTTAGACAATTTACACAGTAGTAGAAACTTACACGTTGCAGCAAATCAACCACTTTACTGAGCACATTTTCACCAAGATCCTTAAGAAATGGCGCTGAACGCATGAAATTCAAATTCTCCTCACGTTCACGTGAACCCGAAAGCTGCATAATGGCGCGAAACATTTCACGTTTAATTTTCCAAACGCGTGTATTTGTTGCCGCTAAAAATTGAGATATAAATTTATAAGATACTTTAAACATATAACTATTACAAAGTAGTTACCTTTAATAGTGGCCTGTCGTGGTGCATTGTAGAGTATTGCCAACTCACCGAATACTGTTGCTGGACCAAAGTTCCCCACATGTTTGCCATCTTTAATGACATCGTATTGTCCTTCTGCAGATACATATATCTCGGAGCCCTCCTCCTTTTCCAAAATGATGTAGCTGTCTTTGTCATAGCTTGCTGGCGCCATTGCATTGATTACCATCTCTTTGCGTTCTTTGTCCATTAGATTATTGAGAAAATCATTGCGTTCGATGGCATTGTGTATGAGATTGCGTGTACTGCGAAAGCATCGAATGAATTTCGTTTAAAGTTTTAAGCGCAAAAGTTTGCTTAACTGTTCCAATTAAAATTTATTTGTTTTCCGTGCTACTTACGCTTCATCCTTTTCGATTAATGGTATTTCGATGTGTTTTTTTTCCGACAGATTTGGTCTGGCAAAAATAAGACCACGTTCCAAACGATGTGATTTCGGCGAACTATCGCTTAGATCACTTCCTTTTGGCGTTGTTGTTGTTTGTGTGTCCTTGAATATGTGAAATTTAAAATTAGTTAAAATAAAATCGTTATAAGAAATGAAAAATCCATTAGATTCCCAATAATTTTAACTTAAAGGAGAACTCTTTTATATTTTAAAATTATTTCCTAAGATTTTTAGCAAAGATTTTGAAAAATTAAATCCATGCTTAGGAGAAACCTCTTCCATATTTACCTCACTCTGCACCCCGGAATCGCTGCGTTGGCTATGACATTTTTGCCGCAACACACCAGATACCATGGAACAGCAACTGCCACCGATTTTGTTCAGTGTGAAATATTCGGAATTAAAATTAATATCAGCATCAATGCTAAGCAACTCGGCAAAAGTCAATTTTGCTGCATTTGCATGATTCTGAGTTGTTGCGCCATTATATGATGCAGCAGAACTATACTGCAAAAATAAATGGAGAGGGCTGTACAGAAATTACGAAAGAGACAATAAGTAGAAAGCTTTTATATCGTACAACGAACACAACATCAACAAGTGTTGGAAAGCGCTAAATAGTGTTGAACAGTTAACATTGTATGTGCATACGATAGTTAAGAAGATAAGTGTTGCAAAATATTTTAGCAGAGTTGCATAGCAATTACGAAAGAGAAAATAAACAGAAGACTGTTTTATTTATATACTAACTACAATAGACACAACATCGAAAGGTGTTGGAAAATATTAAATAGTGTTTAACAATTAACATTTTACATAATTAGGAAAAGAGGAGTGTGGAAAAGACACAAAGAAGTTATAAAGACAATAGAAAGAGTGGAATAGAAAGTTTAATATGGAAGCTATTAATTTTTTGTCTGCACAACAAGATTTATGAAAATTTAATAATTATACGTGAGCGCATAATTAGTGCAGTAAAAAGTGTTGCTAATTTTGTGTGGTGTTGCTTTAGTGATGCTGCATAACTTAGTTGGTATTTAAACTTTCAAAAATGGCGTAGTGTAATTACAAATAGAGCCATGAGCTTAAAACTCACTCAATAATAAACTTTTCATGAATTCAACACATTCTATTGTATTCAATCCGAATGCATGAATTGAACGTTCATCAAAATCAGCTATAAATTCATTCGAACGATATGAATGCATTCATTCTAAGTGCCAACTGCTAACAGTTTTAATAAGAATAGCTAGGTAGTTAGTTGCAACTATCAAATCTTACTATTAAGAGTGAGACTGTAAGTGAGGTATATTCAGTGTACCCGAATGTTTCATAGTTCCATTTCTTTATTTATTACATGAAATAATGCATTCATTTACATTTATTTGGTTATGAATACTTATCGTATTATTGTGCAAGTGCATTTTGACTGCAGTGCACTTCTCGACAACAAATCCAAAAGCAAAGCTGTTAATTAGCTATTGTTAGTATGAGTACTACGCATATGAATCTCTACCATACAATAGAAGTCCTAATAAGTACATTTGTAATTGAAATCTATCTTCCTGAGTATGAAATTTCTAGTATATGCTTATTCCCACAATATATATACTTAATACAAATATAACTCATTTCATCGACTTACTTTACTCTCTTTGGATGCATTTGAACTCGTACTAATCGTCTCCGTTTCTAGACCATTTTCCAATGTCAAATGTCCATTTGCATCATGTTCATGTATGACACTTTGCTGCTGTTGCAATTGCGGTTGCTCCTCTAACTCATTGTCCTGTTTCTTCGAAAATGTCTTACGTATACGCAGCGGTGTGCTCGGCACCAACGGCTCGTTGGGCATTGGCGGCGGTGGCGGTATATTCACATCCGGTGCTGTTGCGGCACGTTGAAATCTTGATTTGCTGACGCTGCCTGTGCTGGTCTTTTGCTGCTGCTGCTGCTGTTGACCTGCTGTCGTTAGATAATTGAGAGATGCATTGCTCGAACTCTTTAGATAACCATTTAGCAGTCTGTTTGCTGTGCTATGACTAACCGAATCGGCATCACTGACAGCATCATCCATCGAATTCATATTACCGCCGCCGCCGCTGCCTATGAAAAATTTAACATTCTCTGGCGTTGTTGTGGGAGTGATCGGTGTTGCTGTATTGGATGTGGTCCAACCGCCATTTGCAACAATTGAGTCTGTGACAATCACTTTGAGTTGAGGCTTTGTGCGTGCCGTAGCAACTGCCGCAACCGTATCTGTAGTAGTAACTGAAGTAGTTGCATACAACTTTGTATCTCTTTCTGTATCTATTAATTCGTGCTCCAGTTCATCTTCGATGTGTGGCGCCTCGGTTGGCAAGGCTGTGGGACGTCGTTCTTTGACTGGTTTCAGTTTTGAATTGGAACGTGTCAAATGCGTTGTTCCATTAACATTTAACGCTGTGGAATGGTCACCATTTCCGATGCCGCTGCCGCTGCCACTGCCGCCTCCATTGCTATTCTGTCGATTGTTGTTGTTATTTTTATCCTTATTGTAGAGAATTTTCTCCTTGTTCGATATGAATTTCTTCTTTTGACTTTTATCACTTGCAAACGTTGCAGTTGATGTTTTTGCTTCATTTTTAGAGGACGGTAATGAAGTTTGTGCCTCGACTTCATTTTCAGTTTCAGTTTCTGTTGGCGACGGAAATGGAAATGCGTTTGCAGTTGGTGTTGTTGTTGTTGTTGTTGTTGCTAGTGGTGTTGTGGGTACTGAAGTCTGTCGGGTGTGTTGTAGTTTAGAAAGTTGTGCCTATGTTTTGGAGGGTTTTTTTGTTTTTGGTTTTTACGTACCAGTTGTACCATATGTGTTTGTTTTTTGTTTGTTTTGGAAGTTTTTTTTTGTATATATTTAAGTTGTTGTTATTGTGGTTGTTGTGGTTGTTTATATGAAAATACATAAAGGAAACAGTTGTGCAAATAAACAAATATATATAATATGTAACTATATAAATTGCGTACAAATGTGAGACAAGCATATGAACAAACAAACAAACAAACAAACTTTTCAAGTTTAGAAATTTTGTAGCTATGTGAAAAGTTTGTGACAGGTGTTGTCACACGAAAATGTGTCGATATGTTATCAGTACTTACCTCACTGGGACTTGGTGTTATGTGCGGCGTGAAAACGGGTTTCTCTTCGCGGCGTATATAACGTCCGATTTGCTGTAAAGAAAGAATTAATTTCAAATTATATAGAACAATATAATAGAGCTGTAGTCAAGTTGCACGATGGTATTATAGTTCGCATACTATAAATATTTTGTATCTTTACTTGAAATGCGTATACAATTCAATTTAAAATTAAGCAAATATTTTGTTAGACTTTGATATAGAGAGTGTATGTATAATAAATCGCAATATCGAAAAATCTCTATATAAATAGGCAAGTTCAAAAGGTTCACACACTTCTTAACTCGCTTAAACACAACATATCCGCTTGACTTTTTTTTCATCTTTTTGTAGTTTTGAAAGGTTTATAAACAAATGACTCGTGATCTAAATGCATATTTTTTTTTCTTTTAATCTACATGATCTAAATTAACTAAATGAAATGTGATCTAGACTAACTGCAGAGTAATATATTCAATGATCTAAATGATCTTAATCTATAAATATATAGATTAAGATCATTTAGATCATTGAATCAATTACTCTGCAGTTAGCTTTTTTTCTGTTAATTTCGCTCTTCTAGATCACATTTCATTTAGTTCATTTAGTTCATTTAGATCATGAAGCTTAAAAGAGAAAAATTAATATTTAGATCTCGAGTCGTTTGATTAGTTCACTGTTCATTTAGTTGACTCTTCATTTAGTTCATTAGCAATTTAGTTCATTCATCATTAAGTTCACTCATTGTTTATATATAATGAGTTGTGAATTATTCTAGATGAACAAAAGAGCAGTGAACTGAATTAGTAGAGAACGAAAGACTACTTATGAAATTAGCAGTAAAGTATAAGTAAAGTAGAAGATCTAAATGAACAGCTATACAAATTGTATGAAATGATTAGTAAATAAAATTAATACAACGCAGAGTGAACTAAATAACAAACGAGCTAAATGGCAATTGATCTAAATGAACATTGAACTATATGAACACTTGGCTAATTTCATGAATGAACTAACTGATCGGTTAGGCTATATGAAATAAAATGTGAGTGAACTAAATGAGTTAAATGACCTGTGATATACAATACAATAACTAAATGAGTTGTGAACTAAATAAACTGAATGAAGCTCGAACTATATATAAATATATGTATGAGCAAACATCTAATTGCATAAATGACCGTTTAGATTAGTTCGTTGTTTCAAATTTAACTATTGAATTAAGATACCTAACTTTATTACTGATATATCTCGATGTTTTTAGGGCCTCTTTTTGTAAAGCACTGACAACTTTTTGGATTACGAATGCAATTTTTTATTATATTTTACTATACCAACTTCAAATTCGATAAGAAGTCATTCCTAATTGTACGAACAATTAGCATTAATCACAACAAATTTGACTTGCATAAGGCTTTACCTAAATCTGATGGTATAAAAAGAAAAAAAATTGCTTCATACTGTCGGTGACTAATGATGAACTCTTTGCGGAATTCGAAACACGCATCTCACTTGCTAAAATAAAAATGTTTGCGAACATAATTCTATATTGTTTCTATATTGTTTCTATATATTGTTATTGACCTCGAGCCAGCCAGAAAAATTCATACGAGGAGTACTATTTATATTTCGGGAATAGCAAATAATTTTTTTTTTTTATTATTATTAATTTACAATCTATCAATAAGACAATAAATAAATTAGTTGAAAGTTCATAATATAACAGAAATAGCTGTACTCCAGTGAGAACAGCTATTATATTCAAAATTCTATAGTTAAGAGTTTATTTACAATATATACAAAATTTAATCTCTAAAAGGTAAATCTAACACATGATTTCTTTTAAGTCTTCGAGTTGTATCGCTATTATCTAGTAGGCCTATTGCCAAAGCATTTAAATAATCATGTAGTCTCTCAACATACCTTGTGCTTATTCTACGTATTTCATCTTTAATGTATGGAATATTTAAATCTTTGTGAATTTGGTCATTAGCCACAAACCAGGGGGCGTCAACAATAAGTCTAAGCCAATACATTTTTTTTTGTTTTTATGTTGAGTTTCTTTGTCTTGTCTTTAATATGACTTTTCCAAGTTACTCTCCGATTTATATCGAGTCCAAGATAATTTGCGGAGTCACTATGAGGAATTTGTGAATTATTTAAAAATACTGACGGACAATCTCCTCTTCTCAGAGCAAATGTGACATGTTTCGACTTCTCAGTATTAATCTTTATTTTCCATTTCTTAAGCCGTCGCTCTATTTCAACTATTTCATTTTGAATATCTTGAGATACTTCTGCCGCAGTATCTTTAGATGAAATTATAGCTGTATTATCAGCATAAGTGGCTACTTGAACATCACTGACAACAGGAAGATCGGCAGTGAATATTGTGTAAAGGACATAGCAAATAAAAACAAATATTTTTAAATGAAAATGGCTTTATTGTTTTTCATAATATTCCCCTTGATGATCAATACACTTTTGCATTCGTTCAAACCATTTGTCTTGGCAGTTTTTCCATTCCTCTTGAGGCACCTCCAAAACATGGTTTTTGAACGCTTCAACTGCTTCTTCGGCGCTCGTAAATCGTTGACCACACAGTTTACCTTTGATACTCGGGAACAAGAAGAAGTCATTCGGTGCCAAATCAGGACTGTATGGAGGATGAAACATTAATTCGATGTTTTGACTGCTCAAAAATGCACTTGTTTGACGAGATGTGTGAGAGCTCGCATTGTCATGATGGAGAATGATTTGTTTCCGGTAAGTGTTCATGCAAAATGAATGTATTAAAGTGGAACTAATGTGCAAGGATGCCTCTATCACGCACTGCATCGATGTTTGGGCACAACAACCGATTTTGGACGACCTTCACGGTTTATTATGGTGGTGCCAGATTTTAGCTTTTGACATTAGTGTTGCCAGTTCCCGAAATATAAATAGCAGCACTCGTATAATAAGATAAATATGATCGCTAAACGTATTCATTTGTATTATGCTATAAATTTGTATTATCATTGTGATATGATATTCCATGCATAAAATTATTCATGTAATCGCTGGACACAGCAATAAAAGATAAAGTAATGCATAGAATTTTACATAAAATCAACAGTTCGAAATTCCTTTTTAACAATCTGACGGGTATTGCCCTAGAATCGAACCCTGTTGTATTGTAAGAGTATCCGTACTGTTGCGCATAAAAACTTAGGGGGAAAAAATTGCTGGTGTTGCTTTTTTCTTTGAAATCAATCTGCTGTGTTATCGATAAATAAAACTTGAGCTGCATGAGCTTCGTGTTTAATGCGATTTTTTTTTTGTTCCATTACTCGCCTCTTGAGTATATAATTTCTTCATTTTTTTTCTTCTTTTTTTGTATTGTATATAGTAGGGCTTATCCGCAGTAGAGAGCACTTAACGCATTCAATGCGATGTGTTTCCATGAATTGTTGCTCGTCTGATGTTTATTTTGTATTTATTTATGCTGGGATTTAACTTACTTCTTTTTATCTACCGACATTCTGTGTCTGCATATTTCTCTCGATAAATATTTTTATTCCTTCTCGGCTTTCAATATGCTCAATATTTACAAAACTGTCATTTGCTATTTGTGGTGCATCAATATTAGCATTTCGGTTGTGTTTCTATTATGCGTGTGTATTTATTTTGAAAATCGTAGGTACTTTTTTTTTATACTATTGAGATACAATGTTGTTTGCTGTATCTGAGCTGTTAAGCTTTGTTATTTATTTGCTTGAATTTTGATTGACACCGACAGCAAGTAAGCTGATTTGGCTTTTGACTTGGAAAAGAGTTTTTTATTCTTTTTTTATTTTTTATTTTGTGGTACTTAAAATAGATTCAAGGTCACGATATGTCACGTTGTCTGGGGAATAGAGAAGTTAATAGGATTGTAGATTTAATTTTAATTTATGGAATTTACTAGCGTACTACAGCTGTTTCTGAAGATTTGTATCAATGGCGACAGATTTATTGTACTGCATTAGAGAAATTTTCGCACCGATATACCTTCAGACGGACGGATATGGCTAGATCGACTCGTATTTTTGTGCTGATCACGATATGGCGCCTCCAATGTTGCCTTCGCTACACACACTTTAAAAGTTCAACAAAGCAAATATGCCCCGTTTTCAAATAGTTTGTTGTGCAGGGTATAATAAGCAAATCGTTTCAATATACTTAATTTCAATACACAACATATATTTAATCAAGGGAATAAAGCCGAATTATATTTTGGTTTAGGTACCAGTTTCGTTACGCACAGAAACGTGTGTTTCGGTATAAGGTTCTATACCGTTTTCAGTTTATTTCGGTATTCATTTTCGGTTCTGTTCATGGATTGTAGTTTCGGTATACTGGTATCGGTTAATATTAAAACTCCCAAAAAATAATAATTAAAATTGCCAACGTTCCAAAGATCATATATCAAACTAATAACATGTTACTTAAATTGTATAACATAAATTATTCTTTATTTCAGAGAAAGTAAATACAAATATCATATACGAGTATTATATGATGACCTAAGTGTAGAGATAGCCTTTTCTAACCAGTGTTCCGTAAATTGTCTTTGTTGTTTAATCGTTTTAGTTTGCGAAAAACCTTGACTTAAGATAAGAGATTTTTTTTTTTTTTTGATAATACACTCCTTTTTCTATATTCGTAATTCTTATGAAACATATCCATGTATGCATAGAATTCTTTTTCAGTTCCAGATAAATTAATTGAGCTAGTACTACTTTCTTCAAGTAGTACTTGCACTTTCTCAGCAACGCATAACTATGAAGTATAAATATGTCAATCCTACTATACAAATAATTTCCTGTTCAGAAGTCAGCTTTACTTTATATCGGAAGGTCTAAAAATATGGCATACGAAAATGCACTATTCTCGAATAGACTAACGTCACGTTTTTCTAATTCAGAGTCTAAAAGTTTAGCTAGAGCTTGTTTTCCAATCTGCATTTTACAATGATGCCAAATAGCGTTAAACTCGCCTAAAGCTAATTTTAATCGTCTCAATTTTAGCTGTTTCGAGAACATTAACAATTTAATTTATTAAATGTTAGACTTTTCTTTCTATAAAAAAAAAACATTATTTGCTACCGCAAAGTTGGCGCTGAAGTCATACACGTTCTTCTCAAAATCATGTAGGTCGTACTCCAACGAGTAGGACAATCAATTGGTATCTTCTGTACCCTGTCACGCCTCGCTGTGGCACAATGTCCCCTTTCACCTCTTCGCCAACCACCCTTTAAAAAAGTACGATATCAGCGCTGGAAATCAATATTTAAACGAAGTCGTTGAGACACAATCGTTAGCAATAGCCCGCTCGCGCGTTCTGAACACGCGTGAACACGCGTTTGTGATATTAAGTCGTTGGTGGGAGAAGTGTATGGCACTGTGTGAATTGGATTTTTTGAAACAAAAAGTATAACGAAAAAGAGACAACTATAAATGTATGCTGCGAGAGAAAGAGAAAAAACGCGTTTCCCTATATAGTTTCCCTATCCTTTGTCTCCTGTTTTCACTATGGTTCGTACGTTCACACTACTCTATCGTCATATACGTTCTTGTTGTAATTGTTGTACTTGTGGCTGCTGTTGCTGTAGCTGTTGTTGTTATTGTGTTTGATGCTGGCAACGCCAAAGAAGAGAGAGAGAGAGAGAGAGAATGCAGCTTAGTCAGTAGCAAACGTGCATGGTAGAATATACACATATGTATATATACATTTTATATATATATATATATAGATTTATATTAATAAAAATAAATAATGATTCTAACTATACGGAGAAACATATGATAGAAATATTATTATTTTATATTTTGATTTTATTTATTTATTTTTTGTTTGTTTTTGTGGTTGTAACGGTTTATAAACGGTTCACTTGGTGGAGGGAACTGGTATTGCTGAAAAGTCTCATCGTTTTAATATCACAACCCATTTTTTTTGTTTTTCATTTACTGTTGTTGCGAAGAAGTGGAGCAGCTGAGAGAGTATATATAATGTTGCTCTCTTTTTTCACCTTAGAGATTTATTTTAACAACTTTCTTCTTACTTCAAGTCAAAAAAGTCTTATTTTATATTCTGCGACTTTTTTACTTGACAGATTTCGATTTTTGTACTTATTTGAAGAATTTTATACATAATTCAAGTAACGGGTGTCCCAAGTAGAGCGCCGGATATGATTTTTAAATAAAACACTGTTGTTTGTTGAAAATGTATGACCCTTTTATTGAAACATAAAGTAGACATCATGAGGTTATATATGGAATAACGCATCGGTTAAATGGCCGCCTCGGCTTTGCTGGCAACAACAGCAACAACAAGAACATGCCGATTTTGAAGACAAAATCATCTTTAGTGACAAGGCTCATTTTCATCTCGATGGCTTCGTTAACAGGCAAATTTTTCGCATTTGGGGCTCAGAAAATCAACGAGTGTTTTATGAGAAACAAATGCATCCACAGCGTGTCACTATTTGGTGTGGATTTTGGTCTGGTGGCATCATCGGTCCATTTTTCTTCGAAAATGAGGCAGGTCAATCACAAACCGTGAATGGTGTTCGTTATCGTCAAATGTTAACCAGTTTTTTTTTTTTTTTTGGCGAAACTTGAAGATATTGATGTGAAGAGACATGTGGTTTCAACAAGACTGTACCATATGCCATACAGCACGAGAAACAGTACAATTACTGCATCAGTCATTTCCCGGTCGTGTGCTCTCGCGTTTTGGTGACCAGAATTGGCGGGATAGATCTTGCAATCTGACCCGTCAAGCTTTGAAAGAAGAAATTACACGCCTCAACAATGAAATACCGCAACATTTATGCAAAACGGTTATGAAAAATTTTACGATGTAAAACTTTTTAATAAAAAAGTTTTTCATACAAAACACAAAATTGGACGGTGCGTTTGTATGGGGCTCCCCCTAAAAGTGGGACTGTTATGTTAATATGGATAGTCTATTTGATTGCAATAAAAATTAGTATAAAACTAGTTCAAAACTTTTGAATGAATGCACTTTTAAAATTATAACCAACTTTGTAAGGACGAGTTTCGTTGTTGCATCACATATTTGGATGCGTTCACCCTAAAAACTTACCACTGTTTTGCTAAACACGATACGAAACTGATTACAGTTTAGATAAATAATTTCTAGGGATATAAAGGACATTAAAGGATACTAATTCGCATTCCACTCTCCATAAGTATAAATACATTGATTAGCATTGTCGCTGAAGTTAAACCAACAACAAATGTGTCAAAACAAATTAACTAAAAGTGATATGCAAACTTTGTATTACTTCTGAATCTTCTCAAACTGTTACAATCATAAAATGTGTAGGGATTATTAGTGTGAAATCCAAATCTCTATAACGCTGCTCTTAAGCATTGAATAAGAAAATTGCGACAAATATGAAATTACGATAAATACAAAGAACCTTCACCGCCCAACAATAAAACGTCAAATCAAATATAATTCGTTGTGACATTTGATAAGAAATTTTTACCCAGAGGGCGAAATATGCTGAACATTATATAAATGAAATCAAAGTGTGATAAGTAGATAAACTATATACTTGTATATAAATATGTGTATAAGTAAGCATTTATATGTAATACGATATGCTAAAATTTTGCAGCTGAATATCCGAAGCCATTTTCAATTCGAATGCGTTTTAAGATTATGTGCTGATTATGTCAAATACCAAACGAATAAAGTGAAAGGTGTGCCTGTGGTGCTGTCTGTCTGTCCGTCTGTCTGCGTATCTGTTTGAAGCCATGCAAAAATAATAATGTATGAATCAAAAGGTTTGACAGCAAAATCGAATGTCTTCTTTTTAGATGATTGCTTGCCTCATTGATTTAGTCGTTTAATTTCGAGGAAAATTGATATCTCTAACGCATTTTCGCATTTGCCAAATGATATTATCATTGAATATTTAATGCGTCAGCGTCGTCGTCATCATCATCGTTGAACGAAAAGCGGCGGAAAACTGTCAAATGTGGTTTGAGCCATTTTTTTTTCTTATTTTTTTTGCTTGGTGTCGATTAGCATATCAAAGTGAATATCTGTCAAATATGAGTACGAGTATATCGACTTATGTTTATTTATATTAAGTTTGCTGTTTGAGGTAAGGCATGCGAGCTAAACGAATGCAGATAAACATGTCTTAAATGCCTTTTAACTATTCAATAGGCTGCATGCTGTGTTTAAATTTTCTTTTCAATATTTGTGGTATTATACGCCTTTGTAAATTTTAAATTCTTTACATTTTCACACTCAGCAAGACCTACAACAACATGTACTACATTTAAAAGATACATAAATTATAAGAAATATTTATATACGTATCCGCATAGTTTGAAAAGATATTTCATCTTATCACGTTCACCACTCAGTTATTTATAGTAAGTATTTCATAAACTACTCGTATCTGCATCAAGTGTCAAATGCAGCAGAAATATAATTTATAAATTAAAGATAAAATGCTGGAAGTCAAACATATTCAAGCTATATACAGTATTAATAATGATAGTGACGCATGTGAACAAACTACATACACATGTAGGTAGTTATCAATTGAAAACTTTTTGTTCTACTTCAAGAATTTTTAGTTGAAACTTTTGCAATTAAAATTAGAATAAATGCTTGTAATGCGACCTAGTGAATTCGAAGTGATAGTACACTGCACGTTAGCACACTAAAAGAATGTAAGATTTTAAGAATTTTTGATACTGGAAGTATTTGCAAATTAAAAATATATTTAGAAGAAGATTTAGAAGACTAATCAAACTAAAATCTAACTATTTTTCTACCATTCACACATAGTGTGAAATGACATTATCAGTTTGTCTGAAAGTTTGTAACGCATTAAAGGAGCCATCGTAGACCCCATACAGTATATATATTATTGATTAGCTCGACGAGACGAATCGATCTAGCCATGTCCGTCTGTCTGGCTGTTCGTCTGTCCGTCTGTATGTTGTTGCGCATGTTTTGGGGACCAATTTTTATGCTATCCAGTTGAAATTTTGCACGTACACTTATTTTTATTGTAGTTTATCCCCCAGCATATGACGTATACATTAATGGGTGGGACCCGCCCACTATTTGGGGTAGCTCCCATACAAACCTACTGCCCACTTTTGACTTTTTGTAAGAAAAACTTTTTCATTAAAGTCAATATTAGGTTGAAATGCAATATGGTGCCTTTTAAGAGACAGCCGCTTAACATACAGAGACAATTGGGCGTGGCCCGCCCACTTTTTTAGTTAGCCCCCATACAAACCCACCGTGCAATTTTCTGTTTTTTATGAAAAAATCCTTCATTTAGATCAATATTAGCTTGAAATTTGATTTTGTGGATTTTAATGGACAACCGCTTCATATACATATACAAATGGGCGTGTCCCGCCCACTTTTTGAGGTGTCCCATATAAGCCAACAGATAACTTTTATGCATTTGTATGGAAAACGTCAATATCAACTTGAAATTCGATATGGCGGCATCTTACACATCTACTACATCGCTTTATACACATCTACTAGTGAGCGTGTACCACCCACTTTTTGGGGTAGCCCCTATTTAAACCCTCACTTTTATGTATTTCAATACTATTTAAAGTTCCGTGTGAATTGTATTAGAGCTTCTGTTCAACCGAAGTTAACGTTTTTTCTTGTAACTATTTACATTGTTAAGGTGAAAAGTACTTCAATGGAAAGCGATAAAACAAAAGCAAAGTAGAGATCAGTTGGTTCGAGCAGTTGGTTCGAGATCCGAATGCACTATCGATTCGCTAACTACTGATTGTTAGTATTAACGATTTACCAAACTACTGGACGTTAGTCCTTAGCTAGCGAATAGGTTTGCAGCGCCGTAGCATCTAAGCATAAAGTCTAACGATTTACCTAACTACTGGTCGGTAGCCCCTAGCTAGCGGAAAGCTTTTTAACGCTGCACATAAAATAGGAATAACAACAAAGTCTAACGTTTTACCTAACTACTGATCATTAGTCCTTATCTAGCGAAAAGGTTGTTAACTCTTGGTTTGCGTTAACGTTAGCCCTTAGCTAGCGGAAAGGTTGTTAACGTCTATGCACCTAAAATAGGAATAACAACAAAGTCTAACGATTTACCTAACTACTGGTCATTAGTCTATAGCTAGCGAAGCCGCATCACCTAACATTGTAATAAAAACAACAAAATCATATTATCATAATTGATTCGCTTTACTTCGTGCGGCGTCGTGACTTGTCTTGCAAAATCGAACACAGAAAAAATTTAATTTAATTTAACTTTTGTATGCGGTTGGATAAACCCTTTTTCCTAACGAAGAGCTTACTCCTTAGTCTAATCGACTGTCTTAGTCGTTTTCCCCAGAGAAAAGCTAGCGAAAACTGTTTCAAAGTCATACCGTTCGGTCAATACCTATGCCCATACTGAAATCGTTGGACGGTGGTTAGGCCGAGGGTTAGTACTCTTTACTGGTGTTGGGAAAAATTGTAAATAGCACGGGTGCAGCCGAACAACTGGAATACGTTTCAAAGTCTTTTCATTATGTCAAAAAAGAATCGGGAATTTGTATTTTCATTACTATACCAAACTATACTATACTCGTACCTACACATGTCAACCAGTTCCTTTACTTCAGCAGCTTTAGTTAGTAGATTTATTTTTGTAATGAACCCCATTATTGTACAAAGAATTTGCTTTATATTTTGCGTTGACAACGAAATTTTGTAAGCCGACTTACTAAAAATGTTAGAAAGGTATAATGGTAAATAAATTTTATAAGAAACATGGAATGGTACAACGCTTTCATGGAGGGCCGACAGTTCGCCGAAGACAAGCCTAGTGCTGGACGACCTTCGACGGTTTTTGAGTAAAGAGTAAAGGAACTTATGCTCGATAAACGCAATTTCAGCTTAATAGAAATAATACATCATCTCATCATTTAACACGAAACCGTTCGTTTCAATTTTGGTGGACAATTTGGGCATGACACGCGTCATCGCTCGGCTTGTTCCAAAAGAGTTAAATTTTCTACAAAAATAGTACTATGAAAAAGTCTCATTCATTGAACTAGTCATAACTGGTAATGAGACACGGAAAAGCGTCAACATGGACATGCAAAGAGGTCAACAGGCGACAGATTGGAGGACAAAAAATTTGCCAAAACAAAAGAAAAATATATTTTTAGAATGAGCTAAAAGCTCATCAAATGTCGCCTATTTTGAAGGTACAATATTTGAAGGTACAATATTTGAAGGTACTTTATTTGAAGGTACTATATTTGAAGGTACGACAATGTACATTTTAATGTCTATTTTATTTCACAATTCACGATACTTTTTAGACTTAAGAAGGTGACCACAATGAAACTCTGAAAATTGAGTGTGTATTGGTGTACTGCGATTGCATGAGATAGAACAATGAATAAAGTACTGTTGCGACTTGGAAGCTCTTATAATACACAAGAAGTTTTAATATGTTTCATTTTTATAATTGCAGACATATTTTAATAAATAGCTCTATGTCATACGAGCGATCTAGTGATGGCTTTGAGTTTGATTCTTTATATAGTTGCACATAGTTTGCATATACAAAAATAATTTATATTTATTTATATTTATATTTAACACAATTAAAATATGATTAGGACTGTTTAACGTCTTAGAACTGCTTTTTCCAATTTTTTAATTGGTTTTCCAATGTCCACAATGAATTTGATTTCTACTAAGAAGTGTTAAACGTTCCATAAGTTTCTATAAAGCGAAGAATAAATGGGGTCACATTTTTCAATGCGCTAAAAATGAAGCTACATTGTTTGCTTTAAATCATTTCTAATCACGGACTGGACTCTTATGCCTGAAATTTAATTTAAAAACACTGTACTGATAGTTAGCATGATGATGGAACAAGTAGAGGGACAGAGTTTGTTAAGCTCAGTGTCCATTTGGCCCGTTGCATTCACTCGTATTTTTGGGGAATCCCCGTTAAACAGCCTAGGATCATTTTGTAATTACGAAATTAAATCTTGAATGCAATGTTGCTTTTATGGTTTTCAAGTAAGATACACTCTACAACTTCTTCATATCTCCATTCATTAAAACATTTCAATAAACTTTTAACACCCATTAGTATACGTTTTTTGCAGGGTATAATGAATGAGTTGAATAAATAAGTACAAAACTAGTACCCAATTCTTGAAGCAAAACGTGCCGGTCAAAAAATGGCATATACTCGTATGTATTTATTTTTAGAAGTTTTTGAAGTGACATGCAATTTTTGTTAGTAAGTACATGAAACTAAAGTAGCTGAGAACTGTCTACAGCACAATATACATACATGGTATATAATCTACATGATATCATAAAAATAACTTCTCACCTATTTTTTTTTTCTTCTATTTTTTTATGTGTATGTTTACACATTGATACTTGCTATGGAAAAATGCGCTGTTTGTACTTGTGTAAATATGTATGAACCAACTTTTTAATTGTTTTTCTTTGCACATGCCCAGCGAGTATTCAGTTTACATGAATACCCACTGCCAACATTCGATTAAATTTTCTCTGAAATAGTATAAAACAACGAATATGGGTATGGGTAATGCCACCGACGGCGACAACGCCAACGCCGACGTTGAGGCTACAAACAAAACGCTTCAACTGCTCTCGTGTTTGCACAAAAATGGACAAATATTTGCACATCTGATACAGTTCTGTACCATTGTCGCACTTTAACTATACTCTTTATACTTTTCATTTTACTCGCTATTTATAACAGCCGGGCAAAAATAACTCTATAGTATATAACTTTGTACAAAAACAAAATAAAAAACAAGAAAACATTAAATTTTCGGTAGTTCGAAAGTTTGTAGATACTTTTTTAAACGGAACTGTATGTAACACTAAAAAGGAGGCGTGGTCTCATAAAGTAGTATACTAGAGTTCACCCACTGATCGAAATTTGACCCTTTGTCTTAAAGGTACCCAATAATAAAAATATCCATAATTCAGCATTTTCAAGCCAAAGGCTTTCGCCTCTAAATCAACGCTGTCCAGCCATAGCCCGTACCGAAGTCGGCTGCTCGATGCCAAAGCGGAATAAAAACTTGAATTAGTTACGTTGCACTGTTATTGTATTTTGGCACATTGTAAAAATTTTGATTTACAATACAAATATTCGCATAAAGTATCACGCAATCACAATTTTACTTCTCTCTTTTTGGATAGCACTGTTCTAATCAGGGCCGCCCAGAAAGAGAGCGACAATAAGTGAGTAATTATTGCGCAGTTAGGCAATTCATTAATGCACAGTTAGGTAAGAATTTTGGTTGGTTTTTATATCCAATCCTTCGGTTTTTTTATTTTAAATATTAATTTGATTGTTCTTCTTTTAAAATATTACCATCAAAAACACTATCAAAAACACACTCAACTGATGCTCGCCCACATGTTTGAAAGTGCGTCCACAACAGTTTCGATCGATATGGTGTACATTGTAAATCACTCTTTAAAGCATGCCAGAGAGAATATTTCTTCTCTCTATTCTTCTAACTGAAAGCAAAGAAACCGAAAGAAACAAAAAAGAGAACAGCTATGCGGAATGCGCTACATTATTATATTATTCTATCGTGGGCTAATCGTTAAAGTGCACATAACGATGTAAATAAGGAAATGCACAAATCAAATCCGCTTTTTGATTTCCAAACCAAAACAACAAATTTTCGTCTGTTGCTTGTTCCTATGGCGTTACTCACTTTTACTTTTTTGTTGTGGTTCTTGTTGTTTTATTTTTTTTTTTTAGAAAATTAGAGAGCTGAGAAAGGGAGAGAGCTCACAGCTTTATGATTGGCTGAGGACGTTACCTGGGTTTTTATTAACATCGAAGCACTTCTTTAGAAACAAATTTACATTCGTCCCTACTCCAACCCTACACAACCTTTCCAACAAAACAAAATCAAGCAAATATTTTGTGTTTAAGGTGGTTAAAAAGGGTGTGAACGTTTGCACTTAACTATTTATATTAGGGCTGTAATCATTATAAGTTTTATTATAAAAATTATAAAATAATGATTAATTTTAATTTTTATTAATTTACTCACAAAATAATGATTAATTTTGAGTTATACTTTACTACTCAACCAATAATCATTATTTTTGAGCAAAATACAATAAAACTTAAAGAATAAAACTTAAATAAAAGTCAAGTTGTAATTTCGTCTTTTTCTTAGGGAATAAGGGTAAAAATTAGTATTATTTTTGTCAGTAAGCCAAGACAAACCATATTACTCAATTTTTAAATTTAAAAAAAATTATTGAAAAAAAAACAAATAACCATTATTTGCAGTCCCTAATTTATATATATTAAGATAGTATATTCTTGATCAACATCAAAAGTGGAGTCGATATGAATTTGTTCGTCTGACGATCAGTTTCAAAAAAGTGACTTGGGTGAGAGATAGAGCCTTCGGGCTTGGATATTGAGAGTATTCTATTGTCTCTTCAGATTAAGTGTATTAAATAAATGTGGCAACCCCATTATAAGTTGGCCCAATATCATAACTTGTTTTTTTTTTAGTTTTTCTAAAAAGTTTTGGTTTTCGTTGAAATTTGAAATTTCAGCAAAATGCGTTCACGGGATCTGGTACCGGGTTAAATAAGCTAGAAGCGCCATATTAGGTGTATTTTGTAACAATCGTAATACAATGTGCCACATTTGTCCATAGTCAGAAATATAGGCCTCATACAAATGTATGATTCGAGATAGCCACTCTTTCATTTTACTATTATGATATAAGAATGCATACTTAGCTGACCGCTGGGCATAAACTACAAATAGTACAGATATAATTGAAATAATGCGCCCTGTTCTTTCAATTAATTTTGTACATTGACTTATTAAAGTGGTGTCATCTATATAAATAACTAGTTAGTACCTGGCGCGTTGCTGCCCTTCTCCCTGCCCCACTTCCTCACTTCGCACTTCTTTATGACCTCTCGGGTAATAAAATTGTTCATACAATAATGCTAAAATCGAGTTTAAAAAATAGGGGGTGGGTGTAGGAGGGTGAAAAATACTTAACGACCTATTCTCATATGTATATATTGTAAACATAAATGTTAATATGTAGGGTCATATATTGTATTAGGGTTAAGCATGAATATTGTATTAGGGTTAATATTTATAACCGATAAGATGGTAACCGATCGAGAATGATCAGAACGGGTACAGATGTTAACCGATCGAATATTATAAATTAGAAAGTTTGTATGGATGTGTTTTTTTTTTTTTAATTCTGTATTGTATATTTTACACATTAGTATTAAAGGAACAATAACATACATATAAAATAAAGGTGCTTAAAACTAAATTTTTACCCAGGACCCTCCGGAACCGCCGTAAAGCATTGCATCAGAGGGTTGGTTGGTTGGTTGGTCAAGGCTTCGCAGTGAAGTCATCACGACAGCGGCCAAATCACTGGCTGCTCGCCACTGGGTTTCGCCCTTTAGCATATTAGCTGCAAAGTTTCCACTTGACGGCTGCACATTAAAAACATGTCGCATTGCTTCTGTTTCAGTTGCAAAGCGGGTGCAGTGGAACAAGATGTGTTCTGCATCCTCCACAGTGGAATTTTCGCAACAAGTACATAAAGCTGAATTTTCGTGCCGAAATCTATGCAGGTACTGTTTGAAGCACCCGTGTCCGCTTAAAACTTGCATGAGGTGCTAATTGACGTGCCCGTGTTTCCTTTGAAACCACTCTACTGTGTTTGGGATAAGGCGGTGGGTCCAGCTTCCTTGAGTTGAGTTGTCCCACCGTTCTTGCCATTGACTCAGGCTTCTCTGACTTGCCTGCATACGACGTTCTTCCGACAATGGCTGCCGCTCTTGGAATATGTTTTTGGCTTCATTGGCAAGAATATCTATCGGAATCATGCTAGCTATCACGTGAGCTGCTTCTGCAGATACTGTGCGAAAGGCCTGTGCTACTCGGTGTGCCGCAAGCCGGTATGTTGATTCGAGACCTAGTCTATAGCTTTTTTTGCCATGGCATCTACCCAGATAGACGCTCCATATAGCATAGTGGACCTCGTTACCCCTTGCAGTAGCAAAAAAAAAAACATAGTTTTTTTAACTTGCATTAATTCTATTTTTTTTTTTATGCGTCCAAGAGTTCTGTATGGATTGGTCAGTTCATTGCCATCTTTCATAATGGTATATGTTTTCTGATCGTGCAGCAGCAGGATAATCTGGCTCTTTTGGTACTACTTCCGCCACTTCGAATTAATCTTTCTTCCTGCTCTGTGGCGTCCCATTAAATGGTATTCTTGCTGCGGAACAAACTAATAAATCAGGGAAAGTCTAAGAAAAAAAAAAAAATGTTTACAACGTATGTAAAAAACAAATTTCATAACTTTTTCGATCAAATTTTAATAATGATGATTGAGCAAATTATATATTTTCAAATCATATTTAACAAATATAAAATTGCAACAATATTCTTTCCATTATTCTCGAATTAAAATGCAAGTACGCACATCTTCGATTACGGCCAAAATTTTGAATAAATAATGCAGCGAATTTTGGGACCGAAAACTCTCACATAGAATTTTGACTAGACTTCATGAAATATAAATAAAACAGATTATTTTTGACCAACGATTTTTGACCAAACATTTTGTATATCTTACTCAATTTCTACGTGCTTCCCGCAGCGTAGTCTGTAGAGCCTCGGTGAGTTGGACCCATGTCTTTTGTGCATTTATTATATTATCAAGCACCGTTTGGGATCTCCTATATAATGGTGTAACTTTCTTTAAAGCTTTTGATACAAAAAATCTAAAATTTGGCGGCATTTTAAACTTTTTGTTGAAAAATTAAAATATTGAACAAATTTTGAAGATTAAGTATAATAAATAATGACGAAGAATTTTTAAAAGTAAAAATAAGTTTACTGGAATCTCAAAGCCTACTTGATAATACGTTACAAAGCATTGGTTGTTTGAAATTTAGATCGAATCATTACTGCAAACAGTTTTATCGGGAACTTAGTGTTCTTCATTTTCTCGTAACTCATATTGCACAAAACGTAACCCCAGACTTATCTACCAAATAAAACTTGGATATACGATAACGAGTATCTGTCTGGTACTGTTTGTGCATTGAGAGCTCTGTAGTCACCGCATGCTCTCCATGACCCATTATGTGTTATTAGTAGTGATGCATACGGGCTCTTGGCTTTACGACAGATGCCATTTTTTATCATGCTGCCAGCAGTTTTTCAGGTGTCAGTCGACGAGCTTTGAAAAAAAAAACTAGATTTGTAAACCATATTATTTGCAGCGGTGTTTTGAATATTAGCTTATGGAGTTGACAGCTTCGAAAAAAATATGTTGTATGTGTGTTCATCTTATTCACAATAGCGACGTTCGCGTAATTACAGATATTTATGAAAACATCGGGGTCACCATTTGTTGACAGAAGCGAGATAGTGTTCGTTGCCAGCAAAGAGTGAGAGAGAAAGAGCGCTGGTACAGTTATCGTATTCGGTACAGTTGCTTTGTGGTGCTGCATAGACGATCAACTAAAAGGGCTGCTGTTGAGTGTGCTTTACACGATAGTTTTGTGTCCATCCCTACAGAGCTCTGTGGAGTTTTATTAAATATTATCCTTGCAACAATCTCAATGCATCTAAGAAAGTCTAAAAAAATGTTTACACTGTACAGAAAAAAAATTCATTTGCTTCATTTCATTTCATTTTTATGTTCGTCCAAATTACAATTTTTCAAAGCTTATTTAGCAAATTGTCAAAATCCCATATAGTTGCAATAGTTTTCTTTTCATAATTTGTTCTCGAAGTAACACCCACGTACACACAGCTTCGATCACGTTTAAAATTTTGATTAAATAATACAGAGAATTTTAACGCCGAAATCGTTCACACAGAATTTTGACTAGGATTAAATGAATAGAAATAGATGCAGATTATTTTTGACCAAAGATTTTGGCATAATGTTATTTATAACTTACTCATTTGCCACGTGCCTCCCGCAAAGCAGTTTGTAGAACACCTTGGTGAGTTGGATACATGTCTTTTGCGCCAGCTTCATATTTGATTGATCGTTTCAGAATTCATATAATATTTTGGTGTAACTTTCTTTGAAGCTTTTCATGCAAAAAATCTAAAGTTTAGCGGCATTTAAAATTTTTTTTGCGTTTTACTTGCAACTTTAAATACTTTTTCGCAACTACAAGTTGTAGTTGATAGTTGCTTAAATGTTGCGTGTATGTAAACGAGGCATTAAAGTCTACTTGAAAGCACATAACAAAGCATAGTTTGTTTAACGAATCGAATCATTGCCGTTTGCAGATCGTTCTGTCTAGAGTCGTTTCTTTTCCATGTTGTCAATTAGTCCTCACATTAGACATTGTATTCAAGTTTTCATAAAAATCGATCTTAAATTCTTGAGTAATTGTGCTTTAGATATTCTTTTCCAAGCCTTCATTCCCTCTTTTCACTTTGATCCTACAATACCAAATCAAAGATTAATTATGAAAAAAAACATTTGCCTTTTATTGTCTAAACATTCAATTACAAAAAACTATTCAAACGCCCCATTTGCACTCTCTTCGTTACTAGGTAAGGGCGCTGTTTAGATGGGGATAATAGAACATCACAGAATAATGAAAGAGAGCCATACTTGCAAGAATGCCACAAAACATGCTGGGAAAGTATAACGTTTTTCCCATTGCGTTATCATTGGATAACAGAAAATCGTGAGATACACAAGGCGATTTACAATTAAGCATGGTATAAAAGCAAGCATTAGCAATGTGCGCTCAATCCGACTGATGAGATTGGCCGTTTCCTTAAAAACGTGTATCGGAAGACGATCATTTTGCTGTGTAAACAAAAAAAAAAACCAGTTGATTATTCCTTGTTACGCATTTTTATGCATTTTAACACAAATCTTTATTATCGCCTTCAAAATAGGCTCCTTTTAAGTTAATACAAGCATGTCACAGGTTAATCTAGTATTACTTGTTATACGCCTCGGCCGGGATAGCCTTAGTTCCTTCAGCGAATTTTATTGTACGTCCTCAAACGACCCATGCCGCATTAGCCGGAGCGGATATTTAAGTTTCGGAAACAGAAAACAGTCACAGGGTGCCAAATCTGGTGAATACGATGGTTGTGCGATGACTTTTGTTTCATGTTTGGCCAAAACGAGTGTGGCGGCGTCGCGTTTCATACCCAAAACATCAATCAAAATGTATTGAGTCGATCCATAAGAGATGTTGAGTGTCTCTGCTATCTTTCTAATGCCAACACGACAATTTCGAGCACAATTTCCATTACTTTTTCGATATTTTTGTCATAAACAGAGGTCGAGCATCGATCTGACGTTTGAAAAATCAACTGTGAGTTAGAATATTCTATGGAGTTTCTGATACTTCTTATGCTATGTTACTTACAAAAGCCCAATATACTTTTGCAGGGTACACATATTAGACTATCAATTAAATATTTTAGTTATTGAATTTTTGGCTTACTAAAACAAATACTCATATTTGCTCAAACAAACATCCGTAACTAATGCATAAAAAATTGATTACGTCTTATGAATTTATTTATTTATCTATTTTGGTTTTTTATATACTACCCGAACAACTAAATTAAACATTTTAAACGTTTTGATTTTGATTGCCCTGTAATGCAATCAAATCTAATGGCTAAAAGAACGATGATTTTTTTTCGATTCCGATAATATTTACACTGTTTATCATGATAAATAGAAACCTGAACAAAAAAAAAAAAAAAAAAAAAATTAAAAGCAGATACAAAAAATTATCGAAGTGAAACCCAAGCAGCGTTGTCGCCGTCGTCGATAAGTGCACCTAAAACGTCATCATATGCATGATAATGATAAAGTTATGTTCCATAGATACGAGTACGACAACATACTATAGAATAGTATAGTGTAGTAAGTAAGTAAGTACTTTGTGTGTGTTTTTGTTATGCTTGAATACCTCGCCACAACTACCATTTGCCTCTGTTCCACATTCACTGATTAAGTTAATTAAACACTTAATCAACTTATCAGTAAATTATCAACATCGTTATTTGTTATACGACCGAGTCAACTCTCGATTAGAGCGTATTCACCATAGTTCTCAGTACTTGGATGGTTTATCTAACTCTCCATACGCGCGAAAAATTGTCTAACTATCGTAAAAACTTAACTACTACGAGTATTTACACCCTGCGCAACTATGAGTATAAGTAGTTTATATGATATATAATTTGGGAAATTATAATGCTTCAACACTATATTTGAAGTTGATGAATTTAAAGAGAAAGATTCTGCTGCATTATTCAGAATTTCATTTAAAACAGCATAGCTTTCAAATATTTGAGCATATTCAAATCACAAGTAAGTAAGGTGTGCTTTGTAATGCCATCAAACTGCGATAATTCTAAAAGCAAAATATTATAGGTTAGGCCACGCAACCAATTGAAATGACTTCAAATATATAAGAACCATTGAACATGTGCTACTCTGTGCTTCACTGGAGACTCCTATCAAAAACAAATAATATATTTGAGCTGAGCAATGAAGGATAAATCGTCTGCATAAATATAAGTCATCTTTCTGCATGACAATGTTCTCCCACACATTGTAAGACATGTCAAAAACAGCTATCACAGCCAATGGTTAAAGCTTCTCCACAAATTATAAGACGTCATACGTGTATAGCATGAAACGTAATGCAACGCATTTAAGAACTTATAGGGTATATCGAATGGTATTATTATTTTGTTTAAAAGTATGTAACACCCAGCTGGAAACCACGCTAAAACTCTAGAGCGCTCATACGAGATTCATTAAAAAATATCGAACTTCGTATTTACTAGCTTCAATAATACAAGCATCCAATAAATTTTATTAAATTAAAATGATAAAAATATTGTTTTCAAATGAGCCTGTACAAATGAGCCTGTTCATTAAGCAGAAGCAGCGTTTTGTCCAATTTCAAATTGGTGAAGAAATTTTACACTAAAATTTTTTAATAAAAAATTTAAAAATGCAAAAATCATTATTCCGCGACCACACATCAAAAAACTATTTCTTATTTAAGCCCCAATACTGAGAACGATACATATTTTTGCTACCGAAGTTGTAAATTATAACTGCCATTTCAAACAAACAAAAAACAGTGTTCCCAAATCAACATAAAATGCTAAAATCAGATATTTATTTGATTAGAAGTGCACAGATATTGATTTTTCTTTGGTATTTTTCTGACGGAAATGAAAAAGGTCATACTCTTTGTCACGTGTTTTTGACTATATAAAGTATTTTCAGTCGCAAACATTTTTGTTTTCCGCGTACTCTATGAAAATCTGTTCTTGCCGAAAATTTTTGATTGTTGTAGTATGAAGTTTTTTCGGTATCAAAATTTTTTGTATGGTCTGATGTTTCATACTGCAGAACGGATGGAAATACGTTTCAAGAGATCTGAAACCATAAGAATTAATTATTTGGTTAAAAGTGTTGAAGAAGAAACATTAGCTGCATTACGATTTAATAATAAGACTATTCACAATGTTGTCTTATCGGTCTTATCGTCTTAATGTACGAGTATATGCGTTCAGGCCGTTCTTCTTCGAAGATTACGTCTTGATCTTGGATTTCATAATGCCATGGACGTTTTTCGGTTCTAAAGTCGAAAGTTTATGTCTACAAACGATAGAATCCTTGAAAGACAATATACGACAGAGGCAACCATTTACGCGAGACTCAACGACGAAACTTTAATGAAAGTTTCCCGTTATAAAAGATTTTGCATTAAAATCAGAAAAATTTAAGAACTAATTTTTAAGTGAATCAAAAAAACAAAAGAAAAGAAAATGTTAACTTCGGTAGAACCGAAGCTTCAATACTCTTCACAAGCATCTCATATATTACTTCGAAATCTTTAAAAGCTCTAGTTATAATTTGATGCCTTCATTCCATTTTGAAGGGGGTTAGCTCGAAATATACAAAAAAATTTACATATAAAAAGTACAATGTAGACGGTTAGACTTTATGTTGTCTTCCTCTAAAAGTAGGCAGAACGCGCCAATTAATAACTGTGTAAAAATGTTATCCAAAAGAAGTCACCATTTGGAATTTCAAGTTGATGTTGACTAATAATAAAGATGTTTATTCAAAAACTAAAAAGTGGGTGGTGAATTTGTATGGAGGCTACCACTAAGAGTAGTCGAGGCACGCCGATTAATATATATGTGAAGCTTCAGTTCAAAAGAAACCACCTTATGAATTTCAAATTGATGTTGACTGAAATAGAAAAGTTTTTTATGCAAAATCCATAAAGTGAGCGGTGAGTTTATGTGGGGCTACCCTTGAAAATGGGCGTGGCATGATCAATAAGTGAAGCCTAGGAATATAGAAAGTCTCCATACCCGATTTCTCTCTCTCTTTGATTCACAAAGACTGGGGACAGACGGATAGGCAGATATGGCTAGTTCGATGCGACACATCACACTTATCCAGAACATACTTGTATATATAGTTTATTAGGTATCCAAAATATCTATCTATCTATCTACCCAAAATATCTATCTACTTTACAGAAATATACAAAAGCATTTCAAATTACTTCAAATCCAAAAACAACGCGCAGCGTATATATTTGTCGTGCAACTCGACTATAGTTCTTTGTATATTTATTATATATAATTTTTTTTCTGAAAACTCACCACTGGATTATCAGCATTGTTGACTATGGGATCGGTGTACTCATCCTCGCGCGGATTGAAGCTATTTTTATTTCGATTGCGAAAGAAATGCGGTAAACAAGCCATTATGTTATGTCAAATAGATTTGCCTGCGTTTGATTTTATTAATTTAGCTGGAATTGCTGTTTTTATTGCCAGCGTTTTTATTGCCTCAAACATAAACTGTGTGACCACCGTCGACGCCGACGCCTCTGCTTCGTCCTTGTAGCGTCCGTGTCCGCTTATCCTTGGCTGTAGTTGACGAGTTGTTTGTGTTTGAAAGGCGTTCTAAGCTTTTAAATGCATTTGCTTCGTTTGCAATACATATTTCTTGTTTTTATATTTGCTGTTGCTTAGCACCTGCAGAAGTCCATGAATGAATTTAATTACTTTGGTTTTCATTTAAGTGACGCATTTAGTTGAAATTATTGAAAACATTTCAGCTTTAGAAAATTTTCTTTTATATTTAGAATCGTATACCACTTGCATACAGGCTTAAGCGAAGTAGAGGGACAGAGAATGGCATTGCGCAACTGTGACAAATTACACATGTATCGGCTGTAAGAAAGTTAAATTATATGCAAAATGTACAACACTATGCAACAGCTTTCTTGTGATCGACATTTCGATATCTTTTTCTTATAGATTTTTTACCTGCTGAACATAGAATATTGGAATACATTTCTTTTTTTCGATGCATGGGATTTCGATATATGATTTTCGAAGCTAGTCTTATATTTGGTGTGCGAATTAATTCGCGGCGGCTTCTAAGAGTGGGCGGGACTAGCGAATTTCCAATCTTCCTTTTTTTTAAGTGAATTCCCCCGTTAAGCTGTCGTTGAGTGTCGTTTTTTAGTATATGGGTATCTCATTTGGTATTAGTATTTTTTCGGGGAGTTCTGCATCAGTATTTAAAACCGAAGAAAAGTGCTGCCAAATTCATCGAATTTTAGTGGATGTTTGTTGAGAGCATGCTCTAGCTGAGCAAACGTATCGGAAATGATCTGCACGGCTTAAAACTGGTGATTTTGCGCTGGTAGACGGGCATTTTGAGTCATTGTTCGATGAAGATACAAGTGAAACGCTTCAAGAATTAGCTTAATCATTGGGATCCAAAAGCAGGGAAATTGGGTCTTATACGAATTGAAACCAAGAGACGTGGAAAGGCATTTATACACCTGTGAACAGTTGCTTGATCGACAGAAAAGGAATGCATATTTGCACTGAATTATGACTGGCGATGAATGATCAGCTACTACAAAAGTCATAAGTTAAGCCCGGCCAACCATCAACATCAACCGTGAAGCCATGGTTTCAAACTTATGCTATGAAACCACCATGGTTATCGCTACCAACAACAATTGATGCGTTTGAATCATGAATTTGAGAAAAAACGGCCATAATTCGAACAGAGATTTTTTAGTACGACAATTATCGGCCCCATGTATCAAAATTAATTAAAATAAAGTTGGAAATGCTCACAGACAATGCTTCTCCCGCCTACCACTTGTTTCGAGCGAATAATTTTAGACAAACTGTTCAGAAACCGAAATTGGATTGATTATTGTATTGTTTAAAGTCATTATTCCGACCAGGAATCCGTATGCTACCAGAAAGATGGGAAAACCGACAAAATGAAAACTGTGTCAACACTCTCGGGACGATGCTGGGAATGACAACTGTCAAAATAATAACTGTTTTTACAATTTTGAAACGATCAAGACTATAAAACAGTGCACGGCAACTTAAACCATCCCTTTATCGTATCTATAACTGTTTATAAGCAAATAAATATATTGCAATTTCGAATAAGTAAAAAGTGCTACATATATTAATAAATACTACTAACATCTGCACATAATTTTTCACATACGCGGTGTGATCTAAAAATAACCGAACTTTTTAGTTGTAAAATAAAACAAGCATGTTATTATGTTTGAAAGCTAATATTTAATCAAAATACTATCCATTTAAGTCAATACAACGTTTGAAATATTCAACCAATTTATCCATCGACCATTTAAACTCTCTTTTTGGGATGTTCTTTAGCACCTGTGTCACGGCTGCTTGTATAGCTAGAATGTCATCATAAAAAGAAAATAATCGCATCGGTGTTAGATCAGACGAATACGGAGGGTAGTTGATGAGACAAATCTGATTTTTCATCAAAAATTCATTGGATTTTTTGGTCCTTCATTATCATGCAATAAAAGCAGCCTGCCCTTTGGAATTTTCGGGCCTAACACATAGAACTCTCGACCATAAACGATTTAAAACTTATAAATAATATTCTACATTGACAGTTTGACCTACTGGAACAAATTCTTTGTGAACAATACCCTTGGAATCATAGAAAGTTATCAACATTGTCCTGATACTTGACTTTTGAAAATGCAATTTTTTAGGTTTTGGCTCGTCTTTTGATATCAAATTTGCCGATCATATTTAAAATACCATGTTTCATCACCAGCTATGATGGAATCAAGAAAATCTGTATCGTTTTCAGCTAATCAAATTATGTCTTTGCAATGCTCTACACGTGGGATTTTTTTTGATCATCATTTAACTGAGATGTGGAACAAATCGTGCACACACCTTTCTTTTACCCAAATCTTCAGTTGATATTTTGTAGATTGTACAGTAAGTTTTTGAATTTAATTCTTAGCGATTGAAATCGCTTGCTTTTTCCACTACCTCAGCACGATTGGATGCTTCGCGTCGTCCAGGTCTTGGATCATCATTTAAATTATCATGACCTTTTTTAAATTATGTAAATCACGTGTAAACTTGAGTACGACTCATACAAGCATCATCATAAACTCTTTTTAACAATTCATAAGGCTCAGCAAATTTTTTACCGAGCTTAAAACAAAATTTAATATTTACACTTTTGTTTTTACGACATAACTACAAAAACTGCTGCTATTAACACGTGTGTCATTTTGTAACCTGTCAAACGATAAGCATGAACATAGCTGCTCTCGAAAGAAGAAAAGTGTAACTCTCTACACTTTAATAGTTAGCGCTACGTGTTCTATGATTTATATTAAAAGTTCGTTTATTTTTAGATCACACTTTGTATGTGAGAAAGTGAGATAGATGCATGTGTGAGCTGTGTGTCAAAAAACAATCAACTGACTGACACATTGTGTGTCAACTAATTTTAACAAAGCAAGTATTTACTTTCGAAAAATTGTATCACAGCAAACAGCTGATTTATAACAAATTAACTGTATTCTGCAATAATAGAAATTCACGTCTAGGTGATTTATCTGTATAATTTTTTTGAATAAAAACGCGCTGCTTATTTTGACATGAACTACCTAAGTATATAGTCGTATTATGCAACTTCGCTCAATTCCATAACTTCTTTTTCCTCCCATGAATTTCCTTCAAGAGTTGCTTGTTTTCTTCGTAAAAAGTACATCGTTACGCAAACTATTTTGAAATAAATACTTTTTACCATTTTCTATTATTCTGTTCTCGTCGATTAACGAATTTTCGATTTAAATTCTGTGAGAATAACTGTCTTCCCTTGGCTCCGTAACTACCGAGCCGATTGAACAAGTACTTGAGCAAAATTTTTAGATAATTGAAATAACTTTAATGCGGCAATTGACTTATTTAACTCGGTGAAACCTAAACTGAGTTATGTTAAATTAGGTAAGACGCGCTCCGAAAAAATCTGCATAAAAATTAAAAAATTCATATCGCATAATATTTTATTGCGATTTTCCTGTTCAGCAGTGCAAAATCTATAAGCAAAAAGTAGTGACATCTCGTTTATAGTTATTTTATTTAATTTTGTTGCATAGTGTAATTCATTTGCTTACAACCGATATTTTGAAGTAAGTTCGCTCACTCGCTTGCACTTGATCAAGTTACATATGGTTAGTATTGCTCTCAGTATTGCTCTAAAGGTATTAAGCTGCAGATTTGTAAGCAAGTGAAATACGATCCTCAGCAGTAATATTTCTTTATTTAAAGCACTTCACATAAATTTTGCATTATTTTTTACACTTTTATAGTTATACTCTTATGTGTATATTATTATTATTATTTCAACTTTATCTTGGCGCACCACTTATCGATAAATTTTATAAGCAAAAAACAGAAAAATAAAAAAGAATTTTTGTTTTCTTGATTAGATTATACGGATTTATATAGCTCACTGTTTTATTTGGTCGTACTTTTTTGTAGGTTTTAAATTTTTTTATATATATATATTTTTTATGTGTCAGTTGTCAGAACTTTAGACATTTTGCAATCAATTTAGCAGCGAACGAACTATTTAGTAAGTTTTTTTTTTGTCAGCAATTTTTTGTAAAGTTCTTATTGCATAATAAATAGACACATTTTTAATTAAAGAAACATTTAAATTATGAGCGGAACTTAAGAAATATGTCTTTTTAGATTATATTTCTTGATAGATTATTCTTCAATCGTAATAAATTGTATTTATCATTAAAATATACACGCAAAAAGAATATTTTATGAATTGAAATGTATCTCATTTCTGCATTTCATCATTTAAGGAATTCATAATATCATTTTTATTTAGAAACCATTTTGAAGATAGCGCATTAGCCAAATTATGACTCAGTATTTATCTGGTGTGTGTGCGTGTGTTCTTTTTTAAGTCTTTATCTGTTATCGTATATAATTATAATTAATTGTTCCACTATTTACTTGTGGGATTTTCACTATTTAAAAATGGCTTTGCACAATTGCTTTCCGAATAGCAAAATGAAACGTGCCGACATTCATTTTTTTTCTTTTCGTAAACCTTTTTATACATAGTTAGGTGCTTATTTTTAAAGCTTAACACTCAAGTTTATCGTCGTTTACTGCCACAATTCGATTTAAGATTTAGTTGTATTGAAGTATTTCCATTGTCAGGGTTGCAGCGTCTCACAAACATTGAATTGATTGCAAAAAAAAAAAAAAAAAAGTAATAATGATAAAGAGTGACAATAACTTTCGTAATTTACATATTGTGCAAAGAGATTTTTATCGTCATTAAACATGTCAATAATAACTGATTGTAGATAAAAAAAAAATAAAAAAAAAATGAAAAATATGTCGCATATGTGGTACATGAAAAAGATATTTCATCAATCAGATTTCTTAATTGCAATATACAAATTCACTTGAATTGATTTAAATTTTCAAGTTTTTTCACCTTTGAAAAGTGCTATACTCGCTCTAGTTTTTACGACACTTAGGCTAAGGTCAAACGTGAAAAAATTTGCATTAAAAGGCGCCAAATACGTTTGCCGCATGTGTGACCACCAAATGGTTTTGCCGAATGCGAACATGCGTCACGCTGAGTTTGGCCATGTTTGCGTATGTGCTATTGTATGTGTGTGGCTTCAAAATTATTATACGTTAATTACTGAAGTTTATACGTGTAGATACGAATTAGACACTATGCGTTTGGCGCAAACAGTATGACCGACCACTAAACCAAATAATTTGCACGTACTGTAAAATTTGACAAAATCTGATTTGTTGTAAGTCTTACGGCGATTTGCCGCAATACATATGAATGACCTTATCTTTACGAAATTTTTAGTTATGTTAACGGTACCTAAACAAAACTGTTCAGTTGCCCAATAATAATCAAAATCGTGCACTAACTTTTTTGCTTTTTTGCAATACACACCAAAATGTTTGGACCATGGAAACAGGGTCCAATGTATCCGTAGTTAAGTTCGCAAATGGGTCATGAGGGAGGGAAGGGTATATAGCGCAGTCGTGGAAGGGTTAGAAGGGACAAAGGTACAGGTGGGGTAGTGTAGCAAGGGGGCAGGGGATGGGAAATGCAGATTGATGTAAATTGTTTTTTTTCACAAATTTTTATATCTTCACATATAAACTACATACAACACTACTCAGCTGGTGAAGAGGAATGGGAGAAGGTAGAGAAGGGTATTTTGAGAAGCAGAAATGGGGGAAGGGGACAGATGGATAAGGAGACAGGGAGAGAAGGTGACAAGGGTGAACGGGTCAGGGCGCAGGGGCAGATTGATTTAAAATGCTTATTTCATAACTTTGTAGTGAAGATAGTATCTGCACGGAAGGGGCAGAAGAAGTGGGCGGTGGTGGGAAAATAGAAGGAGGCAGGGAGATGTAACGCTATAAAATAGCTGGTAAGGTTTGCTACAGAAAACTTTTTCGATTCAAAATCACCAAATTTAATTTATTATCCCGCATGTTCCGGTCTTCGAATATCGAATAGTTTGTTCGGATTTGGTTTCGTTAAAGTGGTCCGCAATTCAATTTCAGAAGAAGTTGAATCTATAGAACTTGAGAATATGAATTCCAAACAAAACCGAACAAATTATTCGGATTCGAAAACCGCGGCACGGCAGTTGTTTACTTTTATGAATTAAATCTGAAGACTTTGTGGTGAAAGCGGTTTCTGTAACACCCCTCCGGATGTTAATATTTCTGCTAATATATGAATATGTACTTCTTTCTCTGCATATACTAGTGATAATGAGACTCGTTGCTGATACTCGATGCAGTGAACAACGTTACACATGGAAGTCTCGTGTGTGTTCACCTACCACATCCATTTTTTTGTATACAATAGTGTATGTTTCAAAAACATAATTCTCCCAATATTGGTTATTTGTGTCGTTTAAGATATCTATGATGCTGTTTTTGCTTAGCTGAAGTTTTTCCAAAAATTTAAGTATAAATTCCTTTAAAATTAGACATCTGCTCAGGTCCTCTTTTTCGCCTGTATGGCGTAAAGTGCAAACTCCAGTGCAGTGTTGCGAATAACAGCTTTCAATTAGGCTGATTAAATCACTTTTGGCCTTAATTATCCAAGATATCTTGTAGATATCAAAGTTCTGAATTTGAATGCACCTGGTGTAATATAAGACCCCGCAGTTACGTATATCACTGCTTAATTTTCTTTCAAGGTTTTGATTATATTTTTGCTCTTGTAACATATTTAGAAGTTCAAACTGTTGATTTATACAATCTTGATAATGAGCGTTAAGTACGACCAACATGTTGGGCTAAACATGATGCAGGTCCGTATAAACGTATTCGCTCTCTTCTAATGCTGAGAGCGTTAAGTGCGACCAACTTGTTGGTCTCAATTTGTTGTGATGACAACAGGCTCGAAGAAACATTATTTCCTTTTCTTTTAAAATTTTACCAACAACACTATAAAGCCACGCTCTTAACTGATGTTCGGCAACATGTTGTCACTCGCGTTTAGTTTTTTGTTGTAATTTTTTAACAAATTAAGAGAACTGAGAGAGGAAGAAAGCTCAACCCTTTGTGATAGCCGGGGCGTTACATGGTTTTTACCTACGCAATACTTTAGACAAACAAAAACATTCGTCTCTGCTACTCTTCACAGCCTGTCCAAAAAAAAAGTAAAGCGAATATGTTGGGTTTAAGGGAAAGTTTTCCACTTGCCCATTTTTATATATAGATATTTTAAATGCAAGTTCAGTGAGGTTGTCATCTATATTTAAATCGAAGGAAAGTGCAAAAGTTGGCGTTGTAGTTGGCAGTTTATGTATTTTTTCACAAAGCATATTTTCAATTTATCTACTTCTTCGAATAGTGTATATCCCTATACTTGTGCAGCAAAGGTCTGAACCGCCCAGCTGATCGTGTTAAAAAGTTTCCATTTCACTGCACTGGTTATACTATTGTTTGTTTATTATAGTTCAAGCAAGTCATATGGATGTATATTTTTTCTAAATCATTTGTTTTTGTCACGTGTGTCCTAAAGATTAACTTCGGAGTCAGTAGCGCACCCAAATACAAAATATTCCGTTGTTATGTTTATTGTATATTCTCGATATTTTCTTTTTTATGAAGCCGATAAACGTTCACCTTTTCTAAAAACCATGATCATAGACTTCCATATTCCTGCTTATCTTTTGTGGCTGGTAGATCATTTTCTGTAAAGTATGTACTTCCTTCGCCATACGTTTAAGCATCCACCAATTTTCGTTATGTAGATCATTTAAATACAAATGGAATTAAAATGGTGATACGAGGCATTACTGTCGAATCCCAGTATGTGCATCAAAACGAATTGATATTTTGATTTCATTCCAAACATATGGTAAACATCTTCCAGAAACTTCAGCATTTTCAATGAGACTCCCATCATGTGCAAATTGTACAACATTAAATTCCTTGGTACTTTATCAATAGCCAATTGTAGATGTATTCGAACGTTGAGTACTTTGCTCTAAATGCTGTTTAATATTCATTAAAATTTGGTTTTGTGTTACCCGCGTCGTAAGTCTACTGTTTAAAATGCCAATCGTAAACCTAGCAATTGCGTTCATAAATGATTTTCCGCTATAATTGGATGGTAGGTTTAAATCTCATTTTTTATACAAAGTGTGATCTAAAAATGACCGAACTTTTAATTTAACATATAGAACACGTAGCGCAATCTATTAAATGTTAGCAGTGTTAGAAAGGTTCATTTTTCTTGATTCGATCATAGCTGGTGATGAAACATGGTATTTTAATAATGATCCTAAGACTAAGCGACAATCTGCAGAATGGCAGTCAAAACCTAAAAAAGTGCATATTGAGAAGACAAGAATCAAGACAATGTTGATAACACTCTATGATTCCAAGGGTATTGTTCCCAAGGAATTTGTTCAAGAAGGTCAAACTGTCAATGGAGAATTTATTTAAAAATTTTACATCATTTTTGGTCGAGAGTTCTGCGTGTTAGGCTCGCTGTTTTTAATGCTGATAATGCACCACCTCACAAGGCAAAAAAAGTCAATGAATTTTTGATGAAAAAACATATTTGTCTCATCCGCCTGATCTATTACCGTGAGAATATTTTCTCTTCTCAAAAATGAAAACTACAATGAAAGGAGCTCTTTACGATTTCATTCCAGCCATACAAGCAGCTTCTAAAGAGCATCCCAAGAAGCGTTGGTTGAGCGTTCCAAACGTTGTATTGAGTTAAGTGGATCGTATTTTGAATAAGTATTAGCTTTGAAACATAATATCATGAAACATAATATCATGAAACATAATATCATAACTAAAAAGTTCGGTTTATTTTAGATCACTTCGTATATATCGGGAAACAATACTAGTGTGAAAGCATTGCATATCCCTTATTATAAATATCAGTATATGCTTCTGGCATCGATGTCTATAAATTCATCGGGTGCTTTTGCAAACAAATTCCTATGGTATTCGGTGTTCGCGTAGAGCCTTGTTTAATTTTATACCTGCAAACATGGTTCTTATCTACCTTCGTGTCTGCATTTGCATTCTGACATATTGCTTATTTGGTAAGTTTTGAACTGTATTAAGAAGTGGTTTAAAATACTCTTTGAACTGAAAGGCTCTAATACCGGCTCCTTTTTGAAACTGAACTTGCTTCATTCACCTCTTTAACAAGTTGCTACCAGTTCTTACTATTTTTTACTTTGTCCTGTTTTTGCTCAAATGTTCGCATATATTGCATGCTTTTTGTAAAACAGATGGCCTTGTACCTTTTATTTGCTTCTAGTTATGCTATTTTGTCGCTTTTCTCGTTCGTCTTTCGTTATACTCTCAAAAAACTGAAATAATTGGAAAATTTCAAAAGTTTGTAGCTCTGTCAATTTCAAACATTGTCAAACGTTAGTGCTGACAAAACCTTAAGATTCAGATACAAAAAATTCAATGTTTGAAGTACACACGCAATAGATGATTATTTTCTGTACTGCCTCAACAAGCAAATTTCTTTAAATGGAGCATTTAGAAAAAACACCTATGTGTATATTAAATTTACTAAACTAAAGGTTGTAATATATAATGACGGAATAATCTATTAGTTCATTAAAAATAAAACTTATGAAGATGCAGTCCAAGAATCAATCTAGTTGGAACCAAGCCAGTTATAGCGCTAAAATAATGATCATAAAAAGTATCAAACTTTTGTCAATTACTAATTCAATTTCTTGGAAATAGTTTATTGACAGCAAATTCAAGGTGCAGTCTTTTCCAATAAGTATTGAAATTGGAGTCAATCCAAAAAATTTAAACATAATTTACTTTTTATTATAATTTTTATAATTTTCACTTTTCTCTTTTAAGAAGTTTTTGTTGTTGTTGTTGTTGTTGTTTTTTCACACAAGTCACGAGTCAGAAATTTATTATTTTATTGGCTTTTCGATTGAAGCTATCAATCAATCCACTTTTTGAAGTACCTTTATGATACGATTCTTTTTTGTAATAGAAATTTTAATTGATTAATTATTCTACATATAGTATACACATAAGGTTGGTTAGTTATCTCTTCTTTTTATTTTTTTTTTTTAATGCACAAACCTTTGCTTTGATTAGTAAAACTGGCCAAAAAACATTTCACGCGCGTCATCAAAACATGTCGTTATATAAATCCGACATCGTGTTAAACACTTTTCATTAATTTATCGCACACTTTAAGCATTCTTTTAGTGTAGCATTTAATTGCTACTCGATGCGAACGCATTTAAGATACTCTCGACTTCAAGAACAATAGGAACTATGTACGCACATATAGTAAAGTAACGTAAAGTATCTCAAACAATACCAAAATTCAACAAAAAATCGACTGCCACCCGCCGCTGTCACCATACGCGTTGACGCTGATAACTCGACTAATTCAATGCGGCCAATTTAAATTGGCAATTTGTGCGCTACCTGCATTAAAGGCAACCTGGTTTGTTGACTGTTTGTAGGTGCTCTAGGTAAAGATATGTGCTATAGTAGTATAGTACGCGCTCTCGACTCGAAAACGGCATGCGACGTTGACGTCAGCCGTGACTGCGTTGAACGCCGCAGTCAGATACACTGTATATACCCAGTATACCCAGCTGGGCCCGGAGAGTGTCGTTGAGATATCATTTTGCAGTCGCTATTATCGCAGCAAAGACTTTTTTGTACCCTGCAATTATATTATATGAAAATGAGTATTATAACTTTTTTTGTAACTTTGTAATGCAATAGTGTGAAAGCGTAGCAGAAGAATCAATTGAACCACGTTTAGAGTTCTGGGTGTAGCTACTTTTGTCATAATGTATAGTTCATGTTATGTATCAAACTTCAAAATTTCACATAATAATAATTTGATAGTTTAGAAACTCTTATTTGTATACAGCATGTGAGTGAGTACAAACTAACCCATGCTTAAAAAACATTACAAAAATATCCATTTCTTGCCTTCGTTTAAAATGACAATTCCACGTATGTCGTTTTTCTTTCCAACAATGTCCATTTTCCCAAAAGTAGCCATATTTAGACAACAATTAGTGTAAAATTAATTCTACGATGAAAACTATGATTTTATAAGCAAGAAAGCAAACAATAAAAAATGCAAAACAGTAATCCTACAAGTTAACAAACGTTAGTGCTGACACAACATGCAATTATGTTATATAAAAAGGATGATTTTCACGACTTGCCTAAATATTTACAGCTCATTTTTTCCAAGTTTTCAATTTCACGACTATTATGCAGCTTGTAGAACGTATGGCCCATTTCTTCCATCCAATATATATATATTTTAAAGATATTAGTTTTAGAGCTGCCAACTTGTTTTTACAATTTCGTTAGCAAAACCAAAGGAAAAACAAATACAAAACTAGCAAAATTTTTATTAACATTTAGGCATCATGGAGCGCACACGTGCACATTATAGTCATGTATTGGAAGATTTTTTGTTTTCCTGTGGCGGCGCATAGTCTGAAATGGTATTATCAGTTTGTCTGAAAGTTTGTAACGCGTTTAAGCAGGCTTCGTACACCACATAAATTATATATATTCTAAATCAGCTCAACGAGACGAGTCGATCACATTTTTTGGTATTTAGTTAAAAATTGGCATATACACTTCTTTTTAATGCAGTTTTAATAAAGTATCAATATTGATTCGCCACGCCCACTTTTTGGTGTATGCCCCATACATACCTTCCGCCCACTTTTGACTTTTTGTATGAAAGACTTTTTTTTTGTATTCACTATCAATTTAATAAATGATATGATAACTTTTTGGGGACGGATGCGTGCCATATACAGGGTGTCTCAAAAGAAAGTTCATATTTAAAAAATCGATAAAAAATAAAGTACTTAGTTTATTGAAAAAAATGTTCATTACATATTAAAATACACACTTTGGGAATTTATTTCTTAAAAATGATATTGTCCAAATGTAAACCGTTGTGTACATGGCATTCATTTAATCGAGCACTAAAATTTCCTATGACGGCTCGGCAGGTATTCTCCGTGATGGCTGTGTCAGGGAAGTTGGTTTTTTGCCGTAAACTTTAGATTTGACGTAAACCCACAGGAAAAACTCCATAGGGGTTAAAACGGGACTTCGTGGAGGCCAATTTATGTCACCACTCCTGGAGATCAATTTGCCAGGAAAAATTTCATGAACTCGTGGTAGAGACCTGTTGGACGTGTGTGAAGTTGCTCCGTCCTACTGGAACCATGTTCTTTGGTTATAACCACGAAAATTTTGCAGTTCAGGCACGAAGAAGTCGTTTAACATCTCCACATAACGCTCTGAATTCACTGTAACTGTGCGTCCCCTTTCATCTTCAAAAAAGTAAGGGCCGATAACTCCTCGCGCCGACATCTATAGCCACTTTAAGGTCATAGGTCACTTTAAACGAATGTGAGGGTTTCTGATGTTGGTGTTTTAGATTGGTTGCACTCCAGTAGCGGCAATTTTGTTTTATTACATGTGCATTAAGATGGAAATGACCTTCATCCCAAAAAAAAGATGTTGGTAAACGTTGGAAAGCGCTCAATCATCTGGTTTATGAATTCAAGCCTCTGCCCAGCATCCTGAGGCTTTAATTCTGGCACCAACTGAATTTTATTGGGTTGCAGCTTTATCCGAAAATGTGTACCATAAATGTGATACCGTTCACTGCGTTTTACGTTCAGCCTTGAAACATAGGAACTCTCCATACCTGATTTCAGATTGATATCATAAAAACTGAGCAACAAAAAATGGCAATAAAGTTGCTTCACATAATACTTTAACGGCCCCTTATGTGCACTCCAAAACATAATTAAATATTTTGACACTATTAGATTCCCACTGATAAAAGTTTTCTTGAAGCGTATCAAAGTTTTCGTTTCACTTCACCGATACTAACATTTTTCGTGTCTTTCGATTTATTTATTTGTATTTGTTTGATAATGATAACGAGTGAAAAGTGAAACAAATATATAAATAAATATAAAAGAAGGCAAATAAATATATACAGACAAATTTTTTATTAAAGAAGCAAAAACTTGGTTAAAATTTCGGAAAACAAAAAAAAAAAACAATTGCTAGAAGCGTAGACAGTTGCGTATCTATTGTGTGTTGAAAAGAGATTCGTATCTCTACTTACGCGCAGCTGTTCCAGTTATTGCAGCGGTTCCAATAGATTATTTTCTTTATATTTGATGTCAAAATTCAAATATTCAGTTGAAAAATTGCATAACTTCAACTGTAAATTTAAATTTTTGGACACCATTTATATTTTGTTTGCGATTGATCATCGTGTCAACCGCTGCCTACCAATTGTTTTGTTTGTGCTTATTGGTGTTTTGATTCGCATGTTATTCAGAGCCTGCCGATTCGATGAATGTTTGCCATTGTTTCCGTCACGTTGAATCCAAATACGGCAAAATACAGCGAACAATATTTTTGTATTTGTATAAACTTGTGTCCGAAACATTTTCAGGAAATGCTTCTAAAGATTATTGATTTCTTTTTGGTTTTTTTTTCTAATAATTTTTTCAATAAAATAAAATTTTGCAACTTCATAAAATTTGAAAGCTATAAAGTTAAAGAATGAGTGAAAGAACACGTTTTATGCAGAGATTGTTTGATAAATTTTGTGTTAAAGTGAACTGAATAATGAAAAAATGGCTTGCTTTTTTATTTTTAAACAGATTTACTAGTAAAGCTCAGTACTCAGCTTACAACAAATGCTGCAGAAAAGAAAAACGTTATATAAAAACAACGCTATAGTCGTGATTACACGTGGTGGTCGCACAGTGGTGCGAAATCCAAAAAAAAAAACTTGCCAAATTTCGAAAAATAGACAAACTTGGTGAAAAAGCCAAATTGTCATGGATCATACATTTTTGCGGTCGCTGTTTACGAATCTAATGTCAAATATTCCGATAACAATGGATTCGAAATGGATGAATTATTTTTTGAGATGTTATTGCATCGAAACGAAATTTTCTATGAAGTAGTTTTTGAGGACGGTGTTTACGAATCTAATGTCAATAGTTTTAAAAACAAAATGGTGGATATAAATGTTTACAAGTTACGGAAAAAAAAGTTTCAATCTTTTTATACATCAGTATTTAAGAGTTTTTAAGGTCGCAATACTGAATTCAGATTGCACGGTTGTGGATTTAATTATATACTCACAACCCCAAAAATATGCAATTTGAGTATTGAATACTTTTCTAAAATTTAAGCACCATATTAAACGCACCATTTTGAATTAAAAAGAATCTAAATTCAGTATCATAATCAGCGATCTCAAAATATTGCGTTCCAAAGAGATTTAATCACCTTTTCCAAAAATTTGTCCACCATTTTGTGTCCGTCATTTTATTTTCGGAACATTTGACAAATTCGTAATCAGCGACCTAAACAACCCTTGTATATAAAATTTAATTTCGATACAATAACTTTTAAAGAAAATATGTTTGCCATTTAGGTTTTGGATATTTTGTTATCAGAGATTTCAAAAAGAGTTTGGATTTTTGGTCCCCTTTTTATTGGATTTTGACGCTATATCTCCCTTTATCAAAACCAAAGAGTGCGCCAACATTTTGAAGATTACCTTTTCTGCTAATGACGAAATATAAACGATCAATTTAAAAGTAGGCGGTCCCAGGCCCCTACAAAACAACTAAATTCGTCATATCTCAGCAACTATTTGTACGATCGTTTTCAAATTCATAGAGTGTGTTACTATCGTTCAGGAGAAGGTTTTTGGTTATATATATTTTCGGAAAAATAGGAAGTGTTACGCATCTTTATAAAAGCAACCGGAAGTTCGTCTAGTCTGTTCAAATTACCATTTTTCGACACAAAGTGCGTCACCATCCAACGATAGCGTGTGCCGTCGACGATCTCTCCAAATTTGAAGAAAAATTATGGTTTTTGAGCTCACTCCGGCTCAAACAGTGACTTTCTCATCATGCAGTGGAGTTACGTGAATAGCTTGTTTGTTCCCTGTTCCCCAAATTCGATGATTTTGTTTATTGACTGTGTCAGAGAGTGAAAAATAGAGCCTAGTCCGTCATAAAAATTTTGTCCCAAAAATCATTCTCTATCTCGATTATTCTTGTGACGGTATTTTTGTATTGCTAGTGTCACGACTTGTCCGCTGACAACAATCCTTGAGTAAGTTGCACTTTGTATGGGAAGAGATGAACATCTTGCTTCATAATCCGCCTTAAAGTCGTTCCTCTCACGTTCAATCTTTGAGATCAACGTCAATAAGACACATTTAGATTATTGGTAACACGCTATCTTACCGCTTCATTGGAGCGTGGTGGACGCGGTCGAAAGGGAAAAGTATACAAAAAAAATTCTTCGCCAAACTACGAGTTGTGTTGTCTGAAAGCGCCGAATTTCTAACATATTTTTTACGATAAGCACACACAGTTTTCACCAGCTGAAGGATTGTTTTCAATGTTAAGCGCTACAATTTTAAAACGTTCTTTCGATGCGTATTGACTTATAGATAAAATTGAATTGAATAACGTTTTAGAATCGTGCTCATTTGTCAAAATCGGATAAAAAATTACCAAGATATTCAATGTTGACATAGAGAAATTCTAATATGGCGCATCCTGTATTTATTTGAATTAAATTAATGTGATTTGGTGCATAGGTAAAGAGCATCGAGAAAGTTATTATCACTGGCAGAAGCGGGTGGTGTCACGCCCCCCAAAGTAAAAACGTATCTGAAACTATTTGGTGCCGATTTATGAGATTTGGAAAAGTACAGAAAAAATATGCGACTAGGAAAAGAGCCGATATTACAACCCCAAAGGGAGCATGGTAGCGCACTTTTAACTTGAATTCTAAGAATATTCTTTAAAACAAAACAAATACTCGTAAAGCAAATTCTTTATTCGATCTGCATATTTATAAATTTAATCTTAATATACACTTTTGGTGTTCCTAGCTTTAGTGTCTTGGAGCTGCTGTGTCCTAGAATTGAATGAACGGACAGATGGACTTGGCTATTTTGACTCAGCTTCCAATTAACTTAAGCACGGCACTGATTTCAAACTGAAGTTTCCCTTCACAAGACACTTTATGCAAATATGTGCATATTCATTTTTGCTTATTGCGTTTGAAGAAAAGTGAAGTTGCTACGCACCTTTATTAATTTAATATTACTTTTTTTTAAGCGTCAATAAATTAATGAAATATTTTAAAGTGATTAAATGCTTCCAAACGTACCAAAATGGCGTATAATACTTTGTTATGAAGCTGAGATACTTTCGCCATCGATGTGCTCTCATCCTTCGATATTTTTCTATTCTATTCATATCATTCCGTCTTTCTCTTATACTAAACTTATAAAAACACACATCCACATATTTACGCACATAAATAATAAATTCAAGGATATGCCTTGCGCAAATGAAAATCAAATAACTTGAAAACTCGCATGAGATTTTACGCGAAGCTAGCAGAAAATTAACTTTTGCCTTTGGTGTCGGTTGTGTTATATATATATATATATATATATATATATATATATATATATATATATATATATATATATATATATATATATATATATATATATATATATATATATATATATCGTATGTATGTATAGGTTACACACATACATGGTTATATATTCACTTATGGATTTAAGTATCTACACATTTACGTTTATACCAGTATCCGGAGTGATACACATCCTTTTTCTTTTGGTTGCTCCCCGCTGCAAAAACGAGCGAATTTTCATTATGCTTAAAAATGCGTAACTAAAGTAATTCCAAAGTTAAATTTATGTACACGACTAAACTTTTCTACATGTTGCATGCAGCAGATACTTTTGATTTTAATATTTAGATTATTTTATGCGGCATATGAGTAGCTGAATTAACTGAAGAAATTATTTTCAAATTCTTTGCTTTAACATATAAATTGGTAAATAGTTGCATATTGTAATGTAACTAATTTATTTTATGTAAAGCATAAACACTTCCTGCTTTACCAAAATCTTAATAGATACTATCAAATACAATTGATGCCGAAGAGAATGCAATGCATTATTATAAGCATATTAATGCTTCAAATGTTTACGCAGCTAGGTAAGTCCATAAATCATATTTGTTTGGTAGCTTTGTACAAATTTCAGTTTACCTTGTCACAAATTCCTTTAGGAGATACTCGTATTTATAGCTTAAGCTTTGCTCTGTCTGTTCTTTGCTATTGTTATGGTTTAAACTAATCACAGAGCGTATAAATCTAAATGCAAACAAAGATTTGTCTAAGTATCTACATGTCTTACTTGTTTATAGTTGTAAATGTGTGTTTGAAGATATTTGGCAACGCCTGCAAGTATGCAATGAATTAGGCATTTCGAAAGTTTTGCTGCAGATACTTTTGTATCTTATTGCATTCTTCCTTCTAACAAGTGCAGATAGTTTTAATTCGATTTTAATACACACTACGGTATACTTAGTAGTTTATAGACTTAGTTATTTCTTAGCTATTTCGTAGCGAACTTATAAAATACCGTGTTCAGTAAAATTGCAATAAAAACTTTTACTAAATACTAATTCCGAACACTTAAAAGTATGCCTTACACATTATTTTGACAAACATGCAACAATATATAGCATCATATTTTTGTTTTGTTTTTTCTTTTTCTTTTTCCAACTTCAAACTGTCAAAAGATTCGATTAGAACGCTTCGAAGTCAAAGCACTGAAGTGACATCGAAATGTAAGTCAGAATGTCTGCCAGCAATTTCAGCTGACAGTTGACTGAATGAGTTAGTGAGTGAGTGACTGACTTAGAGCGGCATAGACAAATACCAGAGGTATGTAGCTTGGTTGACTATGCATATGAATTTGAAGCTAGTGACTTGTTTTTAATATTTTTTTTTTAACGCTGTAGAAAACGCAGTATGAAAAATAAATTGCGTTCGTGTAAAAAATAAAAATAAAATAGCCTCCCTCCCCCTAACAAAGGTTTGACATTTACACTTAGGAAAATATTTCGCTGGCTTAGAAAAATTGGCATTCATTTAAAATTATGTTTGAAACATGTATAAAAGACATGAAAATGCTCTTATTTGTAGTCATATGTGTATCAATGTCGTCTAGTTATCGAAAAAACAATTAATATAATTTATTTTTACTAGTTATTATTTAATGTACAGTTTGATCTTGTAAGTTTTCTAGTTATGTTCTTACTTTACAACTTAATTTTGAGTCACTTCAACACATTCAATTAAGTTGAAATTTGGCATGCACCGGTAAACTGGATGATAATATAATATTATGTTACTTTACATATTTCAATCAGAATCGTGATTCCAGTATAGTGGCTGGAAAAATTATGCAGGGTACAATTTTTGAAATTGGTCATTATTTTCCGTTCGCGCATCGCATTCAAAGTTTTCGAATTTGAATATAAATTTAACTGTTGTACGAAAAATCGTAGGAAGTGTAACTAATATCCGATCGAGGTCATTTTATGGACGTAACATGACGTCGAGGTCCACTACAAAAAGAAAATTCAAGCTCCCCTACCACTACTTGGTAATGTTTCGTTAAAAATAGGCTGAAGAGCAGTTGGTGTAAACTAGTGTGAACGTTAGTTTATCTATATGATTTTTTTTATAAGACAACTTTGCGCTCAAGTTAGAAACAGGCACATACATTTAATACACTCTACCTGAAAGAACTAAGTATAGTCCAATTTTTTGAGCATGACAGACATACGGAGATATAAATATCTTCTTCACTTTTGATGTTTATCAAGATATGCGACACTTTTATGGACTGCTGCGTTTCTTTAGAGTATTTTATATATGCATAGGGTGTAATGTGGTAAAGTTACTATAATTCTCGTTTTAAATTATACAACAAAAACTTATATACATTTTTTTATTTGTACTCAAATGAGTAAAATTAAATGTGATTTGTGTTTAAAATAGAAGCGGTGCCACGCCCCCACATAAAAGAAACCCCAAATTTTCTAACTATTTGACGCAGATGGATGCGATTTGGTCCACATGTATGTATCGTACTAAAATGTTCAAAAAAAAAAAATCACCATGAAATTCGTGGCACGGTAACAATGTAAATTGACAGCAATATTGGCGGAGTGAGTACTCAATCGAATTGTCAGTCGTAGCATTTTCGACGATGAATTTACATATATAAAATGTTCTACCAAGATAAAAACAAAAGGGTGTATAGCGGCGCATGCATTACATTTGGTATATCTGAAAAGGAAATAAATAAGATACTTTGTGTAAATAGGCTGTGCCAAACACCCCTATATAAAAAAACAAAAACAAGTGAATATCTTTTAATGCTATTACTTTTAATGCGCTCATGATAATTTGAAGCCTACATTTTTCAGATGATTAGTTCGAAAAATGTGAAGATTTTTACCTAACAAACCAGAAAGTGAGCGGTTGGGCTTTAAGAGGGCTATAGGTAAAAGTGGGCGGCAAATGTGCTGTAACATATATGAAGCCATCGATTAATTCGATTTTCAGGTTAATATTAACTGAAATAAAAATGTTTTTCATGCAAAATCCAAAAAGTGGACAGTGTATTTGTATGGGGGCTACCCTAAAAAGAAAGCAGAACAAGTAAAATTATATATGTCCGAAGTTTTCGCTCATAAGAAGCCATCATATCGAATTTCAAGTTGATACTGACTGTAAAAAACAGTTATTCATACAAAAACCGAAAAGTTTGCTTGTGTATATAGCTACGGCGACAAATGTTTCGGATTCCGTTAAGAACCTTCGTGAGTACACTGGCTTTGACAACACAAATGATGCTATACTGTACTACTGTATATCACGGTTCTCAGGAAAAGCGTCCTATTTATCATATGTATTTATATGCATCAGAGCATAAACGCACTTTCCCTCCCACCAAGTTCGGCTTGCTTCCAAACTCTGTGTTTTGTTGTTTCAAAGTTTTACCTTTAGGTCAAGTTTTTTAGAACATAAAAAAAACAAATTTCGGAACATAAAAAAAACAATTTAATTGAGGCAATATTCTTTAAGATTCAACAATTTATATAAATAGAGGGTGGCGCAATAGTAATGATTCTTACCATTAAGTCAATAATAGAACGTTTGTTAATAGAAAATAGAGTTGGTCATGCTAATTAATTTTCTAGTTAAGTTTGTTGGATTACTTACTTTTAAATTTTATGTCTTTGATCTAGTCCAACTTTTTTGTTCAGTTGAACACTTTACCTTTTATAAGCATCGTAATAACCAGCAGGTAGACCCGGCGTTGTCCGAGATATATTTGTAATACAAAGTTGCCTATGTTGCGTAAATTCCATGTCATTAGTAATTGTTAAAATTTAGTAATTGTTCAGTTTTCTAACGATTGGATGAAAAAAATTGTTACCATAACCATGGACCATCCATTATGACCTCTTGGTGATAGAATTTAATTATATTTTGTGAAGTTTTCAAACCGGGGTATAAACTGGAACCGGAACACTTAACCAAAGTTAACAGTTTCAAACTGAGAACCGAGACCGGTGCAACAAGGGAAATTACTTCGAAGTGGACAAAATAGGTATTGATCTGAATATTTACTATGTTCCTACCAGTTTTAGGAAAAGCCATCAAACTAAAAAAAAAGAAAATAAAACAAGGAAAAACATTAACTTCGGTTGAACCGAAGCTCTAATACCATTCACACGAAATTTTAAATAGTATTGTAAAACATAAAAGTGGGGGTTTAAATAGGGCTAGCCCCAAAAGTGGATGGTAGACGTCCAGTGGGTGGTATACGTCCACTAGTAGATGTGCATGATGCGATGAAGTAGATGTGTAAGATGCCGTCATATCGAATTTCAAGTTGATATTGACGTTTTCCATGCAAATGTATAAAATGTGGGTTTATATGGGACTACCTCAAAAAGTGGGCGGAACACGCCCATTTCTGAATGTATATGAAGCGGTTTTCCACTAAAACCCACAAAGTAAAAGTTCGAACTATTATTGATTTAAATGAAAACTTTTTCAATAAAAAACTCCAAATTACATGGTGGGTGTGTATAGGGGCTACCCCAAAAAGTAGGCGGATCACGCTCACTAGTCTATGTATGTTAACCGGCAGTCCATAAAAAGGCACCATATCGCATTTCAACCTAATGTTGATTTTAATAAAGAATTTTTCATACAAAAAGTCAAAAGTGGGCAGTAGGTTTGTATGGGGGCGGATCCCACCCATTAATATCCGTCCACTAAAAGTCACCATATTAATTATTAAGTTGATATTGACTAGAATAAAAAGGTTTTTCATACAAAAAATCAAAAGTGGGCTTTGGGTCTGTATAGGGGCTACCCTAAAAAGTGGACGTGGCGGGTCAATCTTGATACTCTATTAAACTGCAATAAAAAGAAGTATGGGCAAAATTTCAACTGGATAGCATAAAAACTGGGCCTCAAAAAATGCGCAAAAACATACAGACGAACAGACAGACGGACATACAAACGGACAGACATGCGGACAGACAGACGGACATACAGATGGAGATGGTTAAATCGACTCGTTTCGTCGAGCTGATCAAGAATTTATATACTTTATGGGGTCTACGATGTTTCCTTTAATGCGTTACACACTTTCAGACAAACTGATAATACCATTTCACACTATGTGTGATTGGTATAAAAAAACCTCACGCTTACTTGCGTAGCGTTAACTGCCAGAGTGACTTTGCGAAATATGTGAAATTTTCTAACCATTTACGTATGGTATCAGCTGTTTTTTTGTTTTCTTTTGAACACTAGGCATAAGTAAATATTTTTCTTAGAAAAAAATTAACGAAATAACTATACCGTTATAAATGTTTTGGTTCCGGTACGGTTCTTTCATTTTATTGTAGTTCAGTAAAAGGTTCCTGTTTAAAAAAAAATATAAATATCGATCATGGTGCCGGTTCTCAATATAACCTGGTTAACTTCGAGTTACGGTTTTATACTCTGGTTTAAGTATATACTAATATGATCGAATAATAGAATGATCCGAAAGTGGCTTGTGAGTTTAAAGGAACTAACTATAATAGTAATGGCCGTATGACACACGAACAACAATCAGCAAATTGTTTTTGTCCTTTTTTGCTCTGGGATTCTAAACACGACAGAGACCTTGCGAAAGGGATAGCTATGTATATACATACAGCAACATTTTTCACATCGACTCGGTTAGGTCACACTTGACTTTTGTTTATGTTTCTATTAAAATATACAGAATCAATGGAGGAAACCACTTTAAAAATGCATGCATTGAGTATATTCACCATTTGCGAATGACATGCCAAAGCAATTGTCTTTGCATCATTCATTATTGGACGTTTTTTTCTAGTTTTATTGTGCAGTAATACAATTTTTGTGTAAAGAGTGAAGAAGAAATAATTAAAAACACCATAAAATTAAATATAAATGCACTATTTCTGCCGAACTTTTGGTAGTTTTTCATTTTTGAGTAGTACTCTTATCTTTTGCATAGATTTTCATTTTAATATGGTATTTTTGCTGTTTACCTCTCGCACCTGTAGAATGTTTTCTTTGTCTATGTTCTGATCTGCTCTAACAGCAATGAAGGGAAAACAATTTGCTGATTGTATTCGTGTGTCATACGGCCATTAGTGCTTAAAAAATTATTTACTTTCTCCAAATAGTTTGCATGCCTTAAACTACAGCTGTTGAAATTCCTGTCACGTTCAGTAGAAAATTGTTCAAGAACTGCAGTATTTAAGGTAGTTTGCAAGTTTCAAAGGTAGCATGATAAATTTTTCATATCTGACTGTGGTTTTAGTTCTGATTCCATTGTTCCGCCCTAATAAATACCAAACTGATTGTCGCTTTTAGTTGAAAGTGTAAGTATTTCAAAACTTTATCAGCAGAAATTTAGAAACAACAATAGCGGTCGATGAGTTTCTTTAGTTTTTTACCCAACATTTTGTTGTTTGAAATTACTTCTTTTATCTTCAACTAAACTGTTAATCTACTAGGTGTGAATACCGTAGGTGTGTTGTATGATAAAATGTGACTTTCAAATTTTGAAAATAATAAAAAAATAACACACAAGATTTTTTTAAGTGTATTGTATATTTGGTTTTAGTGTGACGTTCGTTTTTTTATCAGCATTCTAGCGGCATGATTGATGTGGCACGATGGGATTTTAAAATTGCGCAAAAGCCTAAAAATTTTAGATGTCTTTAGAGCTACAAATGCAAGCGACAGCTGTCAAAAGGGCTTTACTAAATAGTAACTTTTCTCTCATCTACTTTCATTTTAGAGCTCAACAACAAAATGACAACTGTGAGACAATAGTGAATGGATGGCAACTGATATCAATGTGTCGCGTTACAAGCAACAGAAGCTGATGACAAGAATTTATATCAGCGCTTGTGAAAGAAGCAATCAAATTGATAAGAGCAGATACAGCAGCATCTTTTGAGATACATTGAAGAAGTAGTGCAGAACAGAATAGAGTAGCAGCAGCGTGCAAAGTATTCAACCAACGAAAAAATCATACATCATATCTCTAAACGGGCACATTGATGATAGTAAGCGCTGCCGCCGACTAGCGCGGTAGAGCGAAAGCGACTCAATGTCGCTAACGACAACGTTTCAGATACAGATACAAAATCAAATTCAGTGGAGATTTGTGCTGCTGTTGTTTATGCTGCTGCTGCTAGAACCGGTGGCAACATTGTCATCAACTACAACTACAACTACAATTACAGCGACAAGCGACTTACATGAAAAGGTAGCACAAATTGAAGTTGCTAAAAGTATTCATGCACGCAAGTTAAACTCACGCGGCAGGCGTCAGAGTTCCATTGCAGATCAGCAGCAAATCGAGCAGAAATTTAGTTTGCCCACCGTTCCATTACCGCCTCCGCCGCCATTTCCAAGCGGCACGCATAACTTTGGCATAAACGCATTTACTGGCATACAAAATGGTGGCGGCAGCGGCAGCGGCGGCGGAAGTGTAAGTGGAGCCACAAAGCAGCATTTCAGCGGCTTCCCAAATGCTTTCGCTGGCACATCATCAGCAGCATCCTCAGCATCATCATCATCCAGCTGCGGTGGTGTGCTTAAAGCACGCTATGGCATTATACAGACACCGAATTTCCCACACAAATTCGAAACGCCCATCGAGTGTGTTTGGATTATCGATGCCTCGGAGTTGCCAAGCGTGCCAAGTAACAGCGACCCATATTCATCGTCTTCATCATCGTCCTCGTCATCTTCATCACCGGTAGCTAACATTTCCATTGTTGTCTATCTGACGCAACTCTATGTACTCGGCGGTCTGAAATTCACTGAATACATGTACTATTCGGATGACTTCAAAGTTCCCGCTCATCGCGTCTTCTCATTAACCGAGGATGATGTTACACAGGTCGCCTGGGTGCAGTTCAATAGTCAATATCTGGAGATACGCTTCACTATGCATTCACTGGATGGCACGCATTTGCGTGCATTGGATCGTCTACTCGATGTATATGGCTTTAATATTACATACGAGGTGCAGAACGAAGTAAAGCCGTATCAATGTAATACCTTACAGTGTCGATTTTTAGGCAATTGTTATGCGAGCAAGGATTTCAGGTAAGTTTGCCAAATAGCTTTCAAATAGAGAGAATTGTTTTTGTAACATGTTACCACATTTCCGCATAATTGAAATAATTATACAAACATGGATTGATCCATCAAAAAGTTTCAGCTGAACCAAATAGCTTTTCAGCATAGGTGTATCTGTTCATACGACGATATGTGAAAAAGTTGTTCACTTACTTGATTGTGCAACAACCGGCTTAGATTTGATTGCCCCTAAAGTACATGCACTTACTTGATTGTGCAACAACCGGCTTAGATTTGAAAAATTGTTTAATTGCCCCTAAAGTATTTCTGGTTTAATCTGAAATGCAGTAGGCTTCGTACGAACGGATGTACACCTACTGGAAAGTCTGATGAACTACATACTGGAGGACTATTTTCCCACAACTTTTTCAATAAGCTGAGGCCGTATGTCGCGAATTGTACGCGATATTAACTTCCAAGGTACTTCCAGTAGTAACTGGCTTATCAGAAAAGAGCAACGATTTGTAGTATCCCAACAGACGGTACCTTATCACACGATCTTGAGGGCCAGTCAATGTGTCCGTTGTTGTATATTGTGTTGTCGTCAAATTCTTCCCTCAATAAGTCAATGGTTCTTCCAGAAGAATAACATGTTGCGCCATCCTGTTTGAAGAAGTATGGGCCGATGATGCCACCAGCCTGTTTACCCTAACCAACCGTGCATTTGTCGTTCTGGGTCGGTAACTGATTGATCACCATTGGATTTTTCTCGTTCTTTTATTCACCAAGCCATTTAAGCAGAATCGATTTCCAACCAACTTTCACTGAAGTCTAGATGCCAACCTTGGTTTTCCTCAACGCTGACCTTTACGGCGATAGTTTCACCTTTCACTTTTGACGATGGCTTGACACCCAAAGGAGTTATCGTGTTGTTCTTCGTTGGTCGATTATGTTGACCTGTAAAATTGACGAAGCGCTCTCTGCACATTTCTTTTTGAGCACTGATTTTGAAAACTAGTTTATAGAATTGACAAAGATTATTCGGTCGTAAATCTGATTTGCCTAACAATTATGTACGAAAGTATGAAATGGGCTTTTCGATCACCTATAAATTCTATGAGTGTTGCCACATTAAAAAACTTACCTGCTAAAAAACATTCTTTTTATGGATAAAAAAATTCTTGCAATCACTCTCAGCTTGAAATTCGGTATAATAACTATTTACAACAGGATACTTTAAAACTATATTAATGAGTATGTAAGGAAGTCGGATCTCTTTTCATGCATACCGTGTCCATACTTCACTTGAACGCAGGGTCGAATTTTGTTTCGTGGGGACCCGGTGCGCACGTTTATTTGTTAGAAAAGGGCTTCTGAAGAAAATATTAAGCGTGTCTTTAGAATTGAATAGAAAGATTGATATGTAAAATATGACGAAAAGCTTCATTTCTCCACTGCAATTAGTTACCACCATGAACAAGTGATCGGTTCTAAAAAACAATTAGCAAATGTATTGAAAATAATACACACAGAATAAATAAATTAATTCAAAGAATAGTTAAAATCACTCCTCCGGGCTTCTGAAGAAAATATCCAGAGGGTGGAGGCGCTTCAGTCTTCTTATATGCAGGCTTTTAAGTAGCAGATTCACCGCATATTGGTTGTCATGAGATTCTAGGCGTGTGCTGTACCTTTTGCTGAACCATACAATATCCTCCTTGACAGTTGGGATCAGTAAGTCATAATGAATAACTCAGTTTCTGACATAATATGGTGCACCAACGAGTCTACACAGCCAAGATACTTTTGTGTGGTGTACATTGTAATGGTATTGCCGTTCAGAAAAACTGGAGCACAGCTGGTGTGTCTCATTATGCCTTTCGTTACCAAGAGTGCAGTAATGTCGACATACGTGGCTATCATTAGCATATTATCCCTCACTAACCGAAACTCTGCAGTAAAAGAGTGTATAGGACAGGGCCCTGTGTAACTCCAGCTCGAAGGGATTTTAATTCAGATACCTTACCGTCGCAGCTGACGTAAAGAGTCCTGTTGTCAAGGTAGAACCCTACTACCATATAGTATGGTACCGGCAGCAGGGATTTCATCTTTTACAAAAGTCCAGGAGGCCACACTCGGTCAAATGGTTGGCGAAAATCCAGAAAAGTAGCCGTTCAAAATTGACGATATTCTAGGGTCTACAGTATCTGCTGTACAGCACATTGCCCTTGCTCAGGGGTCCCGTGGTGGCTTCGAAACTCTGGTGGTCTGGTGATCATGTGACATTCATCCAGCAGTGGCAGTACTCGACCCAGAAATATTCTTTCGAAAATTTTGAACAGTATTGTCAGCAAGCTAATCGGACGATAGGAGCATGGCTTACCAGGTTTGGCAATCATGATGATCTCGGCGCATTTCCATTGAGCATTGAAGTGCCTAAGTCTCAAGATACCGTTGTACATAGATCGCCGTTATATGCATGTGGACATTATTAGGCAAAGAACGAATGACGTGCGCCTCGATCTTGTCACAGCCAGTAGATTTTCTTGTTTTAAGTGGATTGACCTCGTAGATAACCTCGGTTAATTAGTTGAGGCGAATCGGTCTGGTAGTGCGGTGCAAATTCTCTGTAATGCTACGAGGTACTTTAAAAGGCCAACTAAAAGGAGGTTCCCATACAAAGCCCAAGTGGAGTGTGGTGTAGGTCGAGTGAAGAAAAAGCTAAGAAATTCGCCAATCACCAGGAAACTACGTTAATACATTTTGACTTCTGCTCGCGTGCGGATAATCAATAGACGCTATATTTCAATAATTACTGTACGGGTACAGTAATTATTGTAGAACGTGGAAGTAGAGATTCTTCCGAAGTTGACATACCAGCATACGACCCTTTGATGTTTAAACGAATGGCACGTTTGGAAAAGTTTGCGTTTGGGTCAAGGACTAGGTACAAAATCCAATTGAATTTAGTGTAGGTATAAATATTTCAGCAAAGAAACAGTTTTGCGCTGAACTATAAATTCGGATACCGAATCCTAATTGGGTTCCAGTCTTTGATTTTTCATAGACGAAGCGAAGACGAATCGATTGGAAACTTGGTATGGAGATTTTAATCAGAAACATAGTTACTTACGAGCATGGTGAATTTACACTAAAGGTGACGTATTCCCATCAGCTGCGCTCTTTTTCATTTCTTATTTACCTTTCATTTGTTGAAGATTGTTGGTCATTTCGTTTTTTGTTTCACATTCAAAGCATTTAAGAAAGTCAACACAGCGCAATACATCACTTTATAGATAAATCCAACTTTATTACGAGTATTAAGAAATATCGGCGAATAAACGTTTGCCTAGATTTACATACAAAAAAAAACATGAAAAATATTGTTTGCTTAATTTAATTTTTGTGAAATCAAGCCGCCTTTGAAATTTTAATTACCTAAACGAATATATATTCATTAATTTTCCAAAAAATAACAGAAGTACATCTGTTCAGTCTGAAAAATCTATTTATTTTAAAAATATAAAATTATTTCTTGCAAAATGCCGCTCAAAGATATTGCATTACGTTGCCTAGCTATAAAATCCACAAAAATAGCAAAAATAGCTATGTCAATCGTGCGAAGGAGGTCCAATACAGTCCTAGACAACGTGAAAGTCCGCTGTGAATCGTAGGCAAGCGAGCTGGCAAACTATTTGAGAATGGCGCGCCGCTAGTGTGATGTGAGGATGAGATGCTAAAATCCTTGGTGAACTTTCGGCAAATACTTTATCTAAAATCAAGCCAAGGCAAAATAACCTGCAAAAACTTCAAAATTCCCTTTCAAAATTATTCTAAATTTGATGGTAGTCAACGAAGAGCTGCATGTGTTTCTATGGTCATGCAGAGATTTTTGGAGAAAACTTTTACGTTTTAATTTGTTTTTAATTAATTTTGGAAAATTTGTTTTGAACTTTTTGGATTATTATTAAAATTTATTCAAAATTCAAAAAAAAAAAAAAACTGAAAATTTCATGTTTGCTTTGTATGTAGTAAACAAGAGTTCTAATATTCGACTCAGATGGAAGTTTAGATCATAGCCGCAAAAAAAAAATCATTTTTCCCGAATCTGTACGTCGTTGTGGTCGAATGTAGTCGTCGCTTGCATTACACGAGAAGTATCACTAGTTTACAGAAAATCATTTCAGAACACTGCATTCAAGCTCGCCCAACAGTTAAATACCCTGTACCACATAAAAAGGAAAAAATACGCAGCTCGAATTCGCTCCCGAATTATGGTCAATAAGTTACAGGGAACACAACGAGAAGCCCAAATGCAAATGTAGTGAGGTCACATATATTTCAGTGAGCTACGAGACAAATTGAGATACCTAAATTATAAACGCGTATCTCCATATTCAAAAAAAAAAGAGAAGGTTTATTCACCGCTATTGGTACCGTCGGCATTTGGATCGGTTCAATTACTCTCTTATTTTCTTTTGGCTCTATATCTTTAACTCTGTATCGCTCTAACGCTCTCATCATTGGTGCGGTATTCCTTCTATTTTCTGTTTCTTTAACGATGGCGGCGTTAGGTTAGAGCGCGAGAGACATTGATAAACTGCCAACTGAAAATATAGGAACATAAAAGAGAGCAGCCGAACGAATTGCGACAAGTGTTGTTACATGTTTTTGTATTAAGGTGGCCACTCACTACACACTTGTATGAGCGATCGGTGTGAGTATGAAGTCGATTTTGTAGTGTATGGCGTTGTTCACACACGGATCGTAGGTTTTTGAAAAATTTCATATTCTGTCGATTCAATTCGTTCACAGACATGAGTGTAGTGTATGGCGTGGTTGACGAACATCAGCTCATTTCGTGCAAAACGTCGGCATGGCAACATCGTCTGCCGAAAATGTGTGAGTGAGCACATTATTCCTTGAGGAATTTATTGAATTATTTAGAAATGAGCAAACAAAAAGTGATTGCTACAAAAATAAAATAGAAAAACAAAAATCTTGTAATAAACAACAACTACAAATGAAATGATGTTCGAATAATCGGTTTGTAGTGTATGGACAAACGCTTCACACACCGATCGCACATACAAGTGTGTAGTGAATGGCCACCTTAAACCAGTCGGTTCCTACGGTGTTTTCAGAAAACAATGAAAGGCGATCTAAACCGATCTTCATAAACAGCATATAAAACTAATGTGTTTCTTGAGGATATCTCAAACGATTTTGAGGAAAAAAATACTTGGCATTTTTGCAATCTGCGCTCCAAAACGTATAGAAAAAAGTCTATGAGCTGCTCTGTTTTTGGTGTAAACTAATGATATGTGAAAATAATGGAAAAATGTATAAAACTGTTCAGTTACGTCCTAACCTCTACAATTTGGGAACCAAATGTATGATTGCGCCATGTCAACATTTGACTATGCCAGTAGATTATGGGAAATAATCTATTGTACAGTTGTTACCAGAAGAGGAATGCGCAATTGAAGTTTTCTCCTGTCGAAATCATTTTTGGAACACAGGCCTCCACAAGAAAAATACAATTTTCGTTAGAATATTCGTACTTTAGATGTGGAGCCCAAGTTTGTCTGTACTTTAGTTTGTTACACCCAACTTTCTTTAACCACCTAGCGAATGGTACTAAATGACATTTCCCATAGCATTTTGTATTATAGTGCAAAAATAGTTGTCGCAGCTTTTCTTCGCTCAAATCTTAGATGTTGCTATATCTAAAAGATGACTTTTCCTTTAAATCCCACTTCCTAACTTGCCGTAAACAATTCTGAATGATATCGTGAAGTATTTCGATTTTCTTACATTGTCCTGTCCATAGCTTTCAAGTTTGTCAGGAAAAAATTCGAAAAAGTAAGAATGTTGCAGTCGAGTTTGCTCGACGTGGAGCGGTACAGGGTTCTTGTTTTAGTCTTCTTATATTAGACATAGATTTGTATAGGACTACATTCTTTAACGCACCGATCTGAACATATGCGAAATATTTAATTCAAATTGACGAAAAACGGGCAAGTTTGTATGGGAGCTACCGCTTATAGTAGTCCGATCTGGACTTATGTGGGACGTTTTATTAGGACTAACATAAGATACATTAATGACTTTAAATGACATTTCAAAAATTGCACACAAAAACTTGAAGCTGATGCGTTTGTTTTTATGGGAGCTATTCCTTATATGAAACTTTGCGGCATTTTTTGTTGGGATTTATGTAAGATACACAAAATTTGGCATTACATGGGGGCTACTACTTAAACTAGGGTTGAAATATTTATTTGACACACTTTATCTGAATAGGGAAAAAGAGATTCAAAATATTCAAACTTGATATGTCTATCTGTTATATTCAAAATCTTCTTGTTCAAACCAACGGACAGATGGACATATCTATATATATCGACTCGGTTTTACCCTATGGATGCAGTATAGAAAAATACCGATACCATTTATGCGAAAGATGAAAGTTTACAATCCTTTAGTTCACTTGAACCAATTTAGTATTCAGAGCAGACCTTTATCCCCGACAATATGCAGCATACATTCAATTCTATTTCACATTTAGATATTCATAATATCGAAGTCCTGGTTCTGTATCTGTGCGCTGCACTTCAAAATCTTTATTTCTATACAACTTAGATTCATAAAATTTTTATTGCTGCAAATAATTCTCACCATATACTTCAACTAAAAATCTTTGCCTAGGCAAGAAACGTTCTGTGCGAAAAGTTTGAAATAAAAAAAAAAAGTCAAAACAATTTTAGGTTTTCGTTTTTTACTATTTCTATAAATTTTTTATTTTTATTTTTTTGTTGAGCCAGGTTACGCTGATTGTTGTTGTTCGCTGACACGAGAGACCCACAACAACAACAACAACAATAAGCATAAAACAAAATCGGTGAAACAATGAATCGACGGTAAGGACTTCCCTTAAAAAAACAAAAAAAAAAAAAAAGGATAAAAAGGATAGCAGACGAATGAAAATGTATTCCCCATTGAATGAGTGAGCAACATCAAAGTTAGCTGAAATCGCTGAAGCAGTTTGATGTGCTTGATGGAGCAGTTCAGTTTCCGCATCAAACTTCTCATATGCAGCTGTGTGGGAGTTCCGAAACAGTAACAGCAAATGGAACTTCCGAACAATGGCGAAAGATTGATATGCAAACATTTAACAGGTTCGCTGTTAGTATTTCATGCCTGAATTTTTGCAGTTCTTTTCACAAATTCGTTACATTTTATTTTTGGGAGAGTTTTTTCTTCTTTGTTTTTGTTTTGTGTTTTGTGTTTTGCATGCAGTGACCGGAAAGCGAAACTCAGAACTCAGTTCCAAATCAACACATTCGTTTTATTTGTGTTGTATTTTTTGAACTCCTTAAATATGCGACGCATTCGAGGCACAGCTGTGCCCTGGGGTATTACTCTTGTGAAAGCATTTTTCGCATGACTTATGTAGTTGTATTCAGATGTGTGTACTCGTATATGGAACGAGTTAATTTCTGTGGAGGGTGCAGAATTTCAACTTAATATAGCTAAGAATAAAAATGAACTTGTATTTATATTATTATTATTAATATTAGAGACAGCTGCAATAGTGCAAAATTATTTTTTTTATTTTTTATTCAAAATAGTTTGCTTGTGCTTCGATACAGCGTTTTGCATGGTCAATAAGCTTTTCGAATGAGTGTATTTGGTCATTTTTCGGAATGTCCTTGACAATGCCAATCGACGCCTTTTGGATGGCTTCAATGTTCTCATAGCGGTCTCCTTTCATCGGCAAATGAAGTTTTCCAAATAGATAAAAGTCACACGGAGCCAAATCAGGCAAGTACGGTGAAGGATGTACCGTTCCAACACATGTATCTACCAATAGGTGGCGCCACCAGAAACAGCTATTTTTAAAAAGTTCGATTTATTTTGCGCAAAAATAAGCTATGAATAAAACATTTTAGAGATTTGCCGAAAATTATGACCAAATTTTACTGCTCATATTTCGAGTGATGCATTGAGAATGTTTTGATATATTATACTTTCTAAGAAATTCATAGGACCACAATATCGCAATCAGAGTTTGAATAGTATTATAATCTAGTCACAATGTTTGCAAGACATTTTTCGATCAATCTTTCAAATATTGGTTTGCAAGTTGACACGAAGCCATCAACTTTGCCGATTAAAAAGAGCAAGAGTGAAGATTTTTAACTTGTGGTTCCATATACATACATCTCTTGTAGATACTTTAGGGTGAAACAATGTGAGTACTAAAATCTACAAAATATAGATTGAGTTGAGTTCCCCTAGGTAACATATTGGGTCCACAGTTGTATCTTTTATATACACACGATATCCCTACACCAGCGGGTACACTAGTTCCTACATTTGCTGATGATAGAGCAATCTTAGCGATAGGAGAACATGAAATAGAATCAACTCAAATTCTGCACCGTACTTAGTGCCGTGACTAACTCGCCATGGTACGTCCGTACTTCCGACTTACACAGCTATCTAAATGGTAACACGGCCATAGCTGAAATTGAATGCTGTGCCAAAGCACACACCACCATTGTATCCAGACCCACATTAATGAAGAAGGTTAAATTATCGCACAACCTGAAGGACTCCGGCGGCGATTATTTGTTGCATAACAAAAATAATGAACTGCTCACTACTGCAAAAGTGTAGCTTTGAATGTCGTTCTAATATCTTACATCTGTACGTGCTAAAACATGCAAATAGGTATAAGTAATAGTAGTGTCAGCAAGTGCTTGAGCTGTTGCAAATAAAACCGATCAACGGAAATATGTTTTTACACGTGTTTCAATCTCAGCTACAAATTCTCATCCGTCTGCCGGCCGCACATAGTAAATTTTGCTACTTATATCATATTTTTCATGAAAATTACTCTGTGTATTATAGGAATTCACCTTGCACCAAGCATGCTATAGCTGTTGCATTCTTGCAACTTACTTACTTACTTAGGTCGCTCTACAACCGGTCCATTGGATGTAGTTTAGTGCACGCCGGCTCCAGTCGCTGGCAATCCGGAGCTTCAGGTCATTGCCATCTTAAGCTCGGACGTCCTCTCTGACGCCGTCCACCAATCAAGTTTAGGTTTCCGTCGTAAACCTTTACTGCTGTAGCTTCGGGGTTCATCCGGATGAGGTGACCAGCGTAATGAGGCCACTCGTAGTTCATACGGGTCCTAAATTCGACGCCAACTCTAAGGGCACCAAAAATCCTCTTCTTTCAAATACAAATAAAAAATATAAATCTTTCGTGACGAAATTGATATAAGAAGCTTTGGCTGTTGCAAGTATTATTTTAACACTTGGCTTTTATCACGTCAAGAGCTTGTTGTATTTGTTAAAACCCAATTGTATGCTGAAACATTTTATGCGCGCGAAGAATGTATCGTTTGGTAAAATTTTAGTACGAATATATATGTTCTTCAACTTGTTTGTGACGCTATTTGCTTGAAGCAATTCTACTTTGCTGTTCTTTTGCTATTTTTATTTTAAATTCTACTGCAGCTAACCTTGTAGAATATTCTATGCTCTCATTTATTCCCAACGCTTGCAGAGAAGTTGTCACCTAATGCCAAATGTCGCGCTATCTTGTGTTCTATGGCAGTTAGCTCCATTTCTTTTACACTTTTATCTTTCTCTATCACTCTTGCACTTAGCCTGTAACAAGCAACATTTTGTTTAACAAAATGTACAAAAGCTGGCTCAACGTTTAAAAATGCTAAATAGATAGATACAAAGATAACGCAGCAAGAGCAACAGCAGATACAATAGCAACTGCAGATACAAAGATAAACGCTGTGTATAGTGCGTGCACAATAACTTGTATTGTATTTTAACTCTTAGAGCTAGGGTTGTCTTTGTAGATACACGACGTAAGTAATAAATGTATCTCAGCATCTTGTGCGTACTACGAGTGTAGATGCAGCGCACTGTCATTCCGTTGGCATACTGTGCGTATACTTAACAAAATGACTGACAATTTTTGTTTATAATTTTGACACGTGCTGCGTGCTTTTTCATATTTACAAGTCAAGTTGCTATCGTTTCTGTTTTATTAAAAAAAAAAGGATATAAACTGTTCAAAAGATTGAAGAATACGAGTATATGTATGCGTATTAAATCTTTAACATATCAAAACTTTAGCTAAAGTGACACCAGATCAAGTTTATACTTTCTATACTTTTTTAGTGTGTGTAATAGTTTAAAATTGTAGGTTGTAGGTAATAACTCATTGATTTTATAATGCAATGTATATCAAGTTTCAAATATAATTGTGTTTTATCTAATACAAGAATTAAAGTATCTGGATTCAATTAATATTGAACATTTTATTACAAAAATCTAACAATATGCAGATTATAAGTAACATTTTATGTATTTTGTTATAAAAATGTTGGAAGGAGTACTTTTAAGTAATTTTTGAGACATCGAAAACTGAGTCGATTTAGTATTGACCGCTTGTCACTCCGTTCTTTCTTCGTATGTTTGAACAACGACATCTCGGAAACTATAGAAGGTAAAACCTCCAAACTTGAATTTTTAGTGTATTTAAAATTGTCACAAACACAACGCCCACAATTCACGTTTTTCCAGGTGAACTTTTAAAGGGGTAATGAATAAATGGATTTTGCATAAAATGAAATTTTTTTTCTATTTTTTCTTTAACCAATTTTTTATGGATAGGTTCCGTGATATAATTTTTTTAATTCCTTGTTTTGGAGTTAGTTTCACATTTTAGATCATATCTCGAGTTGAAGTCACTCCATTAGGTTTCCAAAAAAAAATAGAATCGACATGATATTTGCATCGTTTCCATAATAAACTATGGGAAATTCTACATAAGATTTGTAAAAGTAATAAAATATGGGATAAACACAAACTGTGCGCACATGCGCGTACCTAGTTGTGCACGGTACACCGTAGTTTGAGATTTTTCCTTCAAATATGAACGTTGAATATCGATTCATTCAGTAGAACCCATTTGAACTGTATGTTTAATTGATCGAAATTTTACAAAATGAGCAAACAAAAACGAGTTTAGTTGGCAATAATACATAAGAAAAAAAAAAAAAAAATAGTGGCATGGAATGTACATTTTGGTTATAAGTTGGTATAAGTTGGCAGCGCGAAAGTTGGTATTTTTTTGAGCATTTCGTATTTTTGAGGCTGAACAGCTGATGCTTCATAAAGAACAAGCAAGGCAAAGCTGTGCAGAGCTGCACCGCCTTATTTTGCACAAGTGTGTTCAAAATGCCCTATTTGTGCACTTTTGCACTACTACTTACAAGACCTTGTGAACACCTTAAACATTATTGTTGGCTTCTAGCCACAATCGGCATTCATTTGTATAATCAAAATCAATTTCGTTAAAGAGTTATTAAAATTAAAAAAAAATCAACATCTACCTCTGCTACAATCTTCCGAATTTGGTATTGCTGTAAATGTTTTAAACTGAAGTAAAACCAATACTTTAAGCTATATATCAATAATATTTCCAATCAACAAAACTTAAATGGATGCCATGCAAACTTGAACACTAAACTGTCGATGTGCTGCGTAATTAAACTTTGTGTATTCTTAACTTACTTGAAGATACATTTTTCTTTTTTTTTTTTTCAAAATTGCATAGACGACCCTTAACACAAAACATCATGCCGTGAGTTCACATAGCGCACACTAAACACTTTCACCTGCCTTGACTCGTTAGTGCCACACAATAGTGACAGTTGCCTTAAGCTGATTACACGGACGCCCACCAGAATGTACACCATATGTACGTGTATTCTAGCTCTATGCCAAAACACACTCAAATATCTTTTGCTGCTTTTAAAATGAAATGTATTCCCAACGCTGCCTACGCGCAGTATTGTATCTTTTTCTCTTCCTTTTGTAGCTTCACAACGTAACAGCGTCGAGGTGAAGTGCGTAGCATGTGAAATTTTTATCACCGTCAGCATCAGCAAGCATTTCTAGTTTGCAACACGTCGACGTGACATGTATCTATGTTTGTCCCAACATCTAACTACAATCTACAAAGTAGAGCAATAAAAATTTTGTTAAAACCCAAACACATAGAGAGTATGGTTTACTACTACTTCTAACACTACACTATACAGCTTACGAGATACATATGTATCTGTAGCTGCAACTGAAGTATCTGCCTACGTGTCAGTGACAGTAGCTGCTCAGGTTTCGCGTGCGTTTGTTTGTTTGTTTGTTTGTTTGTTTGTTTGTTTGTTTGTGTATCTCATCAACTTCTGCTGCCTGAATGTAGGTAATTAAGTTACATTTACGTGGCTGACAGACGCATAGTGAGAAGCATAATAACAAATTTAATAAAACAAGATGTATCGATTCAAAGTCGGCCGTATCTATAGGCTACATTTATTCTTTGTTGTTCTTGTTGTTGTTGTTGTTGTCGTTCCATTGTTGTCCCATATCAAAATGTCAGCACGCACATTTTGCGCTTGAGTTCATATTCAATTTCATAACATTTAAAATTAATATTCAATTATGAAAGGCTGAAGGGCGAATTATATACATTATACACAGCAATATTCGATAGCATCGAACTTTTCCTATTCGAAATTACTTGGGGCGCTGACAAAGTCGAAATCTAATTAATGTTAATTATGTGCTCCCTTGGTACCATAACACGATATAGTCGTACTCCTCCTTTTAAATTTCGCGCTTCAAATTTAAATTCGAACAAAAAAATTAGCTGAAAGTGGCCTGAAGTGCGCATAAATCTTTGGGCCACTTGGATCTCTATTGTTCGTTTTTTTTTTTTTTCTTACTGCGAACGCTTTTCACAGCGCATAAATTTTCCACGCATTCATGACTTTCCTTACAAGTTTTGCTTTCGGTTGACCTCTTATTGCGCCTATAAGTAGGCAATTGTTTTGTTTGCTTTCACACTTTTTGTGCCTTCACTTGTGTGCGGCCAAATACTCGTATCCTGGCTATTGTTTTAGCCATTTGCGTGTTAATTGCTGCGAAATTGAAAATTTGTTGGCGCTAAATGTCTAATTAAGAAAATTTATTTGTGGAAAATGTGAACTTCGATTTAATTTTGTATACGCATTTTCTTTGAAATTGATTTGTGTTTATTTGGGCAATTGAGTTGTCAGCAGTTGAAAGATACTTTGGCTGTTTAGATGGGAAGTAGCTATGTGAAATCGTTAATTTTTGGCAGAACAAACTCTGATCCTTTGTGTAAGCGAGGGACAAAAAGAGACTAAATGGCAATATCATCACCCTGTAATTGGAATATAGTGCTACTCAGATTCTGACCTTTTTTAATACGAGTATATATAAGAATTACGACATATGTGGTGGATGTGACAAGGCATAATATTTTTACATATAAATCTATGTTTGTAGTTTATATCGATTGCAAGACAGTTTTCTATACAACAACTCAAAAAAATGTGTTATTTTTTATGGAAGCTTCCTACTTTTTGGACACCAATTAATATATATGCTTATATAAGAAGCCATATCACAATTTCAAGATTATACTGACTGTAATTTTTTTTTTATAAAAACTATACAATGGTTGCTGATTTGTATAGTATAATAATGAATATATTCACATAATTAATAAGCACAGAAAGTTATAAGGAATTTGCTTACAACAGCATTTCGTCGTTTAGTAATAAAACTCAATACTTTGTTGTAGTTAAACGATATACCACGACAGTTTCACTTACAACTTAATTTATTCACAAAAAGTTTTTACATATTCTTTGTAAAGTACATGACTCAATAATGGCTAAAATGATAAAATGTAATGGCAAAATCAATATTATTTCGATTTTATAATTTAAAAATTACCTTCTGTATCTAAGGTATTAAAATAAACTTCGTAGTCCACTTAAAGTATACCTATATGTATATTCTCTTGGTCAGCTCGACAAGTTAATTTAGCTATGTCCGTCTGTCTGGTGTTGTGGCGCATATTGTTAATGCCCAATTTTTAAGATATTCAGTTCCAAATCGGCACGTAGACTTCTTTTTTTATAGCAGTTCAATATAGTATTAAAACTAACACACCACGTCCACTTTTTGGAGTAGCTCTTACACAAATCACCCGCTCACTTTTGACTGTTTGTACGAAAATTTGGTTTATTGCGGTCAATATCACCACCAAAATTGACATTTTTGCTTCTAAACTGTTCACATATATGCAGTGACTCAACTTTTTGATCACGCTTCTGTAAGTAAGCTTTTTATCTTGGTGCAGCTTCTTAGCGAAAGATTTTGCCAAAAGCTCATTATCTCTAAAACAAATGCAACAACAAATTGCAAGTAAATTGGAATTGGTTTTGTTGGAAAGCTTTGCAAGTTAATAAAGTTAAAAGTCATGTGATCAATTAGTTGACTTGGTGCAGTGCATTCGGCTCACGAATTTCTTTAATTTATCAATTTTCTGTTTAAATTTAAGGTTTTGGTTAACTGTTTTATGCAGTGGACAATTTTCAAAGGTTTGTTGATTATAAAATCAATTGCGAATCAAGTATTTTGTCAATATAATTGACTTTTCATGTTTTGACCAGATGCCAAGAACATCTCAATATCTTCTTAGTGAAATTGAGCTACAGATCAAATTAAAATGTATCCAATTCCACGGCTGAGGATTGGAAAAAAGTTATTTGGTCCGACGAAACAATAATTAACAAAATGAATTCTGACGAACGACAATGGGTGTGGAAATGAAAGGGAGAACAGTTGCTTGAGCGGCACGTCAAGCCTACTGTCAAATTCGGCGGAGGATCCCTAATGATCTTGGGCTGTATGAAGTGGTCGGCAAAATTGTTAGGGTCCATGGGCATATTGATGCCGATCAATACGTGTCCATTTTGGATCATGGTTTGAAGGGAAGTCTTCAAATGTGGCAAAAAGAGCTTTCTGACGTTAGTTTCCAACATGATAACGACCCTAAGCACACGTCCAGGAAGATAAAGGAGTGGTTGTTGGTGAACAGTTTTGATCTCCTTGATTGGCCTCCACAATCACCCTATTGAACATCTTTAGGTTGAAGTCAAAAGAGAATTAATCAATAAAACAGACCTTCACTCAACAATTGACGAATTGTGGGCTGTAGTTCAGGACACCTGGCAAAACATGAGTCCAAATAAGTGCAAGAACCTCATAGACAGTATGCCAGGAGGCGTAAACGCAGTGTTGAAGGCAAAAGGAGGCTACACCAAATATTAAATTATAATAAAAATATTAAATAATCGTAGCCTCAACTAATTGATCATATGGAATATTTTACTTTTTCTTATTAAATATATATAAGCAATAAAATAACTTTTATTTTCTTATGTTATGTTTTCACTGAATATATTATGTTTATAGCTAGTGGTAATTTAAATATTGAATTTAAACTTATTTCTACGCTACTGTGCTTGCGCTTTCAGATTTGCTAGTTAGCGTGATCAAAACGTTGAGTTACTGTATATCATTGGCTGTAATCCACACATTTCAGAGTAGCGCCAATACAAACCACCCTCCCACTTTTGCCTTTTATATGGAAAACATTTTTATTGGAGTCGATACGACTGGAAATTTGATATGACCGCTTCTTATGGACGCACGCTTTACATAAATATCAAAGGGCATGGCCCCCATTCTTAGAGATAGCCCCTGTACAGATAATTAGTATTAAAAGAACATGCCAACCCCACTTTAAAGGGTAGCCCTAATATAAACAAGACCCCCACTTTAAGCTTTCCAAATTTGGTGTATTTTACGTAAATCCTAACTAAATATACCGCAAAGATCCAGATCGGGTCACTGCAAGATCGGGTCACTGCAAGATCGGGTCACTATAATCTATGGTTCGTCTAAAAAACACTAGACTATATACAGAGAATCGATGTTGCATCCACGTGACCGCAGCGTTCTTCCTTGTTTGATAATATACCCTGATTTGCTTCAATAATGCATTATGATATTTTTCAAAATAGTTTGTAGCAAAATTTGGGAACAAATCAAGGCCTGCTCCGAAAATTTATGGCGTGTATGACTATAGTTTTTTCTTATTTATATTTAGTTTTACAAGATTGCTTTTCAACTTCTATGTTTTTCGACATATTTTAATGTTATTTTGCTAATTTTATCAAAAAATAGCAGACCAAGCTGTTTCAGTGATTTAAAGTCGAGTAGAAACTTTTTCCACCACATTTTTAATCATTTGAAGTCGTATTTCACACATAGTGCGATTGATATTGGCTTTAAAGTGTGTTAAGTGTTGACACAGAAATTAGCCCAACGGTATCAGATCAATCAATCAATTAGTCCATTGGTTTAGATTTTTTCGTTAAAAACTTCCCCCAATAAGTCGATAGTTGCTCCAGAAGTATGGCATGTGACATAATTCTGTTAAAACCAAAAGCAGTTCATACCATATTCACATACTTTTGAATACAAAATATCATTCAACATGGCACGATTTCTGGCTCCTTTGACGGTGGCGGTTGCATTTTCTTCCTTTTTGTTCAGTTCGATGATGCCACCAGCCCATTAACCGCACCAAAGTGTGGTTTACTTTTGGTATCTCGGTAGCTGAAAGATCACCTTTAGATTTTCGTTGCTCCAAATGCGAAAATTTTGCTTATGAACAAATTTGAGTCACGTGTGATCCTCTCTACTGAACAAGTTCTGCTTCCGAAAAGTCCAACAACTTCAAACGATTCAAGCGCCCAATTACTGAACTCTTTGCAGTAAAGTTTCGATCCAAACTTCAATCAACCAATGCTTTGTTATGTATTATCGAGTAGCCTTTGAGATTCCAGTGATCTTATATTTACTTTTCAAAATTCTACGTCATTATTTATTTTATACTCCTTAAAATTTGTTCAATAGTTTCGTTTTTCACAAAAAAAAAAAATATTTTAAAATGCCGCTCAATTTAAGACTTTTCGCAACAAAGGCTTCAAAGAAAGTTACACCAAAATTGTACAGGAATCCACAAACGGTCCGTCAGAATATAAAGCTGGCGCAAAATACTTGTATCCAACTCACCAAGATTCTACAAACTGCGTTGCGGGCAGCACGTGGCAAATGAGTAAGCTATGAAAAAATTTAAGCAAAAATTATTGGTTAAAAATAAACTGATTCTACAATATTCCTATTTAATCAAGCCTAGTCATAATTGTATGTGCACGTTGCACGTTCTCTGCATTATTTAATCAAAATTTTGGCCGTAGTCGAAGATGTGCATACGTGGATTTTACTTCAAGAATTGAATAATGGAAAGCAAACTATTGCAAATTTATACAATTTTGACAATTTGCTAAATAAGCTATGAAAATTTAAAATTTTGTCCAACATCATTATTAAAATTTAATTGAAAAAGTTTTGAATTTATTTTTTTTTTCTATGTAGGGTGTTTTTTTATACATTCTTAGATGCATTGAGTTTGTTCCGCAGCAATGATACCATTTAATGGGAAGCCACAGAGCAGGAAAAAGGTGCAATGCCAAATGGCGGAATTAGAACCAAGAAGGGATGAATAATCTTGCTGCTGTACAAACAGAATTCCCCGTAAATGGTTCAATCTGGGTCTATATGGAATATTTTGTAAAACTTGGCATAAGATATTCTATGTTTCACATTTCTAGCCTAATTTAGAATAAAAAGATATGCGGTATATTTTATTAGCATAATAATAGTTATTAGCGAAGAGTTTAAGTATTCAAAATTGAAGTGTCTATCTCTTATAGTCTCCGAGATCTATCGTTCAAACAGATGGTCTGACGGACATATTGGTGAACATGTCTACAACGACTCGTCTTCCGATGCTTATCAGGGTCTGCAACATCTCCTTTCTGTTACACACATTTGCATAAACTTAATAAACCCTTTTAGATACAGAGTATAAAAAGAAAAGAAGCTTTTAAGCTTCAAGGAACACGGATTGGAAAATAAACATTTTGGGAAAGGGCAGCAACGCGTCGGGTTCCTTTTAAAAAGGAAGAATAGGTAGTGATAAGGTGGAATGGGGAAGGAAAAGGTTAGTGTTGGAAAAGGCATAGAAGGGGAAGTGGGCAGTGGGAAGAGGGGCAGGCGGAGATGGGTTTGTTAATGGGAGGTTGGGTAAGGGATCATAGGGAAGGACGGTTAATGGCCAGAGGAATGGCAGGAACGCGCTGGGTACCATTTAAGGGATGAAATGTTGTATACATGTGAAAAACATGGCAAGGTGGCAGAGGTATGGGGGCAGCTTAAGAAAGGTTGTAGAACGGGTGGAAAAGACAGGAGAAGAGAGGTAGGAGAAGGTGGGACAGTGGGAAGGAGTGGCTTGGGAAAGGAGAGGCAAGGGGAACGGTAGCAATGCGCCGGGTACCAGCTAGTGCTGAATAAAAATAAGAAGAAAAAAAATCATCAAAATGAATCGGCCGATAAATTGGAAAACGAATTTTCGTTGTTTTGTAACTGTTCCGATACCGCCAATTTAGTAGACATCATGAAGTGGCAGACGCAGGTGCTTCTCAGTTGGACGAGATGGTGGCAGGATAGCGTCCAAAGCATCATAGATGGTTCCAACGTGTTATCACCACGTGTGCCAGAGATTTGGACGGATTGTAACCGATCTTCTTGATGTACGACGACACTTCCTTCTCGATTTCCTCATAACGGGCCTCGATATATGGTGGCTCCGACGAGTCCATCTACTTGACACCAACAATCAACTGTTTGACCATTCTTGCAATGCTGCAATGAACAAAAGCCGGCTATCTTAGAACATCATGACTTCGGTGGCGGTTACATATAGCCGCATAGCCTGACCGCCGCGTGTTGCGCTATTCTGCGGAAACCAATTATTCTCCACATTCAGTTGCGTATAATAGCGTAAGATATGCTTTGTCCTTCATGGAATGCTCTTGAAAATAAAGTTTTAAGATTTATCATTTTCATTTTTTTGTTCATGGTAATAACTAGAGGTAGACGCGGATCGTGCTCTTTGTCGCGTCACGAGTGTGAATTTGATTTTCAAGACTTTCCAATTTGATGTTACTAGCTATTGTTTTGGCAGTTTTATAAACTGCTCCAATAAAAACCAGATTTAGCAACAACATGTTCCCGTTACAAGTATATTTGAAACCGATTTTGAAACAATTTTTATACTTTTCGATATCACCCTGTATGTTACTTAGTACACATCAATCGAAATGGTAAACAATAAAATTGTATCTACGCGATTAGCAAACTTTTCAGCATCAAAATATCAGCTGGAATGGAGCAAACTCACAAACAATGTACTCCATACGCTTGATTTGACTGAAAAGTACGAGAAACAAAGCGCATTAATGGGCGCCAAGCATCAGCCAGCACACCCAACATCAACCGCACACACAGCATCATCAGCAGCAGTAGCAGTGCAGGGATAAAGCGCAACTGCATCTACAACAACAAACTGGTAGATACTAGTATTCCAGTAAACTAAGGATTTATATACGAATAGATGCGAAAATTAGGCCACGTGCATGAGAATTTGCGTATAACTAAACGAAAATGTATGCTAAAGTGTAAAGCAATCAATGCACGCGTGTCATGCGAATGCTGCAGGATATGGACGCCATTTTGAAGCGAGCACGGAGCATGACTTTGCATTGGAGGATGTACAAAAATACTCGTATATTCAATATGTGATTCTGCATTGAGTAAAAAGTTGAGTTTTGTACATTTTACAAACGAGCCGCAATTGCAAACATCAAATGAGTTCAGGTTCAGACAATGATGTTAACGACAGACAGACAGACAGACAGACAGACAAAAGGACAGACGAGAATGGTCGAGCCGTGGCTGACATAAAAACTTACTGGATATGCATATTATGCATTTCAAGATTCTCTGTCTCTTTCGCAGGCTGCATCTGTCACTGTCAGTTTTACATATTTGTTTACAATGTCATTGTTTCGCTTGTCGTTTGTCGTTTCATTCTCAATGTTCTTCCGTTTATGTGCCTTTATATCCTTTCAGTTGAACTGTTTGGTGTGCTTGGCGTAAACAATTCACATTGCATTCGCAGCTGTTTAAAGGTCTGCTGTCTGTCTTCGTTGCATGTCGTTGGCTTTTTATGTTTGCTCACAAGTCCTTTCGTTTACGTGTATATCCTTGTTGCACTGTAACTTTACGATTTGCGAATTTTCGCAATTAAATTTCGTACGGAATTGTCGTCATCCTTTTGCCGCTGGCTGAGCTTCTGTTTGTGTTGTCCTGAATGCATGTCCTTTTCTACTTTTTGCACTTTTACTTCAATATTTATTTACAGATATAGTATGTAGTAGTTGTCCCGAAAACTGAGTTTATTGAATACGTTGTTGATATGAATATTCTACAGAAGCACATATTTTCACACAAGTCCATATATCCTTTCGTAAGCTACAACAAAGATATTGCCATACCATTTTTTAAAGGTGTCTACGTCTGTGTTGTCCTGTTTTCGATAGTTTCACTATTTGTGAGTGTGAAAATGAATACACCTAAGTAGTTTAGTCAATTAAAAGTTGACGTTTTCAGCATTTTTACATTTCACTTTTGAATTCGCTTTTGGTTTTTATTTATTGCAATTACTGATTATACTTTTTGTATAAAGAGAAAGTCCTTATGAGCAACTACGCTTTGCGGAAACTTCAACAGCTCAATGGTAATATTAACAAGTCAAAATGCTGACTGGTGAGTTCACGACTTCATAATACCCTTGTTAATATAGGATTTTAGATTTCGTATAGAACTATTCAAACGATCATTTAAGTGTATATGTGACAAAGTTCTTAATTTTCATCAATTTTTGTTTGTTTTTATGTCGCCTCCATACTGAAGAAGAATCTAATAACACCATCTCATATGACAAAATCCATCAAGCCGTTTAATCTACAGTGAGACCCAAAGAATATACAGCCATGCACTCATACATACACTCATAAAAAATATTCCTCTTTAGAGCAGTCGGGTAAAAATATGATAAATAGACATCAGACGTAAGAATCTCTCATTTTTTTTCAAAACTTTTCCATCAATTATGTGAGCAGACATAAAAAAAATAAAAAGAAAATCACATTTTTCGCCATTTTGTATTTAATAAAGAACGGGTAAAATGTCTTATTCTGCCTGTTACGTACATTTGCACAAAACTTAAGTCTAAGTGGAACACCCGATCATCTTTAAAAAAGAAACCCAAAACAAAGAGATCTTTTGGAGAAAGCTCTGTGCTTTGAAGAAGTTTCGATACCAACAATTCCACAAGTCATATTCACTGAACAAAATGCTGTTCGTTGAGGGGGAAGCTGCCCAAATCCGCCAATGGATTAGTATACTGCAATACTATGCACTAGAATACTGTGGTGAAATCTCGAAGCTGATTTGGGTGTGTTCATTTATATTTTGTGTCAGTATCCATGCTCAACAATTTTGGACAAGTTATAGTTATGTTCCTCTAGTATCTAAGCTGAACAGGGTTATTTGAAGTGTTAACTGAATAAAATGCTACTCGAACTAAGTGGTGGCAAACAGTCGATTGTTCCGATCATCGATAGTGGATGATAGTTTTTTGAAACTATTGATATACTTTTTTCAGTTTGAAAACTAGACTATGTTTCTTAAACCTGAAACTTGAATAGTTGCGCACTCTTTCCCACTTATTTAATATATATTGTGAAGAGTACTGCGTTTAAAGTAGATTAAAACCGGGTAACGCCCTCGGCCCATCATGTTGGTCGTAATTGACCTGTACCCACGATACACGCACGATGCTTTTTTCACTCTACACGAACACACGAAATTCAACTATGGTGCACGAACACATCGTGCACACACGTGACACGATGTGTCACGACAAGTGAACCTACAAAGTCTATAGCAAAAGAAACAGGTTTTTTTAAAAATACTTTTGGGCATCGGTCGAAAAATTAATCTTCCTCATAATGCTCCCTCAATGTCCTCATAGCGGTGTCCTTTCATTGGCAAATGAAGTTTTCCAAAAAGATAAAAGTCACACGGAACCAAATCAGGCGAGTACGGTGAATGATTGATGGTTAAAATGCCATTTTTGGTGAGAAAATCGGTGATAAGTGTCGACCGATGAGACGGCGCACTATCGTATTTTTGGTCGACAGTCAATTTGTGCGGAACAAACTGTCAACATACCTTCCGTAGACTCAATTTGTCCATCAAAATTCGATGAATCGAAACTTTTGGAATATTTAATTCCATTTCCATATAACGCAACGAAGATTTCGGCTCACCACTGATTTTGGCCGGCCCGACTTTTCATCATCATAGAGGTCTTCACTACCTTCTTGAATACGTTTCAACCACTCGTGAACATTGCTACAGAATAGACAATTGTCACCATAAACTTGTTACATCATTTGTAACGTTTCGGTGAATGTTTTACCAAGTTTAAAACAGAACTTAATATTTGCTCTTTGTTCGAAATTCATTTTTCGACCGATGCCCAAGAGATACTGTCACTTTTAGCGCGATAACTTCGCTTGTAGTGGTCCGATTGTCATAAAATTTTTACAAGGTGTCAAAGAAGGATGTGCCTTTCCAATAGGTGGCGCCAGCAGAAACAGATATTATTAAAAAGTCTCGTTTCTTTTGCGACACAACTTGCAGTATGTAGCTTAATCAACAATAAAAGCAAACAAGTTTTCATATAAAAACTCATAAATGAGAGAATGTCTGTATGTGGATAACTCTTAAAAAGCTCCAATCTGGTCATATGTGTGATATTTTAATGCTAAAATATGAAAATTTTGGGTTTCTAGTTTAATAGGATTGAGTCGACTCTATATCAAAAAGTCGAAACCAAGTCTATTTTGGTACTCATAAACATTTAGTATTCACTTGTTTTGAAAATGTCGAATTTAAACGTTTAGACACAAAAATCCTAGTCCATTTAGTATCAGCACTAGAATTGTTTTTTGCTACGAAATGAATTCAGAGTCGAGACTGTAAAGTTACTGATTTTTTACCTAAAATCATATTTGTCTTTCGATTATTATTAATAAGGCTGATACAATATATGTAATTTATATTGAAATTCTATTTAACTAATGGTGTAAATGCAATAACTATTTGGCTTCTGACTTTCACAATCCATTGAAATTTTAAAACGAAACAAAATTAAAAGGCAATAATTTAATTGAAAATAAACAGCGCAAAATATTTACCACAATGTTTATATACCTAGACTCGCATTCACATAATAACATAAGCTGATAATAAGTTAGTATTCGCATAACAATTAAACGCTTAGCATTCAAAAGCAAATGAATTTTCAGTTTAGATCTAATTTTATTTAAAATTTTTTTATACAGGGTCTTTTTTTGCAAGTAAGTTTTTTAATGTGGCAACACTCATAAAGTTGATAGCATAGTTTTATGAATATTTTTTTGGGGAAATCAACTTGAACGGTTGCAAGTCGAACCAGTTTTACAGCCAAGTTTTTATTTAGCGAAGAGGCATACTTCTGTCTCAATGGCTTTGTCAATAGAAAAAATCCGATGGTAATTCATCAGCAATCGCAAAATATGCACGATTTGCTGCGTTTTATGAGCTAGTGGCATCATACGTCTATACTTCTTTATAACCAAAGAAAGTCCAAAAGTCACCATCAATGCTGCTCGATATCGGTCCAGCCATAATGAAAGATTTTTTGAAGTATGTGAACATGATCTGGAAGGTCTTTAGTTTCAACTGGTTGGCGCCACATGTCATACCTCTGACGTAAACATCGACTTATTGAGGTAAGAGTTTAACGTCAATATATGCTCCAGAAAAATGGTTCCATTGTCTGGACCAAAAGATCATGATCTGAGACCGTTGGACTACTTTCTGTAGAGATACTTGAAGTAGTTGGTCTTTGCGGCCAGCATCGATTTTGGTCTTGAAAGCTTATTCGTGAGATACGGTCACAAATTATTGAAAAAGTGGTCGAAAATTGAACATACACAACGCATTTCGTCAGACCTTACCTTGGCAGCCATTTGCCTCAAATTATTTTACATCTTTAATGTCATAAATTTAACTTGCAAACAAAAACCAATTTATTTGTCTGTGTTCTATTTCAATTTAAAGTTCGATTCCTCTTTAAAAAACAAACACACTGTATTATGCTATTCGATGTGCTTAAACTTTTTCCATATTAAATGCAATATTCATGCGGGTTCAATGCGGTTCAACTCGTAAAATGGACTTATGCTATATACTCGTAGTTGTATATATGAGTATCTATCGTGTATATAATACAAAATAAAAATCAATTTTTGAGTACTATATTAAATTTCTGTAAAACTGTTGCTTTGAAGTTATTGAACCGCAAAACTTTTGATTTTATATTTAATAATAAACTTTGCAGACTGATTAACTATTTTTGTGCATTTAAGACTCGCATAAGTATTGCTCTTGTATAGTAATTTTATACCAAAAATTTTGTTGATTGAGAAACTTTTGATGGCAAATAAAATTGCAAATATTTAACTTTTATAGTATGGTTTTTTTTTATAGATGTGTGGAACTTTGCATTGAACTAAAATACTGAAATTATATAATTTCAAACTGAAAATTTTCTTTATTAGACAGATAGTTTCATGGTGGAAATTATGGCAACAATACAAAACAGTTCAATAATGTTGGGAGCTTTAAGTCCAAGTGTTTCGGCCTGAATAGCGACCATTTCATATCAAAATTTGTCTTTTTTGAGGCTTCCAGGGTTCGTGGCTTCTTGACATAAACTTTAAACTTCAAAAGCATTATAGAAAAACATTTAGAGGCGTCAAATCGGTCGAAATTAGGCGTCCATTGTTCGTCGGAACGTAATAAAGCGATCGTAGCATGTAGTGTGTTAGCTGTGGTGCCGTCCTGTTCGAACCAAAATTTGTCTATACCATTATTAGCCATCAAAAAATCTGTTATCATGGCCCGATATCGATCTCCATTGACTGTGACGATCGCTTTAGTACCATCTTCAAAGAACAATGATCCGATAAGATTTACGCACAAATTCCGGTAACTGTAACTCGTTGGTTGTTAAGAGATTCCTCGTGAAGTTCTTGACTGTTTGCAGTGGCATAAACGCGACAACTTTATTTTGTAGGGCGATGTTCAACAAAAATGAGTTTAATGCCACTCCACGGCTAGATGAAGAAGGATTAAATGGCCCTTTCGTTACATTAGATACTGATCAAGAATATGTGTACTCTATTGTATGACGTCACCTTTTGCTTATACAACCATCTCCCTAAGCTTACAAGCTTAAATACAATTTTTTTTTTAATATTTTCGTGTTGTATCTTGCTTTTTCGTGTCTGCCCGTGGGTACGCGTGCGTTTTCGTAATCACTAACTTCGGCTAAAAAAAATAGGAACGACCCATCCCTACTTCAGACCACTATAGAATATAGCCCCATTAAAATCTATGGTTTAAATAAAGAGCCTTAGACATAGTACAGGGTATCTAACAGCGTTCTATCTTGTTTTTAATAGTATAGAAAAACATAGACAAATAAAAAAAAAACAAAAAAATATACAATATATATACATGTTTTTATACCATTCACACATAGTAGTGTGAAATGGTATTATCAGTTTGTCTGAAAGTTTGTAACGCATTAAAGGAGACATCGTAGATCCCATAAAGGTCGACTTGTCACGTCCAATTTTTATGCTATCCAGTTGAAATTTTGCACATACACTTCTCTTTATTGCAGTTTAATAGAGTATCAAGATTGACCTACCACGACCACTTTTTGGGGTAGCCCAAATAACTGATATGTAAACTTCTAGTGGACGGATGCTTGACATAAACATTAATGGGTTGTACCCGCCCACTCTTTGGGGCCCCCATACTTTTGTGTTTTTGTATGAAAAACTTCTTTACTAAAAGTCAATGTTAGGTTGAAATACAATGTGGTGTCATTTTATGGCCAACCGCTTAACATACATCGACTAACGACCGTGGCCCGCCCACTATTTGGGGTAACTCCCATACAAACCTACGGTCCACTTTTGACTTTTTGTAAGAAAAACTTCTTTATTAAATGTAATATTAAGTTGAAATGCGATATGGTGTTTTTTTATCGACACAAGCTTAACATACATAGATTAATAGGAGTGGTCCGCCTACTTTTTTGGGGTAGCCCCCATAGAAACCGACTTCCCATTTTTGTGTTTTTTATGAAAAAATCTTTATTTAAATTAATATTAGCTTGAAATTCGATTCGGCGGATTTTAGTTGACAACCGCTTCATATACGTATACAAATGGGCGTGTGCCGCCCACTTTTGAGGTAGTCCCATATAAACCCACAGCTCACTTTTAAGCATTTGTATGGAAAACATTTATATCAACTTGAAATTCGATATGCCGGCATCTTATACATCTAATACATCGCTTCATACACAGCTACTAGTGGGCGTGTACTACCTACTTTTAAGCCCTATTTGAGCCCGTTTTCTGTTTTACAATACTATTTAAAATTTCGTGTGATTGGTATTAGAGTTTCGGTTCAACCGAAGTTAACGTTTTTTCTTTTTTTTTTTAAAATTATTTATAAAAAACTAAAAAAAAAAAATGTTTTTGTCTGCAAATTTACTTTGAAAAAGAAAAACGTGAATTTTAAGTATATGCAGTCATATTGTGTGAGTTGCATTCAAAAATAGGTATACACTTGATCTGCGCGCGAGCCACATGAATCTAAAAATCAATGTTCGGAGGTTCTATCTTTTATAGTTTCCGAGGTCTCGTTCAAACATACGAAGGAAGGATGGACGGACAGACAGACATGGCTAGATCCACTCGAGCTTTCAATGCTGATCGATAATATACTATATAATTTACGGGTGCGAAGCATTCTTTTGCTTCTTACATACATTTCCGCAAAATTAGTATACCCTTGGCCTCCAGAACAGAGTATAAAAAACGAAAATAAAATCAAACTGCGCCGACGGGTGGCGAGATGAAATTTAAGAGTCTGCTCACTTAACAGTTAAAGTATTTATAATTTGCAACTGGTTTTAACAGTTTTAAGTTTAATTTAAAGTGTAATAACTAGCAATATTTTCCTAGTATCGAACGAATTATGGTTTATTGCTTGACATGTTACTAGTGCGTAGCATAATGCCATTCACGCTGTGAATTGTTTACCACTTTTTCGCTCACTTGACTAACTTTCTATTAGAGTACAGTTGATAAAACTCCATTCATATCTGCTGAATGGAAATTTTGAATAAAATGAATTTTACGAGTAATTGTGATGAACTTATAAAAACAACTTTTTATATAAATGAGAGAGACATTCAAGAGAAAATTACTTTTATATTCACTATTCGTCAGCTCTTATTAAGAAAAAAAATGTTGCCGATTTTGTTACACGATATCAGCCAGGGAATATCGCGTATAGTGCATATAAAAGTTATTTACGCTTGGGTGCAGTCTGGTAACCTATCTATGGCCTTTAAGTATCTACTCTAAAACAACAACGAGTCCAAAAATGAATACACAACAAAAGTTCTTTTATCCCACTCCAAATTTCTTGCAGCTACCTTTTAGCACTTGAATTATAATTTTTAATAAAAGCAAGACAAGTTTTCATCTTAACATGATTACATCTTAAATTTTTATGACATCATAAAAAAATTTACAACCTGATCAACTTTTTATCAATAAGCGGCGGCGTACGAAGTGAAATAAAAACAACAAAAAATTCAAAGATATACCTAGACATATATAAAATGTTATATAAATAGTTTGCTATTACAGCCGAAAGAATAATGTATTTCTGTACGCATAACAATAAAAATCTTGGCAAGAGCTGCCAGTTTCCTTTAACAATTTGCATATTAACAATTTTGTTTTTCTTTTTCCTAGTTTTTTAGCATTTACCTCAATACAAATGTTGCAGAACTGAAACCCACTGCGCCTCATGTGAGAGAGAACAAATTTAATGGCATTTAATTTGAGTGAATTATGTTGACAACCCTTTTTTTTTATTATTATTTTTTGTTGTTGTTTTTTGGTTTGCAGTTTGCTGCAAATGTTTTTATTGTCATTCACAACTCGGTTTACCAAACACCAAAAAAAAAAAAAAACGCCCAATTTTTTTATAGAAGTGAGGTGAAAAATATTGCCATTTGTACTCGTATATGTAGGCATTTATATACATAATTTGTTTTTATTTGTCGTCATTTATGCCACCTTTTGTTGTGCGTTTAATGTGCATCGTGGGCGTGTAACGAACACTTGAATACGCCCATAGTATGGATTGTTTGTTTGTTTGTTTGTTTGTTTGGTTCGCGTATTTGTATCTCACATTTGTATCTCACACAGCATAAAGCTGAAGTTGAAATTTTTATGACAACCGCAACACGCAGCGCAATTAATTTTTGATACATTAAAAAAAAACAAAAAAATTCTCCCTCTTACATAAACATACAAATATATGCATAAATACAGCATTCCAATATGGCCAAACGGAAATGTTTCAATTTTATTTGTCGCTTTATTTATTTTTATATGATAAATATTTGCGTTTTATAACCGGAAATTTATTTAAATGTGGTGCTGTGAAAATATAACAAAATGCTTATTTATTTAAAGATATTTGTTTTGGTGCTCGGTGTCTGTTCTGTAATCTCTTCTTCGCCTAATTTGTAATAGTATAGTTTGTAGAAAGAAAACTCCTGCTATGAAAAAATTAGTTTGAAGCTTGTGAATTGACAGTCAAATTGGTGGGATGGTTGCTCGAGTTGCACTATAAATAAGATCCACTTGAAAAATGCGTGGTGTCACGCTCACGACGAATACGCTAGAATGTTTATATATGTAAAGAGTAGCGGGAAAAATAAGACTATAAAAAGGCGTGGCAGCCTTCGTATAGAGAACAAACATAGGGTGCACGCCGTGAAAAGATCATGTTCATAAATATGAACACAGTTAAGCTGTTAAGAATATTAAGAGAATATAGAGAAAAATGTAAGAGGCCTGAAGCGTAAATTAGTCATTTTATATCTTAGAAAAACTGGCATAAATGCTGATATTAAAGTATTTACTGAGACTCGGTTAGAACCGCATATCTTAAACTCGGAAATATATTCTGCGAATTTTACAATTTTCCATGAGGATCGTTACATTTGTAAGGGTGGAGGAGTCTAGCCTTCTATTCGAAAAGTATCAAGGAGTTGATCCAACCGATATGGAATTCCTATGTGTTCTTATCCGACTTCAAAGCTGTATATTATTCATTACTTGTTCCTTTAAGCTGCCAACTTCTGTTGGTAAGTTTTAGTTATTGCAATAAATCAATGTCGTACTGCGCGATTTCTTGAGACTGGCGGCCAGCCAAAGTGGAGTGAACATTTAGACGCTCCAGCAGGACCTTGCTGAATATAATACTATAGGCTTAACTGCGTTCCTTTTAGAGACTATTCAGCCGCAGTACATTTTGACATGTTGGCGCCCGAGCAGGGTTTCACTGAATACCATACTGCAATGGCTGTTGATTCAGCCTCAAAGATTTCTTCTCAGAATTAATTTTCTCATTGAATTTTATAATATCAGCATTAAGTGGCTTATAAAACAATTATAATTTTGTTTCGTTGTCTTATTTCCAAAACCTGATCAGAGTTCATTAAAAATATCAATGAAGTAGTGAAAAGTCAGACAAAATAATTGAATAGAACATTCCAGATTGAAAATGTCGTGAATAATATATGATCATTTCAACGGTAGCAAGGTGATCCTTGTTATGGAAGTATTCACCAATTAAAATTACATTCTGAATTAAATCCACTTGACAAATATTTGCTCTAAAACGGACGTTATACGAACGACGATTCCAACCAGCTCTGCATCTTAATGCGCCGGACAATATTAATGCTATTGTAAAACATCAAAAAATCATCAAATCATCCAAGGTTCTGCGTCTAAAGTAAGAAGTAGATGATTAGTGTTTTATAGGGTGTGATTTCGGTTTGTATGGTGTTTTTCTATACGTTTATTTACTGGTTGTCCTGTTATCTTTAAGACAACTTTAACCAATATGGTTAAAACAATTGCAGCGAAACTTATTCAGATAAGTTTATAGAAAACCAAAAATTAATAAGAAAAAACCAAAAAACTAATAATGTTGACCGCAAAGGTAATGACGGAGGATGCAATGTTTACTGCAATGTTTAAATGCTTCTTAAGTTAAGGTCACTAGAAGAACCCTTTGTAGACGTCTTTTCAATCTGACTCCTGAGTTTCTTCTTCGTGCCGGGTGGCGTCTGGCTAACTTGTTAGGGTGACCATTTAGTCTTTCTAAATAGTCTGACGTCTGCTTGTTAATGACGTCCCCGATTTTAGGGACTTTTAAATTCTTTTGTAGATTAACTGTTCGCATGTACCAGTTGTCTCCTGTAACTATACGGCTGATCTTCGTACGCAGGACTCGTATTTTATTGAGATGAGATTTTGCAGCAATGCCGTACACTTCCATAACGCCAGGCTGGTGCGATAATGCCCGTGTAGTTAGCGAATGCAGCAGTGAGGAAGTCCAGAGGATTATCCATAGGGATTGTACGCCCTGTGAGCATATTCCAAGTGGAACTTCTGCGCAGATCCTTTTTGTACTGCGCACTAGCGGAAACAACTGAGGTGGGAGAATATATTTTAATTTGCAGAGTAGGCCGGCGTGACATACCCTGTCAAATGTCTGACGGATGTCCAGGTAAACCGTGTATTTGTTCACCTGAAATTCATACAATTAAAGAAACCCAACCATAAAGTTATCTATTCCGTGTGCTTTCCTAAAGCCAAACTGAAAGGTTGATTAACTTTGTCTATCGCCATATCCTCGTCAACAGGCATATCTCGAACAATTTCACAATAGACGACATCAAACTGATAGCACAGTATCTGTCCACGATCGAAGGGCTTTTCACGGCCTTATGAAGTATAACGATTTGAGTATTTTTTCCAAGGTATTAGAAAGTACCCAAAGAAAACCAAAATCAGAAATAGTAACGCTTTGACCGGAAGAGCTTTCAATGTCATGTTGTCGAGACCATATTTACCTAGTACCATTCTATTCTTCTGCAATATGATGTGGGACTGGATTTCCGCGAGAGTGATGGGATCTGGCTGGGAGGTCCAGCTGGCCAGGGAGGTGCAGTACCCTTTGTAAATGTCTTCTGCGACTATCGGACTGTGTGCTCTCGAGGCAGGCTGTTCGCTTATTAGATTAGCATAACCGACCTTTGATTGGAAATCGAAGCTGATATTATTGCTTCACGGAATTTTACACGACTTAGCATGTTTAACTGTTTGACGACCGCTCCTGAACCGCTCGGAAATTCGCTAATCCGATAGCTGACTCATGTTGAGCAACCCCAAATTACTAAAGAAGTGTTGCGAAAAAAAATAATTTTACGTGGAATGGTGTGTAAAATTTAAGGTCAAAAAGGACCTAATATATATATCACTGCAGTATACTGAGCCTCAAAGTATCTTTAGTGACTTATAGCCTAAAATATTTACTTATCAAAGTCATATTTTCATAAACTAGATTCCGTCCGTTTATTGTAGAATAAATTCCGTGCTACTCCAAACTTAAATAATGCAACTCATGCTTTAACACCGTATCTGGTTTAAATATACAAATAAACTTCAAATAAGCAATTCAAGGGTAATATCAAAGCTGTAAGCCCCACTAATGAAATTTGGTTGTCCTGCACACCTTTTGAATTGCGAAACAAAGGAGGGGAAGTTCACATTTTCATTTTTATTTTTTTGTTTGTTTTTTATCAGGCTTCTCCAGCTCATGCATTCATTTATAAATACTTTTTTTCCAGTTAGTTGCTTTTTTCAACGCATAAAACCTTGTTTTCTAGAAAATCACCTGCAGCTGTTTGCTGTTGCATTTTATATTTTGTTGCGCATCACTGGATTCATGTGCATAAAATAAAGCGCAGCCACCGAGTAGGCGGGCACAGATTGCTGACACTTTGAGGCACAGAGACTAGAAATTTGCATATCCTTACACATACCCGGACATGCATTCTATATACTACTACTACGGATGATGCAACTTCGCCTATACAACAGAGAGAGAGAGAGAGAGAGAGAGAGAGAGAGAGAGAGAGAACATAAGAGAAGAGTTTCGTATACCCTATACAAGCTTGTAAGTTTTAACGTGCAGTATTTTGTATAGTTTATATATATATATATATATATATATATATATATAGGATATATATGGAGTCTTTGCTCTATAATGGCTGGAGTCTTAGCAATGTCAATTATTAAAAGATATAGTCGACATTCCAACTTAATTGTACCCTACACAGCGTAGGAGTCTACATTGGTAGACAAGAGTTGAAATACTTGCTTACTTTTGTAGCACTACAATCACATATCGGTCATGGTTTGTGTAGAATGTACTCCATCATGAGAGAGAGAGACATCACCTTGGCTGAAATCTCTCCTCGTATCAAAATACTGAAAAACTTCATATTTATCGGCATTCCGTAAGCGACCTTATAATCGACAAATAGATGGTGTGTATCTCACGGGTCTTCTCCAGCATTTGGCTTAGAGTGAAAATATGGTCGCTGATTAATCTCTTTGGTCTGAAGCCACACTGATACTGTCCTATCAGTGCATTCGTGTATGACTCCAGCTGTTTAGAGACAAAATATTATATTCAACTGAAAGTAGACTTATTCTATGGTATTTCGCGCAGACTGCGGGGTCCTCTTTATTGAAGATAGGACAAAGAACACTGAAATTTCAATCGTTGGAACTTCTTGCCTTACTAACTTCTTGCCACTAGTGTTGAATAACTCAACTGTTAGCTAATGTGAGCCTGGCATTTTATTATTATTTAGATTTTAAATAATAGAGTCGACATCGTTATAATCCGATGACTCCAAAAGAGAACCATCATCGAGTAGAGATGCTAGAAATACTTATCTATTGGCGACATTGTTCCGTTCATCGTCTCCAATTAGGTGAGAAACATTACGTCTAAATAGTCTCTGTGATTCCTGAGAATATGTAACCAGCACTCAAATTTCGTTCCTACACAATCTAATTCCTGACTTGAAGTCTTCGGGTGGACCATGACCTTTTCATAAAATTTTATCACATTACTCCTCACATCTTTATTGCTCATCCTTTTTGCGTTCGAAAATGCATTTCATCTCGTGTGTTTCTCGATATCGCTTGGCGTCACTCCTCGTCACTGCTGACATACTCGTATATCTTTAGAAGGTAGAGAGTATTCCGGAAATAGTTGTGGAAGTCTGTCTGAAAAGTCGAACGGTGTTTTGTGATTGCAACTTTCAAACGTCTAGCTTTTGTTGAGCTCTAGAACAAATGGCGTGCATCATGCTGAGCCTAGTCCGTACCTTGGATTTGATGTGGTAGTGGGCCGAGCTCATGTTGGGACCTCGTACAGTTCGCACATCCAATGCACTCGATGCGTGGCAAGTAGCGTCATGGATATTCAGTTGTGGAAATTTGCTGGTTCAGATTACCAGAAGACCTGCGCAGCAGTCGATTAGCTTCTCTCCATTGATGGAGATAACGTCGTGAAGGTTTCATGTGTTGGACCAAAGAATACTTTCTTCTTAATTTGTGCGTTAACATCACCAGCAGCGTGATTGGGGCAGCACTCGTAAAGAAGTTCCAGGTGCTCATAAAGCTCATCTTTCTCCACATTGTTCTCTTATGTTGGGGCGTATGCACAAATCAGGGCAATATTGAATTACTTAGCATAGCTACCTATCGCGAGCAAGCGCTCGTCAACAGCTACTAGACCGCTTAGTTTCCTAGTAACCATGAAACTACATCGAAATGTGTGCTTTCTCGAATGGCAATCATAATGAATATTGCATGTGGTTTTTTTAGAGCAACCGTATGCATTCCTATTTACGACATTTCCTGAATCACGGTGATGTCAGTACTGTATTTGTCGACTGCTTCAACAAAGGTGTATATCCGTAAAATATGGTCCTTAAATCTTCTTAGAAATAGGTTCGCATACATAGCTTTCCCTGTGTCTGCACAGGTAAAAGCTTTTTTACGGTGATGGGAACCAAACCGAACGGACCAACCGTTAATGAAGGTGGATTGTCTTCTCACAATTTGCCTCCGACGTAGCGAATGTTCCGTGGCTACCCTGGGAATATGTATCTAACAAACATTTGTGAACAGTTTGCAATAGTTTGTTTTTGGTTTGTTTCACATCACACAGTGAATGGAAATCATTAACTTTCTCCACTAATGTGGACTTCTGCTAATGGTCTCAACCTCCATGATAAACATACATATTGGCATTTTGTTACTTCAAATGGGTGACAAACTTTCCAACAAACTAATGGAACTCTTTTTCGCAATATATGTAATGCGCAACAACTATTTTTTGTTTTGTTAACTTTTTCAAGTAAAAATTTTTGAATACAGCATTGAAATTCACTGCATTGCTGCAGGCTTAGCATATTTTAGTGTACTCCAAAAAAATTTGAGCAAAAATGGAAAAGTTTTTTTACTGAAAGCTACACTTTGATAACTGCAAAACAACTGACATAAGAGATCGAGAATGAAACCAAAAAACTATTTCAAAAATCTGCGGCTCATTGAATATTAAGTTACACATACGATGTGGATGATGGGGATGATGAGGATGACGACAGCATGTTGCGGTTTCTCAGGGAAAATAGTTTTTCTTTTCTTTTATTTTTTTTTTTTTTTTTGGAACATTATACAATTGCAGAAACTAAATCGCTTCAACGCACTCACTCTGAAAAATCGTAAAAATTATCCATTCTAAAATTGGAATTATTTTACGAGCAACTTTGGCTGCTAACCAATTTTAGAATATAACTATCGATGGCTTAGTTTGGCATACAAACAACCAATCATAAATAGTATATGAAAAACATAAAAATAAATTTCAACTGCAATTTTTAACAATTTAAATTTCAAATTTTAACAATTAAATGCTTGCCAAAAAAAGATAGAAGCGACTAAAAAGGACGAAAAGGGTACTTTAAACTAGTGCTGAATTGTGTTGACAGCTGCAATTTCGGCTGCTGCCGATGCACTTTGAAGAATTTTGTTGTATAGCAGAGCCATGTCCTGGCGCTGAGTGCTCTGCTGCATTAATGCGATATGCGAAGTAAAATATAATTCGCTTGTATGGCAGACAGGCATTCAATATACATGTCATAAAAAAAGCTGACAGCCAGACACACAAATAGACAGACAGCTAGACAGTCAGACAGTGAACTGTGGCATAAAGATTTTAAAGGCTTTTTGTCAGCGGGCCAAAGTGCATTCGACTTTGTATTCGAGTATATACACTTTTTTTTTTATTATTATTGCATTCAAAGTTTACATATTTCAAAGCACTTACAAAGTAAGTCCTTACAATATTTATTTGGTTGCATGAATGATACAAATTAAATAAACTTGATGGAACAATAACAAACATACCTATGTTCTGTGGTAAAAATTATTGTTTGTCTACTTCGATATAAGTAGTGCATACTACAAGTTGTTAATTAATTAAAAATGTATTTCAATTATCTGTTGATTGAAATCATTATTATTATTATTATTTGAGTTGTCTGACACACACCTGTTCTGTTGTAATTGCAAAAAACTTCAACACTGCATACATAGTTAAGTGAATACATACTACTTCGATGTAATAATCGGTATCATACTTGTCTGTCGTTCAGCTGGAAACACTAGTGTTGCACAGATTCGTGGATCCCGGATTCTGTAAAGGTTCGTTAATGACGAATGGAAAATAAGACAGCGGTCCCGAATCCAAGAATCCGATTCTACGAACCGGTGGATCCGGATCTAGACTCGAATCCCGATACGAATATAAATTTTAACTCGAATGTTAACTCGAATCCAAGAATCTTGTCTCGAATCTAGCTTCAAACAGAAGAAATAAAAAAGGTGCGGTGTGGTGTTAGTTTTTTGAACTCTACTACTCTTGGGAAGCTCTAATACCATTCACACGAAATTTTAAATAGTATTGCAATACATAAAAGTGTTGGTTTAAATAGGGGGTGGTACACGCTCACTAGTAGATATGTATGAAGCGATGTTGTAGATGTGCAAGATGCCACCATATCGAATTTCAAGTTGATATTGACGTTTTCCATACAAATGCATAAAAGTGAATTGTGGGTTTATATGGGACTTCCTCAAAAAGTGGGCGGGACACGCCCAATTGTCTATGTATGTTAAGCGGCTGTCTCTTAAAAGGCATCATATCGCATTTCAACCTAATATTGACTTTAATAAAAAAGTTTTTCTTACAAAAAGACAAAAGTGGACCATAGGTTTGTATGGGAGCTACCCCAAATAGTGGGCGGGCCACGCCCGTTAGTCTATGTACGTTAAGCGGCTAACCATAAAAAGGCACCACACTGTATTTCAACCTAATATAGACTTTAATAAAGAAGTTTTCTTACAAAAAGTCAAAAGTGGGCAGTAGGTTTGTATGGGAGCTACCCCAGATAGTGGGCGTGGAAGGTCAATCTTGATACTCTATTAAACTACAATAAAAATAAGTATATGTGCAAAATTTCAACTGGATAGCATAAAAATTGGTCCCCATACAGACGGACATGGCTAGATCCATTCGTATCGTCGAGCTGATCAAGAATATATATATACTTTATAGGGTCTACGATACCTCCTTTAATCCGTTACAAACTTTTAGACAAACTGATAATACCATTTCACACTATGTGTGAAAGGTAGAAAAAAAACATTAGTACTGAACAAAAAACTATTGTTGGGGGAGGGAACGTTCCCCCCTGGATCCGCCAATGCTAAAGATTCTTGTATGATTAGACGAATGCGAGCGAAAATCTATATTTACTTTCTCTGTTACGCACGCTTTGAATTTCTGAAAACAGAACATGTGGTGAGTAAGAGGGTAACGCTGCACGCATGGTGTAATGCAAGAATGTTGAGGTGGCACGTTGCATTATTGGGAGTGTGTATTCGAAAGGTGTGAATTCGAATGGTGAATCAGTAGAATTTTTGGAATGAGAATAATTTCGTTCAAGCAAGAATACTCAAAGGCAAATTCAAGGGCGAGGATGTATTCAATCAAGAGGTAACCGGCAACAATGATACTGTTTGATGTTGGTGGTAAATTCAAACTGGGTGAGTATCGTTGAACCACAGAAATCGTATATGGACTTATTTGCGATGAATTTACATTAAATGTCGGATTAAATACACGTTCTTCAACAATACTCGCACCGATTGAAGTCCTTTGTGTATTTGTCTTGCATTTGTGGGCATTTGTCTTGTCTTGCTGTAAAGCAAATACCGCAGTGGAACTGGTGATGTTTAAGAATTCGAATTATAATATGCGAATCAATGTTAGCTAATTCGCAAAACATTATAACTGAACACATTATAAACGTTGAATGTTTTCATCTAGATAAGGTTTATTTTAAAGTAGCTAGTACCTGACGCGTTGCTGCCCTTCTCCCTGACCCACTTCTCCACTTCGCATTTCTTCTGGACCCCTCGTGTAATAAAATTGATCATACAAAAAAGAGTGGGTGGGGGGTAGGAGGTTGAAAAATACTTAACGACCTATTCTCATATGTATATATATAAATTTTCATTTTATATATAAAAAATTATAGAAAAATATTTGGAACTTATTCAGATAAGCGGCATATACATGCATACTTTTTCAATCAAATGCTTTTTTTTGAATTACATTAAAACCCAAATTCCAACAAAAAAGTTGATTAAATAAAATTTAGACTTTCAAAAAGCCAACGGTTTTCTTTCATTCTCTGCCTCTCTAATATCGTCCCGCATACATGACCATTTGATTCAAACACATGATCAAACACATGAACGATTTTGTAGCTATCAGCTGTTTATCGTCTACTAAGAGCAACAGACGTGGTTAAAGTGTTTGCGCTGTGTTTGTTTTAAATTAATTAAATAAATGCGTTAATTTAATCATAATAAATTAAAGCCTATGTGTTATTCTGATATATGAGCTATATTATTGTAAAGTTTCATTAAAATCCATTCCGTAGTTTTTGCGTGAAGGAGTAACAAACATCCACATATCCACATAACCACACATTCATACAAACTTTCGCGTTTATAATATTAGTAGGATAACGGCACTATGAACACCAAATTAGAAGTATCCATTCGCTAAACAGTTGTCTTTGGTTTATGAAAACGGTGACCCCATCCCTTCAGCATCTTAATGCTAATGCAGATTTAATAGTGAGTCGTTCAACAATTTAAACATTAAGCCCATACATATAAAATTGTATGGTTTAGCATTGTTTTAGTAAATAAATAAGTATTCAGAGGTACCACAGGAATCGATTTCGTTTCAATTCCTATTCACAGACCAGCGTTTCAAAAGATTTGCAATTCGCCTGCATTTGAGCAAGCGAATTGACTTAATACGCCTCTAAATACATTTTTTAAATTAAAATGCTATTGTTGCAAATAGCAAGTAGGGTGTATATGATTAATCTACATCAAAATAATTAATAATTTCATATGCTTTGACTAATAAATTAGCATTTTACTGCACCGTCCAGTAAATCGCTAGTTGATTTTGCCATTCACTACCGAAAGCCACAGCCTGCTGCATCTCACTGCCACATTTTTTAAAAAAAGACCTAGTTCTTCAGTACAATATATGTATATCATGCTGTTGTTTACGTTAAAAGAAAGATAAAAAAGAATTAATTTTAATTGTGGCAAACTTAATCAATTGCGTTTGTATTGTGCTTTAAGCGAAACAATTTGCGAAATTTTTAGTTCGGTTAGGTGGCAATTCACCCCGACTAATTTGTTTCCGTTGTGTGTTGCCATTCTGAACTGACAAAACTGACACAAAGCTGTTAGAGTTGCCGTGTAATATTTTTATGTTGGTGAGCAATATATTACATTTTTTTGCTGGTAAAATACAAAAATAAAGTCATATAAATGCAATTAATTTTCATTTAACTAAATATCACTTTAAAATGTCCATTTTGATACTGATAAAAAAATCAATAATAATGCAGAACAAATATTAGACTAATTTATTCTTGGGTGGTGTCTACCCTATGTTGCTAAGCTCGAAAAGTTTTGTGGAAAGGCTATAAGAATCAAGTCTCTCGAAGTTCGCCAAATTGTTAGCGATTTCTGTGGCACCACTGATAGATTATTGATTATTATTGATTATAATCCGTGCTATTATTTCACCTCTGATTTTCGAAAGTAATCTTGGTGTTCAATTTAGCCGAGAATACCTTTTCAATCTTAAGCCGAATACTGAGATCGATGAAAATTTATGCTACCAAAATTGTAAATTATAACTGCTATGTCAAACAACCAAAAAACAGTGTTCCCAAATCAACACGAAATACTAAAATCGGACATTCATCATGTGGAAAGTCCACACATTTAGATTTTTCTTTGTGTTTTTTCTGACATAAATGCAAAAGGTCTCAGTTTTTGTCACCTGTTTTTTGAGTATAATAAAGTATTTTCATTGTCAAAAATTTTTGTTATCTGAGTACTCGATGAAAAACAGTTCGATGGAAAGCGGTTTGATTATTGTTTGACAGCGTTTTTTTTTATATGAAGTTTTTTCGGTATCAAAAATTTTCATCGATCTCAGTATTGAGTTTTAACGAAAACGCTCGAACATGCTGTAAACGTTTTTTCTTGTTCTTGCCTTACACTGTTCTACAATAATCAATTTCTACTTAATTAGGATTCCGATATACCTCAGCAAAAATCGCAACCTTTTCAGGTTGCAGTATTTCTTAAACTTTTGTCGAAAGTTTAGCAAATCTGCTGAGCAGCATGGTGTTTTGGGTTCGTCTCTACAAGTGTGCTCGTAACCGCTCACAACACACATTTGTAAATCGCTACAGTAACTCATTTGCTATGCCAAACACATACTTAACAAATAACTTGCCATTACCAACTATTGTAATAAAATATCAAACTACGCGCAAAACTATCAATAACATTTTGGTAAATTACTGTGCCGCAGAATTTCTAGTATCAAAACTTCTTTATAACATACACAAAATCTAATTGATTTCACATTAGTACCACTTGGTGTACACTTAATATATGTTAAATGCATATTACGCATACGCAAAGTGTGAGCAAGGCAGCAAAGTTAACAAGTACTAAGTGAGAAACTATCGTGAGAGTAGAGAAACGATACGATTCTTGAAAAAATTGCCAACAAACAAGAATATCAAACTATTAAAAGCCGCAGGGACAAAAAACACAAAACTTTTCGGACAAAAAATCATTGCGAAAACTTTTACAAGAACTTTTATTGGTCTTCTGTTAAATCAACAACAACAACAACAACGAAAATAACACTAAAACTAAGTCCAAAAACAGCAATGGGCAGTGTTGTGCAATAAATTTGTGTCAAACTAAAGTGTCTGTCGAGAAAATGCCTTAAGGTTTTTGCCAATAAGTATTTAGAAGCGAGTCCGAAGTATATGGAAGTGAGCGCGGTTGTCAACCACAAGTGTGCACATACACTGTGTACATTTACTCGTACTCATGAAGCAACGCAGAAACAACATAGACCTACACAGAACACCTATAAATTAAATGCAATAGGCGACAGCATCAGCCACAAAGTCAAGGCAAGTCCCAAAACCACAAACGATGTACAAGTTGTTGCCGTCGAGACTTAACTATTCGATTGTGTATGTGTATCGACGAGTATGTATAGTATTTAATAATATAATCCATGCTTGTTGTTTTTGCTGTTGTAATGGCATTTGTTAAAATGATATATGTACGTATCTATAAGATACAAGATACAAGTATATAGTCGAATATTTGCATTATTAGACAAGCGCATGGCTGATTTGGTTACGCCATGCTACACATCGCTACGCTTCGAATCGGATTTGAACTTTGCCCTTAGTTCACATACTACTCATACAATAGATACATTGTTGACCTATATTTTGCGGTTCTAATTATTGCTGCTGTACTTGCTGTTGTTTTTGTTATATTACCCTGTCAAATCTTTGTATTGGTTACTTGCGAAATTAATTGCCTGTCGCCTGTCTTTACTTGCGATTTGGTTTGTTGACTTTTGGGAGTTTTGCTAGCACAAAATGTATCTCACTTTGTAAATCTGTCTGTATATTTCAAACAATTGAAGTTCTAATACGAATTTTGAAGCTAAAATAACGCACTTTCCCTTAATTTCAAGCTTAGACAAACTAAAAAAAAATATTTTTTTACGCTTCATAACACATTTTAAGCACAATGGCAAATTATTTGCATATTATTCAATAATTATAAAATGCAGAGGCCATTCAAAAGAGATTCTATCTATTTTCTCTAACTTATCATGAAGTGTTATCAATTTAAGGATTTAAGAACAAACTGCAAAATAGATCACAAGTGGATGCAACAAATTTCGACTTAAGACAAACAAGTCTTTTTCTAGTTAATGTCAGAACGTAAAGCCTTCATCCATTATGCTCCATATCTTCATCCATTCGTCTTAATGAGCTGTTCGAAAATAAATACTGTAGCTTCTGGAAATCCGATTCAAAACTTTTGACATGACCTCGGTTGCTGATATCGATTAGATCAACTCTCGCTTTCTTATTAGACAATTCACTTATGATGGTCTTACTTGCTGAGCCCAAGGAAGCAGCGATTAGCAAGCGTGATTTTTCGTCTGATCTCTCGGCTTACGTTGTTGTCGCTGATAATTTCTGTTACCAGATAGACGAAGTTTTCTACAACATTGAAATTGAAATTCTACATACTCACAGACCGTCCAAGATGCGCTGATGGTCTGCGAGTGAACACCAAGTACTTAGTCTTGTCCTCGTTCATCGCTAGGCCCATGAGACGTGACTGTTTCTCAATCTCCGAGAACGCCCTACTTACTCGCCGCTCGTTTGTGCCGATGATGTCTATATCATCGGCATATGCGAATAGCATCACTTCCTTATAGAAGATCGTGTCCGACCGTTCTACGTATGGGCATTGGTGTAGGATGTACTCCATCAAAAGATTGAAAAAGTCGCACGATAAAGCATCACCCTGCCTGAGACCTGTCTTGGTTCTTTCCTACTCTGACGACGCTTTGGGTGTGTGATAGCGTCATCATGCAAAGACGAACGATCTTTGCTGGGATACCAAGTCCAGATAGGGGGTTGAAGAACTTCGTTCTTATCGGAGTGTCAAAAGCGGCCTTATAATCTTTATTGTACTCATGGGTCTTTTCCAGGATTTGGCGTAACGTGAAAATTTGATATGATGGCCATTGTTGTGTAGAAATGAAGCTGAGAACGTTATCTTGTAAAATACTTTGTGTTTCTCTGGCTTTATGGGATGGTGACGTGTCTTTTTGAAACATCCAATGGTTTCTACCAAATTATTTACGCGTGCCCAAGGGAACAAACCATCGTTTAAAATCTTTTCATGGTAGATTTGTTGATTTACATTTACCCACGTTCAATGAAAACGAGTGGTGAGCGTCATGTAGCAGTTACAGCAGCCCAAACCATCACATGCAGGCGCTTGCTTTCGCAAAGCAATTCGCTGGTCTAAATTGTCTTTGGATTTTTACTTTAACCATATTCGATCATTCTATTTGTTCACATATTGCTGTACCATTAAAATTTTTTCATCAGAAAAGACCACATTTTCAAATGTTTTAACACCTTAGCTGCTGCTATGCGAACTGTCTTTTGTGCAAGTTTTTAATCTTGCACTTTTTGTATTTTGTAGTCGTAATTAATTTTTTAATATGAGCCCCATACAACGAGCAGACTCATTGAGTTTTTCGCCAATTGTGCTGCGTTTTGTCGTGGATACGTTGAATTCTGGGTTTCACCTTTCTAACCACTTCTGTCGATGTTGCTGTTTTTGGATGTTCACCTCCATGATTCTACCAATATCATTGTAATGTGTAATGGTGCGATATATAAACATTTTGTTCGCACTTAAATGATGTAGCTCATTAACAATGGCTGGTTGCGATTTTCCAGCCATATACAAAGTAATAGCAATGTTACGTTTGAATCCCATTTCGATAACTTTTTTTAATTGCGACGTTAAACAATATGCGTCCAGAGGCTTGTGAACAGTAAAACGCTGTCATCAGCCGCTTGATTGCTACATCAGCGTGAAGTTGGTAATACTTTGCGTAATTCGAATCCGGGGTCAGAATTGGCCCATCACGTCAGGATTTTGAGATATTTGAGGTTATATACACGCGTTTTTTCCTACTTTTGAGGTTATGTACAGTGTGAAAAAATGTTTGTGGGATGTCTTTCCAATTACATCATTTAGTACCACTCTTACCCTTTCATTTAAGAGTTCAAGAGATCATTTACTATTTTTTTTTTCGCAAAGTTATGGCTATTCGAAGTTACGAAATATATCCCTTCGACGTCATTCGGGTACTTAATTCTGAGCCCGGATTCGGATTCTACGCAGTAAATTACTTTGGAAATGCCCCTTAGCTTTTCAACAACTGACATGACAAGTACTGCAAGTAGCTAAAATTAGCTGAATCAAGGACATGATGAAAGTGGCATATATCGTATGAAGTGAATTCAGGTGTGTAAAGTCTCCAAGTCACTTTTTTTTATTCCAAATGTATGAAAATAATTTTCAACCGTTTTAGACTATATAGGATTATCAATTGTTGCTATCAAAATATTATTCACATCCAAATTGGCTTGCATAATATTGTATTTAAAAATTCCCGGTTTAATTTCGCTGACAGCCGCAACTGTCCAACACAGCAAATTATAACAGCGCGATGAAATATTTCACAGAATTTTAACAAAAATTTCAGATTTCTATGATGATGAAAAGAGGTAAACCATGCTAAATGGAAAATATTTGATGAGGGTGTGTAAATTTTTGTGTTTACCATTTTTAAAAAATGTATAGCAATTCTATTAAAACAAAGAATATTTAACAAAAAAATTCGAAATAAATAAATCTGCGTTTGTTTTTTTTTTAAATTGGCAATTAAAATGTTAAACAAACGAGAGGCAGACGAACGGACGGACATGCTTATATCAAGCCGACTTTTTATGCTGACGATGAAAATCCTCATTTTTTTGTTGTTACAAACATTTGCACAGAATTGAAATACTTTTTTTCTTTCTAAGCATAGCATTAAACAAAAAAACAAAAAAAAAAAATTACGTCACCATGCAACATCAAATCACTTCAATGCGCTTTGACCTACTACAAATTCATAACCCTTGTTATAAGCATCCTTCTATATACTTTTTGAACACATTGTTTAATTGTTAACCCGTTTTGATTGTAAATGAAAGTGAACCATATAAAGAAAGCAGTCACCTGTGCGTGAAAAACCAGCACAATTTATACATTGTTGCGCCAACATAAAAGTATCTGAGTACAATTATAAAAGTATCTGTATACAATTCCACCCCAATTGAAGCGGCGCAGCTTTAGGGCAGGCTTTAGTAAAGCTGTCATTGTCATTGTCACTGTCACCCTGCATGCAGCATATTTTCATGGTCAACACATTCTCTCACACAAGAAAATGTTACATGAAATTTTAAAATCTCATACTACGTCAAACATTGCGTATACGTAATCTGTTTTATTTCGCATTTCGCATTTCCATTGACTTTTCAACTTGTTTTTTTTTTTGTCGCTGTGTGTGTTATTTAAGTTAATTCCACTAACAGTGACCGATAAAGCATGCTGTAGGCTCTCCAGGCTCTGTGACTCAGGACATTTACTCCTTCGCCCGAGTGGAGGATGTTCTTGCTGTACTCGCTGTCACTTGACTTTTAAAGTTTGCCCTTGGTGCGAAGTAGCAGCTGATGTACGAAAATGTGACATTTTTAATGACTCTACCGTACCGCACAAGATACTTTACATTCTTTGCATGTTTCGATTTAATTGAACTTAATGAGTATGAGCTGCCTGTCAAGTGAAGGTCGCATTAGGGTGCTACGTCTTTCTCCAGTGACTTGAGGCGCCTGTGGCCTTCAAATCTAGCGCGTGTAAGTTTGTTGAAATTAGAAAATTTGTTGCAATTAGAAAGCAGTTTGTTGTTAGATTTTTTAATTGGAATGGGAGATATTTCTATTAATCTTACATAACAAATAACTTATTAAAGTTTTGCTTACATAAGTCTTTTAAAACGAAAAATTATTACATAAGCCGAGTAGAGCGTCTCAATTTATGCAATGATTTTTAATTTCAAAGGACAGTACAATGACTTGTAATATGAAATTAATACGAATGGTCTAACAAAAGTTCGGTTTGGGAAATATTTCACAAATCTAACTTTTCTAGAAGCGAATTAATGACAGCTCTGTCCTGCCTTCAACTCTGAATCGAATCGAAATTAGGCAAAGTAGGACGAGGGCAGCATCGGGGTGCCATACCCGATCAAAAACTGGAGCGACATCCACAATCCGCTCGAAAACATTTTGACCCTAAATGGTTGGAAACGATCGAAGCAATTGGTACGAGTCTGAAGATATTTCGGAGGAATATTAATGTTTATTATTTGACTCTATACCTAACACAATCCAAAATTGGTCATAAGGTTAAGTGCGACACAACAAATCATTAATAAATTTCAAGTTTCCTAGAGTTGCCAAAATTTCAAAACTAGCTAATTTATTTTGATTCAATAGTGCTCACCAACTAAATTTAACAAACTTTTATTAGCCCAGCGTTATATACGTAAGTACTATCATAGATTTCACAACTTATAGCAAAATATTTCGCACAAAATATGTTCAATTTTTTTCTGTACTTTTTGAAAAACCAATCTGTAGACCAATAAAACTTTTATGCTGCATTCCAGAAACGCACAAAAACTTTGTTCACTGCGACTTGGTCTGCGTTGATTTATTCAAAACGACTGCTGCTGGTTTTCTTTTATAAAATAAATTGACAAGTTTTGGTTTTGCCAATTATATTTACAAAGGACCAGACAAATTTTTTTTCTGTATATGCTTCTGGCAGTGCAGTTTAAGTGCTCCATGGGCCTGTGTACTGTTTTGGGTTCGTTATCTGCGTTGAAACTTTGCGGTTTCCTTTGGCTTTTGTATCTGCATCTGTATCCGTTCGGCTCGGTTTCATTTGATTTCTGTCGTTGCGCTTTGCTTGACAAACGCGTTTTAGTAGACAATCAGACATATTTACAGTCAGACAGACAAATAAATGGCCCAGCATGCTCAAAATACTGCTGGTCACTTTCAATGAAAACTTATTTTTTGTTCTGCAACAAATTTGCATATGCTCTTTTTTCTATTTTTATCCTTGTGGTAGTTGTAAGCAATTTAAAATTTGTTTTAATACATATTTTGTTTCTTTGGTTTCTTTGCAGCTCATATGCCTGTTCCTGTTTTTCGGGATTCAGTGGCAGTGATTGTGGTCATGGACCATTGTGCGAAGATGCGCATACGAATGTCTGCCAAAATGGTGGCACTTGCAAGTGAGTACATACACAAAATGCATAAAATAATTAATTATAGCAAAATATTTGATATTCAAATTATTAACATATGAGAATACTTATAAACATACGAGAATATGGTAATTTTAGGCAGAGACTTACAGGAAAGCAAATTTCAAAGAGCGGTGAAACGACCTGTCAAAGTACTATGGTAAGGTAGTTGTCGATTCGGTACTCATCAGGCGACTGACTAAACAGCACAAATTGTGGCCCATATTATACCTAAAGGCTCAGAGAGAGGTTGCATACATATATTGCGGCGTTGCTGAGGGCCATGCAATATGAGAGCGTGAGATAGGAAGAGAGACTCTTACTTTGCTTTTGTATTGAAATTCTTTCAGAGCGCGAAGAGATTGTTAGCTTTGTGTTTGGTTTTTGTAATATTATGTGTGTGTTTTGACCCTCAAAATACTCAAATACTTATACAAAAAAAAAAAAAAAAATGAATCATAAAGAATTGCAATACCTCGCTCTTTGTTGTTGTTGTTGTAACAGCTTGACTTGGGCTGCATCAGAAAATATACACATGTATATACAATTTATTATATAATGAATGTATTTTGCAAAATGATTATGAATGTAGCAGAAAGATATACCGAAATATAACCCTAGGTATCAAGTCCCAGGAGCGAAGCTACTGTTCGACGTAACCAAAGATCTGCAGGACTCAATTGAGTCGGACGGGACGGACAATTGAACAGATGGTTCGTATTCTGCGGCGATTGACCACATTGAGGACAACAATCACTAGCGCTGATCCCCAATTCGCTCCCTATAACACTCGAGCATGTTGCCCCATCCGGATCTCAACCGTGCAAGTTTAGTCCTGGTGTTACGAGGAAGACGTTTTTCGCACTCATCAAAAGGTGGCGGGTTACCACCTAGTACAATATTGTCCCTATGAGAGTTAAACGACTGTTCAATTCCATCTTTATCCTATTGTGCCCGATCGGAAGTATAAACATACTCCTCTATTTGACCCTGTGGTACAAAACGAGCAATACTCGTCTTGTTGTTGCTGATATGATTCCTTCTTCGAGTGGATACTATTCTTGTGAAAGTGCAATGGTTAGGTTCATTACTGGCGTATAGGCATCTAACACGAACTGCTTCGAAAGCAGCTCATTATGCTGGTGAACCGGTAGCATCATCGCTTTTTCACGTAGATGGTCTTCATGAGTCATTTGTAGACAACCAGTAGCAGTCCTCAGTGTACTATTTTGACCTCTTTGCACGCATAGCCATTGAGTCTTGCTGAAGTAAGGAGTCCAGACAGAATCAGCATAGTTTAGAACAGATCGTCCAATAGCTTTATAGGTGGTAATTATTGCCACTTTGTCCTTACCCCAAGAAGATCCAGCACTTTATTTCTCCCCTTAATCCTATTGCTCTTTGTGGAGATGCCTAGTGTAAATGTATAGAGCAAATTAAAAGAACAGGAAATAGAGACGCAACGTTACTCTATTGTTGTTGTAGTTTTTCCATATAAATTTAAATTAATTTTCTTGAATATTTGATCAATTAAAATAAATCATCGAAATCGGTTCATATTTATATTTGTACCGGGAGGCAAGATTTCAATATTTGTAGATTAAATATAATGATTTGGAAAGCCAGAAAGACAAGAACTGGATGGGAGAATTTAAAATCAAGTCGATAATTGTTATATATTTTTCCTAAAAGACATAAAAGTGGACGGAGTTTTCATGATACAACCTGTAAAATTGAGTTTAGCATGTTGATAGTATGTATACTCTTCGGGCTACATCTCAAAAATTGATACAAAAGCAAGAAACTGCGCTGCAACCGAGTAGGATCGTTTACGAGATATTCTATACCTTTTCTAACGTTCTTTATTTGAACTATTTATATAGGGACTATATTCAATAGTGGTCCTCTCTGGATATAAGTACGATTTATTAGGATTGATGTAAAATACACTAAATTTTACGATTGTAGCTTAATCAACAAAAAAAGTAAACTTCGGTTTAATACCATTCACACGAAATTTTAAATTCTAGTGTAAAACATAAACATGGGTGGTAGTTTTGCATAGGAGCTATCTCACAAAGTGCACGGGACACGCCTATTTGTATCTGTTTGTGAGGCGACCATCCATTAGAAACATCCATGTTAAATTTAAACCTTCTACTGTTAAATTTAAACCTTCCATGTTAAATTTAAACCTTCTCCTTAACTGAAGAAGTTTCTCATAGAAATGAAGAAAGCTGTGCGGTGGGTTTGTGTGGGGCTACCTCAACGTCAACATGGAAGACGCCCATTTCTATCTGCTTGTATAGTAACCGTTCACAACAAATTCTCATGTCGAATGTCAAGTTGATATTGAATTAATTGGAGAAGTTTTTCATACAACAGCACAAAAGTAGACTAAAAATTGGCGGCGGGACACGCCAACATGTATATGAATGAAAAGCACCCATTTTAATTTCCAGCTAATTTTGACTTAAATAAAGATGTTTTCCATATAAAAATACAAAAATGGGCGGTGGGTTTGTAGCAGGGCTACCCCAAACAGTGTGCGTGGCATGTCAATATGGATACTCCAGAAAATTGAGACCAGAAGAAGCTTAAATACCTACGCTCAGCCACATCTCTAAAATATTAATCAGAAAAAGAATGCTTAGCAACTATCAGAGCTACAGGCGGACATGGCTAGATCGACTCGTTTCGCCGAGCAGATCGAAAATATATATACTTTATGGGGCGTACGGTACTTTCTTAATGCGTTAGTACTTTTGTACGATAAAATTCTTTAGTTAAGTCAATATTAGCTTGAAATTCGATATGGTCACCTCACACATATATACTAATAGGCGTGTACTGCCGAGTTTTTAGGGTAGCCTCCTTACAAACCCACCCCTCACGTTTATGTTTTACAATCGCGTGATTGGTATTAGAGCTTCGGTTCAATCACAGTTTTTTCTTGCTTGTTAATTTTTAATTTTTCGGAAAAAAATGCTACAAATGTAGACTACCGATCACATAGGGGTTAAAGAATGTTTTGAGTGCTCAAAAAAACTCTTGCGCGAACCGATGTGAGAGAAAACGTATGGAGGATGATCCGAATGACTGTGTACCATTCAGAGCTGACCGTCAATGTTACTCTAACGGAACATTTACAATATGCACACTTTTGTTGGAGTTGCCACGTTTTCGGACACTCATAAAATCGATTATGATTTTGTGTCGGGTATATCTATTATTTATCACCTATAACGATCTCAAAGACGATTGTTGATCCACTGTGACTGTATTTCTTCAACATTTTTTTGCATCAATCGATACAAGCTAGTTTTGCGGTATTTTTAAGGTATTCAATACTAAAAATCTTCTTGCAATATCGAATGTGTGCTGGTACGACTAATGATTCAAAAATGTCACAATCTCACGATATGTCACATGACGATTCTGCAATAACAAATCACGCACAGTATCGATTGTTTCTTGACAATCTTTCACAAAATCCGACCTTGAGCGAAGGACGTCCGCGTTTAAACTGGTTATACCAGAATTTTATAGTATGGCAAAAAATAGTGTTTCATTTCCAAAAGTTAGAGTAAGTGTATCGATGCACTTTTGTCTTGATAATGCATCTAGAAAGTCGAAATAAATCACCGTTCCAAAATTTTCACTAGATAATTCCATTTTTGAGTGGAGATGCAGTTATCAAGTGATTGTAAACAACATCAAAACGTTCTGAATACGTTTATGCCAAAAAATATCTAAATTTACAATAGAAATTTTAAACTGGTACGTAACCACATTTAGGGTTGCCGCGGCGCACAATATACAAGGCAGCACTCATACTATTTTGTATAAACTATACTGCTATATACTATACAATGGCCAGATCCAGATGCAGAAATAGCAGCCCTCGTTTATTGTTGAAAAGGGACTATTTTGTCCAGTATAAAGTTTTCATGCAAACGTATTCCGAAATGAGCATTTCTATGGTTACATATAACGGTTTTTTTAGTACATACAACACATCCTTCGTACACACCCTTCTCAAAAATTGTATCTGAATTAGTTTTATTAGTAGCACCACTGTACCAAATCCTTTGATGCTTATGAAAGGCGTGTATTCAATTTTAAACGAAGTTTATATGAATGCTTTGTCTTCGAAATTCAATTGCTGCAATAACTCCCAATCAAGCGTTCGAGTCTTCCTTCGAAATTGCGCAGTAGAATCTTATGCGTATTTCTAGCTAAACCAAAATGCAAAGGATATCACAATAAGCATTTTAATTGAATTTTCACAATAACCAACAGGTCACGCATGAAGCAATACACTACAAAACCAAGCAATACAAAGTGTATGCTGACTGAGACAAACAGATACATAGTACATATATACGCTTCAATAAAATTAAAATCCATGGCAAGAGTCACACAGAGCAAGCAATAACATCAGCAGCAATGAACCCGGCAGATACAAATTCCAATTAACTTGGCTTGAAATCAAAATAACACTAATACCACCTGTCGGCAAAATAAGCAGACAACACAGACGGATAAAATGAATAAAGGGATGTTAGTTTGTACTATATACAGCAGCAGCAACAGCAACTACGCACATAAATATAAAACCAACACAAATACCTTCAGTAACTTACATTAGAGACTACAGACTTGGCCTTAGACTCAGTCGAGCAATGGTATCTACAATATATACGAGTATCTTTAGCTGTAACTGTCTGAACGCAATTCGTTGTGCAACGTTTCGCTTTGCTGTCAGTTGAAATATATGTAATAATTTTCATCACTTTACGCTGTCACAGCAGAAAATACAATATCAGAGTCAAAGTTACTGTCAGCATTAGCATCATCATCATCATTGTCCTCTCAATAGGAATAAGCTCAAAATTGAAATCGCTCGAAAATGTCAGCCTCAAAATCCGTATCATTAGCAACATTGCGTGTATTGACTTTTAAGCTTGCCAGTCGTACCCGTAGTCGTCAGCTGTCAGACCTCGAGGCGCACTAATCCAGGCGGTACGTCTCGCTGTTCTTGTATACATTTGTATTTGCATCAGCTGGTCGGAAATCATTTAACATAATTTGACACATTTTTGACTGAATGAAGTCTATCTATCGCCGACGCTCAGCCAAATCAACTCAACTCGACACGACGCTGTTCATCTGAATTCAACTGTCCTTGATTATTGCGTCCTGTTTAGTTTATTGAAGTGTTCGTCTGGCCCTTTTTTGGTTGAAACTTGAACGCTTGACTTTGCCTGTAATTGATTTTATTATGCGTAATCTAAAATGAAATTAAGGACACTCGTCATCGTCATCGCCATCACCAGCACCATCACCATCACCATCTCCATTTCCAGTGTATACCAATCAAGGCAAACTGCTGGTCAAACAAAATTTCCGCAACGAATTGAATTGTTGCCTTTTAGCATTTTGTGCAAAATATACAAAATTTACTTGATTTCAACTCAGACTTGTTCTTCTGTAAATGTATTGTTGTAACATCTGGCAGCTATATTAAAATGTTGACTTTATAGCTTCATGTTGGTCTTTGACAGTTTTCAAAATTAGTTAAGTGCAGTTTCTGCTTTAAGTTTCTTTGTTTACTTATTTTCATAATTATATTATTTGCTTGAAAATTGTGGTTAAGAAATATTAATCCATTTGTTGAATAAGTCGTAATTGCAGTTGAAAATATAAAGGATGTGGTTTAAGTTTAAATGTCAATTTTACAAAATAGACTTTAATGAAATTCGATTATACATATATTATATTTATATTGTATATATTTAATATCAACATTATATGTGTATTTATACCATTCTAAAAGTACATGTTTTAAAAATATACTACCAAAAATGTTGAGTTCGGCTACAATATAAAAGATGCTGCCAAAGATGCTGCGGATTTCTGTAGGGAAGAGTCGAGTAATTTGAAAATTCTTCAAAATGCTCGTAAACGGACGCAGAATCGAGTACTTAGCGCCTAAATGTTCTTGAAACATTCAAAAGGAAAAAATGAAAACCGTCTCCTCGGCATACAATAGAAAAACAACATCAAAATATTCGTCTGTTTTCTTGCGTTTTGTGTATTTATTAAACCTGTACATGAAATATTTGTAGTAGGATATATTGGATTGGTTGATCTGTCAAAATGTATGTAGTAAGTATAGGAGACCACATAATGTACGTATATGTATATTCATGATCAGTATCCATTTTCTGAACGTCTGTTTGAACGAACAGATATGAACTTTAAATTTGGATATATGTACCTACCTTGCTACTCTCTCTTCAGATAATCAATACCTTACTTTAAGTGTTAGCCCCCATTCAAACCACCCGCCAATTTGTACTTTTTTGTATGGAAAACGGTTTTGTTTGTAATTTTTTCTATGAAAATTTTGTTGTTAATTACGCTGAAAACGACAAATTTTATGTATCCTACGTGAATCCTAATATAAAAAGCCGCTTAGGTTAACAAACTTCCCTCCATTTTTTAGTTTTTGAATGAAATTTTTTTTTTTTTGTTCTTAATTACTCCATTTGTCAGTTCACAAAATACCTACTTACTTACTTAGGTGGCTCTACAATCGTCTACCGGTCAAGGCCGCATGTAGGAAAGCGCACCATTCGGTGTAGTTTAGTGCGCGCCAGCGCCAGTCGCTGGCAATCCGGAGCTTCTTCAGGTCATCATAGACCTGATCTTGCCATCTTAAGCTCGGACGTCCTCTCTGGCGCCGTCCACCAATCAAGTTCAGGTTTCCGTCGTAAACCTTTACTGCTGGAGCTTCGGGGTTCATCCAGATGAGGTGACCAGCCGAGTGCAGTCGCTGCAATTTAGTGCGCTGGACTATGTCAACCTCAACATACAGCTCATACAGCTCGTGGCTAATACTGGTCCTAAACTCGACGCCAACTCTAAGGCGACCAAAAATCCTACGAAGAATCTTTCCCTCGAACATTCCTAAAGACCCTGTTGTTGTTGATATCAGTGTCCATGCTTCTGTGCCATACAGCAGGACCGGGATTATCAGTGTCTATGTACGCTTCTCTTCGTTGTTCGAGAGAGGGCTCTACTTCTAAATTGCTTGCTGAGCCCAAAGTAGCAGCGATTAGCAAGCGTGATTCTTCGTCTGATCTCTCAGCTAAAATTGTTGCTGAGTCGACCTCGTTATAATCAATTGGTGGTTGTATGTACGCTTCTCTAACGGCGGTATTATTATTGTCTTCATCGCCCCCAAGTAGATTAGAGAAGTGACTTCTCCATAGTCTCAGTGATTCCTGTGCATCTGTAACCAGACTTCCATTATTGTCTTTGCAGAAAGAAACTCCGGGCTTGAAACCTTCGGTCAGACGCTTAACCTTTCGATAAAACTTTCAGTTCACAAAATATTCAGTTCTCTTTTCAAAGTATTTTGAATCGTTAGCTACAACATTTTCCCATCTTTTTGGCAGCATATGGATTTCGCGTTGGAAGAACTGCACGTCTTTTGAGGCAATCCACGAAGCGACCCATTTTTTGGTTTCCTCGTAAGAAGTAAAGCGCTGCGCAGCTAGGGCGTGGGTCATCGATATGAACAAGTGGTAGTCAGAAGAGGCTGGGTTATAAGGCGGGTGGGATAGCACAACCCAATTCAACGCCTCCAACGTTTTCTTGATGGATCTTACAACATGTGGCCGATCGTTGTCATGTTGCTTGCAAAACCACCTTGCCGTGTCTTTTGGCATATTCCGGCCGTTTTTGCTTCAATGCTCGGCTCAATTGCATCAATCGTTGTTGGTAACGTTCACCAGTGATGGTTTGGTTAGGTTGCAGCATGATTTCATGATTTGTTTCGCTTTGTAGTTCAGAGTTTTATGAAGAATCGAAGAAAATAGATGAGATAATTTATTATAGATACAGCAAAAAGAGCGAAGTGAGTCATGGCAGGCATAATTTGTTGTGCAAAAAGACAACATTCAAGGCACATGGTGTCGCGTAAATCGTGGAGGAGCATTTAGTAATATCGATTAAAGCAAATATTGCGAACCAACTTTCCTGCTTAGGACCTTATGAAGAAAAACTACAGAGCATCGATCGTTCTGCATTCACAGTTGGAATATTAATTAGTTTTAACCGATACACATATGGCGGGAGATGTATGTCGAGAAGGCCAATGGAGTTTTCTGAGAGCAAACAGCAGAAACATTTTTTTGAAAAGACTCGATGAAATCTTGATGAAGTACATAATGTGGATTCCAAACACAAGATGCAAATTCTAAGATTGGGACGAACAAGTGAATTATATAGAAGTTTAGTAGTATAATGTGTCATGGAATACTTTGGACCAATGCTTTATAAAACTAAGAACTACTTTAGCTTTGTTTGCCATAGAAACAATATGATTGTTATAGCTCAATTTAGGAAGATATAAATCATTAATACAAATTTCCTTACGAAGACTATGAATATCTAAAAAGTAGTTCATATTATTAGGTTTTCTGCGATGGAAGTTCATACGTTTAGCAATACTTAGGTTAAGATTTGTTTGTTAAACACCAAGTGTGTAACGAATTCAAGACTGCTTGTAGTAGACTATGTTGGGAAGCATCAGAATACGACAGTAAGACATGGGCTGAAGTGACTGACTAACAGGTGACTGTAGAACAACGGAAAAGACATCTATAGTTCTAGGTAAACAATTAATATAAATAAGTCTTTCTGAAATCTACCAACAAGTTAGGACTGTATCGACTTTACAAAAGAAGGGGAAAGTTCTAAATCATCTTATTTATATATAAGGTGGCTATGGTACACAAAGCTCTACTAAAATCGGTGTATATGACATCGGTTTGGCAACCAGACACAAATCGCTTATTGATGATTTAAGAAAATTCGAGAAGATTTGTACAAATGTATCTACAAGTGTATGAAAAGGACTCACAACTGATTTTAGTGATCGTTGTAGCTGATCAGTGATAATTTTATGAAACTGTTTCCGGATAGCACTTAGTTTATCAATACCACTATAATTCGAGATATCAGATTTACTGCCTTTCTTGTGTAATGGAATAATAAAGGATTCTTTCATGCAAATGCCATGAGATGATATAATGTCATAAGATGGGATGCTAAAGGGATAAGATGTAGTAAAGCCAGAAGAAAAGTTAGTATAGGTTGATTGAAAGGCAGTAGCTCTCAAAATCCGAGGATGCTGCTCTACTATCAAAATGAAAATTTAAAGTGTAAGCTATATTTCTACGCTTTATATTGACAAATCTGAATAAGCTCTTAGGTTTATGTATAGAAAGTATTCAATGCCGTCTCATGAATGCCGTTTGACTTAAGTGTACCAAAAACAGTTTATACCAATAACTTTAAAATTTGTGGATGTTAGAAAATATGTTTTATTCGACTAGAACTGCAATCTACACTAGGTCACTTTAAAAGTGAAGAACCACCGCAGCACCCTATAATTTGTTACTTATTTTATAAATGTTTAAATATTGGAAATGCTATATTTCCTTCGCACTAAATTTTTCTTCAATATTCTGGAACAATTCTCTTCGTTATACTTACAGACACATTGGTGACGCTGCCATAACCTGTCACTGTCCGCCCGGTTATAAAGGCAATAAATGTGAGATACCCGAAATTATTCAAACAACACTTGGTAAGTTAAACAAAGCAAAATAAAATTAAAATATTGTAGCATTAAATAGCTTTTAAAACAATGCATGCCACAATTTTTACTCAACATTAAACAGTAGAAATAGTTCATAAAATTAACAACGCGAAATATGGCAGCGCAAAGAGGATGCGTAGACGATGCTCAGGCGTAAATTTAATTAAGGAAATAATTAAGCATTAAAAATGCACTCAATTGCAAGCAAAAGAAAAATAAGTGCTGCGGCAGCAACGACAACAACAGCAGTTAAGATACAAAAAAATAACAAAAAAAAAAGAACTGCAAAATATGCCACGAAATAAAGGACACTCGACAGGACATTCACACACAGAGAGACACACAGAAACAAGCAGTTGAGCGTGTTGAGTGTGCATTGCATGTGTGCAGTTGACAGGACATGCGTGCCTGCGCGACATACAACAAATGCCGCACTGCGGTGCGGTCTGCTATGGTCTGGTCTAACTGCAGAATATGCAGGACGAAGGCACGCATATATATAGCATAAGAATGCAGTGCAATGTGTGAATTTAAGCTGTAATCATTTTAAGGAGAAAAATTTACGCATTTTTATACACTTCACAGGTAGTGTGTGAAGAAGGTATTTTCAGTTGGTCGGAAATCTTGTAACGCATTTAAAAAAAGATGCACTGGATACTGCATTATAATATATATACACCGGCGTTTCCTGTGACATATTTATAATACAATATTATAATGCAATAACAATCAATTTATTGGAGCTCTAAAAATATGCGTTATATTGGATCAAACTTCCTTATCACACGTTATATACTTGGCGTGTTAGGGCTAGAAAAAAAGAGTGTAACAAATTTTGAATTTCTTACACTTTTTATATGGAAAATATGTAAGATTTAACCTTCGCGAAATGTCATCCGTTTTATAATTTATATCCATTTTTAACCATGGTGGCAAAGGTGGATGGGACATTTGGGTGGAATTTTGGGGGGATATTTGTGGCAACATTTGTACGGACATTTTGGGGGACCTTTGGGTGGGCATTTGGAGGAACAGTTAGTAGGGCAAATGGTACACGTTTGCTGGGGACATTCAGGGAAATTTTGGAGCGGAATTTTGGGGGACCTTTGGGGTTCATATAGTGGGACAAATGGGGGCACGTTTCATGGGGACATTTATGAAATGTTTTATGAGACATTTAGAGGGAATTTGAAGAGATGTTTGGGCGGACATTTGATGGGCCCATTTGTGGGTAATTTAGGCGTCGTTTGGGGTGACGTTTATGTGGTAATTTGGGGGGGGTGCATTTGAAGAGTCATTTTACAGGAACATTCAAGTAGGAGGATATTTCGGCGACATTTGGGGGGAATTTGGGTGGCGGTTATGGAAGATATTTGGGGGGTCATTTGAGATGTCGTTTGGAGAGACATTAAGACATTTATATTTGGAGGTGCCAGCGCCTGTGGAAGTTTTACGCGTAGAATATTCGTGTGTCATTCTCAAAATGGTCCTCTAATTAAATACATGTAGCTGTAAGAAACTAAAATTACAAAAGAGGCAAACAATCAATTACGTGGCACTCCTATGCAGAAAATCCACACATATCATATGTTTGATGCAATTTTCAATAATTCTAATTATATTTGGTCTTTCTACACTAATAATTGTTTATATTCGTAGAACTAAAACTAATTCAATGCGAATTATATGCAACAGTAGCAAAGAAGAAGAAACAAAATTCGGATCGCGCATTGTTTGCCTTAGCCGGATGTTTGCTTGCTTAGGGACTTTTGGTCAACAGAGAAAACTATACTACGAAATATTGTAATCGCCATAATCAAGCAGCAATGTATGCTACTGTCCTCTCACAGGGCACACACTAATCTACCAACGCTACCCATACATGCACGCAAAGTGACGGATAAAAAGAATTATGCAAACGTCAAACGCATTTGTTTGTTGTTCTTGTTTACTGTTATGTCTGATTTGCCCACTCTTTCACTTTCACTTTCTCTCCTCGTCCTATTTTTTAAATGCTTTTATTTACCTCAATTTCATATATTTCTTTCAAATGCTGTGAATTTTAAACTTTCACTTAAAACTTAATAACACTTATAATTCACAAATAGTTTTAACATTGATTCACAAATTTTTTACGGTTCTGTCGTTTGACTGCTCAAGGCTCACATAGTATAGGTAGTTTGACTACCATATTTTTTTATGCAATCTTAATTTATATGTGAAGGGTAGTAAAGCTTCGTTTAAAGCGAAGTTAACTTTCTCATTTATTTTCTATGATAGAAACGCGAATGGTTTAAAGTATTTGTTACATTCCATTTTTTCTGAATTGAAAAATTTCTCAAGCTTAATACGCATTTTTAAATAAGCGAATGATATCCTTTGAAAGCCAATAGTCAACATTGTGCAGACATACTTCATCTTCGTCAGGCGTTGACATTTAACAAATTTGCATAAACTGTTCAAGGACTTAAGTATAAGCTAAAAATTTTTATAGTTAACTAGAAAATAAAGAAGAGTATAAAGTTGCAAAAACATTTGTGACATGAGCACGACAGATCTTCATATATTTTTCTATATATATATAGCAAAAGAATGAGCAAACTCTTGAGAAAAACTTTATCATTTTTCCACAAGAATTGAAAACAGTTTTTACAGTCTTGCAATAAGTTGGATATACATACACATATATGAAACGTTGCCGGAAAAGGACATGTGCTTGTTACAAAAAATGAAGGTACTTGCAGTTGTGATGTGCCTCTACATATTGTATGTAGATTGTATTTCAGGTGTAGACTGCCAGCTCAAAAGGCGAGACTTCATGTCATGTACAATATGCATATTGTTCCGCTCCTTAACAGCTCTGAGCGGTGTGACAGCGACAGTTCAGGTCACTGGTGCAATTTGATTTTGTTGCGAACAAAAATTGCAACACGGAAACGAGTATTTTCCATCCAACTAGTGAGAAATTGTGTGTCATGCAACGTGTTTCTTTTGTCATTTCAAATTTTAACCAAATTTCTTTGTAAAAATATTTGCTTTATTATATTTTATTCCATATATATAGCCGTATATATACGGCTATGTTCGTACAATAGATTTTTTCTTGCTATACGGAACTAAAATATTTTGCGTGCAATCAGTAAAACATTAAAAAATGTGCAATAAAAATGTATTCATGCCGATAGTTTCTACACAAATTGGTTTACTTTAGTCAATGTAATGCGAATACTTTTGCGCGTCCGCGTCGCTTGAATGAAGTTGTTAAACCGGTTTCTTACAGAGTGTTGCTGAGTGGAATGTCTCTAAAGTGAATTATGAAGCAAGATCTGCAACTCTTCCCATGCAAACTGCAACTTACTCAAGGATTGCTGCCAGCGGACAAGTAGCGACACTAGTAATACGGAAATACCTTCGCAATAATTATTAATGCAGAGCCTGATTTATGGGAAAAAAATGTTGATGACGGGCGAGGCTTTATTTACACTCTCTGGTGGAGTTAATAGACAAAACTCTCGAATTTGGGGTACGATGAGAAAGTCACTGTTTGGGCCGAAGTGTACTTAAAAACAATTCGCGGGCGACTACAATGGTGTTTTGGATTATGCAAGCCGAAGATGCTCACGCCACGGTTCTGTTGGTGAAAATTTAGCAATTTTGGAAGAAATTAGCCATTTTAGAACAAACAAAAACGGGCTAAAAATGCAAAATGGCTGATAATGTTGGGAAAATGTTAACCAACATAAATACATTTGGGCTCGTTTCGGGCCGCATCTAAAAAATCAGGCATGCGCCCATCTCTACTTAATAGCACTTATAATTCGCAAGTAGTTGTAACATATTCTGTGTTAAGTGAGCGGCACAATTAATCTTGTACTTAATTTAATTTTTTTGTTTATTTTATTATATTATTGTTTAACTATTTTAAAAGTTGTCCTTAGTTTTTATTCTGTGTTGCCCAGCTTATCCAGTCCAGCCAACTAATCATCCATGCAGTGTTCCAGAATTATAATGCCGTTAAATATTAATAGAAAATTTCCATTTTGTTTGCTTTGCTTTGGTTTGCTCAAAATTGTGAAATCAAGTTGGCAGCTTTGAAACTAGTATCTTTGAACTGGGCGATACGTTTTATATACTGAGTAGTGAAATTGAAAACTATGAAAAAGGGTGGAGAAAACTAGCTATTAAGATATAAGCAAGTCATGAAAATGACCCTAAATATAACTTAGACGCTAAAAAATTTAATACAATATAGAGATAGCTATGTGTATAATAATAAAAAAAAGTAATATAAAATCAGTACATAAAATCAAATAAACACTTTTCATTACTAACTTTCAGGCTGCACAATCAATGCCAGCTCGCCGAACTGCCATCGGGAATGCGAATTTGAACATCCCAATTCCGGTTACTCAATCCTAAAAAGCAGCAGAAGTGCAGGTCAGTTAAAATAAAATGAATCTTAAATATAACTAATGCTATTTTCTCAATAACTCATGCAACACAGCACGCACTGGCAAAACTCGCTATGAGGTCACCATACGTCTGGGCACAAATCTGACCGCATTCTATCGCCATGCGGAGACCGAACGACGCGCAAATGACCAACTGCCCAGTCTGCTTGAGAAACATGTAAGTACTGGAATGCACCAAATTTGAGTATATTTTTAATGCTATAAGTAGGTCAAATATTATATTAATTCACCTTTTTTTTATATGATATTCTACATTAAAACTGAAATTTCATAAACCTTAGAACTCACATTAAGCACACTCATTAGTGCCATCAAGCATAATGATGGCATATTTTGTGCACGATGTGATCTGCACCTAGAGCAGGATTTTTATTTTATGTGCACTAAGTCAAGTTAAACTAATGAGCGTAGAAACCGGTGCCAAGTTGATTTCACTTCACACTTAATTAAAAATTCACCGCATTAATGTGAGGCACATTACATCACGCTTATAATGTGAGTCCTTCAAAACCACAATTTTATGTATATCTGTAGAGGGCGGAGAGGGCAACAGTGAGATAATCTATTGGCCATCATCACTCGAAACATTGAAGTCATTCTCTGTGGTATGCGTTGCCTTTATTAGCATAATCAGTCAACGTGAACAAACCACAAAAAGCACAGCATGCCATCCGGAAGTCCAGTCAAGCTGTCTATATACGAGTACTTACTAAGTGTAAGTCTGCTTGTGTTCATTTAAAAAATACTTAATCAATGTCAGCGTAAATTATTAAAGTTAAATTTTGTTTTTAAATTTAGCTAAGTCTGGCGCGAAGTAGGACATTTTAATAAAGTATTTGGAATTTTTACAAAGAAAAGAGTGAGCTGAATCTTTAATAATTAAAAGAAACAAACTATTGAAAATATTATTTAGGGTATTCACAATGCCTTGTAACAGTGCAGATGTGCAAGTAATTTGTTGCATAACCAATAACAATTTCCACAAAAATATCTTGCACTGCTTTGTTCTCCTCAGATTATTGACTAGGTTTTTTTTTGTTTTTAAAGTTATCATTTATTTTTTTTTTCTTTTATTAAGAAGCAATTTAAATTAAACTTAAATCAAAAACTTATTACTTAGTCTAGACAGGCAAGAGATCATGGGTATTTTATATAAAGATTTGGCAGTATTTAGTAGCGATATGTAGGGTACTGGGTTCTGTCGGTCAGGTCAACAGGCTTCTTGTCATAATAACTTATGCGCCACCTGAGTAAGCGCCTAGTTAGTTGATCAGTGTACCACAGCTTGCTAGTTAAGAACATCCCCAATTTTTGGAATATTTAAAGCACTTTCGACGTTCGCCATTCGCATATACCAAGAGACGTCAGAGAAGTTGCGGAGGAACTTCGTTCCGCGGACTCTGATCTTAGAAGGAAGTAGACTCCAGGGCAGCCATCCCTGCCCACTGACTTAATACCGCTGACGCATTTGTCAAGGTAGCATTGTTGACACACTCGTCCCTGGCCAGAATGGCTTTATCAGACAGGGCTGAAGTGCACCACTCAGCGATCTGTGGAACTTGTGGAAGCCATACTGAAAGGGTGTTTTTCTACTCGTTACTTTCTGGATCGCAAGTAGTCTTGTTAGGAAGCATTTCTTGAAGACCATTGCTACGGCTGACAGCAGACTGATTGATCTGTACGCTTCCAAAGCCGAGGGGCTTTTTCCAGTCTTTGAATCATACAGATCAATCATTCTGCTGTCTGCAGTAGCAATGCTCTTCAAGAGATGCCTTCTAACAAGACTACTTTATTCTTGATAATGGCGCAGTCATATTGTTTTAGGATTTATTGAGTCTACCTCCATTGGATTTGCGGCAAAGCTCACCGGGGCAATCCGTAATCCTGCGGAAATTGTTCTAAAAATTTGCTGAACCAGTGGAGACGGTAGTAATTAAGAATTGAAAGCTTATGTTTGGGCTAGAAACGTGCAGAATTCTTCAGCATAACACTGAAGAACGCTAAGCGCATAGAAGATTTTCTAAGAATGGCTGTAGATGGTCTCTACTCAATTGTATGTACAGACAATTAATTATGTATAGAACTTTTTTTATACACAGCTGTTTACATGAAAAAATTGAGAATTTAAATTAAAAAATATAACAGCGGAGTCCAAACTCATTGTTGGAGATGAAGTAATCCCATTGAAGAAGCGCATATTTTAGCCATATGGATCTCCAAATATATATATGTTTTCACCTCATTTTATTTGAACTTTTTAATTTATTTTCTTAGTTTTTAGTTTGCTTATTTAATTTATTCTTCGGCCTGAACGGAGACTAGTAGCAGCTCTGTTGTCGCCTTCTCTGCATCTCTGCCTACTGCTGGCGACAATCATACCAATAAGCTGTCCCAGTACAACAATTTGACCGATAGGTTGGATAATTGACAAGGAGGCGGAGGTGGTTGGGAAACCATTTCTCCAGTTTTTTGTAGAAATTGTCCAATAATATTTGTAAGTTTCTCCGAATATGTCAGCTCCGCTGCTTTGCGCCTCTTTGCTCGTTCTGGCTGCTATAAAAGAATATTTAAAAATTAAATAAGCTAATTAAATTTAAAATCGTTATTATTTGGTATAATTACATATGACTATGCATTTGATGCAAACAAGCTATCATCTTGCACTGCGTCTTCCATTGCAGCGTTGCTGAAGTCTCGTTTTGTAACTTTCACTCTTCACTCTTTCTCTCACGGAAATGACGTTCAATAAAAAATAAATTGTGGTCATAAGTTAACGGTCATCAGATTTGGTCATTAGCTGTGTAGATAATACATTAAACGGTAAATAGTGAATAGGATAGAAGAGATTTTTATCTTTATTTTTATCTCAGTACCAAGCTTTAAGCAGGCACTTGCGTTTTCTTCCACTTTCGGCTCCGAATGAGAGAAGACCGATTAAGTGATAATGTTAGTTAAGACAATGTTAGACCGATTAAGTGATAAGTATCGATTCTGTCGATTGATTTGAACTAAATTTGAGTGCTGCCAGATCGCTATTGCGAGCAGATGCTAAATTCGAAAGCCCAACAACTAGCACTGCCCACATCTGTAAATACGTTCATTATTTACACTTTTCAGTTGCCTGCATAACTGTTCATAGATTTTCCAAAATTTAATTAATGTTCACTCAAGCCTCCAACAAAATATAGTACCACATTCAAATTTTACTTCAATTTATACATAATGAATATATTTGCCAATTAGAGTTCCAACTATTTACAAACATTATTATGCAACACCCGCTAAACAAAAAGCAGCTTATTTCTTAATTTTCAAAAAGCCTCAAATAAAATGCAAACATTTAATTAGTAGTAACGAATTTTCACAAACATCATCATCATCAGCTTTCGATATCATGTAATCAAAATACACAAAAATGGCAACTAAAAACTACGAAATTACAATTTTTGCATTCAATGTTCACCGAAAATACTATTTTGCCAAACAATTCAGCGCATTAAAAATTTGATATCGTGTCCGAATTTATGCAACATAGTTTTGCGTTAAATTGAGATTCTCCTCATTATTATCACCGGAAGCACTTCCGCCACTACCGATGCCCGTAATACTCTGACTCAGGCGATGGAATACATTACGCACAGCGCCCGGAGTCCTTTCAAGCGAGGAACTCCATGCGTTTGTATTACTATTTGCAGTAGATGAGGAGTGCGTTGCTGCAGCTGCGGGCTGTTGATTATTATTTATCATAGCACCGCCGCCCATGCCACTCTCCATAATGGTAGGCATCAAAGGTGTATGTTGCACACCACCGCCGAGTGTACCGTGCTCCTGCAGTTGTGTTAAACTGCCGGATTGACCACCATATTCCAAGCCACCTCCAAAACTAACTCTATTGCCAACGCCGCCGCCACCACCAATGCCAAATTCATCTCCACCATGCTTAAAACTCTGCGCGGAACGTGATGTTGGTCGCCAGCGATTAAATTTGGCAGAGCCCTTGCGTCCCGGCAATGCCGGTGCGTCCATTTGATTGTCGCTCTTTGTATTCGTCTGCTGCTCCAACAATGTGGTCACCAATTTATCCAGCGCTTTCAAATCGACATTAAGTTTTGAATTGCGCATCGAATTCATGCGACTGCCCGCACGTGAGCCCGAACCAAACCCACCTAAATTGGTGGTAGAGCCATCATGTAAACCCATTTCCGGTGTGCGTTTATTGAGTCCGGTTATTTTGGCAAGGCGCTGTGTGAGCTGTAAGAGATAGGAGTGGAAAAGTTGACATTGTACAAATAGAAAAAAGAAAAGAAGCTTAAATTAAATTTTTAAAACTTTTAATTGCCATCTAAGTATTTGGGGTAGAAACACTTTAAAGATGTATTCTTCGAAAACACTAGGCTGTGCTTAACTTAAAAGTGAATGCTTGACTACAGTGGCGACGCGTGTTTCGATTTTAATTGATGTTTCATTTCCGTTGCAAAGTGCTTCCATTTTCTTGTTACTCGGAAGTACAAAAATTGTTATAGATTCGCACACATTGGCGGCACACTCTCGTACTGTGGGAACGATTTTTGTACAGTGGCGTAGACAGACTGCAGACATGAAGGATTTTTTATATGTGAATACAGAGTTATAACGCTTTAATCAAGCATATCTACAAGCTTCATTACAACAGCAACTGAAATATAAGAAAACAGTATTCTTCAGCCAAACTTACACTTGTTTCCTACTACCTACTATCTCAACTTACCTGGATGAAGGAAATCTGTATATTCTCTTAAAGACTCTTTTAGTACTCTTCGTTTAATTATTTTTAAAATACAACAACATAAATTGCCAAGTTTTTTATCTGAAAGCTGTACCTTCTAGTGGTCAAATCACGGCGATTTCCCCTAGCTCAACTTTTCGGGCCATAAAAAGTATCCATACCAATTGGCGAAACAATATCACGAAGCTTGAAGAAATTGAGAACATATATACATCATGTTCTTTATATCCCTTATGTTCCTTATAGGAATATATAGACACCGGAGAAATAGGCAGACAGACGGACATGACTGGAGCAACTCGCCTTGCTGATCACGAATATTTTTACTTTATGGACTATCTGTTGTTTCTCTCTTTTTTAGCACTAATTCTGATAGAGACTAACAAAAAATCTTGACTTTTGGCGAAAGATATTTCAGAAAATATTCACACATACATTTGTCTTTAATGACAGTGTACACAGTTGAAAAGTATAAAGCCATAATAGCCATATATATTGCCATAAAGTCTAGTACACACTTTTGGGACATTCCTCTCTAGTGCTGGCTCGAAAGTTATTGTTATGCTTTGACTTCCGTGTCTTCTCTAATTTTTATATATTCCACTCTTGAAGTATAAATCCGTCATTTTCATGTTATATAGCTTGATCCAGAACAATACCGATACACATTGGCATTTATAGAGGCCACGGTCCAAAAACGCAGTAGCTTTTAACTTGTATTGGTGGAAAAACTAATAGAAACTTACCGTTCAACGTCGACGCCACTGTTTACGATAGGAACATTCATTTTAATTTTTTTTTTTTTTTTGAATGAAACTGGCTACAAAATACAGAAAATAAATAGAAAAATGCAGCAGTTCGCAACAAAATTTGTGGAGCTTGTTGAAAAAAAACTAACAAAAGTTATGCCACTTCTGACGGTCGGTCTATCGGCTAGCTTTGCCACTTGTTTTCACATGTTTCTATTTTATACTGACTTTTAGCGATTGTTGCCAAGTCCTTGCCGAGCTGACAACAAACTGCTTTCTTGATACCGCGTGTTCGTACCCTGCCAGATACAAACTGCCATCAAGCGCGCACATAATTGAGTATCAATGCGGTTTTAAGTGAAAAATTGCGCTGTGCAGCACTCGGAAGGAATTTTTTTTTTTTTCGCTGACTTCTATACATAGCCACAACTGACATACGTATGGTAGCAGCTTCCATTTCTTTTTTTTTTTTTTGTATTTGTCAAGTTTTGTTTCGTTTTTCTACTAAAAATAGAAAACAAAAATTTCAGAACTCTCAATTGCCAAAGCTGTGCAGTCTGGCAATGAAATGAAGTACAAAAAATGTGTACTACGGATGCTAGTCGTAGGTCTCAAATGGGGTTAATTGAGTTTTAGTGGCAGGATTCACTTTAAACAGATTACAAGCAGTTAACAGGATTTGTGCCAGCCTTCATTTCCGCATCCGCTTTTCACTTTCCATTTTCAGCTTAGAGCCTGCTCCAAGACTCTTTCTATTGCTTTTCAGATACAAAGTTTATAGGCAGTTGGCCTGCTTCGGCTTAAGTTTTGTTTTTATACACAAGTACTTTTCAAACACGAAGTTTTCTTTTTATTCGAAAATATTTAGAGCATGTCGGTGCTCAGTGACGAATGCCGCTTTTGATGGGCTACCATTAAAGGAGAATTTATCTGCACATTGCTTCTGATTTGTATTGCTTTGAATCTGCTTTAGTTCGTGCAAAATATTTGATCTATAATTAAGTAGGTTGAGTTTTCGTATAAAATGAAGTAAGTTCTGTAAAGCGACTATGGTTTGAGCTTATTATAAATGATTTTTGAGTCTATCGGCCCAAATTGAGGGTGCGGTATGCCATCTGTATATCATAGTTTTTTGTTACAAATGTTTAGGCCGTAGAGAGAACTCTGTAAGTGTGTTGCATTTGCTTAAGAAGTAATACTGAATGCTAACTTCTTTGAATTTTGTTGTAGCAAAAACATCCGGGATTGCTCGGGCTTTAAAATTTGTCGTTGTCTTTCTAAAGTTTTGTTGTACACAGTTTTGAAAATCATATAAGGTAGGTAGGTAAGGTAGGTTGCCTATACGCACTGAATAAGCCGATTTCTGCCGTTTAGCATGACCCATACCAGCATATCACCGGGTATGTTGGCAATTTCTGCTCGAATGTTGGCCTTCAGACACTCTACGTTCGTTGGGCGGTTGACGTAAATGTGAGACTTCAAAAAAAAGCACTCCATATTGCCCCTTATTCAGATGAGGCACTCCGGTGAAGTGTTCCATCAAAACAGCCATCGATGCTCTATTGGTACCAAATGTCTTCTAATTACAATTCATCAAGTTGTGAAGAAAAAAAGTCAACCAGCAGGTTCACATACCGGTCTGAATTCACTGCCACAATAACCTCATTTTCTTCAAAAAAAAAAAGAAAGAAAAACCACTTTCTAATAGTCCCAGCTGAGAAAATTGCACACCACATACTCTGACTTTAGGTGCATGTCTGAACGTAGTGACGCATCTAACAATTGATTTCAGGTCCCCGACTGGGCCCAATTGAGCTACATTGAAGTGATTTTGGAAGGTGCACTGTGATGCCATCACAGAACATCCGTACAAGAAGTAGGCCTCGATGGCTAACGCACTCTCTTCACTGTTCCAACGCATGCTGCCGACTGAAGGATCAAAAACAACTTTGCTCTATACAAATTTTCTACGAAGTTGTTTAAATTCTTAAAACAAACATTTCTTACTTTGACATCAGTATGTTGAAATTGAATACAAGAGCATAAAAGAGTTGTATATTTAAAAATAATTATTATATTAAAAATAATTACTTTAATTCAAACATGTTCGATACAACAAAATAAATGCAATTGTTTGGCTATCTTCTATTGGCCACATCGCGGCTATTTCGATAAGAACGCTGCTTATGGTTGTAAGAAGTCTCCAAACCAACTTTCAAAACAGCATATCAAAGTTTTAGGGAATAGACTGCATACAAACATAAAGTTAGTTAAGCAGACAGACACTGTGACTGAATCATTCTCTATGGAGATTATAAAAATTCTAAACTCAAACTGGGTATGGATAAATAGTAGAATTTTAGTACCCAAGTTTGGTTTCTCTAACTCTTATAGTCTCTGAGATCTGTTGTTCCATAGTACCGATCAGACAGACAGACGAATATAACCATAATGTTTCACCTTCAGATACTGATCAATATATTTTATGTACTTTATAAGATCCTGGCTCCTTCGGTCCATTTTACATATCAGTGAGATGATTGAAGGATTGGAGAGGTTTCTTAAGTCAAGAAAGGAAAACAAGGGCAAAATCTAGGAGGGACTGAGATCAATAGTGGTACACTATGTGTGTCGATGTGTATTTCTGAACGCCTTCAGTTGCTGTAATACAACATCTGCACAATTTAATCAAGGAAAAACAAAATATTCTAATGTACTCCGACAGCAGAATGACAATATTCGTACCGAACCAATCACCAGTTTCAACTGTGGTATGGAGTGGAACAAACTACAGAGCGATGGAGATGGAAAAAATCAAGATTGGGCTAATTTCGGTCACCACACTCAGGCCTCCAACTCCAGAAACCATGTTACAACTTTTTTCTTTCGCTCTGTAGTGACCTCTGTACTAACCGTTTCTGCCGATGTTGCTAATTTTGGTGGTCCACCTCTATGATGCTTTTGATGCTACCACTATCATTGTAACGTATAATGGTCCTATATAGAAACATTTTGTACACACATAAATGACGTAGCTCATTAACAATTTTTCTAACCAAATACAAAGCAATAACAACACTGTTGCATTTGAATTCCATTTCGATAACTTATCGATGCGATATACTTCCGTTGTAAACAACTTAACAGACTAACGCTTGACAATCCAAGAGCGCGCTGTCATTAGCCATGTGATTGCTACAGCAGATTGAATTTGTTAACACTTCGAATGCCGAACCCTTTTGAGGCTATCTGAATTTCTCTGTATTGACCAACCATGCGCACAGAAATAAAGTTTATAGACATAACTCGTAGTATGTAGTTTAAACTCTTTGTCCAATTATATAAGCTAAATATCTCTACTTTGTGTTAATTATGCACTTTTACTAGTTATTCTTTCTATATGGCATGACAGGTTTAACAAGAAATTAAAAAAAGTCTGACCATCGAAGCCTAAATATTTGATTAGCATATGTGAAACCCCACAAATTCAAATGTGTGCTCAAGTGAAAAGAACTAATCAACAGAGTCAGCATATGCATTTTTAGAACTTCATTTTTCGTACATAAAGAAAGAACTACAAAATGGAGCCAAGTAGTGAGTAGAGTATGGATTAAACCGCAAAGAAAAAAACAATGCAGAGATAGGCAAACCAAAAGATAAATAGTCAAAAGAATATACATGCACAAAAAAAAAAAAAAAAAAGAACATATGCACTATTTAAGCCGAGTGGGTTGCATTGCGCAGATATTTTAATATCCTTCCTACGTAATGTGCAAGTGAGTATTTTAGTTTCTTAGGCACTAGCGAAGCTTTAAAAAATTACTATTTCTGTAGCTTAACTCAAGAAGATACAGTACATTTACTCATAAATACATTTGTATCTTCTTGTAAAGCAGGCATTCATCCTTACTTATTTAAACTTCTTGAAATATTTTTATACTTTCGTACTTAACAAAAGAACTTTTCAATGCAAGCAGCAAGCGTGAAGTGTATTGAAGTTTCGGTTTCTTAAAACTGTTTAAGATTTTTCTTTTTTACCATTGAGGCACCACGACTAAAGCACTTTTACCTATTTTAATCTTTTGAGACCTCACAATTCAATTTTCGTTTTTGTTGCAAGCCAGTCTTTCTTCATACTGTGTTTTTTTTTTTTTTTTTTTGTATATTTTTTTGAATCGAACACATCATCTGACTTAGTATTTTTTGTGCATTTTCATTTGTTGCCACAAAGGTTTTCATAAATCTAAAATGGTTCTCAGACTATGCATCGTTTTATTTGTCCTTAATTTTTTTTTTTTTTCTACATTTTTCTTTGCGCATTCTGTTTTATGTGCTGTAGTTCTGACCTTTTGCAAAGCTTGAGTTTTTCTCTATTTCACTCTAGATTTTCTTTGCATTTTCCAGTTTTTCACATTTGTTCCTTCTGTGTTGCTTCATTTGTTCCATCTTTTATACATTCTTCGCATGCCACATTGATTTATTGCTTCGCGCATTGTTTATTGTCTGTCGCTGACTGAATGGGAATATGTAGGAGGTTGCCCCAATGAAAATCTTCTTGCAGCCCTTAACTTGGTTTGGGTTGCAACCGGCCACATTCTGTTTGATTGAGTGCATGGGTGTTGCTCCCTTTCGCTGTCTGGCTGCCCTTTGACTTGGCAGTTAACTGCTGCTACAGCTGCTACATACGTTTCGTTGTCCTCGTCTAAGGACAACAGACGCTGCAAAAATACGAATGCGTTCTATGACTGCCTGTGTATACGTGTGTGTGTGTGTGTGTTGTATCTGTGTTCTAATGATTGAGGTCAGTTTTTAAGTCGTTTTTTATACGCGTCTGCTGTATTCTTGTTCTACTGTTCTGTACTGCTTGCCCTCTTGGGAGTTGTCGAAATAATTGCGCGTAATTAACTTTAAATGTTCTTTGAGTTAAGAAAGAAAGCTCTTTATACGATTTGCGGATGTTTTACAGCTTTGCGAATTGTTTTGAAAATTACTCTGCTGAAAAGTGAGTTATTAGAATTTAATCTCCTTTAAGCAATATGAGTTTTGTGTGTAAATATGTGTGCTTTCCTATATTGTATTGCATGTTGTATATTTGGAAATGAACTTTAAAAACCAAAGTCTTGACTTTCCAGCATGCTATTTCTGAGTATTGAGATAATTATGATTTCATACTTTCTATTGTAGTACAAAGAGTTAAAATCTAGGACATTTTTTAAGTACGCAAGTATGCAAAATATGCCGCTTTTCGAAATAAATTTCGAAATTTTATCCGAATTGCCTTCAGTCTGTTTTGTTTTAATGTTTTACGTTTGCTAATTGATGCTTATGGTTTAGTATTGCAGTTTTTCCTATTTTTCCATGAGATATGGAAAAATTTTTTTCTAGATTATGATTTTTCATTGGAGAAGTGATTGAGGAGATATCTCTCAGATGAGGAGATATTACTCAGCGGAAGGCGAGAGTGCGCTTTTCGTTTTGAGTGCGCTGCGCCACATCCCTTCGTTCTTGGTAGCCAAGCGCTTCAGTGCAATGTCATACATTTGGGACCAGGATTAACTGGGTATGCCAAAGCACATGTCCTGGACATGAAATATGCATTCATGCTCTTATTTATGCCGGCGATCGAAAAAATTGTTATGGACAATAGAAATGCGCAGGGAATATGAATTTTATATTGAACTGACAGTGACAAATTTTTTTACTTCCCACGAACTGGAAAAAAAATCCTGCGAAAAGGGCTAACTTTGGCTGGAACGATCAGGAATAACGAAAGTAGTATTTCGCTCATTGGAAGTCAAAAATTTTCCGCTGTATCGCTCGAATTTGTCTTCGCTGGAAACACGACGCAGGTAACGTAGGGGACACTAAAATGAATCCATCATCCTCCCGAGCATGATGCATGATTCAGCTGAGGACGTACCGAAACCAAAGCTTCTTTCTGAGATAATCTCATATTATTATGCAACGAAAGGAGGAGTCGACACGGTCAATAAAATGCTGTCATGCTACAGCTATAAGCGGAAAACAAATCGTTGGCCGCTGGCCGTCTTCCGCAATTTCCTTGAAATTTCGCTCTAAATGTATATGTAATTTACAAAGAAATACCTACGGGTTGGAAGCCAAAAGATATAGCGAAAACGAAGTATTTTTTAATAGATCTCGCTACCGCTGGTCAATCCACAAATGCAGTCTTGAACCAGAAGCCCGCGAAACAGTTCCGCGCGGCATATTTCGGATCGCAATTGCACACGATGGTGAATTTCCATCCACATCAAACGATGCTTTCGAATGAAGAGAGAGAAAAGCACACGGTACTAGAACAGCAGAAAGAAAGAGGAAGATCGAGAATGAAGAATGAATCGAGTAAACTGATTTGCAGTGTCTGCACAATCGCAATATCTGTGTATAAGTTTCGTTCTAAAATAATTTTCGACATTTAAAAATTAAAAATGGAATTTTGCGTTTATTTGCGGAATTCCGCACACCAGGTACACACGATTTAAAATAGAAACGTAAAGACATTTCAAATCTGTTTATTCTCATCGTAGTTTTTGTTCAAGCAACGGGAGTTTTTTGTCGCTCACTTTATGCATTTGTTCACATAAGACACTTTACTGCGCAAAATTTACCGAAAGTGTCTTTTGCGCATGTACGTGTGTTACTTATATTTTAACATATGCACACAATTTAACGCCCTTTCTCTTTCTCCCTCCCTCTTCCACGCTTTGCCTGCGATGAAAAATTGAAACCAACAACAACAATAACCAACGCACCAACAACAAAAAAGACATTTTAAGCTTCCACTTGGCTCGTTTTGCTCAGTTGCTGATGCTAAGTTGCTGAGAGTCGGAACGAAAGTGTCACCATCAAGTTATTATCGTATGACAGCTTCGTGTGTTTTGCTCATCGAGAAGCGTGAAACAGAAAAAACGAAAGAATCAAAAAGAAGTGTTCTGTTGCTTCATTTTATTCTGTCTTTTCGGCGAGCAGAGAAAAATTTGGTTGAGCATATTTTGCGTGCTCTGTTGTCCAGAGAAGTCGTTGCAGCCGTAAGAAATGATCCAAAACTCTTGAAATCAATTTTTACTGGCAACGAAACATGGTGCTTTCAAAGTGCAGATTGGACGTCTAAAATGTACCACAAGCAAAAGAATTGTCCACAGTTAATTGGTTCCAACTGGACAAACAATTACGCATATTATGTATTTTCAAGTTTTGAAGCGTCTGATGGTCAGAATGCGACCCATATTTGTTACAATCCAACTTAAAACCAACGTGCAAACAAATTTTGTTAAGGACTGTGCCCTGGTTATAGGAATGAATAAAGCTACTACTTTTTCTAGGGATGTAAGTGACCTGCATACTTATAGAATGGAAGTAGTCATTTTATCTGATAATTTTTACTTTCATGTTTTAATTATTTAAGTTTCAAACATTTACAGGAACATCATAACGAAATTGTACAGTATATATTTTTATAGTACAATAAATATATTACGAGTAGTTTTAACTTCCATAGTTCTTTTTTGCTATGGAACATAATAACGATATAAATTATTTAGCTACATATATGCATATGATACATTATATGTACGTAGACCTTCAGTTTCCGCTTTTACAGCCCGCCCAGACTCACCTCACCGGCTGCATTGCTTGAATAGCTCATGCGCTTCACCTTCTTGAATGTTACATCCTCTTCGGCCTCTTTGAAAGCGCGCTCGAGTACCGTGTCCAGCTCGCGATTCCGTGGCTCGTCCAAGCCCTGATATCCGCTGTTATGAAGTAAAGTAGTTTTTATTTAGTGAAATAGGTTTTTTATAGCTTTCATTTTAATTTCGAAACAGACGTGTTAATTAATGTACACAGTCCTTTTCTTTTTTTCTTTTCTTTTTTGAGGTGTTGCACTCAGCAATGAATTAAGCGCTGTGTCGGAATCGGGACGCAGATGTAATGCTGATTTTTTCAAGTGCATAGCGTGTAAAATTACGAACAGAATCTCGGAAAAAAACGGAAATGTTCATGCTTATTTTGCGTATATTTATTGTTTGCTTTTAGTACAACAAAAAAAAAAAAAAAAAAACCTTTTTTTCTTTACAACTGGCTTGCTACACTTTTTAGTACCCTTTTAACTGGCCTTTCTTTATTCGGTTCATTGTTAATACTTTTTTTATTCTGTTTTTTGGGCATTATTTTGCACATTTTTAATTAAAGTGTATTGTTTGAGCTTTTTTCTACTGCTAGCATTTTTTAATTATTTTGAAATTAAAGTTTGCTGCTGTTCGTTTCATTCTTTTAAGAACGCATACAATCCTTTGAATGCCAGTTTTGTTAATTTATTCAATGGTATCCCTTTTTCGATTTAATTTTTTCTTATTCAGTCAACATTTGACAACTGCGAGATAAGTTGCAAATAGATGATTTTACAATCAACGAAAGAAGCATAAATAAAAGCTTTCATTGTTTAAGATTTCTTTAAGGTGAATTGTTTGACTGCGAACAGACAAATTGCTAATTCAAAACAAGATATCTTACGTTTAAACTGAACATTTTCTGACAGCGCATTTCCTGGTAACTATGATCTTATAAACAAATATGTTTCTGCTCTTGAAGTCTGAAATAAACGTTAAGAAGTGGATTAAATCTAGTTGGAGCTCGGCAGAAGTGCACTTAGTTGGATATTGAAATGAACATATTTGGAATGAACATATTTAATTGTAATATGTTCCAGTTTAAAAGTGATATGTTTTCATATTTAATTCAAATATGTTGCATTTTAATTTAAGTATTAAGTATTTGGCGTCTATCATTGAACCTTAAGATGCTCAAACCTACATATTGTTTAAATTCAAAGTAGAGCATAAATTAAAGTCATGGAGATTCGAAAACGGCTTGAGTTCAAATGCTTTAGAAAAGATGTATTCGATTTTACTTGACCTGCATTTGAGGGATATGAGAGTATATTGTGCGCCTTAACAACACTGTTAGTTGTCAGCTCACAATTCCATTGGAAAGTTGGACAGTTTTTTAGCACAAACGTACGCAAAACTCTTTGAAGTACGAACACTATTTGTGTTAAATAGAGTTACTTGAAACATTCAACTCGGAAAAAAATGAAATTAAATCATGAAAATTTTCATGCGTAGCATAACCTGGTATTATCTCAACAAGAGTGTATCAATCAGAGTACTTCTATGAAGCGAGCAGGCAGCTACCTTCTGAAAACATATTTGTAGGCATGACTAACATCTCCAAACCAATGAACTTAACTGTATTATATTTTTATAGATATTCCTTTGCTATGAACCAGCTGTATCAATATTGAATGAAAGATTAATAAATACGATGTTTAATCCATTTCACCAGTATCAATATTTTGTTTCATCAATGCTTCGACAAGATTTCAGTTAGTATCTCCTATTTTCATACTAATAAGTAGTGTTGGAACACAATCGATAGTATCGGCTTTGGAGACTATCGAGTAGTCTCCAACTACTATCGATCGTTTTTTGGTCTCTTGAACAACACTAACACTTTACATTTACCTAATTTCTGACAGAAGAGGTAATACGAAGCAAACAAACGTGAATAATAAGAAATTTTGTTAACAAAAACTAAGACTTGATTTTACCTCAACGTGACTACCTTAGACTAGTTTAAAAATTTGGGCCCCATCTCGATATTTGGTTTATAATAGACTTTTTCTATGTATTTTGGGGCGTAGATTCCAAAAATGCTAACTTTTTTAGTTATTTGCTCATATATGTTATCCGATATATGTATATCGTTCGAATGGTAATATTGCCTTCTTTCTAACCCTATGCTGTTTATGCAGATCGAATAAGATGTAATGAAATTACAGGCCATCACAAATCGGATAATTGATTGATTGTATTAAATATAAAAGCCAAATTCGAGCATTTATTTCATTTACATTGTGGTACCTATGTCAGATTGTTGTGTCTGCTTGTTATGTTCAAATGAATGGATTGAACTTGATCCAAAATTGAAATTGTACACCAAATTTGGCAGTTTTAGCCAAGTTAACAACAACAACAAAGTTAATTTTATTATAAAAAGTCTGATTTCTGAATACTGTTCTGTATGGGGGCAACCATTTATACTAGTCGGGCTGGCACGACTATTTTATACACTTTAACAGCCTAAGTATCAAATTTTAATATCCCAGAGATCTTGAAGTTCATGCGGGCGTAGGGACAGTCGAGCCGACAAGTCTATAGGTACAGGGTTTTTGATGCTGATAAAAATATACTATATATCTTAGTGGGGTCTGTCACGCCTCCTTTTGGCTGTTACATACATTGTCACAAAGCTAGTTTACCCATTTACCATATGGTTATTGGATTTATAAATACTTACTTAGACATTCTTACATATACAAAAAACAAAAACAAAAAGAAAAACAACAAATAGGCCTACTTTCGATTATGTTCCAACACTAATAACAAAGCATTGCCATTGGGCTCAATAATCTCAATATTCACATTCTCAACATTCCCCTTTCCACTGGCAAATGTTCGGTTACGTTAACATGTGAGTGGTAAAATGACATTCGCTTTATTTAAATATCATATATTTTTCTAGTTATGATAATAATTTTTATTTGATATCGATAATATATTGGGCATCTTAATGAAAAACACGTACTTCGTTGGTAACATGCATGGTAACATGCTTCGATAATGTGTAGAATGTACAGAATGTTGACTCATGCAAAAATTTATAGGCAACCTTCTTAACATTCTCAACATTCACCGATAATGTTGCGTATATGGAGAATGCTGGTGGAGAGGCCCTAAAGTACTTCTCTATAGTATATCACTCTTTACTCTTTTATTTTTTCGATATTTAACGTTTCCAAAATTGAAATATTGAAATATTACACGTGTACAAGTCTCGGGTAGCTATATATTTTAGCTACCTACTAATTAGCTGCTGAAAAAAAAAACCTAAAAAAGTATCTCACAAGTATTTGTTCTGATAATTTATTACCAATAAATATTATCCCAAACCATTTACTTTAATTTCCCAGTAGACTCTCAAGTAACTCAAAGCATAACAAATGCTTCAATCTCTTGGGAAACGGAACTCTCTAAACATTTTACTAAATAACCATTTGAAATTATCACAACATTTATAAATCAATACGCTACCTTGAACATTTATAACTCGCAACAAACACGAACATGAACTGCCATGGAAAATTATTTATATTTGTTTTCATTTTTTTTCTGTTAGCAAGAATTACTCTTCTGTTTTGCCAAATTTCAATTATGCTATAAGTATTTCTGCAAGATTAATAAGTGTATATGTACGCGTATATCTATGAGTTTCAAACGGTGCGCAAAGCGCAACAGAGCAACGCTTGAAAAGTATCTAGATACATGCAACAGCACACTTGACATAATATACCTTTGGAAATTGTTTTGCCACAATTTCTGCTTTCATTTATATTTCATTTTTATTTTTTAATGTTGAACGGAACGAACCAAATCGACTAAAATAATTGCAATGCTTTGGGCCAAAATTCTTATACAATAAATTGTATCTGAGCGCAAGTTTTTGTTCCGCATGTGTCTTTCTATTGTATATACAAATGTAGCTGTGCGTGTGTACTTGTGCATGGGTTTTATATACACAAATACATGTACACTCAATTACCTTAGCAACAATAAACAATCGCAAAATAATCACGAAATAATCTAAAAGAAAGAAATAAAAAATTGCTGCCATCCAAAGTTGAAATATTCAGCAAGGATATTTGGCATATATTAAATGGCAAAGCGGGACATGTGTGACCATGTCCCGCTTTGCCATTTCAGCGTGGGTATACATGTTTGTATGTAGGTTTCTGATCCACTTACCTTAATAGTTTATCGCCAGAAAGTGCGCCAATGCCACCACCTCCTCCACCAGTACCGCGTCGATGTCGCATGGTCGAACGATTTGTTTTGCGTACAGTGCGTAAATCGGTTTCCCAGAAGCTGTAAAAGATAACAAAGCATTCGCAATAAAAAAAAAAATGGTTTGTAAGGATCTTTACAAAACAGCTTATCTGTCTTATCTTATGTTTTAGCAAATCATTACGTTTTCGCAGAAAAAGTTTTTGTTTCTTAAAAATAAATACAAAATTTTATAAATTTTACATTAAATTTTAATAGTACTTCTCTACGAGTAATTGTTCCTATTAAGTACGAGGCATATCCAAAAAGTAAGTGTACTGAATTTTTGTTGGTTTTAAAATTTGTTATTTAAACAAAATAATTACGTCATACTTTAGTACATAATGTTAGCTATTTTTCGACATAGTCACCATTCCTCTCTATGCAGGTGGTGAAGCGAGGTATCAATGTTTTTATGCCTTCCTCGAAGTAGTTTCCGGCCAACAATTTGGGACCCATCTCGCGGATAGTTTCCGATATCCGAGTGTTTCTGTGATTGTTTCGTATAGTAGAGATCTGAAAATTTGCGGAAACATCGCAGAGTGTTCATCCGTAGTCAATCTGCGATCGTCACGCATTTTCGATTTTTTCCACAATTTCGTCAGTCACAATTGAAGGTCTTCCGCTGCTCTGATCATCATGCACAGACGTACGACCGTTTTTAAACTCGCGACACCACATGTACACACTCATACGATTCATAGCTTTATCACCATATGCAGTTTTCACCACATTATAAATCTCAAACGGAGGTTTTCCCTTACAAACGAGATAACGGATGACGCCGCGTATTTTGCACTTGGCGGTAGACTGGATTGACATTGTTCACGAAACGTGTTGTCGCGTCGACCTCGAACCGATCTCGTTGAAAAGGGGAAAAGTCAGGCTACACTGCCGTGTTGCCAACATGAAAATAAAATCCCTCCGGCCGTGAGAGCCTCAGTACACTTACTTTCTGGATATGCCTCGCACCATCTATAATTAGACTACTGTCAACTTTGAAGCAATTTGCCTCATTGAGTTTGTATTTGATAGCCATTGAGTGTAGACAAAAAAGACAGACAGCCTCAAACGTGTTACAAGTTCTATGTAGTGCTTTGTGTTTGTTAATCGTAATACTATAGTCAAGTTTTTGTGCCGTTTCATGTATTTGGTTAAAATATGAAATCAACGCAACACAACAGCTGCCAAGAAATAGTTAACATTTTGGGTTTAACTGGTTGGATCGAAGTGCACTTATTACTTTCTGTCTGTCTGTCTGTCTGTCTGTCTGTCTGTCTTTCATATCTGCTTTCAATGGATGTCAAACACAAATTTAATGACGCAGGTTGCTCAAAATTCGAGCGTTGTCTAATACAGCTATTACAAGAAAATACTTCAGCTACTTCTGGCACAAATTTGGTTTAATTGCAGTTCAAAGTTACTTTTCAATTCTATGAAGATCGAATCTATGTTCTTGGGTGTTTAGATTGGTAGCAATATCAAGATGCCCAAATCGACTTGAACGTTCAATACAATGCAAATATGTTTCAGCCATTCGAGGGAAGTCAAACTTGATAGCAACATTGAATGCTTGAACATCAATGCCTCGAATATATAAATTGGAACATACGTAGGTACATTGGAACATAATAGGTTTCTGCACATTCCCTGGCGAAAATCGTGAAAGACTCGGTTTCGATGAGGTTGTGCCATTCTTGCATGAATATAATAACAGCAATGGCCAAGTTCAGTGATTTTCTTCGTCAAAAGCTACACTCATTGAGTTAAATTACAAAATATTATGGACTGGTTGATTTGCAATTTCGAAAACAACGTGTTTAAACAGTGAACTTGCTGATTTTCTTGCACAAATGCGTCACGCCCTTCAGCGCTAGTTCTTCCATAAAATTTATTTCATAAGGTTCGCGTAAATAGTTCTTCATTTAATTTTGAGCTGTTAGCGTAAAAGTAGAAAATATGTATACTTGAGGATCCTATGGTAGTTTCATAATAACATGATCCAGCATGCCTAGAAAATCTAAAGATAGAAGAGTTTCAGCTTCGTCTAAAACCAAAGTCCTGCAGTGCGACATATCTGCGACGCTTATGTCCATTAGATCTAATATTCATTCTGGCGTCGCGATAATTAGTTGTACTTTCAGGTATATGCGCAGTATATTAAGATGTTTTGTAAGTTCAATACAAATTTGAGATGTTTGTAATGCAAACTCTCTAGTCGGCACCATTACTAGATCTTGAATATAATATTTTGATGGATCAATTTGCTCCAGATCAGCTATACCATAAGCTCCAGTTGTTACCACCAGCTGATGATCTCATTGATCATACTTTTAGTTAAATTGTTGTGGCCTGTTGATATTTTGTCCGTCATCGCTATCTTGCTAAGTGTTGAAGTAAATTTTAATTGCTTCTATGCCAATTAAATGAATGGTAACCAAACGCGTTCCTTATATTGAAAATCGGCTTTTTGCAATAATAACAACTAATATCAAAATTTCAGTATATCGAATCTAAGTAACGCAAACACAGCAAGCCTTGTAAGGCTTACTCTAAGTAATACCAACCAATCGGTTTTGAAAGATTAAACACATAATCTGATAATACGGCTCTATATAGCGCTGTAAACCACTGCTTGTACTTTCTTATGTGATCGCTCAAAAGTTGACAGCGTGGAATCGAAAAGGAAAGCGAGTTCAAGCGATATCAAAGCGAGAAAGTAGATTCGAAACTGTTTTGTCGCTTGACATTGCTTTTGCGTTTGGTTTTCTTTAACAATCAGTTGTAAACAAATTTGAATGCACAAACATGTTTTATTCACGATTTTACTTTCTTTTATCCTAAATTGAGCATTGAGCTTCTGGGGTTATGTCCTCTAGAAAGAAAGACTTACGAGCAGCTGCTTACTTACTTACTTAGGTGGCTCTACAAGCTCTAAAGCGCACCATTCGATATAGTTTAGTGCGCGCCGGCGCCAGTCGCTGGCAATCCGGAGCTTCTTCAGGTCATCATAGACCTGATCTTGCCATCTTAAGCTCGGACGTCCTCTCTGACGCCGTCCTCAATCAAGTTCAGGTTTCGTAATAAGGTTTAATGCGCTGGACTATATCAACCTCATCATACAGCTCATACAGCTCAGGGTTCATACGGGTCCTACATTCGACGCTACTCTAAGGGGACCAAAAATCCTACGAACAGCTGCACGAACAGCAAAAACATAAAGATTTTTTTACATCGTATTGTAGCTGGCATTGAAAAGTAGATCAATTACTATAACTTAAAACGCAAAAAGTCATGAGGAAATCGAGGTAATCTACATAGAGACCAAATCTGTATATCGTTATATAAAAGCTTATGTTTTGTATTTGCTGGGATCACCTAAATGAGCTGCTCTAACTAAACGAAATAATCATTGGGATCACTTTGGGATTTTGCAAAAGAGAAAACTTAATGCAAAATGCCAAAAGATGACAAACTCGATAGTACTGTTTTCAACATGGCAAAGTGAAAAGTAAGAACTTTGGCATGTTTGAAAGAGTATCATCCAGTTTTCCTAGTTTTGTCTTTTTGCTTTGACTCAAAATGACGACTACATTACAATAATTGCTTTTGAAGCAAGCAATAAAATAATAAGGGCCTTAATACGGCCAGAGAGACAATACAGTCATTCATGGTGAATTTGTACTAATATAGATAAATTCACATTGCAGTTATTATTAAGCATAACAATGCTCTGCAACATGTTAAAAAATGTGTCAAACTATTCTAGAAAACGCTACAATGGTATACTATCGTATTCACCAGACTCTGCTACTTTCGTTTACCACAGGTTCTAATTGTTCCACTCATGACATAGCTGACCAACACTTCCGTACTTACTAAGCAGATAAAAATTGGACCGATTGGTGTATAGCTTCAAAAGACCAGAAGGTCTTTCGACTGAGAATCAATATGCTCCCAGAAATGTTAAGAAAATTTGTAGCCAGCGATGAGTAATAATTTGTATCACCAATTCAATATGAAAACGACGAGTATCTCACATTTAATCTCAAATGCCTAGGCTACTCGTGTACAATTACCACCAAGTTATAAGTATAAAAAACTGTATTAATGGAAGATTCACATTTAATTTCCATTATCTCCATAAATATTGTATATCAATTAATAATGTACATAGCCCAACTGCTAAGCACGCGCAGAGTTCAAGCTACAATATAACTCCTCACTTGTTCTCTAAACTCTTATAAACGAAAACTATTACATGGTTCTGTGCATGTTAACATAAATCTATACATTATGCAACTGCAACTCCCTCAAGATAAACAATTCTGTAGCTGCACTGGAACATCGACTCCAAACAAAAAAAATATATACGAGTATATATATAAAACCATAATACTTGCTAAACAAAAATCCGCGATTTAATATGCAGGAACCCTTAGACAGGCGAAAGAAGAAACAAACAAAATATCCAGAATCAAACTCTAAATAATGTCGCATAAAAACGCGAATTTTATGCGCCCGAAAGCGTACAAAGTAAAAATTCCAATTTTCTTCGTGCTGAGAGACTTCAAAAAGCAAACAAAAAACAAGATAAAATGCTGCGGTCGTGAACTCATGACTTCGAAATACCCTGCCGCATTTAGTACTCTAAAAATTCATTTTTATTTTTAGAGAATTAAAAAGTAGAAAAATATTTTATATAAGAAAAAAATTTGTTTTTAAAGCGCAATACTGAGATCGATAAAAACTTCTACTACCAAAATTGTAAATTATTACTGCTATGTCAAACAAACAAAAAACAGTGTTCCCAAATCAACATGAAATGCTAAAATCAGATGTTGATTTTTCTTTGGGTTTTTCTGACGGAAATGCAAAAAGTCACACTCTTTGTCATCTGTTTTTTGAGTATATAAAGTATTTTCGGTAGCAAAAGTTTTTGTTATCTGAGTACTCGATGAAACACAATTCGTGCCGAAAATTTAAAGTGGTCCGATCACATATGGAATATTTTATACGAAGATATGCAAAATTTTTTTATTTTTTACTAATTTATTGTATCTTTTCCTCAAGTTGAGATTAACAACAATATAAAAAATCTTTAATCTAATCATTTATTTTATGTGATCGACTAACGGTTATTCTTTGTGCGGTTCTAAGAGTTCTCTACTGGGCTGGGCGATCAATCCGTTTCAATCGCGTCACGTTCCTCGTTTGAGTATGGTGTAATGCTAATGCTTTGGGCTGGGAAACAAGTATGCACTGCTAGTTCTGATTGAGACGTGCAATTTGTTCCTAAACAGTTGTTATGTTAAGAACCATGGAAATCCAGTGATGGTTCTAAGAATTGAGTGTACCCCAGGGAGTACAAAGAGTACTCCCTGGGATACTCTTTGTATTATGTATTTGTGAGCCGTATGTCCAAATAGGCTTCATAACTGTGTTATAAGCTAATGTAAGAAGTTGGCATTTAGTTTAACTTAGCATTTTTTGACTCCACGATAGGTGAGTCGCCATTCGATGTGTATCCCAAGATGCAGTACATCATTGAACTGTGGAGTTATTGTAATGTTCAGATTAACCGTTGGGAAACTAGCTCTGTTCAGCGCGAATTTGCTGTGCTTACATTTTGGCTCATTGCCTCGTATCTACCATTTTGCCATCCATTCCTCAAGAAGTTTCAATTGGATACCAAGTCGTCTGGTGGCTTCTGCTGAGCATGGAAATCTGCTCAGGATGGCTGTGTTGTCAGCAATAGTTAGCATTTTGAGCATGTGATCTGATTGGAATATCAGATGTGTTTAGCACGTAAAGCATCGGAACCAGCAGACTCCCCTGAGGCACTCCAGCTTTGTTCGCCAAGTCTTGAGTGTTGAAAACAATTTGACGTAATGCAAATACGCCTTTGCTGAGGTGGGATTCCAAAATTTGATGTATGTTTTGTGGAAACAATAATTTAGTTTTGTATTTTTTCACGGTGCTCAAATGGAGTTCGAATCTTTGTTGTGATCCGGTGTACTTGCTCAATTGTGCCATGCTACTCACGAAACCCAAACCGATGGAAAGAGATGATGCTTTGTAAATGCGATCCGATTTGAGGAAACAGAATCTTTTCAAGTTGCTTGGCTGAGCAGGAGAGTAAACGTATGAGTCTATATGTCACTGCTTGAGTTTTATTCTTCCTGAGCTTCCGTATCATTACTACTAGTGATTTTTTTCCAATGAGTTTGGAAAATGACCACATTTTAGTATATCATTAAATAGTAAAATTGGTTGGGAAGTTCAATTATTATTCTTACGGAGATGAGGGGACGCCAAATTTGGCATTTCTATTTTAATTAAGAACAAAAACAAAACAAATTTCATACAAGAATTTAGAACTAGAGGATAAGTTTGTATTTGGGGCTACTCCTTTTAGAGATCCATTTTGGACCTATTCGGTATATTTTATTAGAATTTACCTACACAGAATTTGGCACTTCTAGCATAATTAACAACAAAACCAAAAAAATGTTCAAAAATGGGTGTAGGTTTGTTTGGGGATTACCTCTTAAAGTGGGATTGGATTAAAAAAGGCGAGTTTAAATATCTAAACTTGAAGTCTCTATGTCTTATAGTCTGCCAGTTCTAATAGTTTAAATAGACGGTCGGATAGACAGGCAGACACGTCTATACCGAAACGTCTTCCGACGCTAATCAGGTATACATACTCGTATACAGGGATGCCAAAGGAATCGCTTTCGCTTGAATTTCGCTTCAGTTTAAATTCTCCAAGCCAAAGCCTGTAATTGCGACGGATTTTTGACAAAATGCAACACTAAAATATATTTTGTATATAAAATCGTTGGTTGAATTTGCCATTCACAGCCGACAGGCAAGCGATTTGCAAAGATAAAGATGATGAAAAGATTTAGTTATCAAGTACTAGTTGTTTAGATGCTGTTTACGAGGACATTGAGGGAGGATTATGAGGAAGATTAATTTTTCGACCGATGCCCAAAAGATACTGTCACTTTTAGCGCGATAACTTCGCTTGTAGTGGTCCGATTGTCATAATTTACAAAATGTCAGTGAAGGATATACTTTTCCAACGCATGTACCTACCAATAAATAGCGCCACCAGAAACAGCTATTTTTAAAAAGTCCTGTTTCTTTTGGGACACACCCTGTAAATGCAACTAATTTCAATTTACCTAAATATCACTTTAAAATGTCAATTTTGCCTTACAAAAAAATCAATAACAATACAGAACAAACATTAGACTAATTCATCCTACCCTATTTATCTACCCTATATTGCCAAGTTCGAAAAGTTTTGTGAAAAGGTAAAATCACTAGTAACTAAATCTCTAGCGATTTCCAGACACCTCTTATATACTTTATAGGATCACTCGAACCTTATTCTGATTGTTACATACATTTTCACAAACTTAATATACATTTTTACGCTACGAATAAAGGCTATAAAAAAAAACTATAGCATGTGCAGCGGCGAACGAGCCACTAGTTTTGTTTGTGACATTTATTTGTATTTTCTTGTGCGACTGCTGCGACTTGTTTGCTAAAATTTCTCAGCACAACTCCAGTGTATTTCATGCGCATTTAGCTGTATGCGCTTTTAAAGCGTATCTTATTAATGCATACGCCCACGCCTGCGAGTATGCAACAAGAAAATACACCAAATTGAAGTACATACGCGTACAGTTGGAAGGAGTTTTCCAGAAATTACATAAACAATTGTTAAGCGCTGTAGTCGCACAAATACAAACAACAACAATAAAAACTGCTTTGCATGCAATTGAAATCAAAAACAAGCAAAATTTGTTATTGCATAAATTTAATTTTTTTGGAGTTAAAGCGCTTTCGGAGTTTAGAGTGTAGATAATGGCGGCGCCATTGGTGACTAAATTGCTTGTACATATCTACAATAATATTTTAGCTGTGGCGCGTAAAGATATTATGCTTATGGCATTGTACAGAAGTGGTGGGGCGTGTTTTGTGTGCTAAAGAAATGAAATAAAATTAAATAAAAAAAAAAAAAAAAAAACAAATAGCATGGTTTTAGGCGCGCACACTGCTTTTTTTCTGTGTACCAAATTTCATTGTATTCTTTTGTATTTTTTCGTTGCTTTTTACAACACAACTAACAAAATTAAGTGGCTATGTGACAAAAACGACAGCATTAAACCAATTGAGACATGCGCCATGCGGCAGAAAGCCTGCGAATTCGTGTAGGCCGCCTGCTCATTTGTTAAATCTGAGCACGTGGTCTGTGTCCAAAACGCATTTATTATGATTTAACCTTCTACTCCAACAAGCAAGAGCCGAAATGAAATAATTCCAAACGGAAACGGACCCTGAAAAATTGGTTAGTCATATATTATACCGTAGATACATTTGGCAGTGCAGAAGCATTTTTCTTTGTAGCGCCTAAAATAGTGCTTCATATTTTGTGCGAGTAGCACTTGCAGCCAATATTATTTGATTAAGTTAATTAAGTCATTTGTCATGTTTGAGCTTTAGTTATTGTTCGCATTTTTTATTAATTAATCAAATTGATACTTGTTCGCCTGCATTACTTCACTTCAATTTAAACTCTAAGGCTTGCCAATAATTCTTTTTCTTCACTTAACTATATTGAACTCCTCTTGATTTATTTGCCGATGTATCTATGTGTAGAAAGACATATAGTATATTTGAAAAACGGTAATAATTGTTTCTCTTCTCACAATTTCATACAATTCTTCTCTTAAATGATTGTAACCCGATGTCGAATGCCCCCTTGAGTTTGAATTTTTAAATCGGCAAAATATATGTTTAATAATTGGTTTTTGTAGCGTATACAAATCGAGTTTAAGAAGTTAGGTAGAAAAAAACTGCCAATATAATATTTGACCCCTATTTCCCCAATATAATATTTGCCTACTATTTAAGGAGGCATTTCCCAAAAACCTATCTCAGTGAACATTGCCACCGCAAGAGGCCATTAGTATCTACATATATATCAGCTCTCTAGCATTAGCGATCTCGGAGGTAGAGAAGATACCTTTGACTTCGTTTTATTCCTCCTGGCTAAATTTTTGTTGCGTAGAATGTACAAAGTTTAAAGCTCGAATTAGTTGTCAGCTGAGTTATTCAAGACCGGTGACGAAGAGTTGGTAGGGCGCCAACTCTTATGCAAGACATGGTTCGATAAATGCATACCCAATGATTGGAATCTCAGTATTCTTTGTCTTATCTTCAAGAAAGGGGAACCCGCTGTCTGCGCAAGGGTACCGTAAAATTAGTCTCCGTACATTGGATACAAAATGCTGTCCCTCGTACTGTGTAAACGGGTAAAGCCATACATGGGTGCACTAATAGGACATTATCAGTGTGTCTTCAAACCAAAGCGGTCGACCAGCGTGCAAACTTTCACTCTACGACAAATTCTGGAAAAGACTGGTGAGTGCAACAAAGACACACACCATCTATTTGTCTATTATAAGGCCGTTTTCGACACGGCGCACCTATAAAAACGAAGTTATTCAACGCCCCATCTGAACCCAATGGATAACTGCACACAAATGTTTAGACATACATACCTAGAGTAGCAAATGGACACTTTTGATCAGGAACATCATCGATTGTTCCCATGTTTGTTCCCATTGCAGTAAAGGGCCTCAATAAAGCATCTCCCTCAAATGTGAATTCTTACTAATACTTAATGTTCACACCACCATTATCATTTGACCTAAATATGTTGCTACCGTAACATTTCTTTATATTTGGAAACAAGAAAATTGTCGCTGGGGATGTATGGAGAAGAAACCAATTAATTATTTAAATTAACGAAAATCAAATAACCAGAGGATTCGGTGGGAAGTGAATTGCAATCGAAATTATGTTTTATTTTTTCTTTTGATTTGTTTTTCAAAATATGATTGCTTTATTAGAAACAGCAATTCTGTCCTGACAATCTAATTTTTCAATACATTTTCGACGGTTTCATCAGGCTCTGTTTCACGAATAACTCGATAATGCTTGTTGACCTGAACAGTTTGTGGCTACAAGTCCAATGGTGTTAAATCGGTGCTCAGTGTGTATTCTTTCGCATTGTCCTGCTCAAACCAAAGTTAATTTATCATCGCTCTGTAGCGCTTTCCATTGAGTGAATCGGCGTTTCCAACATCATTTTCGAAGAAATAAACCACACCAACCTCTCAATCACTGAGGATTCAGTAGAGACTCTACGATTACTTGGTTGCTTTCTGAGCTCCAAATACAGCAATTTTTCGAATTTTTATAGCTGCCGAAATGGAAATAAGTCATGTCCGAAAAGATTTTTCGTTTGGGCATCATTTCTTTAATTAATTTCATCATTAATTTGGATATAAGTTTTCAATATTTCTAAATGCGTTCATTTCGTACCGCAGAGTTATTTGTATGATACTGAGTTTTTGTCACTTTTTTGAGCATGAAATATCTGTAAATGTCAAAATGGCATGATCTATAAAGAAACATTGGAAACAAATGTCCCAACTTATATAAGAACATGGGTTTCTGAACGAAACGGGTATCATACATAGTGATGTTGCTTTTTGGAATTGGTCAACAGATTCTCAGAATATTATGAACTACAGACTTGGTCTATAGGGATCATACATACATACTTCCATTTTTATATAGATAGAAGATCAATTTTATATATAATAAAGTAGTAATAAAATTAAAAAAACACCAACTCATGACCATTGACCGCTTTAGCTCATGACCAGCTGGTGCGACATCTAGCGTTGAGTTGAACAACATCTAGCGCTTATGTGAAATTGTGTGGTCCTCCCCACCTTCCACATACATACATACTTCCATTTTTATAAACATATATAGATTTTAGATTTATATTAATATTAATAAAAATAAATAAAATTTCTAAAATAGCCTAATTTATTAGTAGCCTAAGTTACTTCTTATTACATCAGCTATCGGCCAGTGAAAGTCCCGTCAAAATCGGTCCAGCCTTTTCAGAGATTAGGCGGAACAAACAGACAGACAGACAGACAGACAAAAATTATACAAAAAACTTATTTTGGTATATACGGTACACCTCCATATGCATTTAGTAAAAAGCGGTTATTTTAATATTACAAACAGACACACCAATTTTATTTATCTGCTGGATCAAGACTTAATGTGAACGCGGTAATTTCAAGCAGGTAGATAGGTTTGACTCTCAGATATTATATTTTATTTTGACAAGCAGATGTTGTCTGCATATTCGAATTCCAGAGTATCAGAATCGGATTGATAGAAGTATGATACTCCGATAATTTTGCCATTACGTAAAATTTACATTTTATAGGACGACAACGAAGATGCTCGCAATTAGTTATTCAGACATAGATTTATGGTCCAAATAATGAGAAACACCGCTTTACCGAATATTCAGGGTATACCTTAAAAACTACGGCTTGTATTTTGTAAGTGTTCAGTGCTTATTTAAATAGCCTATCAACCTACTCATAAGCTCTATATTTCTATGCGACTTTACCACAGTCAAGCATTTAAGGCTTATTTTATATCAGTTGCTTTAAAGTAGCTTTAACAAAATTAAAGATACAAAAAGCAAAAAAAACGAAAAAAAATAAACAAAATATTGCCAACTCACCGCTTCAGATCCGGACTGGCTGTGTATGGCGCCGAGACTTCTTTGATTTTCAAAATAATAATCGCAGTAATAAATATACAAATCACATTGACCACTGTCAGTAGTCCCGAAACAATGCCATTGATGAGAAACTCGGTGGGTAAATAGTCGGTATAGATGAACGGATAGGCGCTGGTTTCATTCAGCGCTTCGCCTTTCAGATGTAGCATACGCTTTTCGGGATAGATTTGCCAAATGCAGGCCAGTGCCCAGAACAGACCCTGTGGAGATACAAACATAGACGAAAGTAACAATAAATGATTTTATTGTAGGCAAAACGGGAAATTGAAATAACTCGGCGACATACTGATTTCGAAGCGCTTTTTTGTCATTTCCGCTACAAAAAAAAAAAAAAAAAAAAATAGTATCTGAAAACGCTACTAACAAATGAAATATTTCGTAGTACGAGTATACTTGCTATGTGTATATGTAAATGATTGCTTTTTTTGTTTACTTGTGTTTGTGTCTGGTTGTCGCCATTTTATGCGGGGTCATAAGGTCGTAAGCTGGTAGTCATAGCAAGTTGCTTTCGTTTATGTGTGTCTCTGCGACGCTCGCCATTATTAAACCCACTGGCCTATAACTATGCGAAATGTCTACCAAATCAATGTGTGTATGTGTGTGTGTGTGTGTGTGTGCTGTTAGTGTCCTTGAAATGACATAAATCGTATTTGTCTGTCTATCTGTCTGCTCTACTAACTCACACTCTGCATAGACACATCTGTGTGTGTGTGTGTCTGTGCATGTGTGTGTATCTATATATACACCCACTCGGCATTGTCTGCGTCTAAAATTAAAATGACTCAGCACACATAGATACAAAACTTTGCGCTCTTTCACACACATACACTTACACAGATACATTCTAAGCGGCGAAAGTTCATGATTCTTTCTCCATTTTTTATTTTTTTTTTATTCATTCCTTTTGCAGACTTTCATTTTATCTGCGCTCGTGCTTACGAAATTTATTTTACTGAGCATAAAATATTGCATACCGAGTATTGTTAAAAATTTGCTCGAAAGTTGTACGAAAGTGTGCAAATGACTAGTGCTGAGCATACTGGCTGCCTAGAGTATAGTTAAAAAAGAAAGCATCATGGTACCAGCAGCAGCCATAAAGAGCGTAATTATTTATTAAGTATCTGATCGGATTGCCTGCAGCTGCACCCAAACAAAGGGCCAGAGCAGAGTTTAAAAAGTCATCAAAAGTTGTCATTACTCTTTTTGCGAAGCATTTACGGCTAAAGTTATTTGCGGCTTAGTTATATATAAAAAGTATTTGAAGTCATTTTAAGTTTCATGTGTGGTGTAAATAAGAAAAAGTGTATGGAAACTAAATCAAGTGAATATCTCGCACTTACTTCCTTTGGCGAATTTCATACATATTAAAAATGTACTCAGTAAAAAATGTTAACTAATTATCAAAACGTAATATATTCATTACAACAAAATAAATACAAGATGTTTTTGTATTTCTTAAATCGTGATCATTTAAAAAAGTCTCCATAACAACTTTCGAACCAATATTTTAAATATAGACGGACAGACGGACAAGTCTAGATCGACTCGTCTATTCTTTTACTGTCCCACCTCCCAAGCAGTTAGGATGGAACTAAACGAAAGTAGTGAAAATGCTCAACATTTTATAAAAGGAGCGTCGAAACAAAAGCTTCACGTAAACGTCACACAACAACATTTCGAAGTAATGCTGTATAGCTAGCACCGAAAGGATATGGTACTAGCATAATAGGTACCATAATAGTTAATACTATTTACACTCTGTGTGAAGAAAAGAAAAGGGCAAATAAACTTTATTCCGGATAGGCGGCTTAGAAAAGAGCGTATATAGAACTATTAGCTGTAGGCGTAGTGAGCGTTGTGGGCATGACACCCACAAAATTTGATAAACCCGTTCTGTGTATGCCTAAGTAGAATCGAAATATCCAAGTTTAAAGTCTCTAGCTTAAATACTTAGATTTTCAAACCAGTTTTTCGTGCAGCCGGATGGATGGACGGACAGATGGACCGAAAGCGATGATGTACCTTTGGATAAAGGGTGTAAAAATATGGCATCGAATACACATTTTGGCTGTCGGTTATTGCTGACGCTGTATACTCATGCTGCATTGTATCATTTTGATACTATGTACCTATAGGGGGAGTTCTATCTCAAGAAGGAGTTCTAACGCCAAGGGAAGTCCTATCACATCTCTTATGGTTAATAAACGTGGATGACTTGGTAATACTCCTAAACAATAATGTGTTCAATTGACTATGCTGATGACATCACGATCCTAATAAATGGGAAGCACTGGGATGGTATTAGTGACCAGCTGCAGAATTCCATAAATACAACATAGGATTGGTGCACAAAAGTGGGTTTATGCATCAACCCGGCAAAAGCTCAATTGTTCATCTCACAAGGAAACAAATTAACCCTTCCTCCATTATGTATAAACAATAATATTATACAAATCCAGGATGAGAGGTTGATGTTAGGTGACTTTCTAGACAAACGACTCGCATGGGAAAGCTTAATGAATTATATCATCTAAAACCCTATGAGCAACATGACAAACCCTCGGCGAATCGTGGGTTCTTAACCCCAAGATGACACACTGAGTATACATACAAATGATTTGTCCTATTGTAACACATGGAACAAATGTTTGCCGCCCAATGTTGGCATACGGACGGTTCCAAAACACAGGATGGTGTGGGTAAGGGTATAGTTGACCCACGCTGCAGACTTCAGCTACCACTATTCAATTAGTGATGCCGCCCTTCATGCCATAAATGCTGCATGACAAACTCTGCTAGAGAGGGGGCAACTGGCACCAGAGTAAATATTTTCTTTGTAATCAAAGCCGTCTTACAAGCACTAAAAGGCTATGCATTTATAAACAAATCCACGCTCGAATGCTACAAGAACTCAACATCCTGACTAACTCAAATAGGGTTCGCCTTATATGGGCAGAGGATTATCAGACAACGGGGAAGCTAATGAACAAGCCAAAAAATGTGGTAAAATCCATTTTGTGGGTACAAGAGCTCTTTACAGCTTCGCCAAACAAGATAAAAATCATGTTATTACAAACTGGCTCAATAAAGCTACCGACGCATACCACTGAAACTTCAATGGTCTAAAAACCATAAAAAAAAAAATATATTAAATTTTTACAAAACAAAAGGTGAAGAAGCAATATTCATGAGCAAACGTGACATTAGAACCCTGTATGGGGCTACTACAAGCCACGCCAAATGCAATTACCACTTACATAAAATGGGCTTCACACCCACTGATCAAAGCAGATACTGATGCGTGGAAAAAAAACCGTGGAGCATATATTAACCACGTGCCCCGCAAATACTTGAATTAGGCTGTCTGTTCTAGGTAAAGTCCAAATAGAAGAGATTGATTGCGGAAACATGCACCATAAAAATCGTGAAATCGTGAAGCTCGTAACACAAATCAAGGATGTATATTGGCACAAAGGATGCACAATAGACGCAGTATGTGGGCGCATTATTATGTACCTGGATCCTCTTCATCTTATTATTATTATTTGGGTATATTAAGGGAATATTACGTTTGTATTAATTTATATGTAACAGCCAAAAAGAAAGTCTGTCTGCCCCATAAAGTATATATATTCTTAATCAGCATTCAAATTTGAGTTGCTAAACAGATATCCGTCCGACCGACCGTCTGTTTAAACGAAGAGATCTCGGAAACTGTAAGAGATAGAGACTTCAAGCTTGTATAATTAGACTCTGCCTTTCCATCTTCAGATAGAGTTTATTAAGTGAACATGCCGACCATAGCCTAAGGTTTAGCCCCATACAAATGTTCCTCCAATTTTTTAGTATTTGAATGAAAATGTTGAATTTTGTTGTTAATTAGAAACGAAAATTTTTGTGTATCTTACGTATATCATAATAATCTATGTCGCAGAGACCACTATAAGAGCTAGCCCTCATACAAACCTTTTAAATGTCTTTAAATTACACAAAATTAGCCACTACACAAATATTTGAACGCAAATTCATCATTCTTGTCTATTTTTACCGACTTCCGCTCGCAACAGTCTCTTCCGCTTCCGGTTGCAAAAGGAATAAAAGCAACAAAAAGTAAAAACATGCAGCATACTTCAAGGCTTTATTATAATTTTTTCAGATATTACCGCATATATGCTGCGTATTTGAGCCCTATGTAAAAACAATTTGGCAATTTATTACGCAGCAGTCAGTGGCATTATGCATCTTTGTGCTTTTCGACGTTCGTAATTTGGAGGGGCGTGCACCGCAACTACACTGAGACAGGACAACGCGTGTGCGTATTGTGTGGGTTATTTGTGTTGTTTCAGCAGTTCTAGTCAGCGACTAGACCATCTGGCGATTAATTGCTCCTCGGTTTTATGCAAGCACTTACGCTGAAGATTGTCTAAAACTAAAAGCTAGCTACTACTCTTGTTTACAGATGTCTTCTCTAAGAGCTGCTGTCCTGCGCTCATTATACTACAGTGGCATTGTCCTTTGCTGTTGTTGTTGTTGTTTTTGGTGTTTTTGGCTGTTCTACACACAGAACCGAATTGTCACAAGTAAATGCGTGTGCCTGATTTATTTAACTCGTATCCTTAAGCTGACTGCTACACTTCCTTCCAGCCACATACAGAAATACGCTCTCGCATGCCTTCGAAATAGCCACAGCCGCCATGATTAAGTGATTTTAGCGCCATTGTTTTCACTATGAAGTATGTAAAGCTTTTCGTCTTGCCTTGTTAGCGCCTGACGCCACTACTCACTTACGAGTATATACCGAGTATACCCTACCACAAGCTGCTCCTTTTGGTTTTAACTTTATATGGCGAGCGCGCATATTTGGCATAATTTGTTTGCGGGTCATTTTGTCATGCTTGAGGTCTTGTTATAGCCAAAGCTATGCGTACTCAAAGCCATTGCCATACATTCAATGTATATCCTTTAAAAGCAAATATCCTCAGGGTGCTTCTTCTTCATGTATACTACGTATATACATACATACTGCTATCGACTACCCCACACATGATAAATGTCAGCTTTATAGCCATGTGAAGTATGAATATATATGGGTGCGCATCTTAACATGAATATTCGCATTCGTTTATGTAATTTGCATCTGAAATTGCACTTGAAAATTGGGTCGAAATTTTGTGCTGCATACTTTCTGTGTGATCTGGCAAAGTATTCAAGATACATACACATACTTTAGATACTCAACTACTGCTTGCTTGCTTGCATTTCGGTTTTCAACAGCTGCGTTGCTAGTTTTCATTTTCGTTTGCTAAACTGCAACTCCTAGCAGTCCTTTCACACACTTTGACAGATTTATGACCAAAAGTTTTGGGCGCACTCTTCAGATTAATCAGCAAATTGTATTTTGGCTTAATTTATGTGAAATTCATTTGTAAGCACACACAGATACACACACACACACAGACACAAAGACAATGCTTCAAAGAGTGAAGCTCCCTGGGGGCGCAAGTCAAGCCACAAATGCAAATGCAAGTGCTAATTTTTTATCCTTTTAATTCGCCTAGTGTTGCTCTTTACTGCATTTTTTATGGTAATCATTGAGCGCTTTTTACAGAATATTTTCAAAATTTATTGTTTGCTTTGGCTGTTTGTGTTCTTTGGATTTTATGAAGTTGGATTTTAGTGAATAAATTTAAATTATATTTACTTTGGCATATTCAATATTTGTTATTGTTGAAAAAAAGCGTCTATCAAAACTTGTGAAATAAATTGGAATATTTAAAATAAAAATAAAATGGTTTGCAAATACATTTTTTATTGAAACTTAAGTTTTTAAACCTACTAGAATTATGTATTCTGCACAAAATTTGATAGTATTACGGGAGCATAAACTAATTTATTATACGATTCTACAGAAATTTTCGTAGCATTAATTATTTCATTGATTAATTGAAAAAATGTTATCTAAATATAAACTAACATAACAGATTTTGTCAAAAAATAAGCCAATCTCTATTTTTATCAAAATTTGTTGAAACGAAACAAAAAATGAAATGCACATGCACATGCAGAAACGCAAACGCACACACACAAATATTAAACTGCTCTCTCTCCCTCTCTCTCTCTCTTTCCTTCTATCACTCTCTTCCTCTCTCTCTCTCTCTCTCTCTCTCTCTCTCTATATATATATATATATATATATATATATATCATCTCATCTCTCTCGCAACACTCAACGAATACTTGATGTAACATTAGAAGGCGATAGCATGCGAACATCCAGTAACAAGTTGATAAGACTCTGAGATCGCGAAAGATAATGCAGATTGCTAGTTTTAATATATATGCGCTTCGCTATTATTTTGGTGAATGTCTCCCTGGCTGTAATTGTTGTTCTCTTTGGCACGCGGTGATATAGAATTAACAATACAAATATAAACGACATAATAAACGAGATTTTCCCTTCGACTTCGGTCAATTGTATCGAATATTAAATAGGCAACAAGTTTCGATTCAATGGCAATAGTTAACTTAAAATCTGAAACCATGTCTTGAACATCATCACACTTTATTATGCACTGAAAGTACTTACAGGAACCATCGATTTTTGAAACAAGTAACTATTCATAATCGAGAAAGTAGTCGTTTGTTTGCAATTTATCGATTGTACAATTATAATTGCCGACCAATTAAAAACAGTTCTCAATAACCAACTTTTAACAAGAAAGCGTTAACATCGATGGAACCAAAGTTTCAATACCTTAAACATGAAGTTTGAAGCTGTGAATTAAGCAGTTGTTTGTAAAATCTAACAACCTAAATGTGTGATGTAAGTTTGTTGGAGCATAGCCCTAAAAGTGGGCGTGACAGACAGACGGACGAACATGACTAGATCGACTCGTCTCGTCGAGCTGAGCACTTTATGGGCCCTACGATGCCTCCTTTAATGCGTTACAAAATTTCAGAAAATCTAATAATTCCCTTTTATACTATATGTGAATTATATAAGAATTTAAAATGTAAGACACAATTATTATTTGTTACTTGTATAACACGTAGTATCAGAAAACCTCCCGTTAAAGGGTCTAGAGCACTCTTAGCTGCTTTAATCGTTATTTGGGAGAATGCAGATAGAACAGAGCTGATGCTTTTTGCACGAACCTAATTTTGAAATACAAAAGCTAAATGGTCAACATTATATCAAATAGAAAGCGAGTTTCTTGTTCTACTGTGTGTAGAAAAATGTGCGAAAAGAAGTAGAACTTCATGCCACAATTAACATTCTGGTTTTTCAATGCTCTCTTTTGGCCAATACTTTACTAAGGAATAATGGAAAATATAATGTTTATTCAGGTTTTGTTCTATTTTTTGTAGGGTGAGTAGGAGCATTGAGAGTGGATTGCGGTGCAATTACTCTCCTATTTTATTTAGGCCTCTATCTCGCCCTTACGCTCACATCATTGTTGAAACAGTGTGATTACAACGCTTTATATTAATCCACAATGAGCGAGGTATTCCTTCTAGTGTCTGTTTCTTTGCCGATGGCGCAGATGATTGAGAAACTGCCAACTGAAAACATAGGAACATAAAAGAGAGCAAGTCAAGCGAATTGTGGCAGCTATTGTTACATGTTTGTATATAAACCAGTCGGTTCCCACGGTGTTCTCAGAGAGAGAAAAATAATAATACAAACCAATAAATGGTATAAATTCACCATATTAAACGCTTATTAGGCGCAAATTGCAAGAAGATGTACTATGTAATCATTTGATATTAGAATGTAGAAATATACAACACTTCTATTATATGTACCAACTATCAAAACGATACCTATAAAAATGTAAATAGAACCAAGGAAAAAACTGAGCTGCAGAGCAGTGGGCATCCAAAAAAAAAATTTATGCGTTTGGTCAAATTGAAACTAAAGGTTCAAGTTTGAAGTCTCTAGCTCTTACAGTTCCTCATATCTATTGTCTCATACATCCAGATGGACGGATAAACTAGAAATAATTAGAAAATCTTAAAAACTGTTCCGAGGAACCTATAAAAAGTAAATGGCATAAAAGTGTTACTAAATTTTTAGAGACAGCTTTTTGAATTGAATTGAAAATTTGAAAATGCTCCGTTTGATTTGTTCTTTTAAGTTCCTTAAGTTCCTGTTAACCATAGAAAACGAAGCAAAGCTTCATCTAAACCCAACAATTCACTATTAATCTTGAATTATGTGTACTTTTATGTATGTTAAATTCATTTCTATACATTTTCTTAAGAATTAACATCACAAAATCGAACATGAAATTTAATCAGAATAAAATAAAATTATTTTTTAATATGTTTTCGATCCATTCCATTCAATATCAGTTTACCAATTAGTAAATTATTAAATAAAGCAAAAAACAAAAAGAAAAAATCGAAAAGAAGAAATCGACCCGACTAATTAAAAAAGCTTTAAGGTTACTAGAACGAACAAAAATATAAGGTAAATACAAATATGCACTGTGGAATGAAGCCCGGCTAAAGCTTATGAATCATTGAAATGTAAGAACGTTAAATTCGGTGGAACCAAAGCCTTAATTCTCCTTACACTTGCCCTTTGCTCGGCAACACTGGACTTTATTTCAGTTTTAAAATTTTTGAAATGATGCTTACGCTTAATAATGGTTAAGATACTCAAATTTATTCATATATAATATATATGAATATATATATAATATATATGGCTCAAGGTCATTTTATACATGTATGTATTTTTCTCAAAGGGAAGAGAGAGAACAATAAGAGCAACTTTTTGTTGTACAGAAAAATCTTTTAGCCGCAGACACACGAGTTTGGAACCTAGCCACTAATTCTCATCAGTCTGCTGGCCGCACATTGCATATTTTTGCTAATTATATTCTGAAGAAAATCGCACTGTGTTGCCCACCACCTTATACTTAGGATCTGGTGTCTTGTATTTTTTGCTATTTCCAAGAATTTTGCCAATTTTTATTTAATCCGATAATGTATCTTCAAATTTTCCTCTACAGATAATTAGTATGATAATCGTTAGCATAGCCTTGGCATTCGATGCCCTTATCTGCTAATACATATATATAAATAAAGAGAAAATAAAAAAAAAATAATAAAAAATTCTTTGACAACGCTTAAACCACTGTACATGACATGTAGACATGGTAAGGAAAAAAAAAGATTTTTGGTTACAACATGGTGACACATATCAGTATGCACTGCACTCCAGAACTCCCCTATTTTGAGGTATCTCGACAGTAATACTTACGCAATTTACAACTGGCGGCAGCAGTGAAGCCGATATGGCGACACCAATCAGTGGACCCGCAGAGCCTTGAAGTAACGCAACCGCAACGCCAGTGCCAGATGTGAGCGCCCACAGGACACCCATCCACAAAGAGCGCACGTTGCCTCTATGTGTGGCGATAGAAAATAAAACAGAAAAAGTAGAAAAATAAATCATTAACACGGAGAAAAATATAAGAATTTTCGGAATTATGAATGAATGTGATAATGGATCAAGATTAATTAAAAGCAAAACAGCAAAAAAGCCAAAATGTAATTTTTTTTTTTGAAAAGCGCAAAAAAGTAGAAAAACTTCTAGGCTTCTAAGGCATATTTCCGCTGTCTGATTTTAGGCGCGACGGAAATGACAAATGCCAGCCAAATGTAAAAAAAAAAACCCAGCGCTAATATGACATCTCGTTTTATTTATTACAAACGAGAATTTTGTTTTTTTTTTTTCAGAACAAACCACACATACACCAACATTCATACACCTGGCAACCCACTCACTCATTTCCGGTCTTGGTTGGCTGACTGGCTGCTCGGGTTGGCCACAATGCATTCCTTGTCTGCTCACTCACACAGTGCGCGCACACAGTCAGTCAGCGCTATTTTGCAAATTAAGTCATATTAAGATGAATGTTAGCGGCTTTCTTTCCCATTGCATCCGCACAGCTACTGTCTGGGTGTCAACGTGTCCTTTGTCCTTTGTCGTTTGTCAGTGAATGAGCGAGTGGTAGCAGGACGCTTATCTGCCTGTCAACACCTGCCGCGATTGCTGAGTGTTCTGTGAAGTGAACTGAGCTGAGCTGTGAGCTGTGACTGCGACTGCCCTTCCGTGTTTACCCATACAGCCTTGGCAGCTGCGGTCGTCAGCAGTTGGTGTCACTTATTTTTCACACTTTTTCACAAGCAAAGTCCTTTTCATGTTGCTTGCTTGATTTCACTTTTTTGTTTGGTACACTTCATATATAATATGAAAAGAGTATTTTTAGTTTGTCGGAAGGTTTGAAATGCATTGCAGGAGACATTGTAGATTATATTCTTGATCAGCTTGACGAGACTAGTCGATTTAGCAATGTTCGTCGGTCTGTGCGTTCGTCTGCGTATTTTTTTTTTTTTTTTTTTGTAATTCACTTCAGCGCAGACACACAGTGCTCATTACATTAACCAATGTTATTACAGAAACAGCTTCATCGTTCTTCGCTGTCTATCTTTATATAGCACAACAACAACTATGTCGCATGCTACGTGGTTGTGTTATTATTTACCTATGTACAGCAGACACACGCAACTCTCTGTATAAGCCAGCGAAAATTACACAAACAAATTTTTTGTTTTGTGTTTATATATATATATATATATATATATATAGTGTTTTATGTATTTATGTATTAACTTCCTTTTTTTAAATTTTAGGCTCTCCAGCTCTAGAGAGTATATTAACTTTGTACAAATGTATGTTACACACGTAGCTACTATTCAAAGATAGGCCCTCCTATCAATATTTATATTTTTATTAGCAGAGCGCTCTCTAAGTCAAAGACTTGTGACTGTGTCTGCAAAATTCAGATGGAATGTTCTCAAAAGAAAGCTCATACTAACTGAAGTAAATACGTCTGAACACTCACTATCAGTTTCTCAATCTCAGGAAGACAAACTGGAAAGTTGCTAGCAAAGTATGTGTTGGAGATAGGGTTAGCTAGGCTATAAGCACCTTTAATCTGTATAAATCTCCCAGAATAGAAAGAATATTTCCTGCCATCCTACAGAAGTGTATAAACCTCTTAGTAGGTTTGTTATCAAAGATCTGCAGAAGTATTCTGGCACTCGGCTACTTTCCGAACTGCTGAAGGGAAGCAAAAATAGTCTTTAACCCGGAGTCGGATCCCTATCATCCTAAGTCGTTCAGACCGAAAAGTCTTACCCCGTTTATGCTCAAAACATTGGAGAAGTTAGTGCATTACTCTATCAGGGCTAAATACTTGGTGGCAACAACACTTCATAAAATCCAACATGCGTATAGAGTAGGGAATGATGATATTTAGGTCTATCGCAGGAAAAAATTAGGGTTGCAAAGCTAAAATTTTAAAATAGCGATTGTTTAAGCAGTAGGAAAATAATGTCCTATTGACAGCCAAGCACCCATATTACTCTTCCCCGGCGATAATCTGGTTTTAAAACATCAAAATGTTTAACATAGAACTCAGCGAGATGAAAAGATGGAAGAACAGAAACCTCAATTGTAATACTAAACCGGGAATAATAAACTGGTATACAGAAAGCTCCCTAACGGAGGAAAGAGCATGTGCTGGGGTCTTTGGACCTCGAATGAACTACTCGTACTTTGAAGCATTAAGGAAACTAGTCTGTATCTGTCAGGCACACATCTTTGTCTTACAAAGAAATACCCACTGTCAACGTAAGCAGAGGATATAAATCAGCGATTTTAGGGTTAACTCTTATGCATTAATATCTATCTAGTATTGTAATGAATAGAACACAATTTAATAGTACTAGAGTTCTCACAGTGGTTGAAATTTGACCTTTTGTCTTAAAAGTACCCAATAATAAAAATATCCATACTGCAGGATTATCCAGAATATTCTATCGCCTCTAAACCAGCGCTGTCCACCCATAGTCCCATGGGGACGAACACCTGCGTGTTTTCACACGTTCGTTCGTATACGCATGCCGAATTCAGCTGATTGATGCTAAAGAGAAACAACAATTTGAATTAGTTATGTTGCATTGGTGTTGTATTGTGGCACACTGTACAAATTATCACTCACATGTGATTCACATTTTGTGTGCTCTCCTTTTGAACAGCCCCGATCAAAGGGCTACCCAGAAAGAGAGCGGCAATAAGCGAGCAATTTAATTGCAATTAATTAATGTACAGTTATAAAAAAATAGAAAGAAAAGAGCGGAGGTCTGCATAGTTTTGGGGAAACAACACTTTGAGAAAGATAACAGGATTTTCAACTGGAAATTCAAGGTATTAGAGGTGACAGTAACTGCATCATCTGTCTAGAGCACGAGTAGAATCCGGAACATATTTGGGAAGATCACCAAGCCTTGGCTAATACGACGTTGAATTACAGTAATACCAGCTTATTGTAAGGTAAAAGGGGTCTGGGAGAGGAGTTGTCGGTACTATACTACGGTAAGGACACAGTAGAACTAGATCAGTCGCAGTGCCCACCATCCTATAAGACGATTAATACTATTTCAATTAACAAAAACATTTGTTATTGTTGGAATATATTCCATATATCCATAGATAGTGTGAAGCGTATTAAAAATTCGTTTCTGCCGATATTACATTTCTTTTACTGTCATCGCATTTGCCTAAAACTTTGTCAAGTGTCAGGCTTTGTTATCACTTCCGCCACAATGGCGGCATTTCCGGCGCAGCGCTGACTATTCACACACAAACGCTTTCCTCTCTATCTTCCGCCATTTTTTTTTTTATTTTGTTTTTTTTTTTTGTTACTTGTGTGAATTTATAACTAAATGTCGCTTCATTATTTAAAAATTTTAACTTTTGCACGGCTCAGCTTTGATTCATATGCCTCATTTACGCTTACATGACGCCGTCACCTGGTAACGAATGCGCTATTTTGCCTTGAGAAACATACAGGATTCTTTCTTTTTTTTTTTAGATTTCTCTACAAAAGTTTCTTTTGATTAATGGCAGATTGTATGAATGTCATGTACGCGCATGTGATTTTCCTTAAACTTTTTCTCCATTTTTTTTTTTTTTGTTGCTGCTTTAGTTGGCTTTGTCGCCATTTTTTGGCTTTTCCGGCTTTGCTTGTTTAACGACTTCATTATGTGCGACAATTTCCGCTCGATTATTTCATGTTTTTCTCACCATCGTCCGTTCACCTACACCTACTTTATATTGTATAAAATTTGTCACATATGCACGTCTGTGTGTGTGTGTGTGTGTGTACACACTTTCTTGAAATTGAAGGTGTTGTTTAATGTGCTCTTATTAAACGCTTTTGTACAAGTTTGAGTTGGTTGTGTTCTTAGTAGTAGCTCAGTAGCTTTTTTATACTACAGAAATAATTTATAAAATTGAAGGAAATTAGCTGTCATAGCAGGAAATTAATTAGCACTGCGCCTAAAAGTGATAAACTACAAGGAAGAATATGAGTAGAGCAGTTGTTTTGTATAAAGTAGAAATTTACTACAAAATATTCATAGATTTCATATTACAAGTACTAAGTATAAAAATATTTGAAATGACAAGCAAAGAAAATCATTCAGCACTCAGCTGAGCTTGTTATGACTGGATCTGAAGAGACTAATAACGAGTTCATCAGATCCTTCATCGTATTTAAGCGCGAATTTTATCGAGTATGCTTCAGCCGAAAATTTGGTAGATCTTTATTTCTGGCTTCCAATGCTTCTTCCGACATCATGCCTAACGGAAATGGCACACTTTCAATAATATCCGCTCCATGCATCAAAATCTTGAGGAAGTCATGTGAAATCAGGACTATTCTCTTACGAAAATCTGTGCGGTACCCAATGCATATTCGCGAAAGCTGTCTGCGTTTATTGCATATCCAGAGATCATACAGCGCAAAATTACTCCAAGTCTTCTTATTAATTCCTGACTCACTCCGGTTATTTGAGCAGAGAATTTGTAATTTTGAAAAAACCTTCGGGTGCCGTATTATCACTATTAGTGTTGCCAGAACCTTGCATTGGAATATCTACTACCAATAATGCCATTTCGGCTATGAACCTATCTTGGATAGTTGCTTTTCGTTGATCGGCTATGCTCTAATCTGAGCCACGGATCTGCCACTTTTCAATGGGTAGCCGTTAACTTATGTGTAACACACATTCAAAGTAACGAATCCAACTATGCGTGGTCGACTGTCCGAATTCCAAAAATTCATCATTTTTTTTGGCAATCTGTAAATGGCATCTAAATCGTTCATCATTTTTGTGGTCAATTTGAAAGCGGCTCAATCGCGTGCTATTTTAACTTCTGATGATCTCTTCCAATGGTTAAAAAAGAACTTGACTGAAATAACTATATTTTTTGAGTAATAAGGAAGATCATGCAACGTGTGCAAAAGAACTAAAAACTTAAAACTATTCCTGGTACTCAAAAGTATCATTCTTTTCGATATATTTTATTTAAAAAAAAAATTGGGAGAAAAACAGAAAAATATTCTCAAAATTACAAAAAATAGGTTACATTTTTTTTTGTAAAACCCAAAATTTAAAATCGACTAATTGTAATGAAAGTTATGATTAATTAAAAATCACCGCGCGCAGTAAAAGCAAAAAACTTGACACTCCTGTAACTTGAGAACTCTTCATACTAGGTCTGCCTTTTTTACAGATTTCATAGTTGTCCACTAACAATAAAATTTAAAAGTAATTGCACAAAAATCGAATGCTATAACATTTTTGGCGGTATCACTTGTTAAATTTTGACCCTTATATGCGTTGTGGAACATCGCCCATTTTCCAATGGATCTTATTTCTTCCGGTGCCCATTATAAATGTACAAAATCTGCATTCTTTAGTTGTTAAACTATGACAAATGTTGTCTTTCTCAAAGAAAGGAGTGGTTAGGTCACCGCAAGTTTTTTTATTACGATTCACACAGACGGCCATTTTCTCGACTTGCCCATATCTTTATAGTTAATTTTTTTCACACTATATCCTAGCATTCAATGTCATATCTGTTATTAAACCTATAAACGTATTGCCTACTTCGACGAACCAATATATATATTTCAAAGACTTGACTTCATAATATATATATTTCGTCGAAGTAGGTAAATCGTGTATAGGCTTAATACCAGATATGACGTGAAAATTGCCCATAGACTGTTTGTCAATTAAAGGAGGCATCGTAGACCCTATAAAGTATATATATATATATTCTTGATCAGCTCGATGAGACGATAGCCATGTCCGTCTCTCTGTATGTTTTTACGTATTTTTTGGGGACCAATTTTTATGCTAACCAGTTGAAATTTTGCACATACACTTCTTTTTATTGCAGTTTATAAATAGAGTATCAAGATTGACCCGCCACGCCCACTTTTGTGGTTGCCCCCATACAAACCCACCGTCCACTTTTGAGTTTTTGTATGAAAAACTTATTTATTGTGGTCAATATCAACTTAATAATTGATATGATAACCTCTAGTGGACGGATGCATGACATATGCATTAATGGGTGGGATTCGCCCACTGTTTGGGATAGACCCATAGAAACCTACAGCCCACTTTTGACTTTTGTGTATGAAAACTTCTTTATTATAGTCAATATTAGGGTTAAATGCAATGTGGTGCTATTTTATAGACAGCCGCTTAGCACACATAGACTAATGGGCGTGGCCCGCCCACTTTTTGGGGTAGGCCCCGTACAAACCAAACACACTCCTACTTTTTGTATGATACATTTCTTAATTGCTGTCAATACCACCTTAAAAATTAACATGGTGGCTTCTTATGAAGGAACTCTTCATATACATATCGATAGGTGTGATCCCCTCCACTTTTTGAATAAACCTTCAAACAAAACACACGCTCCCTTTTGCCTTTTTGTAAGAAAAACCTTTTAATTGCAGTCAATATCACCTAAAATATTGACATGGTGGCTTCTAATAGAAGGATGCTTCACATAAACATCATGGGGCGCATTACGTCTACTTTTAGGGGTAGCCTCCATAGAAACTCACAGCCCAATTTTAGAATTTTGCATATCAACATAAATTTGAATATAGTGGTTTCTTATGGACGAAAGCCTCAAATATAGAGAAATTGTTATGATATATCCATTTTAGGGGCATCGCCCATGCAACCCATCCATCTACTTTTGGGATTTGTCGGCGAAGAACCATCTTTAAGGCGTTGTTGTGAAGAAATAAATGTCTAATGTGACCTTATGAGATGGTGCCGAGTCTTGTTGAAACATTCATTATTTTCTACCAAATTGTTTACTTGCCCAAGGTAACAAAGCATCGTTTAAAATCTTTTCACGTTCGATTTGTTGATTTACATTTACGCCTTTTCAATAAAAACCTGTGGTAGTTACTGCGCCCCAAACCATCACTGATGCAGGCGCTTGCTTTCGCAGAGCAATTCGCTGGTCTAAATTGTCTTTTGATTTGCACTATAACCATACACGATGGTTTTGTTGGTTTACATATTGCTGAACTGTAAAAATTTGTTCATCAGAACAGACCACATTTTCAAGTGTTTTAAAACCTTTGCTCTTGTTAGGCAAACTGCCTTTTGTGCAGGTGTTAAATCTTGCATTTTTTGAATTTTGTAGGGCTGCAATCGTAGTTTAGTTTTTGTTATATGCCACGAGCAGACACATTAAGTTTTTTCTTTAATTGAGCTGCGCTTTGTTGTGGATTATGTGGAATTCTGGCCTTCGCCTTTCTAACCATAACTGCCGTTGTTGCTGTTTTTGCATGTCTATGGCGTTTTTTGATGCTAACAGTATTATTGTAACGTGTAATGGTTCTATATACAAACATTTTGTTCACCCGTAAATAACGTAGCTCATTAACAATGACTGGTTGGAATTATTCAGTCAAATATAAAGCAATAACACTGTTGCATTTGAATTCCATTTCGATAAGTTTTTTTAACTAGAACGTTATCGCTTTACGTCTTGTAAACAACATAACAGACAGACGCTTGACAAAACAAGAGCGCGCTGTCGTTAGACGTTTGTTTGTTACAATAGTGTGATGTAGGTAACACTTCGAGCGTCGACTCCTGTATTTCTGCACATCTCACTCAACAGCATTTAATTTTATCTTTTCAATATTTTATGGATGAAATCGAAGGAGAAGAGTTCACAAAAACTTCGATGTTTATTTCAACATTTCTTTTCTTTTTTAATATAAGTATCTAAACACTACGATTTTAGATATTATGTTGCATCACTAATGCAAAAATCTTTCTTAAAAATTTCAACGATAATAAGAGAATTTTTAGTTTCAACTTACGCTTTTATAAAATTCAATTTTGCATTTTTATAACACAAACTTCTTAATTGCTTTGACTGAATACATAGAAAATACTCCATTTACTTTCACAATAAACTCAATTAAATATTATAAAATCGATTTGACTAGAATACCTTCTACTTGTGATTTAAATTTTGTAAATATTTCAATATTAGAAAAGTACTTATTCAATATATTTCTTAATTGCCAACTACAAAATTTGCTCTTATTTCGATACCAAAAATTACTAAATAGCACTTCAAGCTATGCCAAAATAAACAAACAATGCAATTAAAATGCATTAAATACGTCTTTAGAAAATAACACCGAATAAAATATACAAATTGTAATTATCAAGAAGATGTGCAAATGACAAAACAGAAATTCTCGTATTTAATTGTAGATACAACAATTGGCTCACATGCAAATATATACTCACAAAAAGACTTTATTGGTAAAACGAGCCAATTCACAAAGTCAAATTTCAATTTCCGAATTCAGATCAAATAACAATTGAGTTTATTATAAAAGTATGTATATATCGTATACGCAATTTATTTTGGAATATATAGAATCAAATGAAGCAAAATAATTGAATTAAAGGTAGCTTAGCAACCACATTTAAATAAAAATGAAACAAAATTTTGTATAGTTTGTTAGCAACTGAACTAAACTAAATTGCAGACAAATCAAATCGATCATTAATATCATTAACACTGCATTATAGGCAAGTTCATTTATATTGTATAACAATTGTGTGTGGTGAATTATTTTTGGAGAATAGCATAAATCTAACTATATACAAAATAAAACTGCTGACGCTGCGCGTATTAATATGAAGCGCATAAATGTGCCGGAGAATATTGCAAACGTGACATTTTTATAATGTTCAATGGCAAAAAACAACAACAAAAAAAAGGAAGAAAGTATCGATATGTATGCAAAAAGTATCTACAAAGCATAAGAACAGACATACAGCTAGAATATTAAATGAGATGCTTTCTAATGAGATGCTGTGCCAAAAAGAAGACGTATATATAGAGTAGATGCTTTTCAGCATTTCTTTGATGCCATGCGTACTTATAGATACACTAACATACGCTTAAAAGATCTAATGCGTAGACAAACTCATGGCTCACAGCAAAGCAAATGTAAGAACGACAGCGACAAAGGCGCTGTAGACGACCTTGAGCAGTGACTTGAATTACATATGTTGACGCCGAAATACTTATTTTGTATTTAGCAACATTTTGATAGACAGAAATTTTATTCAAAAGAAATTTATCGTATAAATTAAAATTTTTACGCTACTTGGCGTATGCTTCATATGAGTGAATGGCAATATTTTACACAGATTAATTTGTTTTTAATGCCGCTTTTTAAGTCATTCTAATTTATGCACAGATAAAATATTTTTGTAACAAAAATCCACGATTTACAAAAAGCAATTGAAAAACGTTTTGAAGAGCCATTAAATTAGCTAATTGGCAGCTTAAATAAACCGAGCGAGAGGCAGTAAAGAAATTTTTAGCGGATTTAGAGCTCAAAATTTGTAAAAAAAAAAAATGCTTAAAGAGTATTAAACTTTGCTTGAATTAATTCATTGTATTAATTCAATACATTTTTCAGAAGAAGAAGATACTTTTACAATACGTAGATTTAAGGCGCTGGTGCACTTCGTTACAGGGACGTAGTTAACTTTTTTTGATGAAGGGAAATGACTTATAAATAATGGAATTATGTGAAAATCTTCTTAATTTCCAAGATGAATACACCGATACAGACGCTGTTTCTTTTATAAGACGGTAACCTACTAATTAATTAGGAGTTGGTTCTGCCAACACAAAACAACATTTACCAGTGTAGACACAGAGGAAGCTTAGCATACAATCCCCTTTGGTGACGACCACCACAAACGATTTAAGAACAATGATTTACTGTTATGCCCTTAAAATGTCATGTTCCTTCATAGCGCTGGGGCAGATACCCAACTGGTTGATGCCCTTGACAAATTCAAGGCTTAGTGTTACTCAAAAAAGACTTCCTGTGACTTATATGCATGCAAGGAAGTACGAATTTTGATGCGGTTTCGTGGTTAATAGGAAACTACACGGTCTCGACTCCAGTTTCATATCTGTGGACGAGTGCATGGTCGCAATACGTCTAAAGAGTAAGTACTTCAATATTAGCCTGCGTTGTACACACGGCCCGTCAGAAGTCGCAGACGAAGATGAATTTTACGAGCTGTTAGAGAGCCATTTCGTAAGAAATGAAGAGAAAAAAGGGCCATGAAAGGCGTGAGCTTGAAGATGTTGATGTGTTATGTGATTGAAATGAAGTTCGGAAATTTTATTAAAATGTCAAGGGTCTAGATTTTAAAAACGGAGTTTCTTTCTGCAAGTACAATAATAGAAGTCTGGTTACAGATGCACAGGAATCACAGATACCATATATAAGTCACTTCTCCAACCAACTTGGATGCGATGAAGAATATAATGCTGCCGATAGAGTATTTCTAGAACCAATAATTGATGATTCCAACGATTGGAATCTCAGTGTTCATTGAAATATCTTCAAGAATGGAGATCCAGCTGCCTGTACGAAATATCATGGAATAAGTCTCTTTCAATTTGATATAGGACAGTATCAGCGTGGCTTTAGACCAAAGAGGTTGACCAGTGGCCAAATTTTCACTCTACGCATAATCTTTCAGATGATCTGTGAGTACAAGAAAGAGACACACCACCTATTTGTCGACTTTAAGGTCGCTTTCGATGCATTATCTGAACTTGGTATCCCAGCAAAGATCGGTATCTCACACACAAAGCGTCATCAGAGTAGGAAATAACTTTTTAAAGTTCTTTTATAACCAAAAAAGATTTCAGGCAGGGTAATGCTTTATAGTGCGACTGTTTTAATATCTTGTTGGAGTACATTCTACGCCAATGCCCATACGTAGAACGGTCGGGCACGATCTTCTATAAGGAAGTGATTTAACGCGTATGCTGATGATATTGACATCATCGGCACCAACGAACGGCGAGTAAGCAGGGTGTACTCGGAGAATGAGAAACAGTCACATCTCATGGGCCTAGCGGTGAACGAGCACAAGACGAATTACTTGGTGTCCACTCGCAGACCATTAGCGGACGGTCATGGGGAATTTCAACTTCAATGTTGTAGAAAACTTTATCCACCTGGGCACAGAGATAACTAACATAAACATTCAGCCTTGAGATGAGACGAAGAATCATGCTTGCTAGCCGCTGCTACATTGGGCTTAACAAGCAAATTAGAAGTAGAGCACTCTCTCGAAGTAAGAAGTTAAAAATCTATAAGACACTGGTAATCCCGGTCCTGCTATTGCGCAGAACCATAGACATGAGACATTTTATAACCATAAGTAAGCCCAATAGAAAGCATAGCTCCGCATACAAAAACGAAGCATGTGTGCAAAGTATTTAATATTCGACGCAGTTGAGCAGTACCAGGGGCGCATTCAGAACGCTCTCCTGAGGGGAAACTCTACTACTCTTGAGGGGAGGGGGTTTCGCGAACTCTACTAAAAAATATCTATTATTTTATGAAAGTGAAGCGAAAACAAGTTTTTGTACTGAACAAGAGTCCTGTTGTTCCCCAGTAACTTCGACCACACCACACCCCTCCCCCTCTGGATCTACCAATGATAGTACGGATATCTCAACACTGATAAGAGTCACGCATGAACACTGTCTCTAAAGCTAATAAGCGGTGAGAGTGTGTGCCACCGCATAATATCTCTGTAGAAAGAGTGCCACAGACTGTATACAATATTATTCAAACATCAGAGAGAGTACCTTCCATAAGACTTATCAGAAATATCTATGATTCAAGTCAGATTCATAATAAAGTTTAGTAAATCGTGCATATTGTTCTGGATGAAGCGGTTTTTCTTAAAATATGTGTTCTTTGTAGCACAAGTGTCTTCGGGTTACGTCCTGCTACTGAATTTTGCTCATACTTGTATATCATATCGAGCCTCATGACGGACATTAATGTTTATATTCCCTTCATGTCAACGCCACTGATTTGCTAAATTCAATTTATGCTTTGTTTTTCTTTTTTTTTACCTAAGCAGCATCAGCAAATTTATTGAAACATAGCTACGAGGGCTGTATGTTGCGTTAGTGTTATGGAACTCACATTTAAACCAATTAGTGCAGCTCAGCTTCTGTTGTGCTGTATTAAAATCGCAACGTCTTTCAAGCTCAACGTCTGATTTCCGCTAACATATTATTTAACCCTCGTAAGAAACATATTTCTTCGAAAATTAGTTAAACAAATTACTTGCAAATACCAACACCGATGCGCAAGCATTCATTAATGCATAGGCAAAGTATTTTGTAAGAAGATACATTAAAGACGTTGAGATTAAGTTATGCAAACAGTTGAAGTATACATATTATTTGTAAAAGATAGACAAGTCGGAAAAACGGATTTCTAATTCGTAAAGCATAAGATACAAATGTATCTTAGACACACAAACACTGCGACAGACTGCCACGCGTCGCATGCGTAAATCTTTTTTGTATGTGCAAATAGATAATAGGCTTAGTAGCAATAGAACGCCTAACAAACTAACAGCTAGAGGCGGCCTGATGCTTATTTCCTTTGCCGCACTGGCAGTGAGCAGAGTTGGAAATTGTCGGCAACAATAAATTAAGCTCAGCATCCGAAGCAATAGAAATGTTTGCGCATACATATATACGAATACAATATAGTATCCTGGTAACTATGCCGTGGCAATTGTGTTAATTGTATAAAATAAATTGTTAAAATAATAATAATAGCAGTAGCTAAACATATAATTAAGTGCCTTTTATGCCGGCCCTTTTGCATTTAGTGTGCATGCCCTCGACAGGGCTTACTGCTAGCGTACGCAATTGATGTGAATATAATTTCATGGGTTTTTGTTTGTTATTAGTATTAGTATTGGTATTGGTATTAGTAGCCACAGTGAGGTAACACATAATCAATGAATTTGGTTGCAGCATTGTTGTCTAGTTTGGTTCAACGAGTAAAAGTATCTATAAAATTGTACAAAATTTGTATACAATGGTATTAGATGCTTTGTTCCGGCTTTCAGTTTTTGATTTTGTGCAGCGGATTTTCGTTTTATTTTAAACGTATCTGGTTTATCGGAAACTCAATTTTGCTATAATGAAAACGTACTAAGCTGATAATATGGAAAGTGCCAACTGTATTGGTATTGATTTTGAATTGAAATTATATGCTGAAAGCAACGAATAATTCATACATTTGTTGGTGCAGTGTATTTTATGTAGGTTAATATGTTAACACGATTTTAATAAGACCCTTCCACCGGTCTTCATGCTCGTTGAATGTTGAGAATGTAAAGCATGTTGCTTGTAGGTTTCTTCATAAGGTTTAACATTCTCGAAGAACATTCGCCCAGAACGAATTACCTCAACAATGTATACAATATTTATTATTATCAGCACAAAAAGCTGTTATGCAATATGCCACTCACGTGTTAATTGAAGGTTATTATTTTGGTTATGGTTACTAGTGACGCCAATTTTAAATTGCTAAAATCATCAACATATATAAATAAACCAAATTTTTTTTGTTTTGTGACTTAACAAAAGGAAACACAAACAATTACGGAATTTTATTTCTCTACATAGTCACCTTACAGCTCGATACACTTTTTTCAGCTTTGTTCAATTGTGTCGATATCCCATTTATAGTGAGAATCGTGAAGCTTTTCAAAAAAGCCATTGCTTTCAAATATTTTATCGCAGAGCCATTTTTTCAAGTAACATAATCCGAAAGAGCTAAATCGGGTGAGAAAGATGCGTGAGGAAACAAAATTGTAAGTAATCGTGGCATCCATCCTGCACTCAACTTTCTCATGTCTCACACACATTCAATCGATGGACGTCCAATACCATTTTATGTATTTTCTGCATCATTTCTAGCGTAGCCACCTCATTTAGTTGGCAATGTCCAACTCTATAATTCGTACTTCCTCGTTTAAACTCTCTCATCAAAATATTTGTTAAAAATGAAGGAACAGACTCTCCCAGAGTAGAATCTAGCTCCCCTTTGATATTGGTTGGACTGATGACCTTGAAAATTAAATTATTGTATCATATAACGATGACCATTTTGTTCAGTTTCTTACCAAATTTTTTCTTATCAAATCGTGCAATTAATAACAAGGACTGTCTCAAAAGTACTAGATTTTATGGCGGAAGACGATGTGGTGCTTAGTAAGAATTTGACATTCATTAACGGTGAAAACTTTTAATCAGGCAAATTAAATTCAATTCCTTCCGAATATATTTTATATATGAATGTTTTTCTTATATAATAGCGTACTATCTGTTAATAATTATTGAGCTATTACTTACAACACATCATCTTTCGTCACAAAGTCTATTACTATTAGGACAGAGCATAAAATGCTCTAAGAAAATAACATGCAATATATGCACGATATAATTATGCACTCCTCGCCAATTGATTAGGACACCCCCTTAAACCGTTGTCACTAGACCACTGCTCCAAAACCAAGCTAGTGACTTTTTTTAGTCATACTTAGCATGCGAAATAACACGATCCATAGTTGTAAGACTTGTCTTGAAACCACAGTTTTCTCTGATTTTTGCTATAAAGCCGTGCGAATTTAATGCTTTTCATATTACTGGAGTTCTTCCAGTGGTCGAAATTCGGCCTTTTGTCTTTAAAGTACCCAATAATAAAAATATCCATAATACAGGATTGTCCAGAAAATGCTTTCCCCTCTAAATCAACGCTGCCCAACCATAGACTCATGGAGGCAAACACATTCGTGTTTTAATACATATGCTCTACGCCCTTTACAGCATGACAGAGATCGAGAATATTTTTGTTTCTCTATTCTTCCAACTGAAACCAAAGGAACTGAAAGAAACAAAAAAATTAGCAGCTATAGCAAATTGAGAGAGCTGAGAGAGAGTCTTTGTGATTGGCTAACTTAGATACAATACTTTACAACAAAAATTACATTCGTCCGTGCTCCTCTTCACATTCTTCCAAAAAAAAAAAAAAAAATCATGCGAATTTGTGTTTAAGAAGGTTAAAACGTGATGATTTGAGCTTGCCTATTTATGTATAGATCGGTTTCCTTCTAAGCTTTGATTTGTACTATTTCAACCTCGGCTAAGATTTCCCTCGACCAATTTTAGGTTTTTTATACCATTCACGCATAGTGTGAAACGGTATTATCAGTTTGTCTGAAAGTTTGTAACACATTAAAGGAGCCATCGTAGACCCCGTAAGTATATATATTCTTGATCAGCTCGACGAGACGAATCGATCTAGCCATGTCCGTCTGTCTATCTGTCCGTCTGTATGTTGTTGCGCATTTTTTGGGACTAATTTTTATGCTATCCAGTTGAAATTTTGCACGTATACTTCTTTTTATTCCAGTTTAATAGAATGTCACGCCACGCCCACTTTTTGGGGTAGCTCCCATACCAAACTCTCCGCCCACTTTTGACTTTTTGTATGAAAAACATTTTTGTTGTAGTCAATATCAACTTAATAATTGATATAGTAACTTATAGTAGACGGATGCTTGACATATACACTAATGGGTGGGACCCGCCCATTATTTGGGCTAGCTCCCATACAAACCTACTGCCGACTTTTTGTAAGAAAACTTCTTTATTACAGTCAATATTAGGTTGAAATGCAATGTGGTGCCTTTTTATGGTCAGCCGCTTAACGTACATAGGCTAACGGGCGTGCCCGCCACTATTTGGAGTAGCACCTATACAAACCTATGGTGCACTTTTGACTTTTTGTAAGAAAAACTTTTTTATGAAAGTCAATATTAGGTTGAAATGCGATATAATGCCTTTTAAGAGACAGCCGCTTAACATACATAGACAATTGGGCATGGCCCGCCCACTTTTTGAGGTAGCCCCCATCAAACCCATCGTGTAATTTTGTGTTTTTATGAAAAAATCCTTCATTTAGATCAATATTAGCTTGTAATTTGATTTTGTGGATTTTAATAGACAACCGCTTCATATACATATACAAGTGGGCGTGTCCGCCCACTTTTTGAGGTAGTCGAAATTAACACAAAAAGTTCGGGCAACGATCAACGATTTTTGTTATTACTTAAAGCTTTAACATGAAATCTTCTGGTCAAATTACAATAATTAAATGAACTTTTATTAGAAAGAAAATTAAGTCTCTAAGCATTCTTCACATTTAGCGGTATACGAACCCCATTAAAATGATACCGTTATAAGCTGATAATAGAACTATCATCCCCTTATGATTCTCTCGTTGGAAAAGCCCATTTTTCCAGTTATTCTTATTTTTTCCCTTGACATATATTCCGCATCTTATGCATTTGCGTGAAATAGTTCAACCCGAGCACTGACCCCACAAATTTTACTACCAATTCGCAGTGGTCATGCTACGAAGACGTGATTTGCTTTGTTGTTCAGTTTTAGATGCTGTTGAAGTAAATGCAGTGACTCGGTGTAATTCTCGTTCTTCAGGCGTGACAAACTTCTTACAAATATAATATGCTTTATATAAATGATATTTTAATAGATGTACTTTTAAATATTTACAATGTTCACGATGGATAAAATTAACTAGACAGACATCTTATAAAACCTTTATTCATAAATCTATTGTATTGCTTGCAGTAGCCACATTCTGAAAACTATTTTTTGTCAATTAAATAACATTTAATCAGAAAACAATCTAAAGGAAGTTTCCTAAAAATCTATTCAAACAATGTTCTATTATCCTGCTGTATGACTACTCGTATATAATTATTTAACTTTTGCTGAATATGTAGTTGTGAGTAAGTAACTAGTTTATAAACAAATTCACATGAATATCAAACTGCAGCCTGTGTGATATCAAAAACCGCAGCACAACCCGCATAAATCACGCATATAAGGGCGCTATTCGTATAATTAAACCAATCCAAACACTAAACTAAGCCACATAAATTCCAACAAACCCGCAGATCGAGAGCAAAGTTCAAATTAAATTTATGCAATTTATTTAATTCGTGAAATTAAATCCCGAATAACAAACACAACGCAATAGAAAGCCTGCCAAAATGGCAAACAGCTTTTGTCACATGCAAATTAACAAAATAATCAAACCCGATGAGAGCAAAGGACTATATAGTGTGTTGGGGTGGCCCACATATCAAAACCAAACGCCCACAAAAAAAAAAAAAGAAAAAATAGAAATTTTATTTTAAACTGTTTTTGGCAAGCCGTAAAAGCATAGCACGGTTGGCTATGGCAAGACGTATTCATCGTTGGGCAACCGCAACTTTTCGCATTTAGCAGTAAAATATATTTCATGTAATTTTCATAAATAAATTTTCATTTAGTGAAAATGAAAAGTTTGTTCAATATTGCGCGGGTGAAATTGGCTGGCATCGTTTTTAATTTTTGGGTTTTTTTTTTTTTGGGTATTTTGTTTCATATTTTCACATTTGGCTTTGATTGTAATTTGCAAATTCTCGTGTAAATATTTTAATTTAATTTTTTTGTTTTGGCATAAACTTACCTGCCGCGCATTTCTTCCGTTGGCCAATCATTGGCACCCCACGGCATTTCCACTGTGCCCAGTATTAGACCGAAAATGAATCCGAACAGACAGGAGATGAACATGCCCAGACCCAAACAGATGAAACCGACGCGCTGCAAATGAAAGTTAAATAAATTATAACTAGAAACAGAAATTATTTTCTATATAGTATGTGAAATGTTGGCAAATGTTGTAAACCATACAAAAATCGTATTACAGCCAAAGTAGAGCAAAAATGTGTTTAAAATAAATGTCGAAATAGCTTACTAAATACACAACATAGCCGATAACATTAGTTTACAACATGTGGATCTCATCTCGAGTGTTTGTTTCTCATAAGGGCTATTCGTTTGAAGTCGGAAACTCAAAAACCTTGTAAGACTCGAAATTTTTTGAGGCAGTTCATAGGAACGCATCTTTGGCTCAATCATCCCGTAACAGAAGAAATATTCCATATAAAAATCTTGGGATTTTAAGCGGGAAGATGGCATTTCAGGAAGTCATCGGTTTTGGATTTATTTTATTGCTGATTTCATTTCCGATTCCAAAATTTGACTGGATCATGTATTTTTAACATAGTCCTTTTCAGAATGGATCAAGTGCCATATCTGCACTACAACTTTCAGCAAATAAGGCAATACTTTGGGAAAATACAATGGAATGCTGAAAATGTTGTATTTTGATGTCATTTTCTTGAGAGTAGTGAATATAGGTTAGGTTACGCTGGCTGGTGCTATTGCTCTTAGGCTTCGCATTATTATTTGCGTGGGCACATTATTAAATGCGCCTGTGATGTATAGGAATGCTCAATGGTGGCTAACAGGGAATGTAGCGCTGTTTCAACCGATTCCCCTTTCATATAGGCAAGTTGGTTGGGTTTCATGGTTAGGTTGCGCTCATTCCCTTATATGGCGATCCAGTATTTTTGCCATTATCTTCAGCAGATATGAGGTGAGGCTAATGGGCCTGTAGTCCTTTGGCTCCACGTGTCTGCATTTTCGCGCGTTGTGCGGGAATACAACTCGTGCTGTCCTCCAGGTTACAGGCACATATCCGTATCTTAGCATGGCCGGAATATCCCGTCCAACTCAGGGGATGTGTAACTCTCGAATTAGTCCATAGACCACTGGATCTTCTTGGGAGTGATTATTTCATTCGGTAGTAGTGGTTATAAAAAACCCTAAAAAATATCAGAAAGAAACACTTCATTTTCCACACCAGTAAAAGAAACCAGATACTCAAAACAAGTGCTCGTTTGGTAAAAGATGTGACGATGTATTGCATCGTTGTCTAAAAGATGTCACAATTGCAACGTTTGGAAACCGCTGCTACGAATATTTACCGATTTTTTTTCTTTTTTACTTACTCGTGCAGGGATCTAATATGGACAACATAATCATAATCATATTTGGTCATCGAAATCGGTACCGTTAACCGAAATTAACCAATTCATTTATTTTATTAAACAAATTTAATGTTTCCTTACATTCTTACTATTACTTTGTGGCTGGTACAAACGACCCCAGACAACATAGCTTTTCACGTGACTTCTTTAAGCTTTGCGTATTTATACCCATTAGCATGCCACCACTTTCCTTCCGAATTTCATGGAATCTTCTTTTTTGTGCCATTTTCTGGAGAGGATTAGCTTGGTATGATTAGGTACAAAAAACCAGAGGAGAGTGTGGGAGATAGTTGGTATCCCGCAACAAGTTATGGGCTCCTTACAAAGATCTTGCGAATTGAGGCGGGAAAATGGAATTTTAAGTAGTCATCCGATTTGTACATATTCTAGTCCCAACCATTTCTGATTGCAGCGCCCATTCCAAAAACCCATTGGAACATGTATATCCCACATAATCCTTCCCGGAATTGACCAAGTGGCATATCCTCATTACAATTCTTTACCAATGACATCAGTTGCCACTTGATATTGATACAACATATCAGTTGAGCGATAGTCAGTGATACAATCACAGCGACTGAAAATCACGAATCACGACTATCAGTTGAATATCAGTTGATGATATGCATGATATATTACTCATACGCCATGAATCACAGTGGCACTAGTAAGAAGTAAATGATATTCAATCGCTGACGTTTAGAATATCGAGCGTTAGAAAGGTACTGGCATCTTGTAAAAATTGTTTGGCAATCGGACCACTAAGACCAAAGTGACAGTATCTTTTGGGCATCGGTCGAAAAATGAATTTCGAACAAAGAGCAAATACTAAGTTCTGTTTTAAACTTGGTAAAACATTCACCGAAACGTTCCAAATGATGAAACAAGTTTATGGTGAGAATTGTCTATCCCGTAGCAATGTTCATGAGTGGCTTAAACGTTTTCAAGAAGGTCGTGAAGACCTCTGTGACGATGAAAAGTCGGGCCGTCCAAAATCAGTAGTGATCGCAAAGAAAATTGAAAAAGTGAGTGAATTCATACAAAAAATGAGCCGAAATCTTCGTTGCGTTATATGGAAATGGAATTAAATATTCCAAAAGATTCGATTCATCGCATTTTGATGGAGAAATGGGGTCTACGGAAGGTGTGTTCACAGTTTATTCCGCACAAATTGACTCAACGGTCGACACTTATCACCGATTTTCTCACCAAAAATGGCATTTTAATCATCAACCATTCACCGTACTCGCCTGATTTGGATCCGTGTGACTTTTATCTATTTGGAAAACTTCATTTGCCGATGAAAGGACAACGCTATCAGGGCATTGAAGCCTTCCAAAAGGCATCGAGCGGCAATCTCAAGGTTATTCTGAACACCTAGTACCTAAAACACTCAATCGAAATGCTTTTGACCATGGAAAACGCTGTAAAAACAAAATCACTTTTTCAAAATATTAAATTTTTGTTGTTTTTTTTTTTCGAACAGTCCTGTGTCTTTTGCGACACACCTTGTATTCGCACTATGTGTGAAGAGTATAATATAAAAATTTCAGTATATTTGTATTTTCTTACTCTCGTATAATCTTTGGAACGATGGCAATACTAATAAGTCTCTTTTTCATGAAATTTAATATTCACCGTACCGGTATACCGAAACTAAAAACCAAGAGCCGTACCGAAACCGAATACTGAAATAAATTGGTACCGGTACAGAACATAAACCGGAACCAAAACCAAAATACATTTCCGTTTCATTCCCCGAATATTATTGATTTCTTAACTTGTCAATGGTTGCCAATTTCCGGCATTGATAACAACATATTTCGATGTACGAGTATTTGGAAGTCTAAGTTTATATTTAAGTTCAAAATTCGACTGCCTAGCAGCATTGCCATTAAACACTTTTCCCATTGGTGAACTATTTACAACTTGCAGTTTGTAGAATAAAGAGCAGCTTTTCCAGTCAATTTTATTCGACTGACCACCAAAAATTTTCATATAAGTATTTCTAGCTTACCTATTTTTTGGTTTCTTGTTTTATAATTTTCCGCAGCCCAAATGTATCTAGAAATGTTTCAGAATGTGATAATATGCTGCTACGTCAACGCAACAATGTGCTAAACTATTTTTTACAGACTTTGCAGTAGTTTCTTGGGGTTAAAACTAAACATTTTCAATACAATGAGTAGAGAAAAAACGGGACACGTGACATGTTAACCCAAATTTTAAGCAGCTGTTTGCTTGAGCTCATCCGTGTTCAAGTAGAACTCGCAGCTGTTTTTGCATTGCTGCATTTGAAAGACGTGCCGCAAAGGTTTGCAACAAATGCGTGGCAAGATACTTGAACTCAAGGAAAAATAGAATAACCAAAACTAAAGAATGAAATACTTCTGTACAAAAATAAGAAAAATTGTTCTAATGTCAGCCACATGTCGCGCAGTTTGAAGCGACGCATTTTGTTGCAACACGCTGCAGCTGAGCTCAACTCCAACAGACGACTCAGAGTAAAGTGAGTCGTTGTGCTTATCCCATACGAATGCTCCATCTTCTCTCCTTTGTTGAAATTTCTATGTGAAAGTCATCGTTGCCGTCGACACCATTGAAGTTAACATTATAGTCCACGATACGCACAGACCTACATGTAGACCCTTGCTTTACCAACGCACATATACAATCTTATATAAAAAGAATCTTATAGAATGCATATATTTCAATGGAAATATATAATCAAATTTTGGGCTAAAACTAAGGGCTGCATTTTCAAACTAAGTTTTAACTTGATTGGTTCTTTATACTTTTGAGTTTAAAGAAGAAATGAATGCTAAAAATAACTTTATCTCTTTCTATTTTTAGGTAAGTCTTAAATACTACTTTCGAAGTGTTTTAGAAATATGCAGAACACCGGTGAGTTAAATGGCCAAAATTTCATAATTTTTACTTTGTTTTAAACCAACCAAGGGAGTACACAATTTATCAAATTCTAGACTAAATGAAGACTCTGGCAAGGATGGCCTTGTCGTCAGCGTAGGTAGCAATGAAGAATAGACAACTCTAGCAAAATTATTGTTAGGCCCGTTCCTATACTTTTTATGAAAAATTCAATGTACTTTTGAGCTACAGTGACAAAAGAAACTGAATTAAGTTGTATGGATAGATGGGGCCGTTTCCCTTGGGAGCGGTTAAATTACGATTCTTTTGCAAACGGCTCCAGCAGCTCACAAACGTCTGCTAGGACACGTGTCCCCTGGGTAATCCACGGAATCTCCGTGGTGAGCAAATTGTAAGAAGGCAACAACTCCCCTTAATTAGGTTTGGTTCCCGACACCGCAAAAAAGAAACATACCAGTGAAGACACATAGGAAGCCTTGGATAAAATCCCCCAATGATGACGACCCCCGCAAACGATTTAAGGACCATGACTTAAGGATGTGCACCTGGAATGTCCTGTCTCTCCACAGGTCTGGTGCAGATATCCAGCTGGTTGATTTCCTCGTCAAATTTAAGGCTGACATCACCGCAATACAGGAAATGAAATGGATAGGACAGGACTGGTCAAAAAAGGCATCCTGTGACATCTATTATAGTTGCCATGCGAAGAAGCACGAATTTGGATGCGGTTTCGTGGTTAGTAGGAAACTACGAGGACTTGTCATCAGTTTCATACCTGTGGACGAGCGCCTGGCCGCGATACGTATAAAGGCTAAGTACTTCAATATTAGCCTGATTTGTGCACACGCCCCGACGGAAGTCGCAGACGATGCGGCCAAAGATGAATTTTACGTGCGTCTCGAACGTCTCTAAGAGCGCTACCAAAATCACGATGTAAAAATCGTGCTAAGCGATTTCAACGCCAAAATTGGGAAGGAAGAAATCTTTGGCCCAACAGTCGGAAAATTTAGCCTTCACGACGCTACCTCCAGCAATGGAGAGAGGCTAATCGATTTCGCCGCAGGTCGGAACATGGTAATCAGAGGTCGACTCAGTAATTAAAAAGCTGACGAATAACAAAGCAGCAGGCTCCGATGAGTTGCCAACTGAGTTATTCAAGACCGGTGGCGAAGAGTTGGTAAGGCGTATATACCAACTCTTATGCAACGATTGGAATCTCAGTGTTCTTTGTCCTATCTTCAAGAAAGGAGACCCCGCTGTCTGCGCGAACTACCGGGGAATAAGTCTCCTTTCAATAGGATACAAAATTCTTGATTGGTGGACGGCGTCAGAGAGGACGTCCGAGCTTAAGATGGCAAGATCAGGTCTATGATGACCTGAAGAAGTTCCGGATTGCCAGCGACTGGTGCCGGCGCGTACTAAACTACACCGAATGGAGCGCTTTCCTACGTGCGGCCTTGACCGTTATACCGTTGTAGAGCCACCTAAGTAAGTAAGTATGCATATGCTTTGCTGTATGCCGTTTTAAGATATATTTTACAGACGTCTCGTTGAAGTTTCTACGTATCCAAAATGTGAATTTGAATTCTACCAATTTTTGCTAGAATAAGTTAACGTTTTCAAATCTGATGAAGCATGCACGGTGATGAAGCATTCGTTTGTTGACGTGATAACGTCTACTAAATCAATGAACGCCTCCAATTACGAAAGAGCCATGTCCATCCGTGTGAGTGTGTTGTCGTATTAGTGTTATCTAGCACGCGGTGGGGTTCGGTGCTGTATATGTTGATCTTTGTATATGCATAATATGCACATGGTACAATATACGCGCATGGTAGAATATACACATATATATGTACATACATATATGAAAATAACATTGTACCCTGAACGCTGTGGGACAAGCGTATAATAAGTTTGTTCGTATGTATATAACAGGCAGAATAAATATGTATATATTAAAATATATTATATATGTATATATTATATATAATATTATGTATATATTGTTTCTTTTTTTTTATATAAGTATATCCTGAATCTTCAACAACCAGAAAATTGCCTCATACACATTTGTATGTATCTGCTAAAATGTATAAGGATGAACACAGAGTAAGTTACTAAAACGAATTCTGCGAATCCTGAAGCATCATACTCAGTCAAAGTAACTATATATAAATCGAAAAAACTGAAGACAACTTGTAACCATTCAAAGAAGCTGATTACATTCAACATATCGTAAATAAATTTCAAATAAAAATATTTAGCTACGCAGAAGTGAATGATCTCTAACTGTCTAAAGTCAAATACGAAAAAAAAAAAAACAAAATCAGTTTCAAAATTTTATTTAACAAAATTCTTTGAGTTCAAATGCACTGAATACGATTTCATGCTACATGAACGTATGTTTATTTCAATTAAATTTTAATTAATGTTGACGATGAGTCTGGAAAATTGTGTCAACAGACATAACATATACATATGAGTTACATAGACAGAAATAGATACAAAGTGATGCAAGTCAGTTGGGAATTTAATAAAGGCTGACTCACTGACAGACAGATTTATAAAAAGCAGCGCTAACGAAGCGAAATTCTGTAGAATTTCTGTTTAAAAAAAACACAAAATTCAAGCAAACTTCATGGACTCTAAGCCATTCCACGAATTGTCGTTGCATACTTTTTGGTGGTGTGCATTTATTTCAGCTGCTTTCGGCTTCACTTCAATTTTTTCAAGAATGGAAACGCAATGTTGAAGCATTTCACAAAGAAAACATCTTTTTTTTTTTTTGGAAAATCTTAAAGTAGTTTTCACATAAGCGCCTTAAAGCAGGCAATAGTTAAGTGCAAACATTTGAGTAGTAGAAAATGTTTGCATATTTAAAAGCAATTTCAGACGGAATATTTGATGTTTTGCATCATTTTAGAATAGTGTTATTTAATTGAAAAAAAAAATATATATGAAAATTTATTTATAGTATATCACTATCCACTTAAAATTCTTTTGATTAAAATTCACAAACCACAAAACTATTGCTTCCAAAGCTGCGACAATTTTGTAATGAAAATATGTTGTCCCAAAAACAATAAGCCAATATAGAGCATGCTATACAAATAATCCAGAAATCCACACAACAACAATACATAGTATATTGGTATTTTATTTTAAAATGAATTGTTCATAGTTTACAAACATTTAAATGCAATTTACAACTCTTTCTTTCACAATCCGAATCTGAAACCGAAGCAGAAGCACAAACAAAGCCACAAACTATGATATAAATTAAATAAAAAATTTATGTAGTATATTTTTTCATATATATTTTTCGTTTGCAATGCAATGCATAAAATAATACCAAAATTTTATGACCCACAGAAGCGTTGCAATCATTTTTATGAAAGAAGAGCAAATAAATAAGAAAAATAATATAAAAACTTCGGCGAATTGAAAGCTTTTATACACTTTACAAGCGTTTAGCATAGAGAATATTTGTTGCAGTAGCTCCTTTTGAACTTGTGCTAACTATTTTGTAACTAGTTGAAGTCTCTGATTTTGCTTGAGTCATTCAAGATATTTCTTTTGAGTTTCAGTGCTTGAAAGTCTTTGAGATTAATTCTTCTTCAACACATGGTTGTTAATGACACTCTTCATGTAGTGTAGCTAAAGCTTATCTGTTGCCCCGATGCATATGTCGTGAAGAAAACGCTAAAAATTTTTGTTCCAATTAAGTTTTCTATGAATTATATTAAATTATTTGCTATGCATCGTTCACCAGTACGGGATAACTATAAACCATAAACAAAATGTGACGTTGAGCTGAGTGACGAGTAAGTGGTCACAGCGAAACAGGCTCGAGCAGCCAGTTAAGTCTACATAAGACTGAGTGTCGGAGATTTGACGTAGAGGGTCATCCTAATTTAGTACTAGAGCTGCGACATCATTTTGTACCCTAGTCCAGCTTTGTATAGGTTACCTACTCAAGATCTTCTCTGTCTCTTTAAAGAAACTAAGAATATTCTTTGTCGAAAAGTCCTTCGCTATGTCAGACGTAATAAAAGGGTTGTACATCTGTTCGCATCTAAGTCTAGGATATATGGAATGTTTAGCCTGCTCATATTGTATCCAGTTAAGAGTAGCAGAATTGTTAAAGAAGTCTGCAAAAAGGTTCCAGACGGAATTGTAGATACGGTCCTGGCCAGCTCATCATCAAATTCATTTCCTTCGATACCCTTCTGACACAAAACAGAACCCAATAGATCGCCAGTTTGTAGCCAAGTTGAAAGTTGCAAGTGAAAGTTGCATGGAGAGTATCTTAACGTCGTAGAACCAGCTTTGATAACAAATTATAAGAAGCTAGTTCTTTAATAGCTGCTTCGCTTTCTGAAATATTGTGATATTGGCCACCTTAGGACTCTTATCCAAAGTATAGTGGGCGCAGAGCTCAATGGCGTGGACATCAGATTGAAATAACGTGGGCCTGGTACCCATGGAAATAAAGATCAAATGCAACTACACCTGTAACATAATCGGTGATTGAATCATTTAGTCATAGATGGTCCAGTACCATGGAAGCCCACCTTCCAATCTGTGCAACTAGGAAAGCGAATCATCTGGAAAAATTTAATTCCGTGTTCAAACAATGTGATATATTACAAATTTCGATATCAGTAATGTCTTTGAGAATACTAGATTGATCTAATTCAACTAGTGTTAGACTAGTTACAATCTGAAGTCTGAAAACCTCAATTACACGTGAGGATTGTGAGAAAATGTGCAACGGAGGTAGACCAATGATCACCGCCATTGCAGCAGTGGGAGAAATTCGCATGCCACCTAACATACACATACATTTTAGCCGTTGCTGATCGTCGCACTGCCTCGGACAAAGGCAGCATAGGTGACAATGGGTCTTACCATCGTGTTATATCCAGAGGATCACCCACAAGGAAAGGCTATACGTCCGACCAAACAGACGTTTACATGTCCAGAAGTTCATTGTTGTCTTGTTGAGGGAGATCTTAAGATGGGTATCCCAGCTTAGTTTATTGTTAAAGGTCACCATTAAGAACTTTACTTCGTCGGATTAAACTAAAAGAGTGTGCTGGATATATATACTGATCTAATTTGTACCTCATAGAGAAAGATACTAATACATGCTTTTATGAATTTATACTGATACCCTACTTGACACATCATTCGGTCACTATTCGAAGAACTAAGCGCATCACGTCAGAAATAGTGTACCCAAATATCAGCGAAACCATGTTGTACCCTTGTGAACTGAGGTAATGCCGAGAAGATGTCCCCTTGAAGACATCCCCTGATTACCTTGATGCTAACGTTATTTTAACATAGTGTCAACCCAAGCCAATATTATCGAAAGCACCCAAAGTTGTTTCTTTTAAATGAAAAGCTTTTTCAACAGTACAGGATAGAAGTTACTAGATTTCCCCGCAGACAATTTTTATTCACGCTATATCATTATAAGCGTTGGCAAATGGGATCTCCCAGTCTTTTCACGGTCCACTCAATGTTCAATTATTCCCAATTCAGCCTATGAATGAGATTGAACGGAGCGGCTTTATTTCGGTAAAAAACTGTTTACATAATGCACAACATTTGTAAAGGAGATACTGGACAGAGTTCATCCGCTTCCTCATTTGCTTCTGTATTAACAATCTGTAAGTGTTCTGAAACCAGAAGTTCTTCTGTCATTCTGAACTTCCACTGGAACATACGGCCACTTGGGTTTGGCACCTCCAAAATCCAAAATTTATACAAAAAATCCATCAACGGCAAGCTAATGACTCTCGAGGACAATTGGAAACACGTCCACGTATATTTCTTTCCTATGCTGTGTTTCCACTAAGGCATCTTTAGCATCTTTGACGTCGGATGCTGAAAACGCTTATTTTTTTTTTTACGTGGTATTTCTTGTTGAAAACAAGCTCAGCATATCGCACATCATCGAAAGATGCAAAACAAACAAAAAAATATGCAAAGCTCCCCAAGTTGTTGGGTTATTTTCTTTCTTTTTAACAACTCTGCATATTTATGTACTTATATACTCCTTAATTTTCTTTAACATGTTACAAACTTTACAGCAAACTCATACAACCCATGTTTATAAATTCGTATTAAAAATATTTTCCAAATGTGCAAAATTGGAATGTGACAAGTCAAAAGCCGGTTCATTTCTACCCAGTAGCTCCTATACGCGACTTCCGATGTCATGCACCAATAAATCACTCCCCAGCAAGCGTTGGTGGCATCATCAAAATATGCTCGCGCACGTCCTTGTCGAGGATGTCAACGTTTTCATTTTCATTTAGCTCACATGCTCTTTCGATTCGATTTGTTTGCTTCCCATTTTTTTTTTTTTTTTTTTTTTGGAAAACATTTCCACTCAATCATTGTGGATACTCTCAAACGCTGCACTTTTTGTTGTAGTCATTTCAAAAAATATTCGTAAATATGTGAAAATAATAGTGAAATAAAGTTGAGCTGAGTGAGTGAGTGGCTGTATCCATGTGTACCCATAGAGTGGCCTATACCCGTCGTAGTAGTAGTATCGTATTTTTAGGCACAGTCGGCGGAGTCGCTTATGTGCGAAATGTCAACGGCATGAATTGTTTGACGTTGGGGAGCGATTTTTATTATTTGAATGCCATTTTGCGTGAATTGTGGAAAATTGTTTGCAAATAGATTTTCGGTTTATGTTTTTCATTGCACAGTTGGCTTATGAATTTTTGACTATTTGACGCTTTTTACTCGTACTATAGTATGTATGATTGTATAAACTGAAATATATTTTTTAGAGAAGATTGTGGCTTTTAATGAATTTAGTACTGTGGACAGTAGATGGAAATGTAGCTTTCTTAGAGAAACTTAAAACTATCATTAAACTTTTCTTCATTTACATCATCATATTTTTATCAGAGTTTAACTTTGTTGGAAACTCATCGGTGTCGCAGACACTCCGCCACTGTTTTGGCAAAACCGGTCAGTTTCCAACAAAGTTAAACTCGGTAAAAGTTTTACAGAAACATTTCTATTGATGAAACAAGTTTATGGTGATGATTTTTAATCTAGTAGTAGATTCTATAAGTGGCATACACCAATACGTATTTGACAATCAAAAACCGATGATAACCGATACTAACTTCATTAAAGATATGGCCAGATGGTTAATTTTGCGTTTTATCTTTATGCTTTCAAGCGTTTAGTGTGGTGAATTCATCTTCTTTGACGAGACTACAAAGTGTGTTGCAAAGCAAAGGTATCTCGTCGATATTTGTGACAGATTTTATAGATATTAACCATTTTCTAGACATGCTATATTTTTGTCATATTATCTGGTGTCATTCTGATGTTTATATGCATAATGAAGTTTAATTTTGGAATAAGTTTGACTTCTAGGTAGATGTACTTCGAAATCTTTAGATATACGCATTTATACGCTGAAGCCACTTGTGGTATTCGTACTTTAGAAAATTGACTTAACCACTTGCTTAATATGAACTCAAAATTTTATATAGTGGCTTCTTATACTAGATTCTACGAATGCTACACATACACATATATTGATGAATGTGTTCCAACCACTATTAGAGGTAGATTTGATACAAACCCATTACGTTTTTAGGCTTTAGAAATATTTTTGGGATATAATCGTGCGTAAGTATGGCAGATATGCAATAATTCAACAAAGTTAAGCATTTTTTTCTATTTCAAATGTTGTCTTGTTTTTGCACAAATTGAACAACTATTCAAAACAATATAATCAGACGTCCAAATGACGTAAAGAAAGCCAACAACACATGGTTCAAGGCTGATAACTGCAGACCAAAGACAATTGCTAAACTTCTGGAGACAACATTTCAGTCACTTTCGCTAGAAAATCCTAAAAAATTCTTTTGAGACCGTTAGCTTTCTCAACATACTATGCCAAATGGACCTGCCTTTTTAGCACGCGACACCACCAAATTAAAGCTCTGAAGCTCACAAAATCTACTGGCTGTGACGGAATAGATGGAAGAACAGTAAAAATATTTCCGTTGAAATATAAAGTGTGGCTAGCAACGATTTATAATACCCAGATACGCATCTTCCACTTCCCCACGCAGTAATAGTGCGCGGAGATAGTGATGACAATCTCGTTGTGTCATAACGTACGATAAATCCACTGGGAATATTTTCAAAAATGTAAGAAAACAATGAAAAACTTTATTTTCCCTTGAACCAAAGTTTATAGCATACCATTCCCACGACAACCCAAAACAACTTGCAAAACATAAATATGAGTGACTTGTTTGTACAGGTGCTACCCCCATTAGTATATGTGTGTGAATTTCAAGCTGATATTAGCTTAAATAAATAAGTTTTTCATACAACAGCGCACAAGTGGTCGATGGATTTATATGGGGGGGGGGCTACCCGAAAAAGTAGACGCCCACTAGTCTATGTATACGGCTGTCCATGAAAAGGCACCACATCGCATTTCAACATAATATTGGCTTTAATAAAGAAGTTTTTCTTACAAAAACACAAAAGTGGGCAGTAGGTTGGTGTATGGAACTATCCCATGAAGTGGGCGGCTCTGAGTCCCACCCATTAATGTATATGTGAAGCGTCCATTCACTAGAAGCTACCATATCAATTATTAAGTTGATATTGAAAAAGAAAATGTTCATACAAAAAGTTAAAAGTGGGCGGTGGCTCTGTATGGGGCTAGACCAAAAATGGGGGAATCACACCATCAAATTTCAATTAAGTTTAGGCAACAGCATTCAACTCCAGAATAGTGTCACTTCATTACTATTTTGCTGTACGTTTTAAAGCTTCTGTAAGCATTCGATCTAGTCTGGAAAGTTGTGCTCCTGTACAAGTTGATGAAATAGCTTCCAGCTAGATTCTAGCCTTTTTCATATCACACCTTAGGCAGCAAAGAGCGGTCAGGTCACGCAAAATAAAATACTAAGACTAATTGAGAATTCAAAGTTCTTACAGTTAGTTAGCAGCTCCATTGGATCGAGCGTTTCCATATTCACTCTTATAATCTTGTTCTGAGCTTGTTTGGTCAATAGTACAAATCGCAGAAGATATCCGAGTGACCAGCTGCCAAATACTTTAAAAAACAATCTTGGTAGAAGCAAACATAATTAACCTATCATTCACAAGATAGACAAATTGCTTAAGCACCAACGCCATTTTGTATGCTGTAACTTGTTGGCCTAATCATATTTTTATATATGTACGCGTATAATACTTAATAAAATAAGTTTCAATTATTTTGACATTGATCTTTTTTTACTGTTTGGAATATACTACACTAAATATTAGGACTGCGAAACTATCGATAGTGTGCCCACTCAATAGATTTGATAGTTTACGATGTGGTCTGGTAAAAATTTTATATTCGATAGTGTCAAAAAGAGTTGATAGTGACAATCTAGAGTGACAATTTTGCAGCTTTACTACACTAAATAGTAAATATAAGAGTCACTATTATTTTTACACTTAACTGATTACTCCACGTCAAAAATAAATTTTGTATTAAACCAACAAAAAGTTTCAAAATGTACACATTATAATATAAATATTAAGATACAATTAAGCGTTGTCAGTTCGAGTAATATGAAGTAATTTAACTAGTTATGCACAAAAAACAGAAGCATGTCAACGATTTAAAGTTTTATATTGAAAATTTACTTTTATCTTTTAATTATATATCAAGCTGAATACGTAAATAGAACTAGAATAATATAAGGACAACCAGTATCAAAAGATACAATTCATATACAAGCTGCAACTTTCAAAGCCAACACTGTAAAAGTTGTAGCACACAAACTTTTTTTTAGAATTTCATAACTTTCTCCACACAAGATTAAGCCACAAGCTAAAGTCTTTTCTTTTAAAAATTTATATTACTATGGCACTCAGCACTTAAAGTCCACTGCATATACTTGAAATATGCATGAAAATAATCTAAATTAAAACTGAAAGCATTCATGCAACATTCAAAAGCATTTGCCCAAAAAAATCTAACACTGAACCACATTTAGTGCTAGCTAAGAAGAAAATAGATACAAAAATAATAAAAAAAAAAAAAAACAACATCCAAAATCCGAAATTAGGACACAACTAAACCGAAAAATAAATACAGAAATTTAGTTTCATGTAGTATGTTGTATTGAGTGAATCCTTCGCTTAGTGCCAAATGTGCCAACAAAACCGCAGACACATGTACCAAAATACTCATGGTAGATACATTTAGGCATATGTACATGTATGCTTATATAGGCATATGTATAGTAACTACACCGGATGCCATTTTGTTGTCTATGTATACAATGTGGTTCGTTGGTTGGTTGGTTGGCTTGAATGAGATTGGGGAATGGGTTGGTTGGCAGTACATTGCAATACTTACCATTAATTCTCTATCCGAGATAATTGTGCCAAATGTAATCGACATAACGGGACCCATAAGCGGTGAAACCAACATGGCCGCAACAATATTCGGTGCATTATTCTCAATCAGGCCCAGTGCAGCCAATGAACTAAACGCAAGTGAAAAAGAGACAGTATCAGAGATGGAGATACAGAACACATCTTTAATTTAAGTTAAGTTTCGCGAAATTTTTTAACAAAATGGCTGCTCAGCTGCTGAGTGCTTGATTAAAAAATGAAAACCTGCAATTAAATGCAATTTCATTTTTAATTTTATTTTTATTTTTATTTTCACCTGCTGCAGCTACAGCCATTTTCTATTTTGTATCTATTTAGTTTGTGAATGTGTAGATACTTTGCAGTTCGTTTGTTGGCATTTAGAAAAACATTTACTCACTCAGCGGTTACGATAAGCAGCAAATAGTCGAAGGACAGCGAACCGCCAGCGCGTACACCATCAACAACTTGTTTCACGGTTAGTTTCGATTTAATTGATTCCACAAAATTGTTCCACTTGGAGAAGTCCTCGGAGCTTTCGCTGTTGAATGTTGAATGTGTGGCAAAATAGAGGAAGGAAAATAAATTAATTTAATTAAATTTAGTATATACGTGTATGGAATATTTATTTTAAATGATTTAATTTCGGATCGAAGCAGGAAAACGGTTGAAACTGACTCACTAGATACATTGTGCTTCTAAGTGATTTCTTTAAAGTGGTTTTACTGCTTTTGTATCTTTAAGTTTGTTCGATAAATAGATAGATAGATAGATACTCCACTATTGAATTGGTGTCCTTACTTGCTCATAAGACTTGACAGATTTAAAATTTCTATTAAAACAGCTAGCGTGATGTAACTACCAAGCAACTGAGATAGATAGTACATAAAAAATTGAAGTTTGAAACTGGATTCTACGTGAGAAATTGGGAAACCCCGGTCAACATTATGTGTGCTATATAAAATTTTAGACTCATTTACAATATTGCGTGTACAAATAAGTTTTGAGGGATTTGCAAAAGATGACATAGCTAGTATTAAATCGCATCGGACCATCTTGTAACTATATTCATGTTAAAGCATCATCATTTTCCTCTAAAAATTAGTGTCATTTCGATGTAGTGTAAGCAACATACTTTCTTTGTGCTCTAACCATGTCTAACAAAAAATAATTTGCGGTAATCGCCGCTTTTTTTGTTTTAATTGTTTATAAAGTGAAGTTGATGGACATCGATTGCTGTGCGAAGCATATAGGCAACACGCTAAGATGGAGGCGTTATTAGACCATGATTCATGCCAAACTCAAGGGGAGCTGGGATAGACTTAACAAGCGATTTCAAATAGGCAAGACCATGGAAATTGGATTCCGTAAGAACTCACTGCTCCAAATGCAGAATCGGAAGGGTTTTTTGCATCGTATCGAATAGATCCACTAAGACAATGCAGTACAAAGCGCAGAAAATCGTGGGTTAAACGCGGCCATGCTTCAAACTCAACGGTCAATCCGAATATTCATGACAAGAATATAGTAGTGGTGTACATCTGGCCATATATCTACTCGGAATGATCTACTATGAGCTACTCCAGCCTAACGAAACCATTACTGTGAATCGTTACCAATTGATGCAATTGAGCCGATGTTTGAAGCTCAAATGTGCCCAGTACGCCAAAAAAACATGACAATGTGATCTTTTAGCACGACAACTTTCGCCCACTTGTTGCAAAAGTCTACAAGGAAACTTTTGAGGCGCTTCAATGGAATACCCTAAACCATCCGCCGAATACTCATGGTACTTCACTTCTTACGAGGAACGAGAAATGGTTTCGATTCTTGAACCGCCTCAAAAACGGGGAAATTTTTCAATGCGGAATCCGTATGCTGCCTAAAAAGTGAGAAAAAGTCGTGGCTAACGATGGAAAATACTTTGAATGAAATACACCAATTTCTCTCTGAATAAAGTTTTAAATTTATAAAAAGAAAATATTAGGATGCTTGTTGGAAAGAATTTTATGAAACTAAATATTATCTATTTTTCTTGCTGAACTCTCGCTATTTTTGAGTCAAAATATAGTTGAATTCTAATATATATATAGTACCCTTAGTGTTTTAAAAATAATATCATTGAAATGACCACTGAGGCTTCGTTTACAGGACTCGATCTGAGCGGTCCAACTTTGTATAACTTTCTTGCATACGAGTGGCAGTGTCTCACCAATGGTCCTGAGGATGTTGTTCTTCAATTGGTTATTTGTGGTTGGTTTTTTGCCATAAACTATCAAGAATGATGAGTAACCAGTGATCAAATAAGAATGATACGAATTAAAATTAAATAAAACAGCAACGGTGTGAGATATAAGACTGATTCGTGTAATAGGATCTCATTCAAACGGCCGGCTCCACTCCGTTTGCAGAGTTGCATGGGTTCAATTTTTGATGACTCAATCCAATGCATGTGGCGTTAGTATGGCAATGGCTTCTTGATTGTTGGGCTCGAGTTCGTCTAAAGTGGTTGGCTGGTTGATATAAACCAAGGACTTGAAGTATCCCTAGAGATAATAATGTAGAAGTTTGAAATCGCATGATCGTAGCGGTCAATTAACAAAGTGCCTTCGCAAGATGCCTAATTCGTCTGATATACGGAAAACCGACATTTCTAGGCTTTATTTTTCTCACTTCGAACATTTGTCTCTCTCTCTCTCTCTCTCTCTCTCTCTCTCTCTCTCTCGCTGTGTATTTCATTTCACACGCCTATACAGTAAACTACATAGAAAGGGAAACACTTTAACAGCTGGCGACATTGTTACGACAGCATTTGCAAAAATATTTAAAGTATACAATGAGCAGCATGTGCGTACAATTTACAGATACTTATTAAGATGCGATTGTGTCTGTATATAAAACGGATATTAAGCAGGTTTTGAATGGCAGCCGGGCTAGACAATAAACCACAAAGTCAAGAGTGCAGTTGACGCCAATGGCTCGCAATATAAACCTAAAAATATCTAGACACACTCGTAAGATATGTGCAAATTGAAAAGGCGTTACCTATATAAAAGCACACCAGCATCTAATTTAACGCTTACAAAAATGTTGAAATTAATATTAAAATATATATATTTTTCAACAACTGTTTGGTTTACAATAGCAGCAAGCCAGACAGCCAACTGCTACACTCTTCACCTCTTGTCACACACACACACACACACACATGTCTCTAACGTCAAACAAATTCTGTAAAGGTGTGGCAAGCAGACAAGCATTCACTTAAAAAACCATGTCAACACATTACAAAAAAAAAAAGTACATAAAAAAATTTGTAGCCAGCTTTTTATCGCTCACTCACCTGTAATCATCCTTGTTGTTGGCGGGATCTGTGAGTGCATCATAACTAACGCTGCATGGTAGCACACTGCAACAAAAATAAACAAAAAGAACCACAACAAGATGTGACTTACATGGTTTGTACGTTATAACAACATAAAAATAAAAATAATAATATAAAAGAATTTATGAAAATAAAGAAAGAAAAGCAGTCTTTTCAGTGTAAAATAAAGTATACAAAAATTAGACATTGCATTTCTTGTTGGCTTTAGAATGCACGTTTTCTCTCTATATTTCGCCCTGCCAACTCGTTCGCTACGTAAAGTTGCATATGACAGCAGCTGTCAGCTCTGTTTATACTTCAACATTAAAGAACACCTCAGAAAAGGAAACATTTTATGCAGGTTCGTAAGAAATTTCAAAACCGGTAACTTATAATACAATAGTACCTCATGTAGCAGTAAGTCTATTAAATTTCAGTGAGCACACACACACAGTGAATACTTGACAAAATGGTGGCATAACTTTAATACATGTATTAAATATATAATTGTATTCCACACACAAATTGGCAATAATTTAGATGGATCGAATCTTAAATTTCATATAATTCACTGTGATTGTGGAAGCTAAGAGTCTCGAATTGCACCACAGCTTTGTTGCTTAAACATTCACTAAATCTACCTTAACTTTGAGGGAATCGCAGAGTTATTCCTATATCAGCTGATTATCTTAAAATTTGACCCATATCACTGGCATATCCAGAAATAGTTAAAAAAGTGAATACAAGTGAATATAGACAAAATTTGTATACTGGTTTTTTTGTCTAACTCTCACTATTTTTCACTAATTCTCTGTGTTTGGTCCGAAACTATTAACTGTAGCATTTAGTCTTAAAACAAACGGATTTTACTTATATATTTTAACTGGTTCAATGTCATTTTCTAAATTGAGAAATATGCACATATTTTTTTAATGTAAAGAGAAAATATGAAAAGCTGTTGTTCATAGAAATTGGATAGCTTTGGAGACAACTGTTTCTGATTTTGCTATGAAACCAAAAAGAAGTTTATGTTTCCAATAGTCCATTAGAGGGGAAACTTATTGCTTGCCATTCACTTACGAATGGTCAAAAACGATTCTTTTAGAAACGGCCCAAGCAAAAACGTCCGTTAGTCCCATATGGGTAGCCACTGAACATCTTTTCAGGGGAGAGAAAATTGTAGGAAGGTCAACCTTTAGAATGGTGATATCATACCGAAACCACAAAACTTTTAACAATGAACACACAAAGGAATTCTCAAGACTAAAATTTACGAATATGCACCTAGCATGTTCGGAAACTCTATGTTCTATGCTCAAGAAAGGACACCTCTTGAACTACTATCGAACAAATCTCCTTTCCGTTGGATATAAAATTCTGTCCGTTTACTGTGTAAACGGCTGAAGCCACACACGGATGTACTGATTGGTTAGTATCAGTGAGACTTCAGACCAAGAAGATCAATCAGTGGCCAAACATGACATAGTCCAGCGCATAAAATTCCAGTAGCTCTACTGCGCTAGTCATCGCAACCGGATGAACACTGAAACTCCAACGCTAAAGATTTATTATAAAAACCTCACCATAATTAGTAGCTCACCATACTTAGTATTGCCATCGATTGTCACTACAGTGTTAAAAAATAAAGCGAACTGTGCGCCTTCCTATGTGCGGTCATGACCGATATGTGGTTGTATGTTGTGTCATATAAGTAAGTAAGTATGTAAACACCGAACTTAATTAAGTCTTGCTCGAAGTACTCACAAAGTAATAAAAATTGTACAGAGATCAAATTAAATTGCCACTTTTGTTCTATTTTACTTGCTCGCCCTCGCAAAGTTCAATACGCCCACTTCTACAAAATGATGAACAGATAAACGGATAATACCTTGCGTACCCTGTCTGCGCTGCTACGCCCCTTTTGTTTTTCTCTTACATGGAGGCATCGCACAACCCAATATTCCAGTAGTTACAAAGTGTTCCTTACATAACATACTGAGATATGATGAATTTGTGTGTTTTTTCTTATATAGATGGCGTGGCACTGCCCACTTTTCTTCCAGTGTCATTTACATATTTACGAAATATCACAAATTTACGTCAAATAATTGCTGAGATATGTCAAATTTAGTCTTCCTCTTATATGGTAGGGCGTGGCAATGCCCATTTTTCTAGTGGATCCTTTATACTGGTGCCATTTACGCATGTACTAAATCTAATCCATCTGCCTCAATTAGTTACTGATACATGGCGAGTTCGCTTTTTCCCTTGTATGGTGCTGCTTGACACTGCCCAAAAAAAAGTTATCAAATCGGAGCACCACACGATATATGTTTCAAATTTAGGTCTAATCCATACATTGGTATTTGAGTAATGCAATCATAACACGCACAAGCGCTTTTATATAATCCAGAATTTTCTAATTTTCCAGGAAACTTTTCCAATTTCTGTTTCCTTGAAAATTCGCACCACTTATATTGTTCGGACTATTATTATTATTATTAATATTATTATTATTATTATTATTATTATTATTGGAACCATTATTATTATTTAGACTATTACAAACATTTAAACAAATTAGTGTTCTCCCTGTGCTTGAAATTCAAGCATTATAGCGACAATACGAAACAGTTCAGTACTATATGACAATGCTGAGAACGTTAAGTATGCCCAACATGTTGGGCTGAATATAAGGCTGGCCCATATAAGTGTATTCGCTCTCTTGTCTGTTCCTTTAATGCTGAGAGCGTTAAGTGTGACCAACATGTTGGGCCAATAAGTTGCGTTCGACAACAGGCTCGAAGAAATAATGATTCATTTTCTTTCAAAATTTTACCGTTTTTGCATATATCTATTGCATTACTCACTTTGATTTTTTATTTTTTAAATTTTTCAACAAAATGAGAGAGTTTTTAGGTCTTTGTGATTGGCCGATGCGCTACCTGGTTTCTACCTATCTTAGACTCAATACTTACGAAAAAAATTACAATCGTTCCTTCTTCTCTTCACAACATGTTCAACAACAAAAAAATAAAGCGCATAAGTTTGGGCTTAAGGGGGTTAAAAAGGCTACGAACGTTTTGAACTTGTTTATTTATATATAGATAATTTGCCAAATCGGTCCAGCCATTTTCAAGTGATGCGGTTACTAACGAACAGCATTTAATTTGTATTTATATATATTACACTTGCAGCGTACAGAACTCATAAAATATATAAATTCTTGAGTACGTAAATACTTCTGTCTTCCCTAAGCAACACGGATACTTTAGAAGACTAGGTGCTTTTATCACTTTATTGAACAAGTTTATCATGAATTTTCATCCCGTTCCCATTACATCTTATAATAATAGCATTACAGTTAAATAATAATAAAAATTAGTATGGTATAGACTGCGGTCAACTAAATCGACCGCAATCTCAGAATAGTTTTGTATATTACTGCATTTACATGTTTGTTCTTGTTGCTATTTCACTATGTGGCAATCATAACAACTACAAACAGAGAGATGTATAATACGTAATCTACAAACTCTTTCGGGTTCCCAAGTGTTAGCAACGTATAACTGGCTACCATTTGTATGTTCTGTACAGCCTATGTATGTTTGATTCGTTGGGTAAGTGAATTTTGTATAACTGTCTGCTCGCACGTGTGTGTATGTCATGTAAATGCCATGTAAAGCCTATGAATGTTTGATTCGTTGGGTTAGTGACGTTTGTTTATGCCCAAAATATACAGCCGAGTTTAATAAAATCTAGATTGTGCACATCTGCAAATAAATACAATTCAAATTGTATGTTTTTTTATTTTTTTGTCAAAATCATTTTTGAAGACTGCTATGCTCAAACTATACAGTTTGAGCATTCACAAAAAATCCGTTAGCCTATTAATCAATATTTAGATTATTTCATTCAGATGGAATCACTAGAGTGTTTGTAGTGGTTGTGTTAATTTTGCCTCAGCGGCAGATATTTCATCATCAAAAAAGATACAAGCTATATATAAATTGCATTGGGGCTACTAGTCAGATAACTTATTTCATATTTCAAAACTCTAAAAGATCAATTACTTTTAAGTGTAGGGGTTATAATCTAGGTGGCACCTCGATTACAGCACTCATTCTCGTTTATAACTATGGTAACTAACTTTTCCAGCCATTTTACAACATACTTTCTAAAACTTTAGCTTGTCCTTACCACTTTGTAATTTAATTTGAAGGATATTTGCTGCTGCTTCATGCATGTCTGGCTGTAGAAAGTGCATTGACTTTAGCTAAAATTGCATTTTACAAGTTAAACACAGAATATTCCTCGAAACAGCTTTGAAATATTTAAAACAACTTCTTTTGCAGCACAATTTGTTTTTAATCCAGACTTAAGTTTCTATGGCTTTTTACTATGACTGAAATAGCTGAAACCTTTTAAGAAAATAGAAAAGCACAGCATTCAATTTACTTCTTTGCACTCGAAACTCTTTGTCCGTGTATACTAAGCTACTTTGTTATTTAACACCATTCCATTCAGAAAACGATTTCCGCTAAGTCTGAGCAGTTCTACGTCTGCCGTGTGTATAATCCTTCACTTAGTATCATTAAATGCTTAGGACACCTTCAATTTTTTATTTAGTTTCTAATGATAGTTATTTAAGAAGTAACACTATGCAACAAAATTAAAAAAAAAAAATATCTGTCAATGACTTGCCACTACTTTATTCTTATAGATATTGAATTGTTGGACACAAAATTCGCTATAGATCGCATACTTTATCAAAATACTTTGAAATAATTAACTTTAGGTAGGAATTAAATTAAAATAACAAGAATAATTATGGAAAAACTATGGAAAAAAATTATCGAATTTTAATGCCTTCGCTTAATTGTTCATAACTTCGTTATCTTTCCATAGATTTTCTTCAAAAGCAGGAAAAGTAGTGTTGGAATAAACCAGAAATAAATGTTAAATTCATATCTCATAATCCTAACCACAGAATAAAATTGAATTGCGATTTTCTTGTTCGGGAGATCAAAATCTATAACAAACATGAAAAAACTTTTTCGGTTGAATCGAAGCTTTAATACCATTCACACGAAATGTCGAGCTGTGAACTGAGCAGCTGTAAAGAAAAAAATGTGTGTGAAATCTGGCAACTGACTATATTAAAATGTAGGTTGATATTGACTGTTTTAAGAAAGTTTTTCATACAAAATCCCATAAATGGGCGATAAATTTTTATGGAACTACACCTAAAAGTGGGCGGGACACGACCCTTAACATTTATATGAAGCGCCCGTACATAAGAAGCCGTTATGTCGAATTTCAAGTCGATATTGACCCCAACAAAAACGTTTGCCTTACCAAAAAATAAAAACTGGGCTTAAGGTTTCTATGGGGAATACTCCAAAAAGCGGAGAGATCACACCCTTTGATATATATTTGAAAGGACTCCTCATAGGAACACACCATGTCAATTTTTGAGGTAAAAAAAAAAATGTTTATACAAAAAGTCGAAAGTTGAGGGTGGTTTGTGTGGAGGCACCCAAAAAATAGGGTGGGTCACACCCGTTGATGTACATATGAAGCATCCATCCATTAGAAGCTACCATATCAATAATTGACTTGATGTTGACCACAATAAAAAAGTTTTTCATACAAAAAGTTAATGGTGGGCGGAGTGTTTGTATATTGACACAACAATATGGATACTCTATTTGATTGCAATAGAAAGCAGTCTAGGTGCCAATTTACAACTGGATACCATGAAAACTCGTTCCCAAAAAATGCACAACAACAAGCAGACAGACGGACATAGCTACATCTCCTAGTCTCGTCGAACTGATCAAGAATTTATACACTTTATGGGGTCTACGATGCCTTCTTGAATGCGTTCTAAACTTTCAGACAAATTGATACCATTTCATACTATGTATGCATGGTATAAAAAATAGTGTTACGTCGATCACAAAAATTGTGTTGCATAGTGTAACTATTTCAAAGAATTGTAAGTTTACCGCTGTTAGCTGCTGCTGTTCCTGCTGCTTTGTGCAATGAAACTGGTTGTCAATGACTGAATGCATATACAAGTAAGTACTGCATACTTAAAAGATTGCAATTGCAATTTTTGTACCTACAACCTAGAAATATACCTACAAATCAAAGTGTTAGATGAATAGCGCGTTCCCAAAGCGAACTACGAAGCACTTGTCTGCATACTTATTGAACATTTGTATAAGAAAATCGACTTTCTCGACGCCATATTGTCTGGCAGGGAATTTGTTTCCTACTCTTTACTTCCGTTCTGTGTGCATCGCTTTTTCTCTGTATTTTAGACTGTTTTTATTAAAACGGCCAACAGCTGTCACCGTATACAGTAGAACTCAAATTGCCTGTGCTACAAGTGTGTCGTAGTCACTTCCCTTCACTACTTCAACTTCAACTACTACTACTTTTGTATCTCAACTTACCTGACACTGGAATTCAATTTAGTGCCAATGCCCAGTTCAGTTAAACAGTGCAAAGTTGTCTCGCAAGGATCACCGGATTGCAGCGGAAAGACGACGTGATGGAAATAGCCTTTTTTGCTTGTTGTCCAAGTAACGTGCTCGATTTCTAGCTTGACAAGTAACTCCTCAAGCACCTGTTTGGCACATAAAATAAAGTTTTAGTGAGTACTAAGTTGATACAAAATGAGCTGGGAACTGGGAGCTGGGAATGTATGGGGACGTATGGACGTATGTCAAGTGCAATGGAAACTTAATGGATTGTTGAAAAGTCGCGTACTCAGTGTACGAGTACGAGTGCGAGTAAGCGCAACAGCAGTTGTTGAACTTTATAAGTGGATTTATGCAGTTGAATCTTTTACTACTTATTTTTCAGCTTAAATCACGCGTTCAACAGCTTTAAAGTTTGTGCATACACGTACATAGTTCCCATAAATCCTCTGTTCAATCAAATTAAAGCCATTGTCAATTCTTGTGGCACTATTATCAATCAAAAATTTGACCTTTTTGTCAAATGCACAGCTTTGCGTAGTCGTATATTATACAATGATATCATTCACATCAAAGTGGCATCACAATCTTGTGTGGAGAAAACTCGAGCATGTCAAACCAATTTAACTTTTGCAAAAGGTTAAAAATTCTACATCAGACTATGTGCTGCCTCAACTCCTTTGTCATTCATCAACATCAAACAATTTACGATGTTTATTTTGCCAAATGAAGAATGCGTAGGTGGCTCTTTGAGTGCTGTGTAACACATAGTTATAAAACCTGAATGCGAGTATATACAGCAAACAATTTTTTTGAGGCATTTAAGTGATTCTGAAAAGATACAACTTTTAGTTAAATTGTAAAACAAAATAGGGACATTTTCACGACTATTGGGGGAATAATATTGAGTAGTGTATTTCACGACTTCCCAATTATAAAAAATCTAATTCGAGTAGCCCTGCAGTATAAATCAATTTTTGCTTTGTTATCGGTGACATTTTTCATGTTATCGTTACTTTTGTCATATTTATCGGTCAGGTGCTACATGCTGAACAGTCCATGCATTTGCACAAATGTAAACGCATACAAGTATAAATTAGAAGGAAAAAAAATTGATGAGAGTGAGCGCCGACGCAGTAGAAAAAAAAACGAACCAATCCCTGAATATACTATGCACGTTTGCATTCCATATTTTAATAAAATTTTGATATCGAAATCATGAAGTCAAGTTGGCATCAATCTTTGAACTAGGGTACATGTTTATAGGCTTAATAACAGTCGTGACATTGAAAACTAGAATATAGTGTGAAAAAAAAACCTATAAAGATATAGGCAAGTCGTGAAAATGGCCCTTAGACCAACATACCATTGTATAACCAAAAAACCAATTTTAATCTAACGTCAGTGTTTAAACTTCTAATAAGTTGTGCAATTTGTAATCATCTTTTATTTATTAGGGAACTCATTTCACTAAAAATAACTAAAAGAAGGATAAAGATTTCTTTTAACTTTGTTTTAAGCAAAATTTTATAGATAGAAAGACACTGTGGGTTGAAACTATAAACTTAGTAGACCCCATAACAATTCTTTATCAGCATCAAAAATCTCGTCCATCCGTACCTACGCCCCGTTGAAGGCTAAAATATGTAAACTCTCCTGAAACCTAGTCAGATAAGATACGAGTATATGAAGTGGAAGTACAGAAGTACAGGAAGTACAAATAAACCCCAATTCAACACAAAATTGAGTGTGGTTTGTTTTTATGTAAATCCCGCATAAAATTTTTAATTAGAAATTGGAAAACCAGTTACTTTTTCAATGCACCAAATCGCGTAAAGGCGGTATCACCAGAAATCCAGGTTGCTCCAAGCATAAACCTCTTTTGACCACCCACCGAAAATTAATTATTATTTCACAAAAACCTAATTAAATTTTCAAAGCTAATTTTCTTTTTTATCAATTTTTGGTGGATAGACAAATGAAGAAGAAAAAACGTTAACTTCGGTTGAACCGAAGCTCTAATACCATACACACGAAATTTTAAATCGTATTGTAAAACATAAACATGGGTGGCGGATTTGTATAGAGGCTATCCCAAATAATTGGCGGGGCTCCCATTAGTATATGTGTGTGAAGAGACCACCATATCGAATTTTAAGTTTATATTGGCCTAAATAAAAAAGTTTTCCATACAAAAAGTCAAAACCTGTAGTGGTTTGAATGGGGACTGCCCCAAAATTCGAGGGGATTACACTCATTGTGAAGCATCCGTTCATAAGAAGCAAACATGTCCATTTCCAAGTTGATCTGACTGCAATAAAAAAGTTTTTCATACAAAAAGTCAAAAGTGGGCGGTTGGTTTGTATGGGACGGACAAAATCAAAAGTATATGCATATTTTACTAAATGTATATACTCGTATATATGCGTGATTTATCACTTACTTCCGGCGGCATCTGAGATTCAATATTTTACTTGTAACTTTTCCATCTATGGATATACAAAGAGTGTCTCAAGACATTCGAAAGAAAAACAATTGAGTCATATAATTTCACCACTGTTTCTCATGTGGGGTTAAAATTTTCCAATATCGGCGAAACAATTGTTTGTTGTGTAGAGTTCTCGAATCAAGTATTAAAAAGATTAAATGAAACAAGAATAATATCATTGTTGACCCCATATTTTCCAGTTAGTGGTGGAATTTCCAAAAACTATTCCACCACATAAACTAATGTAAAGAAATTTTCTCTCCCCCTTGGTGGTTTCCGCCGTGCGTTGATAATGAATAATATGTATATATATACACTCCTCGACACTTGAACAGGACACCCTGTACACTCTCTTTGCAATTGCTCATAACTCGAAAGCGGTATGATAAAATAACGGTATTTTTGGATAAACGGTATTCTGTCTCTGTGACTGCCGTTATTCTGTTTTTCATGTTTTGTTTCGCCACTTGAATAGAACACGCACTTAGTTTGATCGTTATCTTTGGCACGTGGACTCATATTTTTCGTCGATGGAACTTCTTCGTTAATTTCGACTATTTAAATAAAAAAAGAAAACAACGTAATTGAGGAGGGGAAAAAGGATAAATCAAGGCCATTTCGTATTATGGCACCTGCAAATTCCAATTTTTGTCAAACACATTGAATGTATTGCTTTACAATGGTATATTGCAAGAGGCCTTTCCATACATTCATAACCCTTTTGGATTTCTGTCGCCATGTTGTGAAGCTATTAAGTTGGCCGCCCTACTTACCGGATTTGAAAATCATAGAAAATGTTTGGGGATGGTTGACACTTCAAGTATATGGATCAGGGCAACAATATTCGAGTATACCCGAACTAACCCAAGCCATTGAATAAGCTTGGATGTCGATTTCGCTAAACTATTTGACCATTTTGTATGCATCCCTTCCAAAACCGGATGTGTCAAGTTTTGCAGCAGAAAGGTGACCCTACACAATATATTAAACATTTTTTGTCAAATCTAAATACTCCAATTACTTTAAATTAAAGTAAGGTATTAAAAAGTATCAGAATTCCATAAAAAAAATATTCTCTAAAGGGTCCTATTCAAGTGGTACAAAATTAAGACCCCGCATTTTGTCGGTTTTTGGTTAATTATCTTTAGTTAATACTTTATTACATCTTCCTACTGGTCAAACTACAACAATTTAATTTATAAAAGTATCTAGCATGCTTGGTATTGGAGCAGTGGGCGATAAAAAGCAGACTTCTATTCTATTCAAGTGGAGAGGAGTGTTTAAGTGTATATTTTTTTGAGCTTACAACAAAGTTTCCCGCTTTATTGAGAATATTTTGTAGTATTTCATGTTTTCGAAATGAAACTTTCGTTGAATTTGTAAGTTTAGATGATTGGTTGATTGATTGTTGATTGGTTATCGTAAGAGTTAATAGGAGTTTCACATAGCACCATCGAATTGCTTGTATAGAGTTGCAAAGTTTCGGCTGTTGCAATACAATAGTCTGATTCCAAATGAAGCATTAATAAAATTACACAGGCCAACATGGTTTAGTTGTTGGAAAGCTAAGGGTTATCTCCGAAGTAATTTGCTGCGTAGAATCCGAATATATTTCGGGATATATTTCGTGACTTCGAATAGCCATAACTTTGCAAAAAAAAAAATTGATCGCAATTGATCTCTTGAACTCTTAAATTAAATGGTAAGAGTGGTACTAAATGATGTAACTGGAGAGATAGACCACAAACAGGCAACCCTGTACATAATCTCAAAAGTAGGAAAAAACGCCGTTTTTCGGGTACATAACCTCAAATATCTCAAAATCCTGACGTGATGGGCCAATTCTGACCCGGATTCGGATTCTACGCAGCAAATTACTTCGGAAATGATCCTTAGCTTTCCAACAACTGACATGACCCCAGTATTTGTAGACCTGTGTTATAGGTGTTAATGCTGTGAATTCTTGTTGTAAAAAACCAATCAACATTATGGCAGTATGACTCACGAATAATATAAGAATATTTGCTCCTTTGATTTTGTTAGATCAGATCAGAAAATAGACAAAGCAAACATTTTATAGGTGCGAGAGGTTAAAGTTTCATCAAAAAATGAAACGAAAACCAGGTGGACAAAAATGAGAAAAAATACAATATATATAAGAGCATCTATGTGAAAGATAAGGCAACGCTGCATTCAAAAATGACAGAGTACCAACAGTATTTATCTATAGTTTCGAATTATTTGTTTGCTGTAACAATAATGTATAATGCAAAGACAATTGCTTTGGCATGGCATGCTCAAATGGTGAATATACTAAATGCATGATTTTTTACAATGCTATCATATAGTGCTTCTGTATATTGTAATAAAAACATAAGCAAAAGTGTGACCTATACAACTCGACGTGTAAAATGCTGCTGTATGTATATATAGCTATCCCGCTCGCTTACTCTGTCGTTTTTAAAACCCCCAAAAAAAAAAGAATGAAGAAGTAAATACATATATACTCATGTTATACGTGTGTCATACGGCGTTAATGAAAAATTGAGAAAAAAAGCAATCCTTTTTATTTTTGGTAAAATTTAGTTCCGTATTTCCAATTTGTGAGTTAGTGCAACAATCAAACCAACTCAATAACATTTTGATGCGAAATATATTAATTGTATTATGAAATTGGATCTGATAACATCGGAGACTATAAATGTGTTCTTCTGGTATTTCTCAGAGTAGTCACTCCAAGCTTGAAACGCAAACATATTTATTAATTAAAAAAACAAAGTGTTTTTAATTGAGCATAGTCTCAGAACACTATTCGACTATTTCAAACATCTCTTTAAAAAATTTGTTTCACATTTAAACTTTACATTTTGTATAGTTCCCCAAATGCTTATGGGTTTTTACCTGTAGAAATATGCAATATATATGCACACACACGTTCATCATGTGTTAAAAAGTCACGTAGGCATGCAGAGCATATACCAAAAAAAAAAAAAAATCAAAACAGCAACTCGGAAATGAAGTGAAAATCGCTACAAGCGGAGATTATATTACAAAGGATAATCATGAACACTATTCTTCACAGCAATACACACATCCTCAACATCATGCGCATGTGTCCAAACAAATGCTCATTAGATCAAGTCATTCACTCACCTTTTCAAGTGGCACAACTAAATTACTGCGATTGTCCATTCCAGCATGACTACCAACTCCGCCGCCACCACCACCTCCACCTCCACCACCACCGCCGCCTGCTGCAGCACCACGCTTTCCTCCTACGCCGCCACGTGCCACACCGCCACGTCCTGGACCCATGCCACGCCGATACTTGGGCGCATTCTTGTCACGTAATTCAACTTCGAGTCGTAGTATTGCATTGTTGTTTTCCGGTAGATTGATGTTCAGATTATTATTGCCACCGCTACTGCCGGGACCACCGCCACCTCCACCTCCGCCCAGCACACCTTGATGTGGCGGCACTGGCGGTGCGACCATTACATTATTAGCGTTGCCTATAAAATAAACGAATTGCGGTTGCCCATTTTAAAATCGTGCTGTGCAATTAGGCGAAAACCCGCCACAAACTACGCAATGCTAAATGGAGTATATGAAGTTTATTACTTGGGAGGCCTTGATGTGTTTGTGGGCAAGTTTATAGAGTTAATTAAGCTTTAGTAATTGAACTGTACAGAATTAAATGAAGAGTTAATGAAGTTTTTGTTCAAATTTCTATTAAGAAGATTTAAAAGAATTTTGATAGGATTTTAAGCAAATTAGATATTTGTACTTGTTAGACATTAGTAGTACATTTGATCGTTTTGCCGAGAATTGAGACTAAAATTATGTGCTCATTTTTCGTTGTGAAATTGATAAAATTTAAATACATAATATGATATATAAATTTATGTGAAAATTCTGTGATACATGGCATCATAAACTACAGATTTTGCATTTTTGCCATTTGTCTCGCTCACGCACGTCGCTATAGGTTCCATCTGTTATACACATTATGTGTCTCTAACTGTTCTACACGTTCTGCGAGCCCATATGTTATACATATTATAGTGTCCGTCTGTTATATATGTTATACAAAGTGTGTCGCATGGAAAACAGAACTAATTCGAGAAAGCCACAATCTAGTGGCGCCACCTATATGTGACCTAGTGCGTTCAAAACTTTCATGCCTTTATTAGTTTCAAGCTAAACTTTAATCGAACTCGGTGAACCAAGTTTATGGTGGTGATTGTTTATGCCGTGAGAGAGTTCTTGAATGGTAAAAGGAATTCAAAAACGCTCCGTAGGACATAAATATTGATAAACATTTTGGCTAACTGAAATCCGTGATTACCCCAATTTATACCAAAACTGTGTGCGAATTTTCATTGAAATTGATGGCATTGGGATTCAATAGTTTCAAAAAATCAATTTATCATACTTTGACCAAATATTTGGGCTACCGAATGGTGTGTGCATGGTGTGTTCCGCAAAAGTTGAAAAATAACCAAAAAGATGTACACTTCTACTCATTGTTTGTCTACAAATCACACTTTTAACATAATGCATTTATCTGATTTGGTACCATGCGGATTTAACTTTTTCGGCAAAATGCATTTGACGATGAAAGCTAATCGTTTTGTGGACGTAAAAGCCATTCAAAGATTATTACTGTCATCTAGAATATATTCCACTTCAGATGCTATAACTCCACTTTCATTCGACCCAATGCTGTAAAATTTGGCCTGAAACTAATGGCAAGCGTGAAATTTTCATTGACATTAGGTCAAATATAGTTGTTGAACTCACCAAAGTGAGACTTTTTCATAAAGTTCCATTGCCCATGTGATACACCTAGTACGCAATCTGTCAATATCTGTCATACAGTTTATGCATGCCTGTCCATTTGTTATACACAACATGTATGTTCATCTGTTATACACAGCATGCGTATCATTCTGTTATATTTGTCATACATATTATGCGTGCCTATCTATTATAACTGTTATACACATTATACTTGTATATGCATTCTTAGTAGAGACAAGTGTTTCTCTGTGTTAGCGAATTTTAACATATGTATTCATAAACATGTAGAGGGTGTGCCATTTAGACGTGTGGTACTTTCTTTTTAAATATAACGCAAACGGTAACGAATTTATCCAAATTTTTTTATTGCGTTGGAGAGGCTATAGAAAAGAATTATATGTGGAAAATTATTTCCCGGATATGTTCAACGCGTTTGTCCTGTAGGAACACGATTCTTTTGGCCATATTTTTTCGTCTACATTTTGGAGAATTGCGACCGGAATGGGCCGAATAACCAATACAATGTTCCGTTTTAAGGCTGGAAACATCTTCAGATCATCCTCGTTGACTCATTTTTCGAGTAGCTCCAAAGATTCAGTAGTGCAGTTTGAATTTTTTCACAATATATCGAACAGTTGTCTCACTGATGTAGTGATTGCGACCAAAATTTTGGTCTTAGCGTTTTTACCATCGAAAGTCCAATGATTTCGATGCTTTGTTATTCGTATAGCGTTTCATAACTAATATGTATATTATATTGTCAGGGTGATATTGATTTAACATGTCCGTAATGCACACTTCAGACGATAACCAAGTAGCAAACGTCTAAATGAAGTACCCTATATTATATATTGTTTAAAATTTGCTTCATATTTTCATTATGTTACGTACTCCCATTGATTTTTAATACAAATATCACCTGAAGATCCTATCCGCTTAAAGTAAATATAGATAAAGACAAATAAGAAGTAGTGGTCGGCCTAGGTACTACCAAAAATAGTAATACTCTCATTTTATATGTTTACAAAACGTATTATCTTTCAACGGATATCTTGCAAAAGGGTTTAATTTATGAGGTATATTTTTGAGATTAATTGCAATATATAAATGCGCATTCATCATGTTGAAAATAGTGTTGGACTTACATGAAGATGTTTTCAATTAGATAGGGAAAATAGTTTGATGTCGTCAAGATAAAAAAGCATTTCCTACTTTGATGTCAGATGTATTCTGTGTTGCTGGTAGGTTTTCGTCACCTCGTCAAGAATATTTTTTTTTTGTCTTTTATTTGGTACATAATGATAAATAGATCTAAATATCACACTTTATTCTAACCACAAATGACTTTGTATAGGCGACGGAATTCTGAATTTAAATTAAATAAAAAGTATTTACTGGTATGTATATAGTATATAGTAGCAACAAAAATCAAATCAAAGCCGACGAACCTTGTCCAACAATACGAAACAAGTCAGAAGCTAACAATTTATTATTCACTCAAATAAAAAACAAAAACCAATGACAACGAATTGGATATCAAGCATTACATGCACGAATTGGGAAATGAAAAAATCAAAGTCAAGATGAATTCAAAATGAAGCAAAAAAAAAAAAAAATGTTTTTAAGAATAAAAACAAAAAACTTGAAACATGGCACAAGTGTTACCCAGCAAAGACCAAACAAACAACGAACTAAACCCAACCAACCGAACATCAGACCAATCATTCCAACAAATAAATAAGAAATAAACGCCTGCAAGGAAAAAAAAAACAAACTCAACAAAACGAGCCGAAATCCCCCATTGACAAATGCCAAATAAAGCTTAAATGTGCTTAAGACCAAACGGATGTCGAAGCAGCAGAAGAAGCAGCAGTCCAAATTCAGAAGATGAATCTGTACACATACATTCTATTGCGACCAAATGCTTCCATAAACAGGACTATATATCTGTATTCGTATAAGGAGGTGTGTGCTTGTATTTTCAGTTAGTGGCAACGAGCCAAAAGTCGATCGACACAGACAACTCCTCTGAAGCAGTTGAGATATTTGCACTTGTAATTCGTATATGAGAGGCAAGTGTAGAATCCTTTTTTGTTTTATTTGATTTTTTTTTTGTAGTTTGACTGGCTTTACACTGCTGTCTGTTGCCTGTGTTCATGTTTTGAGCTTGGCTGGCTTTGCCGGAATCTGGTTAGTTGCAATGGCTCGCTTACCAGCTAGCTGACTGACTGCTGGGCTATCTGACTGAACTGACTGGCTATCATCAGCTATAAGTAAGTACGTGCAACTGCTGGGAAAGTGTGAAAGCGTGGGTGGATTGTGTAGTTTTACAAAGGGTTATAGTAATGGCTCAAGTACGTAGAACACCTAAATAGAAGGAGAGATTTGAACTACACATCGGCTCGGAGCTTTGTCAATAGAGACGTCTTCCGTCCCCGCTAACACGAAAATAATTTGCGAAATGTCTCAAAAAGTACTTTTAGCTTTCTTCTTATTTTTCTTATTTTCAAAAGCAGGCTATGCGATTGGCATAGCTATAATCATCAAAGCTATATTAAACTCTATGCAAATATGCTGAAAGTGGACTTAATTTTGCGATCTGCGTGAAAAACCAAACAAAATTTGAGCTAGTGAACTTCTCGAGAAAATAAAAAGTTCGAGTTGTTTTGACCATTTAATTAAATAATGCTGATCTCTAAATCAGTAATATTGATAAATAATTTTAAAAATGTTATCAAATATATCTCAAAAGGCATTAGCAGACCAAGATGGGGTGTTCAGTACAGTAAAGACAATTAACTTTTTCTGTCCGGTCATACAACCGATTTTGATAAATAAGAATTAAACACTTGAAAGATTTCAAAATACTTTGTATCAAATTCGGTTGTATATTGTGGGCGTGTAAAGCAGCAACAATTGTCACTCACTCAACGGAAGAACAAGCACACACACTTTCTTCTTTCTCTCTTTCTCCATATCCCATGTGCATCGTACTCATGCCAGATAACGATTTGAGGTGCATAACGAGCGGGAATAGAGAAGCCCAAGAAAAATATGGGCTGAATATATGCAACTCAAGACTTATGAAAATTAAATGGATCTCCAGAGGTGGACCAATTTAAACAAACCTTACCAATTTATTTTTTTTTGAAAAATGGAATTTTATTTTAATTAGTTTTTGAAAATAATAACGCGCAAATTGTCGGCCTTAGCACGGATTGATGTGTTCAAGTGTTACGGATTGTACTAGTATTGTGGCTATTTCAGGTCAGATTTTGGTATTAGGGTCTGCCAGAGTCCGTGGTTTCTTAAAATAAACTTGGATATTCTAAAAACCTAACAAGAAAATGTCTGGATACGTCGAAACCAGGCGGCCTTATAAAGCTATAGGATATCAGCATGTTTAAAGTGGGTATACTGTCCCATAACATAAATTTTCATGTCGAACATGTCGAACGTGTGTTGTCCTAACCACTTCTGAAGTCATTTGACAGTGTTATTGTGTTGTCCGATGGGTCATACTGTACAACATTCGCATTGAAATAAAGGACCTAGTCACTGAAAATTGACGCATGAGCTGCAAATTTTAAGCAGCTAGATCTTCCGAATCTAAACAACGGTTTAAAATTAATAAAAAAAAAAAAGTGGGTAAAAAGACCTTACTTAAATAGTCGTTATACAACTTGCCTAGTACATCATAGTACAATAACATTTATTATATTTCATATTTCTGCTGTTCATAAACCACATTTCAGCGAGTTTTATGTACCATCCAAAACAAACTAAACACTAATAACTTCTGTCTCCGATCTCATTACACCCAAAATGATTCTCGTGCTTCCGAACTCTAAAGAATTTTAAGGCCAGCTTTGTTACGGCAGACTTCCCAGAGCCATGGTAAATATCATTTATTATAATGATACCAAAGCCAAGCAAGGACAAAACAAAACCAGTGTCTTACAAATTGTTTAAAAAAAAATACTACAAAATATACTAACATATTATCTACTAAGATCACAACTCAAACTCAACAGTCATCAAATTCATGGTAATATCGAACAAGGGATCCGTGTTACAACCGAAATGAGAATGTCTGTTGAGCATCGAGAATAAGGCTAGCTGCAAATGTTCGATGTCGATACGAACTGGTGTACTGCAAAACTGAGGTCCTAACTCGACCTACTATTCACTTCAGTTTTTTTCCAATAATCCAAATGTGATAACATCAATCTTTCCCAACGATACCACAATATTCTGTTGCTTTCAAGGGCCACTTAATTCTTCGAGAGAGGTAGCACCACAACTCAAATTGGTTGTCTTTTATTTTATGAAGCGAACAAAATATATAATACAATATACTGAACAAAATGTTGTTGGGGGCGAACGTTCCACAGTCCCCCCTGAATCCACAAATGGGAACAATTAATACCGATAGTCACATGTACGCTTCAATTATAGCTGAATATTAGTTAAGTCGACGTAAAATTTGTTTCCATTAAATTTGTTGTTTGTTTACCCCTGTGAGTGAATCATTTCGCTTGGAACAAGAATTAGGATATGGGCCGTTCAAGTATTATATAACGCAATTTTTTTGTTGTAGACCAGAGTAATACGTATATTCTACGATAGAAAAGTCGAATAGAGTGTATACATGGTCTTTGTCTTATAGCCAGACACAGCGTGTGGCTTAGAATTAGTTACCAACGCTTCTATAGAAGTGGTAGAAATTTAATTAAGCATAAAAAGCATTATCACCGTATTTGAGATTCTATTTCAGAAAATTCCGTTTTTAATTTCCAAGCGAAGTCCAAAATGTTAGTGTGGAAAATGTTCCAAGAGAAATTCTAAAGTGGACTAACGCATCCTACACTAACAGTACCCGAACTATCAATTCCATTCAAACTTAAGAATTTATATACGAGTACATACATATGAGTTGTCGGACAGCACACCAACTTCATTACTTACTAGTAGAAAGTATATTTATACCGAACTCACAATACTATGCCAAATTATTTGTCTCTGGAATATCTTAAAATTTGGACCCCTTTTTTCATTTACACAGCTTAATAAAGTACAGCCTATTTTAACAAAATCAATATAGAAAAACAATTCCATAAAGGCAGCCAATTGTTGAGATACTTTTGTGAACGACAAATATCGAGCCACCCTCGCAGCTGTCTCTACACGCTCAATCATGTTCATTGTCATCGCTATTGCCAGAGTTGCCATTGTGTCTGTCAATTTAGGAATTTTTATTAAATACTGAAGGTCGTTGTAACTTTTTGTCACTTTTTTTGGTGATTTATACATAAGTATGTATATTCTATATACGAGTATATACTTTATAGCTATTGCCACTCACAGCAAAGTTTCACATGCATCGGATAGGACCTTCGGCATGCGTTCATTATTAATGATTTACGCTTTTCTCAATGACAAAGTTGTCGTCGACGTCGTCGCCCATGTTGATATCTCTCTTTCCAGAGTTTTTTTTTTATAATTTGGCACTTTTTTCCACTCACGTTTATTCATCATTTTAGCTACTTATCTCAAGTAATTGTCAATTTTTCTTGAATTTGCCTTGACGTTTTATTTTACTTTACAAAAAAAAAAATGTTCTGTGTAAAGTCTTTCTTCTTGTCGTATATGCCCCGCACTTTACATTTTTTGTGCAACTTATCACCATGTTTATTGCTTTTGATCGAGTCACATGATTTCCATAGTCAAAAGTTCTCAGTCAAGTGATTTATTTTCTCAAGTATCAGCAAATGTTATTGGCTGTGTCTACTCTACTCCCGGCCGGCATTTCTTTGCTAATCCTAGTCCGAGTATTGAAGCCTGCTCCCTGCGCTTGATACACAACATTTTTTCGTCCTTTCTGGTGTCAACGAGAATTAATGATGCTTTGCAGTACGCAGTTTTTTTGCATTTGTGTAAACATTTGATTAATATTTGTGGCTGCATGGCGAAGAAATAAATTTATTTTACATGTTATTGTTTCTAACTACAGATAATAATGTCGGAAAATGTGGTTAATAAATTGCTTACACTGTTAACTTTTGCCTTTTCTATGATTATGTTAAATAGAGTATATTAGTATAACACTTAGGAGCGTTTGTTTGAGATGTTTGCTATTAACACTCAAGAGAAAACATTATTAGCTACCTAACTAATGTTACCTCATATGATATGAGTTCACTTGTTTATAAAATACTAGGGTTCTCCCAGTGTTCGAAATTCGACCTTTCGACCTGATGCTCGGCAACATGTTTGCTAGTGCGCCCACAACAGTTTCGAGCCTAACGTCGAGCTGCTCGATCAACATGCTCTACAATGTGAATCGCCATTTACAGCACGACAGAAATAGAGAATATTTTTTTCTCTATTCTTAAAACTAAATCCAAATGCACCGAAAGAAACAACGAACGTAGCAGATAGAGAGAAATAGGTAGCAGCTATAGCAAATTAAGCAAATTGAGAGAGCTGAGAGAGATAGAGCGCTTTATGAGAGAGTCTTTGCGACTGGCCAAGGGCGTTACCTGGGTTTACCTACCTTAGACGCAATATTTTAGGAAAAAAATTATATTCTTCCCAACAAAGAAAAAAAAATCAAGTGAATATGTTGTGTTTAAGAGGGTTAAAAAGAGTATGAATGACTTATGCTTGCCTATTTATATATAGATTATGTACTCTTACATTTTCGATTGTTAAAATGTGTAAAACAAGTAAGAGCAGAGTGTATCTTTCAAAGTAATCCCTATTCAGCATGTATAATATAATATATCATTTCTGGAAATCTCTCTCTATCTCTTTCTTTTTTCTCTCAGCTCCATCAATTTGCTAAAAAGTAACAACAAAAAAGTCACAGAGAGTGACACCATCAGAATAAGCAACACAGATGAAAAATGTGTTGTTTTGCTTTGGTTGAGAGGAATTCGATTTCTTCTTTCTCTTCTCATTTGCATATTTTATGCACTTTAACGTTTAGCGGATGGTAGAATAATATAAAGTGGCGTACTCCGCATTGCTGCTCTCTTTGTTTGTTAGTTTCGGTTCCTTTGAATTTAGTTGGCAGAATAGAAAAACGAAATACTCTTTACCTGTGTCGCTTTCGAACGGCCGATTCACATTGTAGAGCATGTTGGTCAAACAGCTCGATGCTAGGCTCGAAACTGGTCTGCCAATATGGTGGTGAATATCATTTGAAAGCGTGATTTCGTACTGTTTTTCTTGGTAAAACTTAAAAAGAAGAATCAAATGAAAATAGTAAACAGAAAAAGCGAAAGAGTGAATAAAAAAAAATCCAACAAAAGTTATTTTATAACTTTTTTTTTTTTTTGTTCAAAAGGTAAAATAAAAGTAAACTTCAACAAAAAAGGTCAAGCAGTCATTCGCAAAGATATAGCACCTCGCACACAGTGACACAACATACCGACACGTGCTCAGTTTTTACCGTTCTCTTTCTGGGTGACACTGATTTAGAAGCGAAAGTTTTTACCGCGACACTTCTGTATTATTGTCATTCTTATTATTGGATACTATTAAGACAAAGTGTTGGATTTCGACCACTGAGAGAACTCTAGTGTATCTAAATACAATAAAGAACTTACCTGTTCATTGGAAATAAGTAAGTGTTTTCAATTATATTAAGTTCCCTTTCTATGCTTTCGAATTGTTTACTTTTAAGCTTACATAAGCTGCCAAACCAAAGTTGCAAATAAAATTCAATTTTAAAACACAGTTTACTACATTTTTCTCTTTACTTTAATCTACTTGCAACAATTACAGCAAAGCTAAATTGAAATTGCTGCCGCCTAATCCCATCATTTCGCAGATTTCCGCCTAAAATTAAAAATTTATTTTCAATTTTTTACACATTGCGCTTTAGCAGCGGTACACCAACAAAATAGCGAAAGTATCTAAAACCCCTAGAGCAAAAAACAAACCAAAAATGTAAATGTATCTGTATATTCTATGTGGCTAAACGTGCTTCCGCTATATGAGTATATGCAACATTTATGGCATGCTTTTAGGCGTAAAACAGTTTTATGATGTCATAAAATAATTAATAACGCCACTAAACAACATAATTACACAAAAAGCGAGTGAGTAGCAGAAGCTAAGCGTGTGCACGAATATGACAAACCCCACAAAAGCATATACATATGTAATACTTGTAGATACACATGGATATGTATTTGTTTAGGTATATAGATACATACAGATACATCCTTAGATACACCTACGTGTATATGTGTAGTTTGACATGTGTATGTATTTGTTTATGTAAATATGTGTAACGGTGCTTAAAATCTACAAATTGTCGCTTGAAGTTATTTAATTAAGCTAACAAAACGATTTAACATGCACAAGCGCCTATAAGTAGGCAACAACTTTGTGGCATTTAGTATATGGCTCAGATACTTTGCTGCTCATACTATACCTATGTATATGCAACTTACCATAAATTAGCTCACGTTCGAAATTAGCTGTCGGCACAACGATTAGAAAAACAACACCCGGCATATTTTTGCCACACTTTTAGTCAGTTAGTTGCCAAGCTGCTCGCTCCTCTACGCCTTTTGATGTGCTTGTGAAAAAAATCTATTGCTGTTGATTTACCCTGCAGTGCACGGAATTTAGCTAGAAAAATAAAAGAAGAAGAAATAAATTTATAAATATGCAACACAGCTTCGAAAATTACCATGGTTATAGACTAGTTAGAGTTAAAGTTTTATCTATTTCGTATTTCTTTGCATAGTTTTGCCCACGCACACACAAACACACACACACACATATATATATTCAAGTAAATATAGAACCAAAGCGTATCAAGAACTCACTCAGACATACTTCAAAATGGACCTCAACGTGTTGCAAAAGTGTTGAATTTCTTGCACTGTCTGTTGCCTGCCATTAAATGCGGCAAATAGCTCCTAAAAGTATGCAACAAGAACCAAAGCAAAGAGCTCAACTTGATAATATCCTGTTACTGACTGCAGTAGTTGCTGATGATGAGGATGTGGCTGTGGATGTTGATGAAAACGGGGTGGGTGCTGTGAAATGATTACCACTACATGCAACACTTGGAAATCATAGTTACGAGGTATGTTTCTAAAACTCTAGAACATCTCTAGAACTTATGTTTAGGCTTATTTGACAACACTTTTACTACTAAAGAAGCAGAATCTATGAATATAGTTATATAAGTCAAAGATCAAAACATCGAAAGCCAGACTTAGAGAGGTGTGTTAAATAATTTAAAGAACGGTCTTCAAACACATTCGGTAATAGTTTTAAAACCTGGAATATAAAACTCGTAACGATCAATGCAGTTCAACTTTTCCTTTAGATCTAGAAACTAAGCAAAAGCCAGACCACATTACTTAAGTCCTGAGCTTACAGCACATAGACTTAACCTCAAAGAATTAAACAATCAAGCTATTCTTTTAACTCTAAAAGAAATATGTGAAAATATTGTGAAAAAAAACAAGTGAAAATGTTAACTTCGGTAGAACTGCAGTTTCAATACTCTTGGCACGCCTTCATTTTAATTTTTAATGTAGGTAGCTCATAACTATCTTAAGCTTCCGTTCAGTAGAGGTCACAATATCAAGTTTCAAGTTAATATTGAATGTAATTAAAAAGATATGTGTTCAGCATTGGAACATAGAAAATCTCCATAACAAAATTCAGACTAATATCTTAAAAACTGTGTGACTAGTTTGGATTCATTTACAGACAGGGGACAGACAGGCGGACAAACACAGTACGTGTGAAGGTATTAAAAGTACTCTATAAAAAGTATTTTCACGGATTAGAGTCTGCAGTCAGATAGAATAGACAAAGACCTACATGTCTAAATTAGTTGCCTTCTAGCCGGACGTAAGTCTGGTATAGAAAGCGAAGAGTGAACAGAAAGTAGTAGGGAAGCAGTAATTGTGCATCTGAAAGTATAAATTATTAGATTCTTTGAACTACATACAGCCTGGACGGCATAGTTTTAGTTGGCCAGAAGTGACCTATAGAGTAACTTTATCTCATAACACTCGTATTTGAAATGAACAATATGGCACTCAACTACCTTTTAAACATCAAATTTAAAGCATTCTACCTTCGGGGATACGAACTATGCGCTTTTTTGGACACCATAGGAGCATTTATGTTTAATCTCTGATCTCTACAACTGTATCAAAAGCAGTCGAGCTCAATTTCAAAATAGTATTACATATATATAGTACTTCTTGATCGGCATCAAGAGACGTGTCGATATAGCCGTGTCTGACTGTCTGTCCGTTCTTTGTATGCTTAAACAGGAATATCTCGCAGACTATAAAAAATAAAGAGCCTCCAAACTTGAACATTAGTTCCGTCTGATACATACGCAGCTCAAGTTTCGAAATTATTTTCTATGCAACACCTACTTCGTCTACAATAGGACTATTTATTTCGTACACGCAAGTATTACAATGTTGGCGCCATCTAGGCGCCATTTCGTTGGTTGCGCCCTCTAACGGTATCTAAATCTAGCATCTCATCTAGCTATAGTAGCACCATCTAGTTTTTTTTATTTTACAGACATAAAAAATAGGTTCTCCTGAAAAAGCTATCAAGGTATTTCGATGACGCAAGTCACGACTGCATCATTGTTACATGTTTGTTTGCTTCTGGCGTGAGTATTACACGAAAAAGTGCTTCAATGTCTCCTCACTTATCATATATAATAGCATTGACATAGTTTGTTCCAGGCATTAGCAAATATAAAGAAATGTTTTCTAGTTTTATTGTGGCAAAAGTTTTGCTTGCTATGAAGTTTTTTCTGGATTTTCACTTCATTTGGAACACTTAATATGCAACTTCTGTCAGGGGTATCAGTGAATTCAATATCAAAATTCTTTTCATAGTTTGGAACTTAATACTGTGTTACCGAATTCCGTCTACCGATATCAGAGCCAGTTTAACTATCACCGGCTAACTATCACCAACAACTTCTGTTCGGAAGACTATTGTCATACTCCAAAGTGCATAGCGTTGCTCAACACCATTGCTAGGAGACAACCGATCTACTCTGGAGAAAGATAACCACATATGCAAGTTTAATACACCAGAAAAATACTTCAGAAAAGGATTAAAAGAATTAGTTTGCAATTCTTACGGAGGTTGATGTGGATCGGTAGAAAGTCCTTTGAACGACTTCGTTGAAGCTAAGTATTAGTATTTAGCAGTTTTACCTGAACTTTATTAGACCACTTTTAAATTTCAGCTAGGACCAAAATTGAGGTTAGATCTGTTAGGTAAAAATCGAATCCACAATTTAGAAACGGTTTTCTATTTTGGATTCAAAATCTCGATTCTTTATAAAGAGTGATCCGTTTAGATGTGTGCTAATTCATTTTTAAATAAATCGTATACGTATACGAATTTTTCACACATTTTATTACTTTCGAAAGGCCTAAGAATAAAAAGTGTTATGGAAAATTATTTCCTGGATATGTTCACCGCGACTGTACCGTAGAAACTCGACTCTTTCGGCTATATTTCAGAACATATTTTGGAGAATTGCTACCCTAATGGCCCAAATAACCGGTAAAATGTTTAATTTTAAGGCTGGAATCATTGTTGGAATATGCTCGTAGATTTGATCCTTCATGTGGCCCCAATTACCCAGTAGACTCAGTTTCATAAAATTGTTTCACAGTTGTCTTACTGATGTGGTGGTTTTGTGTATCGATCTTAGGGTTTTTACCATCGACTTGAAATTTAAGACCCAAAGTTTGATAATTCATTTGGGTTGTAACTTCGTTTAGCGTTGCATAACTAAAATCCTAAAAAGATACGATAAATAAGTAACTCAGCTTTTGTTAAGTTCAGTTATTAAGTCATGAATCAACCCTCGCAGCATCATCACTATGATTTTCGTCATAATATTGTCAAAGGCAATGATAAACTGAAAGAACCAAGCGAAAACTTTAGCTTCCCGGTCTGTCATTCACTGTTGCATACTTTTTGGCGCACAGTCTGCTTCAGTTTAGTTGCACTGCATTCGGCCAGCTGCTTTGGCAAGTTCTGTGCCTGAGTGCGATCCCTCGTTCATTTTAACTGCTGTTGCGCCTAAAATGCTGCACTTAAGTGTTAACTATTTTGGTTAAACCTCATTAGGGGCAGCAGCGTTGGTTTTTGCACTATTTGTATCCTGGTTTTTGGTGCACACAAAAACTTCTCACTCGCTTTTACAAATGCTTAAACTGACAGCCAAGTGAATCTGTCTTTATGCTCTTTAGCTGCTCTGCTGCCTTTTGAAACACTCTTCAGCTTCAAATCTGTTTGAAGTTTGTCCCCTCTTTTTTATTTTATATTTATTTCTTGACAATTTTGTGCTAAATGTTTTTTGTCCATTTCTCTGCTAAAATGAGTTGCAAATGTTCCACAGAAAGATTACAAACTGTGGACGACAAATTGTTGGTTTTTAATGTGAAGTTTGGAATGGAAAGACACAAATTATCAATTAGATTAATAGTGATAGAAATAGTATGGTGCGTAAATCATGAGACGTTTTTAAACTTTTTACTGCCACACACTAATTCTGTGCTACTTGCCGTTAATGCACGGTCAGCAGAATAAATGGATGAGTGATTAGTAATTGCTGATTACTATTTTTTTAAATGAAAAAAAAAACGCTTGTTACGAATGCTCTAAAAGTATGCAAAACAGCGGGTTTTCTCTTGAAACAAAAACAAACAAAAATGTACCAGGCTATGAAGATAATCAGCATAAATCGGTAATCAGTCTCTGCTGATTGGTGATCCAAATCAAACCAAATACTGTATCCTGCTGAATGACCGTATAAGATGAGCAGCCCAATGCAAGCGCTGAAATTTAATGCGCTGGACTATGTCAATATATCTCATAGTTCATATGGATCCGAAAACTCATCACCAACTTTAACATGTTCAAAAATCCTACGAAAGAATCTTACTCTCGAATATTCAAAACTGACGTTGTACCCGGTGGATATGTTCTCAGGGTTCACTCTTCTGTGTTATAATTGTGATACTTTGCCGGATCTCCTGGTTGACGTTGTAGTTGCTGGTTTCCAGATAGACAGTTCCCAGACAATTCTCTACTACAGTGAACTTGAAATTCTCCTTCCTAAACTTCCTTCCTTCCAAAACTCGACGATACTTTGCGAGTGAACACTGAAATGAGACTTAATCCACGGTAATTCGTGCAGGTAGTGATGTCAAAGAACACTAAGATTGCAATCGTCGGGCAGGCATTCATTGGACCATATTCCTTGAATAATAAAGCTAACAGAAGATTGGAGCCTACCGCTTTGCCTTTTTTCAGCTTTTTTTTACTGAGTTGACATCGTTATAGTTATAGGTGGTTCTACAAGAGAGCCAACATCAACTGCTGGTAGTATAAATACTTCTCTATCGGCGATATTGTTCCTAGCCTCCAAGTAGGTTACAGAAATAACTTCTCCATAGTCGCAGTGATTCCTGTCGATTTCGCCCTTGCAAAAGAAACTCCGTGCTTAAGACCTTTGGTCAGACAATTGACCTTTTGATAACTTCATTTCTATCACATAATGCATCAACATTCTCAAGCTGACGCCTTTCTTATTCACTTTTTTTTTGCGTCTGAAAAGGAGTTTCTCCGCCCTTCATGTTTTTCGATATTGCTGTCTAGCAGTTCGCGTTGCTCAAGACTGCAAGGTTCTTTTGTCGGCCATGTCACTCTGTAGTTGATTGGCACCAATCCAAGTCACACCAAGAGTTCGTTACAAGTCTGGTATCAGCCGTATCCATGGAGTGAGAGATATGTCTCCATTGCATATATTTGCACATATATCTTCAGAAAAGGAAGATTCTAGCTTTCATTGAGTGTTGGGACGTGCGGCGTGCATCATGCTGAGCCTAGTACGTACCTTGGCTGCCACAAAATAGTGTTCGGAGTCGATGTTGGTCTAGTAGCCTTGTGGTTGTTAAGTTGGCGAGAACCGATGCTACACGGAAATCGGACCATCTACTCAAAAGCAATGTTTGTCTCAAATAGTTTTTTGATTTCAAAGATCATCATTTACATTAGATATTGCATTTTCTTCTACTCTTTAGCCGAACACATAATCATAAAGTATCATAACAAAACAAATGAAAAATGAACATGGACGGATGCTTTACAATGGGTGTCATCCTCCGCTCTTTTGGGGTATCCCCCATACAAACCATCCTACCTCTGTTGACTTTTTGTAAGAAAAACATCTTTAATTTAATCAATATTAGGTCGAAATTTGATATAGTGGCTTAACATAAATATACTAATGGGCGTGTCCCACCTCTTTTTTGGAGTAACTCCGATACAAACGCGCCACCCATGCTTATGTTTTACAAGACGATTTGAAATTTCGTCTGAATGGTATTTGAGCTTTGTTTCCACCAAAGTTTACGTTTTTTTCATGTTTTTTTTTTCAAATATCAAAAATTTGCAACAACAACAATTTCGAGTATGCAATTCTACAGCACTAAAATAGTGAACAACGTTTGTGGTATTCTATATCTTTTTATAATAAATAAGGATCTATCTGCGTGACATAAGTAAAACTCCACCACACTTACTACTGACAGATCATTCTTCTTTCGAGTTATTAAATTAGTAACTTCAAAAAACCATGCACTTCAGTAATTGAAAAATGTTTAAAAGAAGACAAAAGTAACATTAATGAAGTACACCATGCAGATAAATATTTCAATAAATGAAATTAATTTCCTCAGTGAAATAACAAGGAAAATAACCAAGAAAAATAAATCGATCTCTGCAATAAATGAATTAAAGAACACTTTTGTTGCTTTTGAAATTTATACTGCAATCAGATGCCGGGCTGAACAGAAAGGACTTTCTCTCTGATTGGAGAATACACTCCAATGAGGACGCTGTCCACTTTTATAAAGTTGAATACGTTTTTGGTTTTTTTCTGGTAAAATAAATTAAAAAACAAGCAAGAATGATGCAGTCGAGTGTGCTCGACTTCGAGCTAACCTGTAATTTGTCAAAAGTTTTTTATTTCAACCATAGATTTGTTTAGGAACTTTATTATAATTGACATATACAAGAAATCAGAAGTAAATGGTAGGCTATCCCTTTTTTAAAGCACTATCCAAATAGGCGAGTCTAAATACTGAAATTTGAACTCTTAGACTCCCAGAACTCGTTGTTCAAATAGCCGGCTAGACGAACAGACGGACATATCTATATTGACTGGACTTTTGTTGCTGATCCAGAATATATAAACTTTATGGAGTTGGTTACGATTCCCTCTACCTGTTACATATATTTGCACAAATTGGATATACTCTTTTATTCCATGAGTACAGCGTATAAATAATTTGCCAGTGAAAATATTTAAATAATTTCTGTAGCTGGCCAAAAATATTGACCATGCATTAACATGCTATGAGTATACTTATAATGTTGACGCAAGTAAAATAATCCGGAAATGAATGAATGAATATTAAAATAACTATGAAACCATTATTCTGAAGCTTAATTTTCAACTTTTGCTTAATTTGCTATTTTAAAGTACATATTTCATAAAGTACATAGTTCAATAACACAATAAGTAATTATTTTAACTATTTTCGTTTGCATTTAAATGTTTTATTGACTCTTTATGCTTATTTGTATCTTAATAAGTACTAGAAAGGTATTTTATTTAAATCTGTTCAAAGCTCTACGTTTAATTACACAAACAATCAAACAATCCCAACAATTCAAATGAAAAACAAGAAAAAACGTTAATTTCGGTTGAACCGAAGCTCCAATACCATTCACACGAAACTTTAAATAGTATTGTAATACATAAAAGTGGCGGTTTAAATAGGGGGTGGTACACGCTCCCTAGTAGATGTGTATGAAGCGATGTAGTTGATGTGATATGTGTATATGTATATGAAGCGGTTGTCCATTAAAATCCACAAAATCAAATTGCAAGCTAATATTGAATCTAAATTAAGAATTTTTTCATAAAAAACACAAAATTGCACGGTGGGTTTGTATGCGGGCGGACCACGCCCAATTGTCTATGTATGTTTAGCGGCTGTCTCTTAAAATGCACCATATCACATTTCAACCTAATATTGACTTAAATAAAAAAGTTTTTCTTACAAAAAGTCAAAAGTGGACTATAGGTTTGTATGGGAGCTACCCCAAATAGTGGGCGGGCCTCGCCCGTTAGTCTATGTATGGTAAGCGGCTGACCATAAAAAGGCACCACATTGCATTTCAACCTAATATAGACTTTACCCCAAATAGTGGGCGTGGCAGTTCAATCTTGATACTCTATTAAACTACAATAAAAAGAAGTTTATGTGCAAAATTTCAACTGGATAGCATAAAAATTGGTCCCCAAAAAATGTGTAACAACATACAGACGGACAGACAGACAGACATACGGACATGGCTAGATCGATTCGTCTCGTCGAGCTAATCAAGAATATATATACTTTATGGGGTCTACGATGGCTCCTTTAATGCGTTACAAACTTTCAGACAAACTGATAATACCATTTCACACTATGTGTGAATGGTATAATAATACAACTCTTATGTCACAAAATTATGTATTATCAGCAGTTTTGTGTGTTAACATCAAAATTTTGAAGATTTTGTATTTAAAAATTAACTCGTAGTGGATGAAAACTTCATGCATATATCAAATGGTGTGCTAGCTTCATCCAAACGCACTACCTACTTTTGGTTCTTACAAATTATGTTTTCATTTCATGGTTAGAATATATTTAAAACTGTTTTGTATGTTTTGATTTTTTTTGTGAAGTGAGTTAAAGCGACGGTTTCACTAATGTTGAATTTTGTTCTTATTAAATAAAAAAATGAGCGTATTAATACTATTTTCTATTTAATATTTCGTGTATCAACTATGTCCTTCGTAATTGTCTTATTGTGAGCTTCCTAAGAAATAATTGTAAATGAAGCATATGTATGTATATGCAACCAAATCACAAAACTAAATATATTTATTTGAATATATATAATACATTTCAATTCATGGCAATTAATGTTCGAGATTATGGTATAACATGCATAGATACATATCTATAAATACTACATACGAAAAAATGCATTAACATAATGTGTACAACAGTAATAACAGTTATAGCTATAGATGAGCACTTAACATATGTACGTTTAACAGATAGAACAGCCACGATATTTTTCACATTAGTATGACACAAAATTGTACAATATGTAATTTGAGACGCTTATCTCTCGTAACAGAATATTCACAGAAACGTAAAATAAATGAAAAATTTCCGAATATCACAACGTATTTCGAGTAGCTCTCGCGATAAGAGCATGAAATTTTGAAATTCAATAATCGAATATTCACAAAACGTATTTTTCAAATATATTTACTGCTATTCAAAACATTCTCCATGAAAATCAAAGCACATTTCTACTCTTTTTTCGATTCGATTTTTTGACCTATAATAGTACAGGTGCTTGTGTGAGCCGATAATGGTTTATATAGTTGGTGGTTTATTTTCCATATTTCTCCAAAGACTTCTGGGATACCAATAGTTGCTAACCAGTCAAAATTATTAGTCCTACATTTACAAGATGTAATGGCCTCACTTCTGGTTTTTCAGAAGAACAGAAAACTATTTGTTGGTTTTGGCTCACCTTCAACGACCCATACAGTCGACATCAGTTTTGCTTCGGGCTCATATGCATAGATATGTACATATTGCTATGTGGTCAAGCATATTATTTATTATTTATGTTTCATACATCAAATTTTACGTATATATGTATAAAATTTAATATTAGAAAAACATAACCTATAAATCGTATATCAACAATAGAAAGCGATCATTGTGAGGAAACATTTACACAACACCATGCTGAACCTACACAAACCACTAGATCAGATTGAAATCACTATAAGTAAATATTAGAGATACAGATTCGCGTACTTGCATAACTCTATGTATTCCAAACTTAAAAATTATTGTACTGTGGTTCGGTACATTTTGGAAGTTAAGACATTTTAGTCGTTCAAATAAATTTTATGATTAGTCGACTAAATTATTTAGTGTCTAAGAACGAATTTCACGACTTAGAAACATATTAAAGAATACGTATTTGCAAGATATGCTATGGCTGGATATATATTTAGTAGGGAATTTCACAACTATAATATAAATAAATCGAATATTTTGTATAATACAAAGAAGGAGTTATAATTCAAAATTACAAAGAAAAATAGAACTTTTCAAATCATGACTGGTTCAAAAGTTACAGACAATTGTCCAGCGTAAAACCTTCTGGAACCACTGTGCGTCGTCGTCACCGACTTTTGTGCACTTCTATAGTTTTTTTTTATTTTTTTTTTATTTGATCGCTCTCTTATTCGCTTTTACACTCATTATTCATTGTATAGGTACCACATGTCTCTCTCTTGACATAACCATACAACATACACAGCAATACATAAACACACACACACACACACAAATAACTATAGCTTTCATAAGCCGATGCGTCACAAGCCGAACGCTTAAGCCGATCGTGCCTCTCTATCGCTTGTTCCGCGCTCTCGCTTTCATGCACGGCTTAGGCGGAAAGTGACAATGACTCATGCTTTTTCGTGCGTGCAGCCGCCGTTGATCAATTTACAACACGTTATCACGTCAAAAATAAAAGGATGAGTGTGAACGCCGCAAGAGTAGAAAAAACGAGCGAGAAAACTCACAGTAGATGAAGAGTTTGTGCTCGTGGAGTTGGTAAAGGAGCACTTGGAAATTATAGAAAACAAAAAGTGGTTTTGCTATCGAAATTGGGTAGTCAAGTTGACAGCTCTAAAACTACAATAACATCTCTGAAAAATATTTGTTGCTTTTGTTGAACTACGCAATATGTTTTATAAGCTGAACAACAGTCGTGAGATTGAAAACTAGTATATAGGGTGGAAAAGAGCTATAAAGATATAGGCAAATCGTGAAAATGGAACTACTAATTCAAAAAGCTATTCCTTTGTAGTTTTTATGCCCTGCTATGCAGGATAAGGGTATGCTAAGATTGTGGAAATTTATATGTAATAGGCATAAAGGGAAGGTATATAAGGGATGCTCCACAGATACGAATTTTCCAAATTTTTTATAGAATTATTTATCGAAAATTATTTCCCTCATATGTCCATCGCGACTGTCCCCTAGGAACTTAACTTTGTTTGAAATATTTTCGATGAGATATTGAAGAATGGCGGCCGAAATGCCACACAAAACCAATGCTACGTTTCATGGAATGGTTTTTTTTTTTTTGAGCATCCACATAGAATTTATGCATCGTGTAACCCCAAAGGCACAGTAGATCGAATGTCGTAAAATTGATCACAATATTACGCAAACTTGCATCACTGTTGTGGTGTCTGCGACCAAATTTTTGGTATATCGATCTTAGCTCATAGTGCGATGACTTCGATGCTTTTTTCTTTCATATAGCTTTGCATAACTTAAATCATATAGTGTCGCAATGATATTGCAAATAAAAAAGTCGATTTCAGTAAATAGCAAAGTATGTCTAAATGTAACGTCCTACATATTACTGACCTTTTCACATTCGTATGTGAAAAGAACGAAATCTGGAAGACTATGGGCCGTTTTCACGACTTGCTCATGGCTGGCTTTATAGTAATTTTTTTTTCACACTATATCCTAGCTTTCAAAGTCATATCTGTTATTAAACGTTGGAAAGCGCACTATCATCTGGTTTACGAATTCAAGCCTCTGCCCAGCATCCTGAGGCTTTAATTCTGGCACCAACTGAATTCTGTAGGGGTGCAGCTTTAAATGTTTGTGTAAAATGTGGAACAATGATGATCTATGCATGTTTAAAGCAACAGCACGCTTCCGAATCGAAAGGTCTATGTTGTCACGAACAGACTGAGTAACACTGTCTACGTTTTCGAACGTTCTCGAAGACCTTGGACGCCCGGATTTTGATTTTTGCAGCGTCGAACCGGTCTCTTCAAACTTCTCGACCCAATTTTCAATGAGTCGAGGGCTTGGCGCATCATTTAAATGACGAACATGTCGAATACTACGCGCTACAGTCGCTGAATTACCGTTTTTTTTAAAACTCACGTACGCACAACGCACTGTCCGCTCCCGAGAAACGGTCCATAGCGTCTAAATTCCCAAAAGCTAGGCTACCGATTGACTTCCGATAATTGATTCTCAAAAATTCCCAGTATCCAACAAATTTCATTTAAATTCCCTACATATTTATACAATTAATAGTCCCCAAAGTATTCCGTATTTATAATAAACGCCATGGAATATTAAAGATTTGCTTGTATATTTTATTTCTTCTTTTCTTAAATACAAACTCACCAACTTTTACCACAAAAAAGTTTTTTTAATTTACTGAAAACGCAGTCAGCGAATCCTTTGGAGAGATTTTTCTCGCTCGAATTGAATTCGGCGACGAATTCTGAGCGAAAAAATCACACTTTTCTTTACTTTGCACTTCTACCAATTTGTTTGCAACTGCTGAAAATATTTTCCTTTATTCTTGCAACACAGTTGATTTTATTTCGCGTATATACTATAACTATATAAATATATATATATTTTTTTACAACGCCTCTCCAGCGCAAAACTTCTGCGTAGAACAAACAGAGCGCGGTTCGAGTTGGAAAAAATGTTTACTGTGAAGTGGCACGAAACGCTTCGCAACAGTTTCAATCACTACACGGGCGGCACTCAAACTGAATTGAAGACAGCGACTGACTGCTTGCCTCAAAAACTGAGACTGAGAATGAGAGCTCAGTCACTTGGCTGAAAACCAAACCACAGCCACAATCAACTAACGTCGACGCACAGTGGTTCACTTTGTTTGTTTTGATTGCAAAATTTTTAAGCATCTAAATGAATTTAGATGTAGATCTGATGTTTGATCTAAATGAAAATATGCTACACACACTATAAAGAATAATCACTGATACACTTTCCCCCTTAAATAATATAATAATCCACATAACTTCAGATCAAAATTGACCCGGACTGGTTACAAAAAACAAAATTTTTAAGAATTTTAATACAAATCTTTATTATCGCCTTCAAAATGGGCTCCTTTTGAGTCAATACAAGTATGCCAGTGGTTAATCCAATTTTCCATACACTTGTTATACGCCTCGGCCGTGATAGCCTTTAGTTCCTTCAGCGATTTTTTTTTTTTTTTTTATTGTCCTCAATCGATTCATGACCCGTTCCCCGGAGCGGATATTTAAGTTTCGGAAACAGAAAAAAAAGTCACAGGGTGCCAAATCTGGTAAATACGGTGGTCACAATTAAAAAATGTTGCAAAAAATTCAGGTCTTTTGGTACGAGTCTGGCTGCGACGCGTTTCATACCCGAAACATCAACTAAAACGTGTGGAGTCGATCCATAAGAGATGTTGAGTGTCTCTGCTATCTTTCCAATGCCAACACGACGGTTTTGCGCACAATTTCCATCACTTTTTCGATGTTTTTGTCGTTAACAGTGGTGGATGGACGACTTGCATGAGGCAAGTTTTCTATGATTTCAAGAACCTCACTGAATGCTTTACGATACTCAAATACTTGCGTTCTCGACACTAAAACACTTTTTAACATTTATAATGATTCCGTTTCCGTCATTCCATTAGAAACACAAAATTTCAAGCAAACTCGTTGTTGAATTTTTTTTTTTTTCATGTTAAAAATCGCCATACTAACTTTTCGCGTTGTAAACAAGCAACGCTCAAACCTGGCACGCATGTCAATGACAGTGACAGCCAACTTAAGCAGAAGAAAAATTACCGATTCGGTTTACCGGTTCGGTTTAAATCCACCAGTCCGGGTCAATTTCGTTCCAGACTTTGTACATGCTATGATCTTCGAAAAAAAACTAAAACTATTTAACTCAAATTTTTAAGCAATCTTTGGGATTGGCCGGAGAGTAGGAGTATTTTTGTGAAGTTTCGTCGCGGTCGGTGGTTATGCTATGTATGCATTTTCACATACTTGATATGTGCAATTATTTCAAATATTAATATTGTAAAAAGCCTTGTCTTTCCTCAATCACTTCTGAAGTTTAGTAAATAAGTTTTAGAAATTAAAAAAAAAGAAATATATAGATTTTGCCATATAAAAACAGTGAGTTTTTTACGCATTGATTCAATCAAGAATATAATTGAATAGGCATAAAGAAATATAATTGAAAAAGTGAGTCCATCTAGACTCACTATACACATTAATATGTGCAGCCTCCAAACTAAACTAATCATTAATTATAATGAAAAACAAACTAAAAAAGAAAACAAAACTCTTTTCGGATATACGGCCTTGAAAAGTGTCCATATATGGTAATAATGGCCGTATTATGAGAGTGACGGGCGTTGTGGGCATGACATCTACAAAATTTAATATAAGGCATCTGCACATGTGTAAGTTTAAAGTACTTACCCATTATAGTTCCTGTGAGATGTGTTGTTTTATACGTTCAGACCGACGAACGGACAGACGGACGCAGAAACGCACTGATTCAGTATCAGTATTCAGTGACTTCTACCACAGACGCAGCTCCCTCTCTTTCTCTCTTACTCCCTCGGTGGTATTAAATACTTGTGTCAGTTTCAAATAGATTCAAATAGATTCGAATAGATTCGACATTTCTCACAATATGCCGTCTTATATGCCGTCGAAAATTGGATGTATTTTCACTATTTTCTCACTTGTCCCTCAAATTTTGACTCACACTTCACACACTTTTTTATTCAATTTCTCCATATAGTACAAGTATTTGAGCGGCTTTTTCTTGGTTACTTGTATTATGCTAATTAGCGATGTGCTATAATCCTAAAAATATTACGCCTATATTATAGTATCTTCAGTTATAAATTATTTCAACTATTCTACGCTATACCAAAAGCGAATCTACGGTGTATGTGTGAGAACGCACCACTGTGCGCTGAAGTTCTGCAGCATTTTGCAGTTAACGACAGCGACAACGATAAGACGGGCAAGACGTCGTCGTTACTGCTGACGCCATTGGCACTCTAATTAGTGCCAACAGAATTTCATTAGTTTTGCACTTATAAAAAATAATTATTAAATAAATGCAAAAAGTTCATTTACAAAAAACTGAATAAACTGGAACATTTGAATGGTACTAAGTGAGTGTGTGGGTGTGGGTGTCGATGTGGATGTGGATGTAAAATCTAGCACAATCAGTTGTAGTTGTCAAGCCAACTGAAAATAAGGCAGAAGATGCTGGTTTTAGTCTTTTCTTTTTTTGGTATGGATCAAATTTCCTTCCGTTCTGCACTCAACTATACAATTTCTTCTCAACGCTTTTAGACGTGATTTCAATATGCTTTGATGGCCCACTACAAAAATAAAGAATTCAAAAATTAGCAGCATCAGATACAAAACGGATATCAAATACATTTTCGCTGTGTCTGTTTAATTAAAGGCGCTAATTGGCAACTTCAGGCGCAGATTGTTGTTCAGTAAAAAAAATAAAATAAGTTAACATTTGAATGCTTTTGTATAAGAAATGAATGGCTGATTTTATATAATTTAACTACAATATAGGCGTACTATATCTACAAAAAGTAGGTTTATCTTTAAATAATGTACGCCAAAACTTTTTTGATGGTATAAAATTGAAAGTGTTTCATTTGATAACTTAGATTCAAAATGGTATGAAATTTCGACCCAAAGACTCCTGCACACCTTTAAACGGCTTAAAACATTCTGATAAAAAAATTCCATGAATTTCTCATTAATACGAACATCGCTTGTGAAATAAATACCTTCTCGCGGTTGATACAACTGTCAAACATTCTGCCAGAAATTCGTGCGAAATAACTTGATAGAAGTTAGTGTTTTTGGAGCGTTTTGAGAAGTTTGTCTAGAATTGTGTGTGTTACCAAAAATATTTCATTTGCTGAAGATTTCAAAATTTTAAAGAAAGGCTACGGAGTTTCGAAAATGGCAAAAAGCAAAGGCGTACAAATGGTATACAGAGTTCAAATCGGGCTGCAATCCGGATGATGATTTGCCTCGCTGTTGGCTGCATTTCAAAAAAATATATGCTTGAAAATCGTCAGGGAGCTGGCAGCCGACTTTGCGGTCGCTTTTGGACAGATGTAAAGAATTCTGCACGATATTTTGGGCATGAGACGAAATTTAACGGGACTTGTGCCGAGATTGCTTATATTTTTTTTTAGATGTCCACTTTTTGCACGCAACTATTTCATTACAAACTTTGACATAATAGAATGCGAAATGATACCTAAGAAGGGAAACATAGTACATGTTTCATTTGCAAAACGAACACTGACAAGAAATGCAAGCCATTTAAAGAAGATTTCTGTGACTCCGTTGCCTGTCACGGAAGTCGAGAGTGCGACGACTTTTCCTGATACTTGCCAACGTCAGCCACTAACAATGACTATGCAAGCCAGCTCACCAGATGACGAAAACAGACTTGCAACATTAGGAGTATTTATCGGATGAAGAAGCCGGAACCGCTAGACATGGATTGAAACCCAAGTAGAAAAAGAAGTGTTGGATATGGTACCCTGTGCCAAACGGTGAGAGTGCGACGACTGCTGTGACATCCTGTGATGTGTGTCACCCTGTATAATGACCATATAATTCGACAAAATGAAGTCGATGTTTGTTCAAGTTTGGAAGTCAAACAGAGCGTCTCTCTCGGTGCACTTTCCACTGGAACTTGTTTCTCCCATCATTCATCCATCAGCCTCAAATAGAGACCTTATTTCTCCAAGGGCCGAAATCTCATCCATTTGCGTCAAATAGCTGCTGAGAAAGAAATTTGGTCTTTCTTTTAAATGTAGTGCGGGACACCGCCCATTTTTCCATTGGAACTTATTTAGCTATAACTTTTCATTTCTTTGGCATTAAGGTCGATTCGTAAGCACCAAATCTCATTTTTTTTTTTTACGTTATAATTTTCTTTAGTAAGTCTTCTCTTCTTAGAGATTAACAATAATTTATAATAATTCTTATTATAATCTAATTCTTGACTTCCTTTAGAAGGTCATAGTAGTTTCTGCGGCCCTGATGATAAACGAGACTGGGCTGGGAGGTCATTTCTTTTGAGTCTTGTGTTGGTACCTAACTGGGTAAGACATTTTGCGAGTGGGTTCGGATGGGAGTTAAGTTGATCCACATAGTTGTATTTGAGACCAGCTATTTCAGTTTTCACGGTGGGAATATTGAGACCATTGTGAATGCAATCGTTTCGAATATACCAGGGAGCACCAGTGATAGTTCTTAGGATTTTCGATTGGGCTCTTTGAATGATTTCTACATTGCTTGCACTTGCATTGCCCAAAGTTGAGAGCCACATGTCCAAATGGGTTTTATTACAGAGTTGTAAAATAGGACCTTATATTCCAAGCTTAAGGGCGAGCGCGAATTTATGAGCCAGTGCAGAGTGTTTGCTTTTAGTTTGATTTGAGTTTTTTTTGGCTAATATATGTTTACGATATGTGAGTCGTCTTTCTAGGTGTATGCGTAGGTGCAGGACATAATTTGCCTGGGGAATAACACTGTTGTTTAGAGTTAGCGTAGGACAAGTGGCCCTATTGAGTGTGAATGTTACGTGCAGTTTGCCAACCATTCCTCTAGAAGTGACAAATGATCTTCCAAGCGCCTGGTTGCTTCTGCCGGACATCGGGATCTGCACAAAATAGCTGTGTCATCTGCAAATGTTGTCGTTGTGAGCCTGTGATCTGTCGGAATGTCTGATGTGCACAGAACATATAGCATAGGGCCGAGGACGCTGTCCTGGGGTACACCAGCTTTTATTTCCGTGTCAAGTGTAATGAAGTCATTTTGCCTTACTGCATATACTCTCTTACTGAGTTAAGAGTGAAGAACTTTATGCGTGTTTTGGGGAAGTAGCGTATTAATTTTATACTTGAGTCCATCGAACCATACTCGATCAAATGCTTGAGCAACATCGAGGAAGATTGCAGAGCAGTACTCACGACGCTCAAAGGCACTTCGAATCTCAGAGGTGATGCGATTGACTTGCTCGATAGTGACAGCGATTTTAAGAAGAATTATTTTTTCGAACAGTTTGGATAGGCAGGAAAGTAGACTAGTGGGTTTATATGATGCCGCTAGTGTTTTATCCTTTCGGGGTTTCGTTATCATTATTATAATGGATTTCTTCCATTGTGCAGGAAAGTGGCCGTATTTCATTATCGCAGTAAAAAGAAATGTAAATTATAGCGGGGTTTGGAAGTTCAATGAGCATTTTTAGTGAAATTAGATCACGCCCTGCTGCCTTAATTGGATTAAGCTGGCTTTTTATTACATTTTTTACTTCGTGTATATGAACAGTCAAAGGCTTTGAATTGTCCACAGCTGGGTAAGATGGAAGAGCGAAACCATTCGTTGGCGGAGTTGGCTGAAGAACAGTTCTGAGATGTGCAGCAAAAACATTTTTCTTCATCATTTCGCGTCCACATTCCAGTATGATCTCTGATAGGTGTATCTACCTCGGCGGGTGGCTGAATGCTGGAGCAAGCTTTCCATAACGGAAATTTAGAGCTTGTTGGGGAGAGGCCTTCAATGTATCGTCTCTGGGTGAGTTCCTCCTCTACTTTAAGAGCCCTGCTGAAATCGCGCGTAGCATTTTTGAGCCGATGCTTTGCAGCTGGTGATCTACGATTTTGCCATTCTCTTCTTAGGCGGCGTTTTTCTGCGACTAACCTTTCAATTTTGCTGTTTGTCATGCAATAGTTCGTGATGGGACTTGAACTTGATTGTGGAGTTGAGTGTTTGGCTGCGGCAATGAGAACCGAGTTTAACGCACTGACGGAGTTGTCAATATCCATATCACAGTCACATTTAGGGTTGAGTTCAATATGACTACTTATATACTTCTTGTATTTGAGCCAAATTATTTTATATGTGGTGAGTTTACGAAGATTTTCTTTGGGTTGGGTATACCTCAAGAGTCGAAATATTATGGGAGAATGGTCAGATTTTGCAGATACTAGACTGCTTGATATTTTTCGTGTTATAGCAAAGTCTATAAGGTCAGGGATTTTCCTCCGATTTGCCGGCCAATATGTTGGGCTACAAGCTGAAACGTAGTCAAGATTATTTTGTGTGTTTTTGAGTGCTTTATAGAGCTGTTTTCCCTTCGGATTTGAGAGCCGTGAACCCCAATGTGTATGTTTGTCATTATAATCGCCTGCAGCCAGAAATCGTTCACCAAGTGAGTTAAAAAAGTCAAGAAACTGTTTTTCTGTTATAGTGAAACGAGGGGGACAGTAAACTGTTACTTTAACAAGTTTATATTGAACACATATTGAATTTGGCTGCGTTTCTTCTTACAATTTGTTTGCAAGAACAAATAACGAAACGCCTAAAAAATTTACAAAGTATGGTCACACACGCCAAATAATTTGGCCTAAAGCCCATTCGCGAATATAGCTTACACATCCGATAAACGTCTTTAGAGCTGTTTTTACCGACCTGAGCTTACCGACCATACATAGTATATAAACTTTGCACATAATAGTCTCCTATGTATCACAAAATTCAAAACTGCTTACACAGCTCAAAGATACATTTACCAACTATAGCATAACTTTAAGATTAGCAAAATTAATGCGCAAATTTAACTCAACAACACCTTCTCAGCAACAAAGTTACTACGTAGCTAAAAATATTTTTGAGCAGCTTCTAAATGGTACACGTATCTACCTACGCGTATCTACTTACACGTATCTACCTACACGTATGTGCCAAGTCAAAATGTATCTTAACGTGTTAAATGCTCAATGGTGCTATTTATTCGTATGTTTTAACATTAATATCGTATGAGCAAAAATTTGAGCCACAAATTTGGGCAATTGTTGCGCTTGGTATTAAATCCTTTCCTTTGCTTTACTTTACTTTCAGAAAATTTCAACTCTAAAAATAAGAAAAAAGAAAAGTATGAAACGAATGCTCGGTCATAAAATCCTTGCATGCAGCGCATATGACTAACAATTTATTCCGGATACATTAACCTTAGGTCATTTATAGCTTATCTCTTCAGTTCAATATAGTATTGTAGATAGATATTGATAAGAAATCGTTTCGATTTAATGTATTATCATTGATTTCTCAGTTGTGTGCTTAAGTAAATTGCTGCACGGGTTGGCAACTTTTTTTTTCACAGCGATTTTTTGCCTTTCCTAATGAGTTCATACGAGTATTAACATTGTGCAGGAAAGATGCTATGAAGCTAAGGAATAATATTATCTGTGGATTTTTTATGTATGCGATTAAATACTTTTTATTTGTTTTGTGTGGTTGCTATTGGATGAAGTGATTTGTGGGAAAAATTTAAGTAAAAGATTTGCAAAAAATAGTTGTGATTTAAGTACCTTAGGCAATTAGGGGATTTTACATAAAAAAAGAAGAAAAAAATATTGTTGCAAAAACGTATAAAATAGTGCAGTATTAAGTCTTACATGGAAGTAAGTACACCTTCTACTTGGAAGCAAGTAAAACTTTCTTGTATGACCCGACGTGTGATAATTTAAAAGTTTATCTTACCAAAACTACCGAAACTGCCGAAGTATCTTTCTGCAAAGACGAAAATGGAACGGTGCGCATGAATCACTGAGATAATGGAGAAGTCATTTTGCTAACCTATTTGGAGGTGACGAAGAAAACAATGCCGCTGATAGAGATGCCACTAGTTGATGACGGCTATCTTATTGAGCCACAGAACTACAACGATATCGACTCAATAATTAAAAAGCATTATTATTAATTAAAAAACAATGCGATAGGCTTTCCGATGAGCTGCCAGCTGAGTTATTCAAGAACGGTGGCGAAAAGTTGGTAAGGCGTATGCACCAACTCTTCTGTGCGATATGATCCAATTAATAACTGCCCGACGATTGGAATCTCAGCGTTCTTTGTTCTATCTTCAAGAAAGGAGGCCGTGGAATAAGCCGCTCGACACACCTATAAGAACGAAGTTCTATAACGCCTTATCTGAACTTGGTATGCCAGCAATCGTTTGTCTTGCATGATGACGCTATCACACATACAAAGTCTCGTCAGAGTAGGAAAGAATGTCTTTGAACACTTTTATACCAAGAGAAGACTCAGTGGCACTTTTTTAATCTTTTGATGGAGTACAAAAGTGATACTACTTGGAGAACGAACACTCGGAAATTGAGAAACAGTTACGGCTCATAGGTCTAACGGTGAACGAGGATAAGACGAAATACTAGGTTCCACCATCGTTGCGACTTGGGCTCTAAGGATGGAGAATTTGAACTTCAGTGTTGTAGAGAACTTTGTCTACCTAGAAACAGAGATAACCAGCAACTGCCTGCTACTTTGGGTTCAGCAAGCAAATCAGAAATAGAGCCCTATTTTGAAGTTCCATTAGAAGCTGATAAACTCGGTCCTGAAGCGTAAACCTTAGCAAGATCGGATACTGAGTCCTTAGAATTCTTGCAACTCTGGTAAGACTTTTGCAAACTTGCTATTCGAGCGAATATAAAAGCTATAAAATCGAACCAATTTTCGGATGAAAACAAAACTTTTTCGGAGTGGTCGGAAATGAGAATAAATGTCACTTTTTTTGCTTCCAATCAATCAGATACTGAATTTTAAATCTTTCCAACAGAAAGAACTGTCAGTAACTCAATAGAATACAAAGACTTAGCACTAAATTAAAAGTCGTTAAACTACAACAATAATTCAGCCCATCATTAGAAACAGTAGCACTAGTCAAAGAGGAAGTATTGCAAGCAATTGGCAGCAAGTGTTTTAAGCGTAAACTAACAGCATGGAGAAGTGCATTAAATTGCAAGCAAGTACGACACACATAAACAGATGCAGTCAGACAGACAGGTGGAGTAGCAGTTAGACATCTAGACATTCAGTTGGAATCTCATGTACAATTTCACAGACACACAGACAGATAGACCAGACTACAAGAAAGCAATCAAGTACCACGTTCAGATACATAAGCACACAGGGGTAGCATAAAATGCAATTTGAGATGCAGTCGTATACAGATGCCAAATACCAGATAAGCAGACAGAAAGACAGACGGGCATGTGTTAACTGGCGAAACAATAAAGGAAAGGACGAGACAGCAAAGAGTAGCATACACAAAGGCGCTCTAGTGCAATGTATCTATCTATAGTTATGAACAAACAAATTGACAGAAACAGAAAAGTATAATTTTAGTTGCTACGACTAAATAAACTGCTTGAAAGTACAAAGCTGTAGCAACAGTTTAAAGTGAAACAAGTGTTTAATTGATTGATTGATGTTGGGAACAAGCAAACATTTTAAGTCATCTAAACTTCTACAAATTGAAAGTATCTCAAAATTTTAGTAACTTTTTTTCTTGTATTTGTTTCTTTCAGCTTGCACGCGTGCTGCGCAACTTCAATGTTACACGTATTAATGATCTTGAATTGATTTCAAATACCACCGATCGCCTGGATATAACTTTTCATTTCTTTGGCATTAAGGGCGATTCGAGTCGCATACGTGAAGCCATTACACGTATGGTGGAACGTGGACGGATTGGAAATATTACACTCGTTTCGAATTATCATCACTTCGATGAGAATCCGCCGCTGAATTTGATGGTGAGTTGACATTGTAAAATGAAATTATGTTGCAATTTTTAATAAATAATCCTGCACATATGTATGCAGCACTCGAGTCAATCAATCAAGCAATCAGCCAATCAGTCAGTCAGTCAGTCAGTCAAGTGCATATGTACAGTAGACAGTCAATCATTGAGGTCATTGATAATGTTGACGATGACAACTGCGGCCATCATAAATTAAATTGCAGCTCGAAAATGTTTATTTGTATGATTTTCTCCAAAAAACATTTATATACTCGTATATGTACATAAGTACATATGTTGGCAATAAAATGCAAAATAAATAATTGAGCTGACGTTGGCAAAATATTTCCATAAAATGGGTATTGTTTCAAGTTTGTGTGATTTTTATACCTCTGTACAAAAAGTATTTGTAAGCGTAGTAATTGGGTTTGTCCAACTGTCAGCGATAGAATTATCGGAGATACCAGAAAGTATAAATACTCCAGACCAGCACGACTAGACGCGTCGATCTAGCCATGTCCGTCCGTCATTTCTGTCTGCATGTGCCAGTAGCGCGAATGAAAAGAACGTTAAACATTGTCTCTTCGACACTACGTAGGCTGAGTGCCTTCGAAGATTGCTTACAAGTCTGTATAATTTTACAAAAGCAAGCATAGTTCCGCTTGAGTTCCTGCTGAGCGAAAGGCGCAACTCGGACGTACCAGTTAAAGCTATAACAAAAAAACGTTAACTTCGGTTGAACCATAGCTCTAATACCATTCACACGAAATTTTAAATAGTATTGTAAAACATAAATAGGGTTTAAATAGGGGCTACCCCAAAAAGTGGGTGGTACGAAGCGATGTAGTAGATGTATACGATGCCGCCATATCGAATTTCAAGTTGATATTGACGTTTTCCATACAAATGCATAAAAGTGAACTTTGGGTTTATATGGGAGTACCTCAAAATGTGGGCGGGTCACGCCCATTAGTCTATATATGTTAAGCGGCTGTCAATAAAAAGGATCTATATCGCATTTCAACCTACGATTGACTTTAATAAACAAGTTTTTCTTACAAAAAGTCAAAAGTGGACCACAGGTTTGTATGGGAGCTACCCCAAATAGTGGGCGGGTCACGCCCATTAGTCTATATATGTTAAGCGGCTGTCTAAAAAATGAAATTTGCGTTTCAACCTTATTAACTTTAATATTGACTTTAATAAAGAAGTTTTCATACAAAAAGTCAAAAGTGTTCAGGAGGTTTGTATGGGGGCTACCCCAAATATTGGGGGTGGCGGGTCCCACCCATTAACGTATATGTCAACCATCCGACCACTATAAGTTACCATATCAATTATTAAGTTGATACTGACTACAATAAAAAAGTTTTTCATACAAAGTCAAAAGTGTTCAGGAGGTTTGTATGGGGGCTACCTCAAATATTGGGGGTGGCGGGTCCCACCCATTAACGTATATGTCAACCATCTGACCAATATAAGTTATCATATCAATTATTAAGTTGATACTGACTACAATAAAAAAGTTTTTCATACAAAGTCGAAAGTGTGCGGTGGATTTGTATGGGGGCTACCTCAAAAAGTGGGCAAGGCGGGATAATCTTGACACTCTATTTAACTGCAATAAACATAAGTGTATGTGCAAAATTTCGACTGGATAGCATTAAAATTGGTCCCCAAAAAATGCGCAACAACATACAGACGGACATATGGACAGACATACAGACGGGCATGGCTAGATCGACTCGTCTCGTCGCGCTGATCAAGAATATATATACTTTATGGGATCTACGATGCCTCCTTTAATGCGTTACAAACTTTCAGACAAACAGATAATACCATCTCACACTATGTGTGAATGATATAAAACGAAAATCATATCAGATCAAGATGGTCCCGATATTTCTTGCAAAGGCAATTATAATTTTTAGTTATTGCATGGCTATTTGTACATATGGAATTATATATATTATTTTCTAAGTGAAGAGACAATTATAACAACAACAACTTTTCGTCTCAAAGAATGCTAAGCTACGGAGAAAATTGTTTCGGGTACAGCTACGAGCTGTCATCAGTCCGCTGTCTTTGATATTGCAAGTTATGTGACCCAATTTTGATACAACGCAATTACTTGTAATTTTTACTACGCTCTCCCCATTTATAACACTGTCTTAAATTGTAATGGTTCTCAGAAAAAGCGACTTGTGTATCTTACGTGTATGTATTAGCAACATTCAAAAATAATTACTATCAACAAGATTTGTTAAACTTGTGGGATTTATCGGACAGCATGCAAATCAATCCTGCATTATATTCGTGAAATGCAAAAAAAAATTACAGAGGAATAGGTAACATTGACGGGAGAAAAAATACTCTCATGTGCGTTGCTGTTCAACTGCACTGAATGAACACCACTCCGATGAAGATGGTTTGTCAATTGACGAGAAGAAAAAATTGATAACGAGAGTTTTGAGGCTTAAGTTATACCGAGGTTAACATTCTCTACTGTTTCTTGAAAATTGAATTGGTTGAATTTTCAAGAAACAGTAGAGAATGTTAACTTCGGTATAACTTAAGCTTCAAAACTCTTCACACGCCTACATTCCAATTTGAAGATGGTTAGCTCATAACTATCTGAAGCTTCCGTCCATTAGAATAATTCACAAAACTTTTGTTCGGATACAGTGAAACGAGGAAGGTAATAAAATGCCGATAGTGTGAAATTGCCATGCTTTGATTACACACATGTTGAAGTGGCTTAGAGATAATTAGTGTTCGCAGCGACTTCTGATAATAATACTCAATCCGCCATGAACGTTACCATCTAAGCGGTTCGTCGGATAGAAGAAGTATACTGGAATTTAGAAATTATATTTGTTCGTGAGATGTATTTCTGCGTGAAGCATAACGTCGACATCTATATTTTTTGAATATATGAAGAGTATATTTTTGTTCCGAGAAACGCTAAATAGATAGAAAGATTTTCTTGATCTTCAACTCATTGCACTCTTGAATGCACAGAATGAACCTACGTGGTTTGATTTCATATATATTGACATTTGCAGTGTTTACGTTTCAAGATCTTGTTTATAGTAATGTGTTCGTGTTGCAGCCACTCTTTAATGTACTTTCATCACTTCCGTAATATTCTGTCCATTGTGGTAGATATGCTTGCATGCTGATGTATGATATTTCGTAAAATCCATGAACTTTTTACACCTACCCAAAAAAAAACGCACTTATAAAAGCTGAAAACGAACAAATATTTTTCAGATATTATTTATTAATTGTTATACAATGCACACAATTAGCTGCATCAACAGCTGCTTCTGTACTTCATATACACTCGTTTATCAACAGTGAACACAATTAAGTTATATTAAAATAAGCGCAAACAAACCGATGCAATACTGAGATAAATCTATACGATATACGTTAAAATCGAGTGGAGCAATCACTCAATTATTGTGTGCCAGCGGAAACCGCCATTTACAAATGTAATATATCACTTCCGAGTAGCGTAGCTCAACTGCAGGCCTTGGTTGAACGAGTACACTACGCAACGGGAGCAACAAACCGCCAAAGGACATACCACACACACATACCACACACACACACACACACACACACACACAGCACGGAGTGTCAGTAGCACACCGCAGTACATCATAACATATACGCATTGCGTACGAGTATGGATACATTACGTATATGCCACGTATCCTATCATAATTAACATATATTGTGTATGGTACCACGCGAAAAAGAAAAAACTCCGCTGCATGCAACATCAATTCAACTAAAGTGGCAATTTTTTTTAGTTTTTCATTTCTTCTTCTTCTTCTTTTCTTTTACAGGAACTTACTGTCAATCAACAGACAGCAGTGCGCGAAGACAGTGAGTTCATCATATCGTGCACCGCACAAGGCTCATCACGCATGCAATTTCAATGGTATAAAGATGGTGCTATGGTTAATGCTTCGCGTGCAACGCGGTAAGTTGAATGTTATTAACAAAAAAAAGTAACTAGATACTACTTTCAAGCATTTATGCCACAAACACCAAAAAGAAAAAAAAATCCTTTTAAAAGGGTTGCGGTTGTTAACATTAAAGCACAGCTGTTTATCTACTTGCCAAATCATTGGTTCAAACATCTTTAAATCATTGAAGCAAACAGTCGTAAAATGTATGCACTTTATAGAATCCCTGCTAACTAACCAACCAACCAACCAACCAACCAACCGAAGGAAGATATTTTTGCCCGCAGCAGACATGCCTGCTGACTGATAACCTCATATACTTACGCATGCTTTATTGACTTTTTTGCCGCACTATTTCGTTTATTTTTGCTATTTTATAAATTTCGTAATAAAAATACAAAAAAAAGAAGACGATATTTGCCTCACTAGAAAGGAGCAGCAGCAGTGAGCCAACCAAATGCAAACTCCTTACATAAGTAGGGCATATAAAGTACGCTTCGGGCGCTGTCCTGTCCAACGCCAGTTCCCAAAACTGATTTTTTCGCAAGCGCGCACAAGTGTTCAATTTGACTTTATGACTCTTACACATCAATAAACATGACATAAAATTTTTTCTCTTCCTGCAAGGCAAGCGGAAATAAACCATGGACAGAATGCATGAATAAGTCAAATGTTAAATAAACAGCAGCACAGACGGAGTGTAGCGTGGGTTTTGCGAATTTTGTCTATGTCTAAGCAGCTGTCTATCTGAGTTTCGACCCTTTTCAAAATAATATCAGCCAGTCAGAGTCACAGCCGGTAAGCCAAACCAAAGATTTTGTAACAGAACAAGTAGATGTTTGTATTCAACTGCAATAGTTTAATACAGAGAAAACATAAGACAATATATGATTCTCGGAAACGACGCCATACATATACATTAGACTAGCCGCAATTTGTTAGGATTTCTCCAAGATATCGATATCAATGAGCGCAATGGGCTGACAAAGTTTCTTTTCTACCTAAAATAGGTTACAACAGAAACTGAGAGTCCGACAATGTTTAATATAAGCTTTTGTGCCTGCTGAGTCTGACACCAACGTCTATTTAAACCCATCATATCAGGCCTGATTCCTTGGCCAGCATTCTTTTCTATTTCCGTATTCTATTTTCTATTTTCGTATTCTTTTCTATCTTTATTTTCGCTTCCGTTTTTACCAAGAAATTTATTCCTGAGGTCCACGTGTATCTTATAATCGCCACATCTCTTAGTATGACTCAAAACTGGTACTCAAAACTAAAGTTAACTAAATATAATTTCTTGCTTTGAATATCCAGAAACTCAAAGTAAGCCACACTCAATGACTTCATGAAGTCATGTCTCTGGCGTACAAGTATCTTAAAGTCACACACAGACTTCTTACGAAGTATTTTTCTTCGAACTACTTTTTTGTTCGAACTAATTTACATTTCATGCCACACTCGACCTTTAAATGCTATAAACATTAAATATGCCATACTAACCCCAATTCTATTTGACTTACTTACAAACCCGACTAACATGTGTAAGTCTATTTGCAGGCGCAGACAATCATTGGCTTTTATGACTTGTTCTGGCCATTGTGCAACGAAGTGTAAAAGGTTTTCCAAAAAAAAAAAAAACCATTTGCCTACATGTGGCATTTCGAATACATATGTAAATATATGAAAAAGAATTAAATTTAAGCAGACAATTTGGCATATGAAGTCAGTGAGTCACAACAAAGAGCTGAGTAGGCAGAATATATATTCTGAACTGCATGGCACCAAGTAACCTAAGACTGTTTTGGCACCACGGTAGAGTTTAAGTAAGCGAAAGTAAGTCAATTTGTAACGCTTGAATACTTGCCGAAATAACGATTTAACAATATTTAATTCAAACATGTTTGGTGCATAAGTATGTCAAGATTCGAGCATGGGAAACATTCAGCTTCTGTTCGGACTCTGAATGTTAACAATTTCAACAGCGTTGAACTTCAAGCTGTAACTTCGATATGCATATAAGTATATACATATGTATATATCTGTATGCATTGCGATCTAATTGACTTTGATTACATTCAGAACAGAGTGTTATTTCATATACCTAGGTGCATATGTATGCGCTAAATCCGCCCATAAATGCAAATATGCACATGCATATGAGGCGGATGGTTTTATGGCCCTTTGGAATTGTATTGTCAGTTTATCTATTGCAGTAGCAGCAATTATGTGTTTATATATGCACTTCATAATCTTGCAAGTTGTCCATATCTATAGCTCGCCTCTCTGTGCATATTTGATTATAACTGAGATTTGAGATACTAATGACATTGTTTATCGGTTTGTAGTGGCAAATTAATTGTTTGCTTATTACCAGAGACGCAGTTGTCCATTGTTAACCACATGGGGTTTGATTAGTACATATTGCAGCGTTTCTAGAGCTATTTGCAACTGCATAACTAATATTCGCGCTTTTGAGCATAATTTGGTATCACACTTATGAAATTTCTTGCAGATACTAATCGTGATTGGGAAACAAGCTTTGGGAGAGCCTATGTGCTTAATAAAAATACATTTAATTTGTACACTGCTATAATATTTTATTGCACAATGTCAATATACTAAAGTTGGCTTTAGTCATCAGTATTACTGGGGAGCTTTCCATGACTTCTCAGGCGCCTTTATAAATTTGTCAACGGAAACGGCCTAAGGTCAACTGCACCTTACATGGCAACATGCTTCTGGATATTTAACCTGCTGAGCTTCAGAAGAGTCCAAGCCAAGTGGGGAACTACAACCATGACGAAGTATTCATATGCCCGCACGCCCCTATTATGCTATCAATGATAAACTAACTACTTAAGAAATATCTCAGGAAATCTGCCAAGATTACTGCAAATATCCATCGACTCTCAGCTCAATCATAAACTGTAAGTTAAAAGAGATACTTGGATGAGCCCCAGGAGCCGTATAAATGGGGATAAGATAAATCTCATTCTCTTTACTATGAGATACAATAGACGCCAACGCAATGGATCCCACACAAAATAAGCGTAAGACTGCTTATACCCAAAAACACCGTAAAATATCTTGGAATAGTGTTAGATAGCAAGCTGACATTGAGACTCAATGTTTTCTATCCATTGCAAAAGATGCTGAGCAGCATATGATGCACTGAATCTTCATTTCAGTAATACGATCGACGCTATTTCATGGAGTTCACGTATGGTGGCAGGCTTTGAAGACACATACCGAAAGCTAAGGTGTCAAATGGCATTTATAAGTCTGTATCACGGGGGCTTTGAGTTTCATCCAGACAAGAGCAGTGGAAACGATGTTAGGAGTCCATCCCTTGAACATTTATGGGCATCTACTCGCACACAAGTCTGTTCAACGCCTCTGCGCGACAGGCATCATAGCGACACAAAGCATGAACACATCTCAGTTGGAGTTCAGCAGTAAAATGGACATGACTCCCAAACCCAACTTTGCACAGACACCAATTTCACTGGGACCAAGTAAGTAGCATACAGAACTCGACCAGCGCGGCTCCAAAGTTAAGTCAGGAGTTAGAGCGGCGGTATACTACGCAGAGCGCTATCTGTGTATCTTGCATAAACTACCCGATTACTACAGATGCACAAATTGCAAGAACGAATAAGCATATTCGTCAGGTATAGCCCAGCTGCGATAAAAACCTTACAGGTGCCCTCCATATCTTCCAAAAATGAATTCTGAATTCCCAGCCACCGGGGAATAGACAGTAATGAAATGGAGGATTGTCCTGCAAAAGAAGACCTCTGGCTAACCACAGACGTACGAGTCTCTCTACAGTTATATATTTATATAGTAAACTGGAAGAGGGTGCCTGGTCAATGTTGGAAAGAGGTGGAAGAACGCCTCCAGCCTCCAATATTTAATAAAATGTGCAGAGAGCGCAACAAAGAACTTTTGCACTAAGTGAAAAATACAGATTGTTCGTATAAATTATAACAGGACATTCTAGGGCTGTCTAGCAGCCGTTTATCCCAAATCAACATCAACATGGTTGTAGGATTTTCAACGAACCGAAAGTCTCGGAAACTCGGGATCACCAGAAAATCGGCCAATCAAGAATAAAATACATTGACGAAATCAAGCTCGCGTCGCTGCAAGTGGCGACCAAAAGGGGCTACTAACAGGCTATTGACGTTCGCCAAACATGTACAGGAATTTTTAAGGTTCTATAGAAATTTTACATGTTTGGCGAACGTCAATAGCCTGTTAGTAGCCCTTTTGGTCGCCACATTACATTACATTCGAGCTGAGCGTGCCTGAATGGTTGAATTCCAGAAGATTCGCTTTTAAGCTTAAACTTTGGTGTAAATCTAAAAGCTTTTCTACAGTAATTTTAAAAAAAATCTCAAATTATTTATTTCATTAATATTTAAAACTTGCAACGATTATTCTAGAATTCTGTGCCACAAATTGACACCAAGAATTTTGCTTTTTGTCACGTAAACTTCGCAGACAATGCCATATTTCATATTATTACTACTTCTTAGTAGAATATTATGCCACTGCATGCTAAAAAGTATTATTTGTGTTTTTTCAATTTCACAACAGCTTCATGTTTAATTTTTTGTTGTGATGTTTTCTGTCGACTTAAATACTCTATGTGCGCAAAATACAATATATAATCTATAGAAAAATATGAGTACACATTTTGCCACTGGAATTTCTCTAAAACGCGCGTAAGGTCACGATTTTCATTAGTTATACTTCCTGCCTCGTACTTGCAACTGGTAATCTTAGTCCTTGTCATGGCACTGTTTCCTGCTCATGTTGCTGTTGCAGCAAGGAAGCCAAGCAGTCAACTGGCGACAACGCCACAATTAGTTGCATGCACTCCGACATTTTTCGCAGCTCGATTTCTTTGTTGGACTCGTAGTTTAGTAGTTTAGTAGTGTTTAACTAAAAGTATATCAACTAGAATGTATGTACATCTATCGTACGAGCATATAAAAAAAAAAAAAGAAAATAAATAGCTCAGTGGTGGGCTGGAATTGGAGCAGCTAAAATTTTGTCCTGCATACATTTTAGCTTCCTTTTGGTGTATTTCAATTATTATTGATCAAACAAATTTCAACGTTGAGCTTGACAGCGCCGAGGTGTCTGTTCAAATGCAGTCCTTATGGATGTGTTTCTTGCATGTGCAAAATTTATTTAGTTTTATAGAAGTTTTAATATCAGTGTTGCTCAAATAGTATTCGAAGTGCATTGTTGGTTTTGCTGGGGGTCTGCAATACCTCGAATAAATTCAGCTTATTTAGTACTATCTATACAACAATTGATAGAAATTAAATAGAGTTGTTCGAGTAAGTTCTTTGTACTTCACTACTTTAAAACGAAGTCTTACCAAAATGCTTTTAACTTTAGTAGTTACAAATACATAATTTTCTTCTGAATCTGAAAGACTTGCATGCGTCATACTTTTTATACAAAGTATAAAAACTGCAGTGTTACATGTATTAGATGGGAATTTTATGTACACATTATGTATTATGGAATTAAAACTGTGTTTCTCAAGACGAACTCCATAAATATCTGCCCCGAAACGAGCTAGATGTTAAGCTACTCTGTGAAACCCATCTCACCAACAGAAATAATTTTGAATATCCTGCTTTATATTCTATGCCACAAATCACCTAGTTGGCAAAGCTCCTACAAGTAATCTCGGCTTGCATCCAAGGAAAATTTGGACTATTGCCCTCCAAGATTTACAATAACCAAGAACTGCTGCAAAAGTTTCTTTGATAAACTCGCATAGCAATTTATTGCAGCTGGTGATTTATAATTCTAAACATCCCCACTGGGGTTCACTCTTATCTAACCCCATTAAATAATTTTTTTTTGGAAATAACTCCGTTTCTATTTCGTGTTAGATTTCCGAGTCATTTTGTTAACAGTGTTGTGAATTGTTGCCGAAAGTAGCAATTAGTGTTTTTAAACGCAATGTGAAAATCAGCCGTTTTACTTCTTTCTCTGCACGAGTTGGTCTGCGCAAGGTAATATTTTATTATTTATTTGATTTTTTTTTTTATATACCTCTGGAACGAAATTGACCCGCACTGGTAGATGTAAACCGAATCGGTAATTTTTCTTCTTATTAAGTTGGCTGTCACTGTCATTGACATACATGCCAAGTTTAAGCGGGATGCGATAATTAGTCAATGATTGACAGCTGCTCGTTTACGACACGAAAAGTTTGTATAGCGATTTTTAACATGGAAACAAAAAAATGTAACAACGAGTTTGCTTGAAATGTTGTGTTTCCAATGGAATAACGGCAACGGAATTATTCAAAAATTTTCAAAAGTGTTATGAGGACTCGAGAACGCAAGTATTTAAGTGGCATAAAGCATTCAGTGAGGGTCGTGACATCGTAGAAAAGTTGCCCCATTCGACTCGTCCATCCACCTTTGTTCACGACAAAATATCGAAAAAGTGATGGAAATTGTGCTCGCAATCATCATTTTGGCATTAGAAAGATAGCAGACACACTCAACATCAACATTGGATCGAGTCAACACATTTTGGTTGATGTTTTCGGTATGAAACGCCAGACTCGTACCAAATACCTGAATTTTTATTTTGAGGCGGTTTTGTCATCATTTTTACAATGTCAACAGACGGACATATACTAACTGAGATACACTATTTCGTCTGCAGAATTGAGGCTGCAGATACATTTGCTATACAAATGGTTGCTGTAAAATATCTGCAGATATACCGATATGCTAATACGAGCTCTGAGGTTAACTCCCTAAATGTAATAATAATATACATATAAAATACATTCATAAATATGGCAACACTCTTGTGACAGCTTGGCAGCATTGTTGAGCACGTACAGTGCTGCCATTCATGCACACTATTCTGATGAAGAATGAAATAGATATACAGGGATAAGAAACTGGGTCGCCCATTGAGTTTAAATTTAGTATTAGTGGAAATTTTAGGTTCTACTTTATTTTTTATCTATTACTAGTTGGTCCCCGCGACGTTGTACGCAGCCCTCCCCTTTCCCCTGCCCCTCCTTCCCACTGCCCCTCCTTCCCACTGCCACTCCTTCCCACTTCCCTACCTCTCTCTCTTCCACATGCTCTTTTACTCTAATTCTCGTACACCTCTTCTTCTCCCTTCCACCCCTTCTCCGACAACCACTTACGCCGCCACCCTTTCCCTAGCTCTCCTTTCTTCCCCCCTTTTTCATTCCCCCTTTGATCCCATAAACATGTATTCAACATTTCATCCCTCTATCTTAAATGTTATCCAGATCCGCTGCATCTCCTACCTTTACCTCTCCTTCCCTATGATCCCTTACTCTAGCTCCAATTCCCCTAGCTCTCTTCCCCACTGTCAGAGATCATTAAATTCGGTCCAGCCGATCTCGAGTTATAAAATTGTTCATACAAAAATACTAAAATCGCGATTAATAAATGGGGATGGCAGTTTTTTTTTTGTTTTTTATATCGGCAAAACTTTCTCTGTTCCTAAAAGCATATACACACCAATTTTCACGGCGAATGGTTGGAAGGTATCTCTGTGCCACAAAGCAGTTTCTGCAAAAATATTGTGCTGCGCACATAACAAAGAAGATGTAAAATCTATTTGTGAATTATAAGTACTATTAAGTTTTAAGTTTAAGTCAATTTATCAGTGTATTTTGGTTTTCTAAATCACCAAATCACTTCTTCCTACTCTCTTCTAAAGTATCGTCCAACTGACTTCCTCGCAATAGAGATAAGGAACACATAAAAATTCATGCAGGGAAAGAGTAATGTATGAGTATTTTTTTTTTTTTTTTTGCAGAATTTTTCGCTGAAATATTTTTAACTGCCCCTGGGGGAATATTATTTAAGAATCGCTGACTTTTACAACCGTATTTATGTGCGGCACAGCAATGATTTCAAAAATAGCACAGCCTACACAGCCGACACGCGCTCAAACATTTCGACAGTCAGTCAGTCAGTCAGTACGTCAACAAATAAAAATATTACGTTATTTTGCATAACGACAAAGGTTGTTCCACGGCACGGCAGCCATACGCGTCTGTGCTCAGTACGAAATAGGCACGTGCCGCGAACGAACGGGAGACAACAATTTTTTTGGTAAGATAGCCAAACAAATATTCAATGTCTGTCGCCTGAAGTATAATCCAAAGGATATACATAACAAAACTTAAAACGAATAGATAGAGGTAGCTCTTCGTGTCACCATGCCGCTGCACTGGGACTGGGATGAGTACGACTGCAGCTGGCCGTCGACACCTCGAACGGAACATCATCACTCCTACCATCAGCATCTGTATGCGCCCTTTCGTCGCTACTGGCCTTGGGATAATCTGAGGTGTGCCATTGGACGACAGCGACGCAATTACTGGACACATGATCTCGATGTCTGTGCACGCGACTTTCATTTGCATTTGGATGACAGCGCCTGGTGTCATGGCTCCTGTCTGGTCGGTAGAGTAATACTCGAAACTGGTGACGAACCGGGTTCAGGTGGCAAGGGCACATTTAAGGTTATCATTGATGTGCATCATTTTCGTGCCGAGGAACTGGTGGTCAAAGCGAAGAATAACGATGTAATACTGTTGGAGGGCAAGCAGGCGGACGATCGTTCGGATAAGGGTCCTCTGTGCATAACGCGTGAGTTCTCGCGACGCTATAAGCTGCCACGTAACTACGATGCAACGCAGGCACGTGCCACACTCTCAGCGGATGGTATACTAACAATTACAGTGCCGGCGCCGGCGCCGCTGGATGATGTCGAACGTGTAGTGGACATTGAACTTACTGGTAATTATTTCGGCAGCACCGCAGATCCGACTAATGCAAAGGCAATCGAGAGTAGTCAAGATGCTGGCGACGGCGATGCAGCCATGGATAGTAGCAGTCCGCCGGATGACAAATGAGGAAGTGGATGCCTGACTGCTGCGCGGCGCTGGCCTGCGCGTTTCTGGAAGCATTTTTGCTTACGGACTTCTCAACGTCAACGGAAATTGCGCACTGCACGCGTTTAGGCAGTCAGTCTGTCTGTCAGTCAGTTTATAAATGTTTGTTTGGCATTGGTTTTTGGCAGCTTTTTGTTAGGAAAAGCAGCCACAAAACCGTTTCTTATATACCCTACTATGCACACACAATAACGAGCATGCATATTCTGTCGCATCAATCATCATACTGGAATACTTTGTGTTTTATTTAAGCTCCTAGCATATACTGGCAAATATGGCGATACAAATCAATGCTCAATGTTAGTTTTATTCAATTTTGTGCATTGCTGTATAAATAAAATGGACTTTATCAAATAGTTTTAATATAGTTTTATTACCACGGAGCAGCTAAATTTCTAAAGTTAGCTGTGGTGCTCGATTATTTCAAGTTCCAGGTTTTATGGCTTGGCCATCGATATGGCTTTATCGTAAAACTGTAAAACTTTCAACGTATGAATTTTGACTGTTTGACAGAGAACTTCTAAATAAATTTGGTCAGTGCAACAAAATTTTTATCATAATAGTTCTGCCACAGCTTACGAAGCTCATCCATCTAATTATCAACTGCAAAATGTTAAGATAAATGCTAGATTTACGTTTGTATTCAGCACAAGAATTCAACCTGCATCTAAGTCCATGTATCCATTCAATTCACTTTAGAGATAATAGATTTTTTAGCCAAGTGCAACCCAGAATGTGCTTTTGAGTATGTGACAAAAAATCGTTCAACTTTTTTCTGCAAAGACCTCCAATTCAATTATTTTGTATTATTTTATATCTGCAAATTTTACTGACATTTATAAATTGGCGTTAAAGATTGGTTTAGGACAGGGTATAAAACCGAAACCGTTAACCAGAATTAACCGATTCAACTTGAGAATCGAAACTGGAAACAGAACCGATAATTTGATTTTTTTGTAAACCGAAATATTTACCGAAATAAAATAAATTGAAAGAACCGTAACGGAACCAAAACATTTCTACCAGTATATTTTCGGTACTCACTTTTATGTTTCTCAAAGTAAAATATATATACTGGGTGTCTCAAAAGAAAATTCACATTTGATTTGCTGATTACGTGAACACAACTTTTCCGAGGGGCGCGACGGGCATGTCAATCGGTAGCCTAGCTTTTGGGAATTTAGTCGCTATGCAGCGTTTCTCGGCAGCGGACCGTGCGTTGTGCGTACGTGAGTTTTACAAAAACGGTAATTGAGCGACTGTAGCGCGTAGAAAATTCTGCAGTATTCGACATGTTCGTCATTTAAATGATGCGCCAAGCCCTTGACTCCAAGGTCTTCGAGATCGTTCGAAAACGTAGACAGTGTTACTCAGTCTGTTCGTGACAACCCGGACCTTTCGATTCGGAAGCGTGCTGTTGCTTTAAACGTGCATAGATCATCATTGTGCCGCATTTTTTTAGCAACTTCACATACGTCCAACAGGTCTCTACCACGAGTTCATGAAATTTTTGCTAGCAAATTGATCTCCAGGAGAGGTGACATAAATTGGCCTCCACGAAGTCCCGATTTGACCCCTATGGACTTTTTCCTGTGGGGTTACGTCAAGTCTAAAGTTTACGGCAAACAACCGACTTCCCTGGCACAATTAAAAGAAAATATCCGTCACGAAATGGCAGCCATCACGGAGAATACCTGCAGAGCCGTCATAGGAAATTTTAGTGCTCGATTAAATGAATGCCGTGAACGCAACGGTTTACATTTGGAAAATATCATTTTTAAGAAATAAATTCCCAGAGTGTGTTTTAATATGTAATAAACATTTTTTCAATGAACTACTTACTTTTTTTTATCGATTTTTTAAATGTGAACTTTGTTTTGAGTGACCCTGTAATAAGAAAAATCGACAAATTTTCCAGAACTATTCGAATTACCAAAAGTTACTCTCGCAGTTTATTATGAATCCGCTTAAGAATTGGCTAGACTCAAAACCATTTCGTACAAAATTCGAAAAGTAGGGGATGGGTTTGAATGGTGGCTATTCCTAAAAGTTTTCGTGGCATGGTAGTTGTGTTTTACGTTCAGCTTATGAACATAGGAAGTATACATACCCGATTCCATGCCGCTGAACTCGATGGATTCTTTACACCTTTCGATCTAGCTGAATTTGATGATGTGTGAGACACCACTAAGTTTCTGGAGGACAGCTGCACAAATTTGCAGTCTATCAAGCCTATCTCTCCCCAAGAGGTTCGTCTGCAGATTAAAATGCTTAAGAAAAAGATAGCCCGAGCTATGACGGAATTGATGCCAGAGTGACAAATGCGCTTCCTGACAAAGCAATAATGTTTTTGGTACTAGACTTCAATACCATGAATCGCATCCACGACTTCCCCTCCCAATGGAAGTGCGCTGTGATTATAATGATACCGAAAGCTGGCAAACCAGAAAACCTTGTTGTGTCTTTTACACCAATTAGTTTACTACCGACTTTCTCAAAAATATATGAAAGAATTTTTCTTGATAGGATCTTACCTGCTTTGGACGTCCAGAGTGCCATTCCCGATCATCAGTTTGGCTTTAGGCATCACCATGGTACCCCAGAACAAGTGCACAAAGTTTTCCAACATATTCTTAAGGCCTATGAGAATAAGCAATATAGCGCTGCTGTTTTTCTTGATGTACAGCAAGCATTTGATAGAGTCTGGATTGAATGAGAACATGCTTCTGACTACATATGCTGACGATACGGCCACACTTGCAAAGAATTACATATTACAATTAATCGCAACAATGCAAATGTATAGTTTAAATCTTTTGCCCCAAACAGTAACATTTTGCGATACATATTGCTTTTCAGTCGCTATAACTTTTCCGAATTAATTACGCTATAATATTTAAATTTGAAAATTATATTAAGAGAATCTCTCTACGACAAACTTATACAAGTATACAAATATCTATGGGTATATTTTATTTAAAAAAGTTATACCTTCGATTCACCTTAAATATATTCGTAGTGTCATCTTTTTTCATTGCTTGCAAATATTTCACAAACACATTCTCAGTCTCATAACTCTCTCATTAGAAGCTTTTGCAAGTTTTTTTTTTTTATTTCATCAAAGAAACTGAACACGTACAATTTGATTATTTGATTACTTCGAAATTTGAATAAAATTCACTAACACCTATTACCATTCATATCTAAAAACATTCTGCTTCCGAACGTTCTTGTATACTCTGCTCAGACGCAGCTCAATTTAGTGACAATAGCCTAACTATTTTATGTCTAATCAAAAAAAAGAAAACAAATAATAGCAGAAGCATAACAGATATGCATGTTTAAGTCAAGTTGGTCGACTATATAATACACTACACCTAAGGAGTCTAATACAGAGTTACGTTTTGAATATACATACTCTGAGATACTCTGAATAGCCCAGCGTGCTTAATTTAACTGGTGAAGTCTTGTATTTATAAGCTTAATGCTGTAAGCTTAATGGTTTCTTATAGAAACTCCTTACAAACAATATACCCCATGACACAAATATGCTTGCAGCGTATAAATAGAAATTGAAACCAAAGGAAAAAAAGGACTTGAGCATATTTTACGCACATAAGCCATAAAAAAATGAAGAAATGAACCTTTTTCTAAGTTTTTTTTTTTGCTTCTTTCTTTCGTTTCGTTTCGTTTCGTTTATATCGTAAGGTCCTACTCTTTCAACGCTTGTCAGCAAAACTAGTTGCAATTGACCTAAAAAATAGAGAATAGCACGAATATATAGTACAACAACAGCAAATTGTATTTGCAGAATACAAACCAACAAACCAACAGAGAATAGGTATATTCATATAAAACGTTACGCATATTGCCAATAGAAAAAAAAATGCACAACAGGAAAAGGCATATAAGCCAGCTAGGCGAGAACACACCGAATAGCTAAAGGCAAACACAGCTACAAGGCAATCATAGTCCAATAAGAAAAAAAAAAGGAACAAACTGAGAAAATTTTTCTTTCTTTTTTTTCTTTTTTTGTTCCTTGAAGGAAAATCAACTGGGTGTGTCGCTCTGGTGCGAACAACAAAAAAAAAAAAAAATTAGAAATATTTTGAAATGCGATACTATTGTGCTTCTACAATACAATCAGACTTAGATTAAGCTTATTAAGATGTATGCAGGTGTGAGCATACGGCTGATAAGTGCTGGTCGGGTGTAGGCATAGATATCTCCAAAAATTTAATCTATATATAAATAGGCGTGCACACCCCTTTTAATCTCCTGCAACACAATATAGTCGCTGGATTATTTTGTTACCTTCCAAGGTTGTAGAGCGGAGAAGGAACGATACATTTTTTTCTAAGGTATTGCATCTAAGGTAGATAAAAACCCAGTAACGCTCTCGGTTAATCACAAAGACCTGAGCTCACTCGTTCTCTCAGCTCTCTCAATTTGCTAAAAAATAACAACAAGAAAGTCAAAATGAGTGACGTCATAGCAATAAGCAACAGATGAAAATATATTGTTTTAGTTTTGGCACCGCTGTAAACTCACAATGAAAAAGAGAAATTTGATTTGTCCATTTCCTTATTTACATCTTTCTATGCATTTTAACGTTTAGCGCTTGGTAGCATAATATAATAATGTGGCGTATTCCGTATAGCTGTTCTCTTTTTTGTTTCTTTCGGTTCCTTTGCTTTCAGTTAGACACATGGAAAAAACTTGCAAGGAAAACGACACTGCCGATGATATACAGATGTAATGCAAGGAAAAATTGGTGCTGCAATCAAGATTTTAAGATAAATGTATTTAACCGGCATGGTTAACAAACAGCGTAATAGTTAATGACAGCCAGTAAACAACTGAACATGCTTCAGAGATTGGCTAAAATTTCCATCACAGAAACCATGCGCACCGGTCCAATTGCAGCTTTGGATATCCTCAAACAGTAACGTCGCCGATTCCTTGCAAAGGTGGAGTCTTGAATAAGTCACCATCTCCGCTTGTTAATCAACCAATTTAATAGATATGAAACATATTTATAAAAGATTTAGGAGATTGACGTAAAGTCAAGGGTAACAAACAATTAGAATAACTCCTCCTAAAAGATTGTCTTGTGCATTAGTGATACCATTGGCACTGGGATGATGCCGCTTTATTCTACCATGGCAGAAAATCGTTGCCAGCGCCACAGCCTACGCCGTAAAGCTTTCATTTTAGTTGCTAGGATGTAGGTTGATATGCTCCATATCATGGTGGAGTATTGCATTGCATAAGTACTGCAGTGTAGCAGTTATGCAGCAAAGGATCCTGTTTTGAAATACTTATATTTGGTTGATGTTGGAGGGAGCTGGTAACCGGTAAACTGTTAACGTATTTCTCAAACTGTGCTTGCTGCACAGTCTCAGAAGCCAGCTCAGCTTTAGCAGTTTAGTTTTACAAGCAGCCACTGTTTTGCAGATGTGTATGCGCCATATGTGCCGCCTATCCAGGTACATAGCCAGATAGCGAATATAATTTTCCTGAGGTATCACCAAGCATGTTAAGCATGACATCAGGTCAATTTCATTTACGCTGCCATTAACGGACACATTTGAACGATCTGCTGAAGCTATACATGAACTTATGCCTAAACTCCACCGCCTTACTACGTCTGACTGAGCTGGTTACGAAAACAGTGTCATCTGCGTAGGTAGCGAGCATTGTGTTGGAGCCGGAAAATCCGAAGTATACAATGTGTACAGAACAATGTCCAGAAACACTTTCCTGAGGTACACCCGCTCCTTTACAGTTAATTTCCTATTGATCATCTCGAACTTCGTCTATTAGGTGAGCTCGTAGCAAGGAAGTGATATTTGAAAACGTGCTACACTCCATTTGAAAGGCCATGGCAACAGCTTCATTTTGGCGGTTATGGTATGATTTTTTTGCTGAATTCGTGGACTGACTTTCCAAGGTTTCAATGAAAACAGCAACTCACCAAATAATGGAAATTATTTTGGAATACTTGTACTAATTTTAAAGCATGATCTATTTCTTGCAAGTTATTTGAAAGAACATGGAAACAAACGAAGCGGTCATATTATTCTTCTACAAATTACAAAGAACTCAACTGAATCATGATCAAAAAAGTATTGTTAATGATCTGTACTCGATTGAGAAAGCAAAGTTTTATGCTAGTTTTATGTTAGTAGACTCCACTGCTGTTGAAAGATCAATTGACAGAGGTTGTCAGATACATGTATCTGTCCAGTTGGACACTTTCTGACTTGGATACCGAATTGTGGACATACCAATTGAAACACTTGGGCATATACATTCAAATTTCCAAGTTCAATCGTACAAATCTAAAAAAAAAAAAATTAAATAGAGAAGGTATTTTAAGAATATATAGCCGAATTGTTGACGTTGTGTGCGTGGCATCCAAAATTTTGTAGACACTTGAACTGCGTACATATCATGTGAATCTAGAAGTCCAAGTTTGGCTTTACCTTTTATAGACTCCGAGATGTCGTTGTTCAAGCATACAGATGGACAGACAGACGGACATGGGTAGGGCGACTCAGCTTTCGATGCTGATCAAGAAGTAGGCAGAAGTAGGCGTGGGTCCGCTACGCCTACTTCTGCCTGTTACATACATTTCCACAAACTTCGTATACACTTGACAGCCACGGCGCGCGCGGGATATAAAAAGAAACAGATTCTACAAAAATAATCGACTCTTTCTAATGATTATTAATTTCATAAAATCTGATTTTTTAGTGTCAAAAAATTTAATTCGTTTCGTTGAGTGTTGCCATATTTTGTGTTACTGACATGTGAATGAATGCCATGTCTTATCCGACTTGTATTAGTGCGAGAGGGGATAGGACAATACATTGCCAGCATTTCTACGATTAATAATTTATTTGTGTATTATTTGATTTAAATCTCAAAACAAAACAAATACTTTATTAGGCTGTCTTCACGCAACTGATTCATTTTCTAATAAAATTATACTGAAAATCAATTGCATGAGTACTATCTTCAGTGCAATTGTTTATATAATTCTAGCTAATACGCTATCACACTTTAAATCTTTTTAGCAAATACATCTCTGTATCTGCTCCATTTGTATCTTCACCTCGCACGTTCTTCAGATTTCGTAGCCACATGTTTCAAGTGCTCAATGTCGCTTGATTCTACATCGTTGTCTTGTCTTGTTTTGTCTTAAACTGTCTGGCAGCATGTGTACGCCATAAGAAGAAGCCGCCGGCATGTCCTTGCAACACTTGTACGCCATTTTGTACACTTTGCTGCTTTTCGTAGTTTTAGTTTATGCGGCCTCAGCTCGCTTTTTCCTTTTTTTATTTGTAGTTGTTGTGTTTTTTTTTTTTCTATATATATATTTTCCTAAGGATCTCTATTCCAAAAGTTAATCAAGCCTTTAGTTTTTGTTTTGTTTTTGGTTTTCTTTCGTTTTAGTTTTAGTTTTTTTTTTCTGACCCGAAATTCGAGATTCGCATCTTTTTCATTTGTTGCAATTTAGTTGTTCGGACACGTTCGAGGCTTATGTAAAAATTACGATTCTAATGAAATTTGTTGCCGCCAATTTAAGAGTCACGCATATAGTTTGGATCATCACTTCTTTGACGACAATTGCGACTGATTTAATATAAAGTTTATAGGCGATTGTGTGCATGATGGGCGAAACACTGGAACGTCCTTGGGCTAAATCAAATATACTTCATAGTGACTTAATTTGATATTTCACTAGCTATGAATTCTACCGCACATACAAGTTATTCAAATAAATAATATTTATGATACGAGCATCTAGTTAATGAAACCAAAAAAAAATGCGTCAAAGTCATAAAACATTCAGAACACCAAAAAGTACTAAAGAAAAATAGTAACCTTTTTTCAATTTCCTCTCACTAGCTGGCTACAAGAGAACAATATTCACGCAAACTTTTTCATTTATATATGAATCTGGTATGAGAACAAATGCTATTTTTATGAACTCTTAAAAAATTATTTTCATATAACTTTGCAATACTTTTATTTGGAAGCTATTTTCACCAAAAAAAAAAAAAAACAAAAAAAAAACAAAAAAAATTATTTCTTTCGGAAGTTGTTGCCTTGCGGTTGCATAATAAAATTTTTTCCATATTTTCAGTGATTGTTGTTTATAAGTTGGCAACACCAACGCAGTCAAAGCGAACAGTTGGCAGGGCGTGTGCAATATTTTTTTCTTCTTTTGTATAGCATATGTGAAATTGACGCTTACGGCTAGAGTTTTATATAGTATAAACTTGTACATTGGCGAGCGATTGACCAACTGAATGGCAAAATATAGAAGTGTAGAAATCAACAAATGAACTAATATGTATGTGCTTTATTGCTATGTCTAATTTGTATACACGTTATACTACATAGCATGAATAGTATATAAATTGTTTCATAAAGTTTTTAACATCCGGAAGAGTACATAGAAGAAACCATATTTATGCATGATCAGCTCATGCTAACCATATTCATCTGTCTGTCCGTTTGTATCTGTATCTACAGTACATATTACACAGGTTTTTAAGCATATACTGCTTCCAGCATGTCTCCATTCAATTTTTCATATAATTAAACCTAAGTGACCAGATGAATTATGTAGCATTTCCACTTAACGCATTTCATATTTCGTATTCGGCATCCGCTCGTAACACAAGCAAGTGTTTCCACCAAAAGCATTTCGCATATCACATCCCTTCAACAGTTGTCCGTCAGCTGCACTTTCGTTCAAATTAAAGCTTAAAAGTAGCGCTTCCCGCTTCGTCATATATACCAATATGTCTACTGGATAAGGCTGGAAAATGCTCGAAAAAGATCTATGCAGGCTTCTGGAAGCAGTTGAGCAGAGTAAGAAGCATGTCAAACCGCCAATTCGGTTTTAGAAACACCAGATTCGCAGTGGATGCTAAATCCTTCGTCGGAAATATAGCTGTAATTGCTATGGAAGGAACCCGGTGAAAAGGATGAATTAAAAAATCGTGCTTAATACTAACGCTGGATTTAAAATACGCGTTTAATACGGCCTCAAGGCCGTAAATATTCGAAGTCCTGTGTTCAAGCATGAACATGGGACGTCCCAGCGATAAGACCAACCGCCGACAAATGATAAGTAGCTTTATGCGTGGGAACAAACACTGGCTATGTGTACTTGTGTATGTTTATTTATGATCGCCATCTGCTACACATTTAAGTTTACTTTATTACACATAGTTTAAGATAACGCTGCAGTCCTACAAAATCAGCGATAGTTAAGGGTTGATAATTAATGAATAAAAAGGAGTCGCTCGTATGAGCGGCGTAATAGTAGTACAAACAAGATCGTCAGTGCGTTAAGTTCTTTGGAATTCGAATAACGTTGAGTACTTTACAAGTGTATATCACTTAAGAGATAGTGTGTACACCCTGTATCATTTCAAAGTACCAGCCTATATTAGAAGAATCATTTTCGACTATCTTAAAAATCGTTGGCTCTTTTCTTTTTTTTTTTTTTTGTTATTATCTTTTTATTTGCCATCAGTTCGATGCAGGAACTATAATCAAATTTTCTGAGTACTTAATTTTCACATTTACGTTTTACATGATTTTACATATGATTTTACATATGATATTAACATATAATAACCTAATCTTAACCTATGTCCTTGGACATGACAGATCTAACGGGTGCACTCGCTGCAGCCGCCTCGTTGTTGAATTATCAAGTACATTGATAGCCAGAATGTTACAGTGCTGATAAAGTTTTTCTGTGTATCTGGTGCTATGTCTCTTGAGATCTTCAGCTATACTTGGCATCTGAAGATCGTTAAGTATATTGTCATTGCGTATATACCACGGAGCTCGAGTGATTTTCCTAAGGGTGAAGTTTTGATACCGTTGAAGTACTTTGATATTTGATACAGCTGCCACACCCTATAGCTGGATGCCGTAAGTCCAGACCGGCTTAAGTATAGCTTTGTATAGTCTGACTTTGTTGTCCAGACTAAGCTTAGCTTTTTGGCCTAATAGCCAATACATCCGACGCGTTTTTAGGTAATATTACTACCTTTTCGCCACTATATAGTCTTTAAAAGTTAGCCTTTTGTCAAGCCAAAAGCCTAGGTGATTGACTTTGTTTCGTTTAGGAATCACCACGCCATTGAAGCGTGCCCGATCGTTACCCTTATGTTGAAGTGCGACTACGACATGGACGGACTTGGCTGCGTTTACTGCGATATTCCACTCCTTCATCCAGTCTTGTGTTTTGTTCAGTTGGTTTTGAAGCAATTGTGTTGCTGCTTTAGCACTGGAAGCTATAGCAAAAATTGCTGTATCGTCAGCATATGTCGCTATAGTTACTTCATTGCAGGTATAGTCGGGCATGTCAGCTGTGTAGATGGTGTAAAGCAATGGGCCCAGCACGCTTCCTTGAGGCACTCCTGCCTGTATGCTTTTTAACTCAGATGTGGCGTTTTCATGTCTCACGTAGAAACTTCTGCATAACAACCCCTGTATAACAACCCCTTGTGCCATACGCGATCGTTGGCTCCTATACTACAATGACGGGTGTAAAATACATCAGGTCGCTGGTGGTAACCTGCAAGACTCTGTGCTAGGGCCAATTTTATGAAATAAGATGTGTGATGGCGTACTAAACGTAGATCTACCTAGTGGCGCAGACTTGGGTTTGCCGATGAAGTTACCATAGTTGTGGTAGGCAAACAGTCGAAGAAATTGCATACAAATGTATAAGCATCGTCAAATGGCGACTGCTGGGTGCTGGTCTCGATCTAGCTGAGCAAAAAACAGAGGCAGTAACCATCAGCAGCAGAAAAAGATTGAACAGGCTATATTGTGACTTCATAATATAACTCAATCGTATCTAAAAGATCAGTTAAATTTCTTGGAGTTATAATTGCACCATGCAATGTCCAGTTAAATACCTTTCTAACATTCTTAATATGATTTTTCGCTAAACAATATATGCCTCCCCACTTTTCTTTCTTCATGGGCCTAACAAATTGTTATCCTGTCTAGTCTAATACCCTCACAGTTTCTCGCTTTATCGCAGTATAACGATACTCTATTCAATCTTTCTAGATTATTAACTTTTTGCAGTCATTACATTACCAGCTTGAAATTAATTGAATAAGAGTTATTTATCTGATGCTTCTGATGGCCGCCGACTGTCGGAGAATATAACAATATTTTGGTTCGCATACCATCAACTTATGTTGAAAAGGGCACTTCTTTCTATGTCCTACATTTCTGAAGCGCACGCAGCATTAACCAGGTTAATGCTTAACAATCGAGGCCTCAAACAGAGCAGTAGACTCCTACTGTACAGCGTAGCCAAGTCAATTGTCATCTATGCAGCTCCAATATGGGCTACGGCACTGGATGAGAAAACATATTTAAAAGGCATAAGCTTCGTTTGCTAAATGGGAGCTCTTCGTGGGAGCAATTAATTCAAAACACTCTCAAATGAAGCCACACCGAAAAACTCGATTCGGCCGTACCAGTTAAAACTATGAAAAGAAATTTACATCTCAGGAACATCCAAAGGTGACAGGAAAAATGGTACAACTTGGATAAGGAGCGTTGGTCACACTGTCTCATCTACTGGCTTGCCAAGAGGCACGGTGAATTTTCATGCAGCTATTGAGCGGTTACGGTTGGTTCAAAAGTTACCTGTATATTTTAATATCATGCCCAAGATTTCACACTGTGCGACAACGTATGTACAGTCAGTTTTATGAAGCCACTTGCGGTCAACAGTCTGTTGCGTAATATCGACTCAAGTACTAACTTCTGGACCATGGCATTCAATAGCTTCTTTGTAAGATTACTGAATATGTTTTTAATTTATCAATCAATGCAAATTTGACATCTGATCACTTTTGTCAATGATCGACTACTTTAATTTGGGCTTAATAAATTATGCAATGCTAAAACAACAAAAGCAACTTCTGTAGCAACAAATTTAACATACAAAATTGCACATGCAAAGTCACAGTCACACTTACATACACTTGAAACTCGTGCAATCAATTGTGAAAAACAAACAAACAATTTCATGCCCTATGCGCAAAATTCGCATAGCGTCAAATAGAATCGGCATAGAATTTTCCAATTTAAGTGGCATTACATTCGAGCGTAGTATACGTATATATATATATACGTATACGTATACGTAGGTACATATATTATCGGTGTACGTAGTACATACATCAATTTATGTAGACGTTCTTTCAAATACTTCTAAAAACGCATACTTTTGCACATTTCGTGGTCAATGGTGCAAGCGGAAGTGGAAGTGCGGCAGCCATTTTGCTTTTCTTTCATATGCAGGCAGCAGTGCCTTGCAAACTGTGTAATGAATTCCATCAAATAGTCTCAAAACTGTTGCAAATAGCCAATGGCATGTGCGAGAGTGAGATAGAGTAAAGTGAAAGGCATTAGGCGTAGAAGTAATAGTAGAAACAAAAATGGCGACAGTCATTAGCGAGCATAAATTCAAACTCACACACACACACACACACACACACACACACTTGAATTCGCACTAGTGATTTTATTGTTGTTACTGTTGTTGTTCTGTTGTAAATATTGTTGTTGTTGCTGCCATATTGCAAATCCGGAAATGTGGTTAAAGCAAAATACTGCTGCGCTTGTAGGATTTCGTTTTTTTTTTTCATTCTTATTGTTTGTTGTTGTTGTTGTTGTTGCTGTTGTTTGTTGTAATCGATTATGTTGTTGCTGTAATCGGTGATACCTTTTTAACATTTGCGCTTTAACTCTACACCAATGCATTCGCCTAGATTGCGTATACGCATTAAGTGCAAAATGGCCGCCACAAGTGCGTAGTCAAAGTGCTTGTATACAAGGGGGCTAACAAGAGTTCGGTACTACTATTTTACAAATAGAAATATTTCAGTTAACAGATTATATTTCAATGTAAAAATTTAAAAAAAAAAATATTAAAAAGCCTTAACTTTGTCCAAACCGAAGCTTTAATACTCTTTACATTCGATTAGTAAAGAAGCTATACAAGAACTGGTTGAAAATTAATGGTTTAACGCTGTTTTTGGCCAAATAGTCGCATGCAAGATGAAAATATGTGCAATAAATTAAATAATTTCGACACAAGTCGCGTGAAAATTCATCCAACTCATCAATGAGCAATCAACATGTTGATTTGGGAACACTGTTTTTTGTTTGTTTGACATAGCTGTAATAAATTACAATTTTGGTAGCAAAAATGTACGTCGATCTTAGTATTTGGCTTAAAAATCAATAAGAAAAAATATTAACTTCGATGTAAACGAAGTCAAACCTTACACGAAATCATTTCATACTTTGTAGTTATAAATATATATAAAAAAAAACATAATTTTTTAAAACATAAGAACGTAAATGTAAATGGTGGATCCTATAATGGGGGATAACCTACACCCATTAATATTACAAATTTCGAGTTGATATCAACGGTAATAAATAAGTTTTCTTTCAATACAAATAAACAAAAGTGGCCGGTGGGTTTGTATGGGGCCTATCCCTAAATTCGGACGAGACACGCAGTTCAATATTTCCGGGGAGTTTGCGAATAAGATAATATTGCTTTGATTATGTTAATTCGAATTATACGTCATTGCACTTTCAATGTTCGCCACCGATCAGAAGATCAAATGGAATATCAAATCATACCTCTGAGCAACGCACCAAAGCGAATGAACACCTTCTGGCATATGCGTCACGAATTCAAGGGCGGGGAAATGCTCATTTCGCGAGTTCGACTGATCTCAACCGATTTAACCCCTAGTATTATATAAAATGTTTCTATTATAATGCAATGTAACGAACTTTTATTAACCATCTCGTACATGTTTATGTGTGTTTGTTGCATTTAGAAAATGCATTAAGCATTTGCAGTCATGGTCAACAGCAACGTCAACGTCAACTACTTGCACGAAGTTTTTGTCGTTAAACATTATGAGGTCTTCTGCTTTTCAAAACGTACTTTTATGCTTTGCATACTTTCACGTGCTCATCCGCATTCTAGTATTACTGCCAGAGGATGTTATTACTTCCGTGACCATTTAATTGGTTTTGACTGCTGCTGCTGCTGCTGCTGCTGCTGCTGCTGGTGACGATGATGATGATGACGATGACGATGACAATGTACGACACATACCGCCTCTTTTTTGTTCAATATTTGCAGAACACTTATTAAAGTTACTTGTTACAGCTACTGCTCGATTTCTCTGCACTTCCGGTTGGTTAACTGGTTACCTACACTTAGTGCTACACGTAGTTTTTGTGTTCGACTGTCAATTTTACTCCAATGCTGGTTTTCATCTTTCTAAATGGTTCTTGTTGCTGCGGTTATTACGAAGAGGTTTTTCCTCTTCTCCATTTTTCGTAGTTCGAATTTTGCTTTCGAATCCATTCGAATGTCCACATTTTGCGGTTTTTAATGGAGAGCCGTGCTGTGTTGTTTAAGTATTGAACTGCAAAATGTGTTCAAAAAGCATTTGAAAATTGTACCACAATTGCCATTTCCAGGCATTATGTGGTTGAAACACTGGATATGGTTTCTATTAAGCAATTACTGGCTAAGACAAGCTAGTGTTAGAGCTATCATTTATTTTAGAGTGTTTAATTTTTGGAAGAAAAAAAATTGATGCTTATAGTTTTCTCCAACAAAGCAGCGTTTGAATCGGAAATTTTTCAACATTGGAGAAAGACTACTAAACAAAGCTTTGTGGAATACTTGTTAGGTATTTATCCGAAGTCATAATAAATTTTTTGATTTTCTTATTTCAAGTTCGAATTCTATTTTAGATGAGAGATATAATATAGCATGGGATTAAATTGATTAAATATTAACAGAATGCTGGTCCCACTAATGCCCAAGCATACCTGAAATTCATGATAAGTTAAATAACTATAATGCAATACAAGTTCACGCACAGCATCTATGTTGCACGAGATTCACAAAATTTAAAAAGCTTGGTGTATAGTTGTGTTACTTACGCATAGTCGATTCGATAATTGGATTCCGTACGTCCATATTGGTTTTATTATAGCATTTTGTGCTCAAGTGTTAGAGTTGACTTAGGACGCTAAATCCAATAAAGTGTCCTTAGGCGCAAACCAAGTTGCTTTCTTTTCTGTAAATATGTGACTACGCCAAGTCAAGCTTCAATCTAGATATAGGTATACCAAGATGCTTTGCTTCTTCTCTCTGTGGCAGTTGGGAGTGGTTTAGATAAACATGGTCAAGGACTTGTACCATGTCTAAGGATGAAAGTCACATGTATCGATTTCTGTTCATTTACTTTGATCCGCCATTTATCAAGCCAAACGTTTGTCTCATTTAGATACTCTTAAAGGTTGCGTGCTGCAACTGTAGGATCACTATTTTTCGCCGTGATGACAGTGTCATCGGCAAAGGTTGCAGTATACGTATGCGGAGACAGCGGTAAGTCGGATGTAAATAGTGTGCATAATATTGATCCTAGCATGCTACCTTGTCACCAGAATTTATTTCAAATAAATCAGTGAACAAATCTTTAATTTTGATCATAAAGAATCTATGTTTCATGTAGGAGTTCAAGATTTTGAATGCATAATAAGAAAGAAATATTTTGAGCTTGTACATTAGTCAAGGGTGCCATACTATATCAATGGAGGCATCTAGGAACGAATATTTTGGACAATATTGGAAGGAGGCTTATCGGCCTATATGAGCTTACGACTTCTTGTGGTATGGCTATTATCTGTAACTAGTAAAATGGTCACATCGCAAGATTACATTAAATACAATGGAAGAACTGCTCAACCATTTATTAGTTTCCTCAGACCCGCTAATTTTGACGTAGCCCAAAAGTAGTTAAAAATTCGCTAAAAAAATAAGTGAAATAATCGCTATCGATGCAAATTTCACTGTGAGAATGCTGACAGTAGAATTAAATTCATCTTACTGTACAATCCATAAAATATTAACTGAAGATTTGGATAAAATAATAGTTTGTGCACATTTTGTTCCAAATCACAGTTAAATGATGATCAAAAAATCACTCGTATAGAGCATTGCAAAGACATCATTTCAACAGCTGAAAACGATACAGAGTTTCTGCATTCGATCGTAGCTGGTGATGAAACATGCTGTTTTAAATATGATACTGAAACTATGCGACAATCTGCAGAATGGAAGTCAAACGACGAGACATGACTTAAAAAATTGCGTTTTCAGAAGTCAAGAATCGGGACAATGTTGATAGCTTTCTATGATTCCAAGGGTATTGTTCACAAGAAATTTGTTCCAGAAGGTCTAACTGTCAATGGAGAATATTATTTACAAGTTTTACATCGTTTGAGGTCTAGAGAATTCTACGTGTTAGGCCCGAATATTCCATAGGAAAGCAGCAGTTTTTATTGTACTTTAATGCAAGACCAAAAAAGTGAATGAATTTTTGATGAAAAAACAGATTTGTCTCATTGACCACCCTCTATATGCGCCTGATCTATCACCGTGCGATTATTTTCTCTTCCCAAAAATGAAAACTGCATTGAAAGAAGCTTTTTACGATAACATTCCAGCCTTACAAACATTCCAGCGCAACAAGGGTGCAAAAGAACATCCCAAAAATCGAGTTTAAAAAAACATTGTATTGAGTTAAATGGATCGCATTTTGAATAAATATTAGTTTTGAAACATAATACCATGCTTGTACGAACGATATCAGTAGAAATTCTACAACAAATACAGTTTTTGCTTATACTAATCCATTCAAATGTGGGCGCACAATTATAGCACTTAATCCACCATATTTGTGTATTAACGAGCTTTTTAACATCAAACTTGCATTCAAACTTTGGCACTGGCCAATGCACACCCATTGAAAAGTTGGCTTCCAGTAATATGCACACGAACAAAATGAACCCAATTCAGTTCATGCGAAGCGAAGCGAACTGTACCAAAATGAACTGCTCTGCAGTGGATTAGAATGGAGTGAAGCGGATGCATGCGATGGGCTGGGTTGGATGGATGGATGGATGGATGGATATATTAGCTACGAAAGTACTTATGTGTGTACATCAGAGCGTACTGCATTGAAAACTGCTAATTGACTGCAGGCCACAACATCCGCGATTGTTTTCACATTAGCAATGATTTGGATTCTATTTTTCTCCTCCAAATCTTCAACGCTCCATCACCCGTACAACAACTCTTAAACGCCTACGTCATTTTTCGCAAATATATATAAAATTTTACGCATTTTTAGCAAAACCGCTGCGAATTGCGTAGTTACCGGATACGCAGAACTGCGCTGAAGTATTGGAAATTGTGGAATGCATCTCCAACTTGCTGATGGCTATTTGTATGTCAATTAGCAAGTGCATGTTGCCGATGTCGATGTCGATGCTAATAATGATACTGATGGAGATGTGTGCTCTAGTTCACCGCATTGGGTGTGAAAATTAATGAGCATACATTAAATGGAAATGAACTGAAAAAAGTTCAAGAGCAAGTTGAGTTTTTTGGAATGGTTGTAATTAGCATTGTGTGTATTGTGCAAAATAGTTAGAATGTGAAATTGAAAATCGTGGTTTGCGGCATTCGATTGAAAAGTATTTTAAAAATGCGAAAGTGTTGCAAAATTGTTTTATAACGTTTATCTTTTGTTTTTATTTGCAGTGAAATCTGGACTACAGTGTTGCCACCCGAAACGAAAGATGTCTTCACTGCCATACTGGGTGTTACGAAGGCAAGCAGTCTTGACGAGGGTGTTTATACCTGCAAGGTAAGTGTAGGCAGGCAGATATAAAGTCAAGTATGAGTAATTGCCTAAACAGCTTAGACACTGCAGCTTTGCTTTGTCGAATCAAAGCCAAATGTAACTTCAAAGGTTTGCTGCTTTTTCAGACACTTTTACCAAAGCTGCAGCTGCGGCTGCGGCTGCGGCAGCTAATCAGTTTAATTGCCACACAAATCCGCAATTTGCGATGGTTCAGTTTTTTTTTTTCAACTGCCTTCTTCAGTTAATAAATGTTTTTTATATCTTTCCTCCAAGAAAATGTATCTGTATCTGCGTGCGTCAAATGTGTGAATGTAAAATGAAAACCAAAATGCCGCATAATTACTTTTAACTTTGGTTTATTCATTGCTGCTGCCTGCTCTGCCTTTTTTAATTAGCCTAATTAAAATGTACGCAAGTAAAATAATACTCTAAACAAATTCAAAAGAGAAAACAGTGTTTTTTTCTAGTATATCTGAAGCTCTTTTACACTTTATTTTTTATGCTAAGAGTATTAAGATCCATTGAAGTTGTGTGTTATACGAGTATTAATTTGAATCCGATATGTGTGTGCAAAGCTTCGTTGTAGTCCTATGTAGCACTTAGAGGCTCATCAGCACCTTCAGATTTCCACACACGCATGAGATGAATGAAATAAAAACTCGAGTTAGTGGCTGCTCAGCTCTGAAAGGAGAATGTACACAGAGTGTAATAGAGAACCGCACTTGCAAGAATGGAACAGATATGGAATGCTTGGTAATTTAAACCTGTGTTTATCATTAGATGCATAGAAATTCATATGATACACAGCGTTTGTTTTTTTTTTTCTGATAGACATGATAGCAAATATTTGCAATGTGCGGTCAGCATACTGATAAGAACTTGTAGCTAAGTTCGAAACACGCGTATTTGCTGCCAAACATTTTTCTGTGTAACAAAAAGTTATTGTTTGGCATATCCTGAAACACGTGTATCGGAAGCCGATCATTTTTCTCTGTAAACAAAAAAGTTGTTCAGATACGTCAATGTTCGTTGGAATAATGTAAAATTTTTCAAAAACTAATATTATTTCCTATAGCAATTTTCTGAAATTCTGGACGGAGGTGTGCTTCTTGCTGAACTGAATGACAACCTATATACATATATGTAGCTGTAGATATAATACTACTTTGTACTCGGCAAGACTCAAAATAGATTGATTATATTCCATAACTGATTTATTCTCTAAGAAAAGTCTTATAACATAATTCTACAATCACTTATTTCGTAACAAAACGTGACTCAATTAATTCAAATTCATTCTCATTTAAAATTTCAGCATTTTCAATTTTGGATAATATAGTTTTCAAAATTGGCGACGTTTTGACGCATAACTTGATCTAGTTAGTAAAATTGTAAGCTGCGCCACAAAGTTGGTACTGCAAGCACACTTTAAATTTCATAGCTTAGGCTTAGTACGTGCGAGAACATGAATGCATGACCAATAGTTGATTTACGAACGCATGACCAATTTCTTTTTCTACTGAACTTTATTTCCGCGTGAAAAAAGTTACTTCCGTTATTAATAGATCTAAGTTTCCCGTCATATTGCGCCTAAAAAAGTTTTACTTCAAATGTTACCAACTGTAGGCTAAATTGACAAAGCTCTATTACAATACACAAGAAGGGTGTAAAAATAAGTTGTTTTATGCGGTTTTATATTTCAGTTTGTATATGATGTGCGCTGATTTTAGCTGCTTTAACTTTTATCTTTTATTTCACAATTAATTTTAATCGCTAATTAAATATTTAATCTTTGAATTTAATCTTTGAAATTTCTTTACAATATTCTTAGAATTTTTAAATTTAAAGATACATTCTTAATAAGTTTGACGTGAAAATTTTATTTAATCTAACCCTATTTCATGGGTCTCCCCGAAGGAATTTGAAGCATTCCGACAAACTGAATTAAAATGGTGGAATATTATGTGTCGTTGGAAAGCTATTTTAATTATCTTTCAAACGAATTCTTAGTCGGCATAGCTCAAATACTATTATACTCGTACTTAATATGTTTTTTAAACAATAAATATTTTGGCGATTTGTCGAAACTTGAGAACATTTTGTGCTCACATTGCAAGTGATAATACAATGTGAGATTGGATAAATCGGTATACAATAAGTATAATACTTTTTTGTTAAAATTCTGTGAGCAAAGATATACCTAGCGTCGCATATATTACATTTTGTAATTATTGCGGTACATTCGCTAATTCATGTGCCATACTAATGCGAAAAATATCGTGGCTGTTACATCTGTTATACACATAATGAGTGCCCATATTTCATAAATATTATTCACATTATGCGTGCATTCTGTTGTATATTCTATACAAACTATAGTTGGAAATACTGTTGAATGTGTTTATAGTTTTGTATCTATACATGTTTAAACTTATGCAACACTTCATTTTCGGTAGAAAGTTTAACTATGCGTAAAAAACTTAATCTCTTCGGTTTCGATGAGTGAGCTTATAGGTCTTGTGTAATTCAAATGTATTACATTGAACTAAAATGTGTTTTTATACCATTGATAATTTATTCACCGAATTTGGCTAAGGGTCATGAGATTCTTAGCAAAATAAATAAACTTCACTTTTGTGAAATAGCTGTGACAACACCTTCATGAAACTACAGGGAGTTTTTTTTTTTTTTTTTTTTTTTGACTAATTAATTCAAATTATAAAAATTCTAAAGTCAATAATTCTTTATGATTCGTTTATTATGTATAAATTTGGATATATATACAATTTGTTTAGACCACTTTTGTAAATAATATCTGGCAAATTACCGCCTCCTACAGACATACATTAATTGGCCCTTTTCAGCGTTTTTCATTTCACTTTTTGGAGAGTTTCTAGTGAATTTCCTTTCTATACCTGGCGTGAGTTGGCCTAAATGTGGCCAATAGAATCATAATTATTGGTACAAACCTTGCACTTCAAACGTCAGAATACATACAGGTACAGGTTGTCCACAGGGATGAGTTCTTTCGCCCCTACAATGGGGCCTACTTAGTTGGCTGAGTGAAAATGGAATAGGTTTCCAGGGCAATGCGGATGACGTAGTCATTGTGGGAAGTGGGAAGGAGGTCTGCAGGAAGTTGGCCGGGAAATTGTGGGGATGCAATCTGAAAACCATGATCTGGCAATGTAACATCGTAGTGAGGCCGATGAGCGAAACAAGTCACAGTCCCTAGGGAATTAAACTCCCTACAATGACTAGCATGTATATGCATGCGCAATGCACAAATGCCCAACAATTGTGTATCTGTATCTAGAAATTGAGTATAAAACTTAGGAAACTTGACGGAATAAACTTACCTATTACCAAATTACGGTCAGAAACGACTCTTTCTGCATGGACACAGGGAGCAACACTAGTGTCCATGCCAAGCGACGAGATGACAAGGAGTAATGTTTTTAATCAGAACTTCACCATCAAAGAAGACGTCGGAAAAGTCATATGCGTTAAAACCACATACAATTACTTAAATGGTATACGGATGGATCTTTGAAGACAGAGGGAACTGGTCTAAGAGTCTTAGGTGCCAGATTAAACAACTGGGAGTCCTTGGGCTGATATACCAGTATAGGTATTTCAAGCTAAACTGTGCACTAAAATTATATGTGCACTAAAATGTGATGTATTCTATCAGACAGTCAGGCGCGGTTAAAAGCACTGCGTCCGTCAAGTCCAAACTAGTACAGGAAGCACTTATAATATTGGAAAAATTCAACAAAATGTACTTACTGTGTGTGCCAGGACACACTAATATAGTAGGAAATCAGCGGCAACGACTGTGGTAGAACCGGAGCCTTTTTGTGGCACTGGGAGTCTAATACGCAATGAAACAAATAGGGCAAAGAAACAGCACTGGGCCATGAGCGAAGGACCAAGGCAAGCAAAAATATAATCCTAGGGGGGTTTCGACCCGCGCGGAGCGAGAACAATCCTACAATTAGGAAGAAATCAGTTGAAAACATTGACAGGAATACTAACAGCACACTGTCGTCTGAGGAAACATCTGTGTGTGATGGGAATATATAATTTCCCAGAATGCAGATTTTGTGTGCATAAGCAAGAGACTCCTCTTCATATCGTTGCAGAATGTGAAGCAATAGTATACTTCGAATATTGGGCAGCTACGTTGTCGCCGAAGAACAACTGAAAAAGTTAGGTACTAGGATAATACTAAGGTTTATTCAACAGTTTGGTCTAGAGCGGGACAGAAGGACAAAACAATAGATCTTTTTAGCTGGCAGTTTAAAATAATGCCCTGCAATAATAATAATAATAATAATAATAATAAACCAAAAATTGTATCTGCTGCCTGTTCACTTTAAATAATAGTTTCTAGCTTTTATCTAATCAAACAAACAAACAAACAAGCATATTAAGTAAATGGCTCGTAAAATATTGACAATTGTTATAAAAATGAAAGGATGTAGCAACAATCTCACAATAATCCTTTCAGTTACAATACAATATATTGTCACAACAACGACAAAAACTAATATGACAAAGCCAAGGCTAACAAAGCGAATTTTTTACAAAATAGAAACTCAGTAATAAATCAAATGAAAGTTTTTACAAAACTATAAAAAGCGTATGAAATTCAGAATTCAAGTGGAATAATAAATAAAAATTGAAGTTGTGAAAACAGGATATAGAAAAAGCAGAAACAGATCCAGACAAAAGGTAACACAGCATACAAAATATCAAAGTAAAAATTTATAGCTAAAAATATAACTTAATTTATTTTAAACTATATAAATACCTCCTACTCGTTGACATCACTAGTAGTTCTTCTCACTTGTAGTGTTAATTTGAAATTGTAGGCTGTGCGTTTGTATACAACACTGTTTTCCACTTTTGATTTCTACTGTACCTTGTTCGGCATATGAGGGTGCTTTAAATACAAAGCTTCGATGCTTTCCACAGCTTAGTTCGCACAATTACTTTATGGACGATTCAAAGAAAATGCAGCTAGGGAGATTTTTAACCTTTTTTTTTTTTTTCTTTTTGCTTTTTGACTTTAACATTTTAGTTTTGAGTGCAATATTGTCGTCATAGTACATACATATATAATAACTGCAACAACAATGTTCCACCCCAAGGATATCTTTAACAATAATGATGAAAATAGTGCAGCTAGTGAAAGTTGGGGGGACGGAAAAAAAACTCAAGTAATACTTAAAAAAGAAATCAGAAAGCCAAGCTTTTTGCAACACTGTTCACGACACAAGTTCAGCCAACTTCACGAAGCTTACACGCTCTAAATATCCTTCCATCTTACAATACTCTTTTTTCCTCTTATTTCTTTTCGTATATAATTCTCTAAGGAGCAGCTAACGTTAAGCTACTTTTCGTTTGCTTTTATTAGATTTTTCGCTTTATTGTTTATTCAACGTAAATCTTTTTCAATATTCTTACTTATGTTCATAAATTGCAAGATAAATAGCAGCAGCAGCAGTATCAGCAGCACACAAGTGTGTCAATAATGAACGATACCACGGTACGGTGGACCGAGAAGAGCTAAGGACCCTTTATACATGTACAGAGTGCAGCGGCGCAAAAAGGAAGTAGCAAACATCTTACAGTCTACTTCTTATAACTGTGGAGGCTTTCGTGTGCGCTATTTTGTCTAATTATCATTTATTATTTATCAATATTAAGTATACGCTTTGGCTTGGCAATTAGTTTATTAGCGCTCTAGGGAATCTGCCTGCAGCTCTCCACAGCATACTTTCAACACTACGTTGTGTTTGCTTTAATATAAATAAAATGTTCCTAAACTAAACAAGTGTATATGACTTGATTAACAAAGCTTCGCGAAGTTAAATTAAAAGTTAGATATCCTTTAATAGAGGACACACATTGACCAATTTGATACATAGTGTGGCCGATTATGGAATTCGTTCAGTAGCTTTTAAAGTTCTGTAGAATTTTTGCTGTGTTTGGCGAACGCCAATAGCATGTTAGGAGTCCTTCTGGCTTGAGGTGCTTAGAGCATCAACTGCATCTCTGCTCGACAGTAGATTTCTGGAAGAATGGAGGCCGCCTTCAGAGCTTTTATCGTAGGTTGGATCTATTTGTGCATCTGTTGGTCTACTTTTGCTGCATTACTTATTGCGAATACTTCCACCTGGATTATGTTACAGTAATCGGGTAGTTTACATGAAATCCTTAGATCTCTGCTACAGCTCTGCTACCGCCCCTCCAACTCCAGCCTCCATTTAGAAGCGCTTTTTGTATGTGAACTTTTTCAAGATCTTACTACCGAAATGAAGATCCAGCTTATCAGTCACCTTTTCTTCCACATTCAGTCTCCAGGTCAGCTTGCTATCCAACACTATTCCAAGATATTAGGCAGTGTTCCGCTTATTGGGGATTGGGGCTATAATTGGGGCACCTCTTATCTCTTAGGTCCGATCCGCATTGATACTTCTCATTCCCCTACCCTTCTGCGCCCTTTCCCTACCACCCTTTTCCCTACCACCCATTCCCCTTCACAAATTTCTCTGCCTCTCTTTCCCTGCCCCTCCTCCACTAACCCTCTTAATGCCAGTGGAACATAGTATGGTGTGAATATGAGATTATATATATTAAGAGAAGATATCGAAGTAATTCCTTCAACAAGAAATTTCAATTAAGTTATTTGAATCTATTTGAACCTAGTTGCGTGATACATTTTGTACGTTTACCCGGCTATAACACTTTTCCCTGCACAAGCTTCTTGAAAATTACTGCAATGCTTCAATAGAAAAGCGTTCGTAATAGGCGTTGAATTATTTAGAATAATTGTAATTGGTAATCACTAATCAGTCAGCGATTAGTTCTGCTGAACGTGCCCATTGGCAGCTACTGGCATAGAATAAATGACAATTTTATAAAATCAATTATTCTTCTCTGCCAGAAATTATGTTTATAGTACGAAGAAGGAGAATAAGGTGAATGCTTTTTAGAGTGTACATGCTAAGTGGATGACCTAACAGGAACTAAATAAGTTATCACGATGTCACTGATGCCATCAGACGTTACAAAACGAGTATATATCGATTCGCACTTCAAGACCAAATACAGGAGCGCATATTCGCATATCCGGTAGTGCTCAATTGGGAACAATTAAAATCTGGATGGAGCAACATGCAAAAGTGTTACAGGAAATGAATCGGGATCAACACGAATAATTGCTGTTCTGAATGCGGTCAATGAGCTCATAATACGAAATTTACCTAAAAAATAATCGTGCTATAACTTCGAAGTGCGTTTGATGTTGGTTAAACGCAAGTCAATTTTTGTCAAGTTTCATGAGCGTGCATAAAATATGAATCTATCGCAGTACATCAGCAACCAATCAGTAGAAGAAACAGTGCTTTTCCTTGGTCACATCGGAGCGGCAACCTTCTGGTTTCGGTTCGTCTATCTGCCTTTCATATCTACTTTTAATGTCTATTAACAGCTGGTAGTTGACAGAAGCAGTGTCGCATTTAAAGTTACAACGCGGGAAATTCAAAAAGTTACTGATTTATCAAATTGCACTCGTATTAAAATAGTTATTTATCTTTTAATCTCATTACTATAGAAAATCATTGTACGAGTATTTGTGCTCACTTTCAATAATTTTGAAGATGCGTGTGTAATATTATAAATTGTCAACTGCACTTATGCTGTATCCATGACATATTTTCAGTTTTGATATGTCTGTTCCAATACATTTTCCATTGTAATGCGCTACAATTATTTGCCCACTGTTGTTGGTTCTTGTCTATAGAAAATAGTGACACAGACAGACACTCAAACAGACAGGCATGAAGCAGCAAAAGTATCTTCAATTTTGCTACAACATCTGTTGGCAACTGGCAGCGTGATAGTTGAATTTTTATTCTGTTTCTGACTGCTAAACGAGCTTGTAGTGAGAATATGTGTAGAATATGAGAATATGCTTTAATATTAAATAAATTTTAAAAAATAATACATTAAATTAAATTTCCATAGTACTTGAAGTTTTTTAGATGTTTTTCATCATGGATATTCGGCCTCAGCAGTCTTACAAAAGAAGATTACGAATAATTTTGTTGGGTATGAAATAATTAGAAATAATAGGCAATTAATTAAATAAAATTTAATAAACAACTAAAAGATGTTAGCCAGTGCTTCATTAATAAACAGTAAACTTCATACGCTCTTACCTAATCCTATGATTTACTGCAGTCCTGCTTACAACAGCGGTAGCTGCTGACACAAAACGCAAGCCAAGACATCACTCTAGGACATGTACTATATATTTTATATATATTTACGTGAGGCATTCCACAACCATAGAATGCTTTAATTGTTAAATACGCCATATGACACTATCATTTTACTTACTGTGTACTGTCGTCTAGTCAAAACTTCGAACCAAGTTGTAATGTAGAAAAACAATTGAGTATTGATCTAATCTACGCTAAATCCATATACTTATTTGGAGCAAGGGGCCCATATTGCAACAATAAGAAATACTTGGTATAAATCTTGTTAGAAAACGCTATACAGCGCGACAAGACGAGTCGATGCGCCCAAGTCCGCCTATATGTCTTTCTATCTGTGACTTTGTTATCAACTTTTTCCGTCAATCTTTAATATATTGGTTCAAAAGTTTGACTTTTTATAACCATATACAACAGAAGTATCTAAATTACCGTGATTTAACAAATAGAAGATATAGTTCACATACAAAAATACTTACTACTTATTTTGTTGTATCGAACATGTTTGAAATAGCGAAATTGTTTTTTAATTCATAATAGTTTTGAAATGGGCAACTGCATACAAAAGGTGAATGCAATTAATAGTGGAAGATATTGTATAAATTGTATACTTAAATCAGTAATTATATGAGACACATCGATAGCTAAGCTTTCTAGATTTCTTAAACACATACGAACGAACGCAGCTTGATGCTAAAGAGAAACAAAAATTTGAATTAGTTACTTTGCATTGGTGTTGTATTTTGGCAAACTGTACAAATTATGTCTCAGAAATGATTCACACTTTGGGTGATCTCCTTTCGGACAGCTCTGCTCTAAGTGCCGCACAGAGAAAGAGCAGCAATAAGCATTTTTTGCAAATATTAATGCGCAGTTATAAAAGAGTTTTTGTTGTTGTATCAATTCATTTACTTTTTTGTTTTAAAGATTTATTTAATTCCTTTTCTTTTAAAATTTTACCAACTAAAATACTATCAAAAACACACTCAACTGATGTTCGGCAACATGTTTGCAAGTGCGCCAACAACAGTTTCGAACCTAACGTCGAATTGTTCGATCGACATGCTCTACAATGTGAATCGCTGTTTCCAGCACGACAGAGATAGACAATATTTTATTCCCTATTCTTCCAACTGAAACCAAAGGAACCCAAAAAAAAACAAAAAAAGGTAGCAGTTATAGCAAATTGAGAGAGAGAGAGAGAGAGAGAGAGAGAGAGAGATAGAGAGAGGGAGAGAGAGAGAGCTTTATGAGAGAGTCTTTGTGATTGGCCAAGGGCTTTACCAGGTTTTTATCTACCTTACACGCAATACCTTAGAAAAAAAAATTACATTTGTCCGTGCTCCTCTTTACATTCTTCCCAACAAAAAAAACAAAACAAAATCGAGCGAATATGTTGTGTTTAAGTGGCTTAAAAATGATGTGAATGATCTTTTTCTAATTATGTATTTTTAATTACCTTCAATTTATGTGCTTGTTGGACCAAGACGATCAATTAAATCTCGAGATATACTCAAAAAATTTGGATTGACACGGAAAATTAAAAAGAAAAATTTGACATTCAAATAAAATTAGTTGCTCAGTCGTTACGTTTTGCTAGTTGTGTCAACGTAAAGAACTTTACATAACTGCTAGTTGCATTCTAGTTACGGCAATGTAGACCCTATGTAAACGTTTACCCCAAGAACATTTATCAGTACAAGTTATTTGCTTCACTCTGCCACAATCGTGTCATTAGCATGCATCAATTTACTTCAATTTATTGTTGAGATTTCTTTAGACAGATTTACGCGTTACTGCTTCATTTACTGATGTTACCCTAGCGAGTCAGAGAATGAATTTTATTGACAATTAATACTCGTACTATATAGGTTCTCCTTGCCCCTAACTCATTCGTTTGCCATTTTAATTTCTGTGCCATTTCGCGTATTTTACAACACTTAAAGTACATTTCGGTGCGCTTTTCGGTTTAACAATCGACAATGTGTTTAACGATGTTGGCTCGGTTGACTTTAGCTACGTGGGTTAATGAGCGCTTTAGCAAACCAAGTTGGCAATAAAATGTCATTTGGTAATAAACATTTTTTAGTAATGCGTTTTTCTATGCACAGTAAATGAGTTAATTGACATTTTGTTGTAAGGTGAGCGCGAGATACATCGGGTAGTAAAATTCTAAGCGTTGATGGTGTGCTCATAAAAGATACAAACCGCAAGCAGTGCAAATAATTTTTATACGGGCGACGTGTTTTGTATCTCTAAATCAAAGAGCATAAAAATCAAAGCTATAGAAGTAGAATTATTATTATATACGATACTTCGCGGCGCACAGTGGTTCAAGAACGTGTTATATTGGACAAAATGCTTCAACTTTTGAACCGCTCAAGACTTTTAAGAAACTGTTGCTTTCGTTTGATTAAGTGATACTGGAGATAAGAGAGATAAAGTAAGAATTTGAAATCAAATGTTACCTGTCATATATTTGTAAGCCATATTAATTAAGTTTAGAAGCTGATTGTGCCAAATTTGAATTGAATCGATCAATATTCAGATATACAAGTATTTCGATAACAGCTGAGTGTATCTAGCAGCCACAACAACTAAGATAGGGTGCTAACGGTGTCAAACTAATTTTTTTTTTTTTAGTTCATTCCATATGTCTGCCTAGTTTCAAGTAAATTGGATTTCATTTAGGTTTAGCTCCCATACAAAAACTACATTTTTCATGCATTTTCGATGAAAAACTCGCATTTATTTAAATTATTTTGAATTTTTAAAACAAAAACATTATTTATATTCAAATTAATTTGCTTCGAAAATGGTTGTAAAAATTTTAGTTTCCTGCTTGCTTCTCCATATCAATAGAATCTAATCCAATTTATTTGTGGCTGAAGCTGTTCAATTTGCAATTTAGTGACACCGACCTCTCTCTTAATTACCTCTGCAGACTACTTTTCGAATACAAATTTAACTGGTGTACATCTCAAATAGCATTTTTTAATGGCTTGTCAACATTAAATGCTTTTCTGAGTCGCTGGGGAACAAGAGAAACTTTTGTACGTCTAGGTCTAACAGTGAAGTATTTTCACATAACTTCGGAATAATAGAATTTTCCGAAAGACCGCAAACGATGTAAGAAGGCGTCTTAAATATTTCCTTCTTCAATAGTCTCATTCAGTTCGTTAAGTCTTCTTCGCGTTTGGAGGTTGCTTTCGTCCATATCTTTTTTCTGTTGAACAGCAGTTTCCCGTTTCGAATAGTTCATCACTCCCACTAATCGAAACTATTCCACCTTATTGTCTAGGAGTCTTTGTTTAAAATTTTAAAACGTTTATTTAAATTTACTAAAACAGACGCTAGCTTATAATTCATACCTACCTCTATGTTTCCAAATTGCTAATTATATAGGGTGTCCCAACAAGAATGTTGTTCCGATTATGTAACGTTATGTATGATTAACCGGGAAATGGACCCGCAGCTCTGAACACACATGCTCTTTTCATGAAATTTTCGATGTCATTTTGGCATACATATTCACATATAACTAAGATTTCACAAAACACAAAAGAAAGAAAGAAATCGCACGTTCGTTAAATCGCACGAATTTCGGAAAATGATTCGGTCTGGAAATCGTTTCCTCAATAAATCAATTAAGTTTTGCGTGTTGTGTCAGGTGGCGCTGTCCTGCTGAAACCACACAGCGACCAGTTGAGGCCACAAGAACTTCATTATTATATTCCTGTAATGAATGCCAATCACAGTCACTGCATTTGCGGCCTAATTTTCAAAGAAGTAGAAGAAGCCCAATTACGCCGCACAATCACGTCACCGGACCAAAATTCGTTCCAGATAGTTGCTCGTTGTGGATGCATTTGATTCTCATGAATCACGTGCGAATTTTCTGAGCAGTTTCAATTTTGTTTGTTGACGAACCCATTCAGATGAAAATGCGAGTAATTGGTGCAGATGATTTATTCGAAAAATAGGCATTCACTTTATTTTGCTCCTTCACCCATTGAACGTATTAACAGCGCTGTGCATAGCTCGCTAGTTTGAGCTCATGAGTGAGCATAATCTTGTATGGATGAAGATTGAGGTCTTTCGTCAAAATTCGCTGGTGCTGGTGGTGCTTCGCGAAACTTGAAGTTGTTGTGAATGATGCCGAATTGATGTTATATGGTTTTCGGCGCTGAGCCCCCGGTTTGAGCTCTAAGACATTAAAGAGATTTATGAGTATAGCCCCTGAGATATTTTGTTTTATGCATCCAGCCGGACGGACGGACGGACATAGCTAAATTGACTCAGGGTATACTAATTGAAATATGTCTAAAGCAAATTGCGCTTGAACTATTGTATGGCGTGGAAACATAGCGAATTATAATACAACTATTAACGCAATAAATTTAAGAATTTAAATACTGCAAACAAGTAAAACTAATAAAAAAAAAAAAAAAATGTATCTCGAAGCATTTGCCATATCCGTCGTCGTTAAATGCGCTGCCGGCAACTCGAGACGCCGGCAGACGTTGAGAATGACGTTGACAAGTATGACGCCGCTCTAGTCAGACTAACGAGCAGCTTTCATAGTAGTACATACTTAGAATGTCAGTATAATGCAGCGCAGTTGCTGAGCTGAGATATAGATATAGATAGATAGTTAAGAGAACGAGTTCATGCAATATTAAACGGAAATTCGTTGTGCATGTTGTAAAACTATCTATGAAAAGCAAAACCTTTCATATATATAATGTATAAAAGCAGAAGCAGCTGAAAATTGTTTGGAAAAATTGTTTCAAGTGCGTACACCGAGTAGTGCATAGTGCGTATGCGTAATATTTCAAGTAGTTGACAATTTAGTAGTCATGCTACTTGCAACGACCCTTTTAAAATATGCTTCACTACAAAAGTGATAGTTAGATACATTTGCTAGTACATAAGGTTAGCATATAGCAACTGTTTTCACTCAATTTTAGACATATTTATTGTCAACTAACTCAATACTCAATCAAATTCATGTATTTGGCTGCTACAAACAAGTCTACTAAAAACAAGTCTATTAAAGATAATCAAAGTCAGACAATTATTGTTACAGCATGCACGTATACGTGTACGTATAGTATAAAAGGACAATAACATTGTCACAAAAACAGATGAACAGACAAACAAATCAAGAGAACTTGTCTACGAACTCATTCAGGCATTCCTACAGGCAACTCTCCTTGCATACAGCTCCTGAACGCCATTTAAACAATGTCGACGTCTGCTATTTCTGTCATGTATTTGTATCTGATATATGTTGAACATGTATATATAGGTATGTAAACATGCAACCATGTATCTAGTACTACATACTTACGTGCAGTTGGCAATGCGAGGTCTATCACTCAGCTACAACATTATATGTACTCGTATGCCTGTTTGTAGCCTATATAAACATCACGTAGTATATTGAGCCTGTACAAAACTCAGAGCCCAGATGAATAAAGGCCTTTATATATGTATATAGAAAATATCGATAACAAAAACATGTAAAGCACTGACAACAAACAACAAAAACAGCAACAACATAAAGCATGAAGTTGTTGACATTTGTTGCTGTTGTAGTTATTGTTGTAGTATTTGTTGCATGTAGTTGCTGTCAACGCGTTTGTAAAATAGATTTAACTTGGCACTTTGTTGCATTTTAATGTTGAGTATTATTTTCAGAATTAAAGTACACTTCGTGTTTTATAAAAAACAAACGTACCCGGCGTGCGTTGCTACGCCGCACAGTGGTACACAATCCAAAAAGAAAGCTGGCCAAAAATCCAAACAGTCATAGGTTATATGTTTTCGTGGCCGATGATTACGAATCTAATGTCAAGTTTGCCGAAAACAAAATGACTGACACAAAATGATGAACAAATTTAGAAAAAATTCATTCAATCTCTTTGAAATTCGGTTTATAGGAGTTTATGGGCTCGCTAATTACGATACTAAATTCAGATTTTCAAAATTCAAAATGGTGCATTCAATATAGTGGTTAAATTTTAGAAATTGCAATTCTATCTTTCAAAAACTCAGTATGAATACTTACACTGAGTAATAATTACTCAGTAATATTTTTCGACATTGCAGCACCGCTAAATCTAAGTTTTGATACTGATTTTCAAACAGCTTAACAGGCTTTTTCAAAATTTGTTCACATTTTTTGGTTCGCTTTGTTGTTTTCGAAAATTTTGACACAGAATTCGTAATCAGTGATCTCAAAAAGCCCCGTATACCAAATTTCGTTGTAGTACAAAAGTTTAAAAAAAAAAGTACGTCATTTTGGATCCGGCATTTTGTTTTTTTGAGTTTTGACATATGATTCGTAAATAACGACACCAAAATCTTATGACCCAAGATAGTTTGTATTTTGGACACCATTTATGGAGTTTTGATTGAGAAAACGAATATTTTTGATTGTGCAAGTTAATATGCTTTTTGAGAGCAATCAATCAATATAAGAATAATATCTAGGAGCAGCCAATTTGTTCATAATTATAAAAAAAAAATAAAATAAAAATCGGTCAACTTTGTAATATTTGTAGCCATTTTCACACTAGTGCTTTTTTACGATGCCATAAGTTTTCAATTAAGCCCAATTCTGAGATCAATGAAAAATTTTAATGCCGAAATTGTTAATTATTACTGCTATGTGAAACAAACGGAAAACAGTGATTACTAAATCGGATATTTATTAGGTGAAAACTTCACTCATTATGATTTTTCTTTGGGTTTTTCTGATGGAAATGCAAATGGTCACCTGTTTTTTTAAGTATATAAAGTACTTTCGGTAGCAAACATTTTTGTTATCCGAGTACTCGGTGAAAAATAGTTTGCGCCGAAATTTTTTATTGTTGTTTTACACCGTTTTTTATATGAAGTTTTTTAGATTAAAAAATTTACATCGATCTCATCTAGATCTAGATCTAAATATAAAAATAGGCCTACTTTCTATTAAGTTTTTCGGGCTATTCTTAAAATATTTCGTTTATACGAAGGGATTTTTCATGAAAATAGTTCATGGTAAGTCAAAAAAATGTGCGTATAAATGCTTTTTTATGAAATGTAGAAATCTACAAAAACATTTCATTAATTTTTCTTAATTTCATGATAATCTCCTATCGTTGCGACCTTGATTTTTTATTTTTTATTTTTTTTTTTTTTTTTTACATTATTTGTCGACAAATTTTAATTCGATGTAGATTTATTTCGTTTTTATTTTCCAAGTGCGACAAAAAATAGCTAATTTAAATTATAATTTGAGTTTTATATTAATATTTCGAAATAAATTAAATTTTATTTTGAACTTTTTTGATATGTAATTTTGCTTGCATGCATTCCCACCTCGTTTCGCATTTCTTTCAGGTTGCAGCTTTCAGATTTTTTTATAATATGGCAAATATCGAACAAACAGAGGTCAAAAATGAGTAATTTCATGAAATGTGTCATATAAACGAGTTAATAGAAACATTTTGAGAAATGAAATATTAGTTGCAGAATATTTTTGAGACGAATCTCACCTTCTTATTTTGGCCTACTTTTTTTAGATTTGGGACCACTGTGCGTTGCTACGTAACACATTTGGCGCCAATACAGTGATTGCTCATTCACAATGGAGCCGTTCAATTTCTCAAGACTTTCAAATATTAAATTATCATTCACTTTAATTTATGTTCTTTATTTCGATAGTACTATCTATTATATCGATAGTCTTAAGCTATTCATTCAAATCAAGTTCGATAATTTTGTTGCTCTAGTGTCCCAGAAGTAAGGTGTTCGGAAATACAAATTTTGGAGGACGTGGCATAAGTGTGATTAGTTGAATAAATATTACTTTGAGAGCAATTTTCACGACTTTGTGGACACATTATTTTTTTTTTTTTTTTTTTTGCTCTACCGCCAATTGTACGGTCCCAAGGAAAGAATTCTCGCAGCTTCAATGGTAGCTGTTTGATATGGTGGCGCAATATATGTAGAGCCATGGCAAGTAAATTAGACCTTTTTTTCAACACTTACTCTCGTACTTTACAGCCATGTCAACTACCCCTCGACCCTCCTTTTTCCAACCGCGTGTTATCTCACCAGCTTTTTCTTTCATGGTTGCATTTTGCAATTTACATGTACCAGCTCAAAAATTTCCAAACAAAAAAATATGGTTACATTGAAATGAAACGTAACGTTCAAACAAATTGGAAATTAGTATAATTTGAACACTTTGGTATAACTTGCGAATACCCTCGATAATAACGATGAGTAACCGATTAAAAAATGTATCGATAGTGACAACAACAACAAAAATTATCGATAATTTGTCAGCTCTATTTCTCAGTGAACAGCAATTTATTGGAGGAGGAAGAAGAAGAAGAGACTGGTAAACAGCTGTTGCTGCGTTGCGCGGTTGTTAGGTTGAATTTCTTAACCTTCGAGACACTTCATTGTGCCACAAATTTATAAGAGATATATATTATATTTGGATGATGATACATAATACGATTTTATATTTAGCGTATAAATAAGAATGCGCTACAATTTTACTTTGCGCTGCTTTAACTTTGGATACAATCTAAATTACTCTCATTTTCTTGTAGGTCACCGATTGGGGCGTCGAACAGTGTCGTTCCTTGCACATACACGTCAAATCTCCACCACGTCTGCGTGTCGATCCGGCTAGTGTGACACTGGAACGCGGTGATTCGCTGCGCGTGCGTTGTCTCTCGCCCGGCAATGATGATATCAAGCGTTATGCACAACTTGGCTACAGTTGGACACGCAATGGTGTGCTCTTTCAATCAACATCAAACACTGCCATGTGGGAGGATCTCTATCCAGACGGCAGTATACTGAAAATCAACAATATACAAAAATCCGCCGAATACGCTTGCCTAGTATCGAACACAGTGCGCCCGGTGTCGAAAAGTGTTTACATAAATGTCATCGAACGCAATGCGTTGCATGTCTGTGCCATGGAGTCCAGTTACGGTGTACACTGGCCGCGTAGTGCACCCGGTGTTCCAATTATAGCCGATTGTCCACGCGGCTTCGAAGGACATTCACGGCGTATGTGCGAGCAGCGCGCAACTTCGAACTCCACCTGGTTACTGCCGGACTTCTCGATGTGTGTGCGTGATGAGCTGCTTGTTATCTACAATCGTTTTCGTGCATTACGTTCCGGTTTCCAACTGACCAACTCATCGAATGTCCTAAAGGCGTGTTTCGACTATACAATAAAGCGGCATAAGAGTTTCTTGCCCGGCGAAGCGAGTTTTCTCATCGATATGCTGCATGAGGTAAGTTGCGCTTTCGCTCTTGCATATTTAATTAATTCATGTCCTTCACACAAAATTAAACCGAACGAATGAAAGAAAAAGAAAAACACATTATAGCCGCTGCTTTTGTAGGCTATTTTGTACGCTTCTTCGACTGGTTTCGTTTTAATATTCAACAAGTAATGCACGAATAATGAGAAATATGCTCTTGTAACTTTGAAATATTTATTTAAAGCGTATTGAGTAAGTGCAGCAGTACATGCACGCCATATCGCCAGCAAAGTGCATTAAGGACTATCAGCTTAAAGAAAGAAAGACCCTGCAGGCATTGTAGTTGAAGTGGTTTATATTATAATGCGTCAATTTGAATCGATTAAACTGCAACGTGCAACAGGCTATCGAGTTGCAATTGCAGTTTTTAATGAATTTCACTCTCACACACAATTTTTACAAGTTAAAATACATAAGTTCTACAGATGCATATGCCGAGATGGCTAAATCAGTGTAAAAGTAGCTTGCCACTTTTATATGCTAATGCCATTGCGTGATCCCTGCTTGATCCTTTGAATATCTTGTGTAGTTTAATAAATTGATTTACCGCACTGACTAAAACATATTTGTATTTCTTTTGGTCATAAACAAGTTTTATCACGGCGAGTGAAGTGTTAAGAGTACCGAGAACGAGAAAATTGTTTTCTGTGTAATTGACTAAAGCTTTTCATGTCAAACTCTACCAAGATGAGTACCCAAAATGAACTGTAGTTAGGTGTTCCATTGTATGGTAGCACCAAGCTACAAGTACATAGGGTGCAGCAGTTGACTGTCCTAGGATTATGCGAGTATATCCACAATATGCATTAGACATGAGGCACCAACCAGAACTTAGTTACGTAACTGTAGATCTGTGCCTGTTCATTACGATTTATTGTGTAAGGGATTTCAGTAATGACTTTATTGGTCATGATGCAGACTGCTGAACGAAATATCAACAAAAAAGTTATGCACATTTCTTTTATTGCCACTGAACTGATTGCACAACCAAGGCTTTTAACCGATCAAGACTATTGGTTGTAATGTTGCACTTTTCCAAGCATCTCAAGTAATACAAGCCGAGGAAATGAATCATTTTACTACTCTACTGATAACTTCCCTAAAGAAACGCTCTGTGATAACCATGTTATTTGGCATGAGAGTATGGCCAACAAAGTTTAAGTTTTAAGTCTAAATCTGCTTTAATGTCTTCCAATTTGAGTGCACCATGAAGTGATCAGCTGACAAAATAAATGATTAGGTATACCTTTGCCATCGCCATCGCTTGCAACGTGTGCGTTAAATTTGTTAAACATCATTCTAGAACCATTCACTAGCATTCGCTCCCATTGGCTAGAGGGATGAACATACAGTGTGCGGCAACATAGCTTTCTTTTTCAAAACGCAATGAAACCCAGTTTTTTTGTAATATAGGTTTAATATCTAAAGTTTTGTTTTGATAATCATATCAGTTAAGTGATGTCTTGCCCCCATTGCACATAGACTTAAGAAGCAGATTTCTGGCGTTTACCATGACCCTTATCAGCATACCAGCGGGTATGTAGCTAATTTCTGCCCGTATGTTGGCCTTGAGGCCTTATTGGTTACTTGGCCGATTGACACAAACGCAGGAACTAAAAAAAATCACAAAAAAAAGGGGGAACGTGCTGGCCACTCCAAATCGCCCCTTATTGAGATATGGCGCTTCGGGAAGTGTTCCCTCAAAATAGCCATCGATACTCTTGAGTCGTTGCTCCGTTCTGATGGTACCAAATGTCTCAATTCATCAAGTCGTGGAAAAATAATTCAACCAACATGTTCACATACCGGTCTGAATTCACTGCCACAATGACCTCATTTTCTTTGGAAAAAAAATCGGTCCAATAATGTCAGCTGAGGAAGTTGCAAAGTAATGCAAAGTGCCAATTTTAGGTGAATGAAAAGGCCTTTCGTGCAATTCTCGACGATAGGTATCAGCACAGCAGCGCATATTCAAGTGAAAATGCGCTTCAAAGCTGAAAAAAACATCAATAAAAAATTGGCTGTTCCGACGCATGATGCCGACTTATCTGGAATGAAATAAAACCACGCATGTCGATTGGTCTTACTCCAGCTACGCTACGATCCCTAGAGCCTGATTCGCGCACATTTCAAATAATTATGTTATGCTGCTGCACCCTGTGTAGATAAAACATTATTTTCTGCTTCAAAAACTTTTCTGCGAAGAGCAAACAAAACCAACAACTTTTACTTCATCTAACTTTAGAGTATATCGCTTTTTATTACAAACTCAAATGTGTTTATAGATAGTTAATTAAGATACAATTCATTTATTGCATTCAAAACAAAAATTAAGTGTTTAGATCATATTTGTGGTATAATTTGCGATTAAAAATCGCCGACGCTTTCATTTTTTTACATCTGCTTACGATAACTTGTTAAAACTCTTGAAAATATGGGATATTTATTTTCTTCGTTTTAGTACATTATAAAAGCTTTTTTTTACTATTTTATTTTATTCATCTACAAGGTGTGCCGCACAGAAATTGGAACCACCTATATATGACTTGGTCCATTGGAAAAATTCATGATTTCCCAAACTTTCGATGACATTTCATTGGCAAATGCATTTTTCCGAAAAGGTTAAATTCGCAATGCCAAATCAAGTGAATGCGAGGAATAGCTGATTGTTAATTTCAGAATCGGAACAAGCCGTGCTCAAACCTGCCGCACATACAAATTGTTCATCAAAATCAGATTGATTGAACTTTTGATTGAACTATTTAATGTAATTGCCATGTATCACAATGAAGGCTTCAGCTAATGTTTGATGAATTCACGCACTTTTCAATATTAGCTTCGGTAACCAGGTTTTTTTGAAGGACTAGAATGTTCTCTCAAACTTCCTTGCACCACTCTTGCACTCTGGTACGGCACATAGAGTCATTACTACAATCGTGGTTCATCAATTCGTTATCAATTCATTATTTCGGTAAAAGTCTTAACAAGTTTAAAACGGAAATGAATATTTGTTCTTTGTTCGAAGTTAATTTTTCAAACGATGCCACAAACTTCTTCACTTTGACCGCGATATGTTCGCTTCCAATGGAGCAAATATTATGAAGTTTTGACTGCAAGTTGGAGAAAACATGCACACTAAGTCAAGTATAAGTCGCGGAACCTGAAAATTCCCTATTCAAAAAGTACCGCAATTTATAGGTGACTAAATGAAGTAATAAATATTACTAGTGTTTGCCCTGTAGTTGTAATTCAACGATTATAGCGACAATACAAGACAGTTCACGGCCATTTGATAATGCTGAGAACGTTAAGTATGACCAACAAGCGAATATGTTGGATTTAAGTGCGTTAAAAAGATTTTTTTCATTTTGACGATTTACATTTTCATTCAGCGATTTACATTTGACCATCAAAAGTAATATGAAATTGTACTGTTATGAGATGCATTTTACAGCGACTAGCTCAGTATTGAGCCATAATTCACCACAAATTATCCATAACAATTTTTGATAACTATTTTCTACTTTACACCTGTTTGAAGTAGATATCTAAAGTTTAATAAAGAAAAACCGGCTGCTTAGACAGCTAAAGTAATAAGATTTAGTGTAAGCTCAAAACCACTCTTTACAAATAAGACTCTGCAGTAGTTAAAAAAACGAGATGGCGCAAACATCAAGAGAGTCAAATAAACTATACCCCTAAATCAGGCTCAAAAACTTCAGCTAAAATAAAAACGCGCAATGCAGAGTAGAAAAAATGTATTTTAATATATATCGTAGTATGATCTGGTAAGAGCACAAGCGCTGAGGCGAAAATCTGTACAATTTTTCATAATAATGCGCACACAAATTTGAAGACTAAAAAAAAACTTTATTTAAGTACTTCTTTTATTGCCGTTTCATAGAAGCACACAGCGCGAAATATTTGAATATACATTTTTACGCTTATTTCTACTTTTTTGAATGCTCACAACCTCTTGTCTGGTTCATTTGCAGCTCGACACCTATTTACAATTGAAAGGTACACAACTGGAGCGTGAGATGGCCGCTGAGATCATTTTGCATATACTGGATAAAGTGATGCAGAATGCGCAATCCTTAAATAGTCAACAGGTAAGACAAACTATGTATATTTATGTATATCAGATATCTAAGCACACTTGGCACTCGAGTGAAGTAGAAAAACGCTTAACTAACAAGCACAAAAAAAAAAAAAAAAGAAAAGGAAGATTTGCAAAATTGAAATAGAATTCGGTTGAGTTGAACGGGAGAGGACCTTTAGTCTGCGCATTCAGCAACATTTGTAAAAGAAGTATACGCTTTTGTGCCACAGAATTTACATGCCACGAAAATATATCTTCTTTTATTTGTTTTTTTTTTTTTCAACGCCACACTTGCATTTATTATGCAGCAAAGAGATGGTACCATTTTTTTTTTCTTTAGTTTCTTAGGCACCATAATTTATAACCCTGAGCTATGTTCAATATTTGTCGGCACACGGAAATGGGCGGCAGCCATGGTTCGTCGCCTGCGGCAAGTTCTTATGAGATTTATTACACGTGTAGGCATGCAAACTATGTATGGAGACAGGGTACGAACGTACTTGTATAGAGATGAATGTTTGTGGTTTTCTACTTTTAAACCAAAAATATGGCAAATGAGGTTGCAGCTTTTGTAAAAAAGTTGTCTGCTTCATATTTGCTTGAAGTTTATGTTGTGAAATGATTGCAAAATTTATGGAAATTTAAATTTTCAAGATTCATTTACTATTTGATAACACTATCCTTTGTACACTCACTTTGACAAGTTCTGATTTGTGTGCAGTGTATACATTGTTGTTGTTATAACAGCTTGTGGGACGTACCAGAATCAAAATGCATACAGTTAATTATATATGAGAATATGTAATGTGATAAAGATAGAGAGAGAGAGATAGAGAGATACAACGTAACGTCAATTGAAGAGGTGAGCCGCACGAGTGCATTTTGATAAATCAGTAACTTCTTGAATTTCCCGCGTAGTAATTTTGAACACTGCTCCTGTCAACTACCAGCTGTTAATAGGCTACAGTCAAATTTTAAGCAATCTGCAGCATTAAGTATGTGTTTGATAGTCATTAAAAGCAGATATGAAAGACAGATAGACGAACCGAATTCAGAAGGTTATCGCGCCGATCCGACCAAAGCAAACCACTGTTGCATCAAATGATTGGCTCATGAAACAGCGCAGAGACTTGACATTATTGCGGTTAACCAAAGTTTAACACTACTGCAAAGTTATCGTACGATTGCACTTGAAGTCAATTTCTGCACCAATCTGCTTTCTGTACGTCTGTCTGCCTTTCATGTCTGCTGTCAATGGTTGTCAAACACAGACTTAATGATACAGATTGGATACTTCAGGGATTATACCATCAAATCAATATGATGCATAATTCAAAAAGTCACTGACTTATCAAATTTAATCGTATTATGCGGTGATTGAGCGCAATCAGAATAGCAACCAGAACAGCAATCATTATTTCTGATTCCGATTCATTTCTTGTAACACTCGAATATGTTGCTCCATCCGGATCTTAATTTTGCTCAATTGAACTCTTGAATTGAAATGCACCTCTCTATTTGGTCTTGAGGTGCGAATTGAGATATACTCGTTTTGTAACGTCTGATACCATCAGTGACATCGTGACACATTGTTTTGTTGCTGTTAAGTCATCCACTTTGCATGTACACTCTAAAAGGTATTCACCTTGTTCTCCTTCTTCTTACTATAAACATAATTTCTGGCAGAGAAGAATAATTGATTTTATAAAATTGTCATTTATTCTATGCCACTAGCTATCAATGAGTGATTACCAATTACTATTATTCTAAATAATTAAACGCTTATTACGAACGCTTGAAGTAAAATTATTCAAAACAGATGGATTTCCATTGAAACAACATACATGGTACGAAAACAACCCACGGTTGATCCAATTAGTCGCTCTATTGACGATTACGTCGACCGTAAAATGGACGAAGCGCACGATTATACCTCGAATTGAACCACGATTTTCTAAATAAATTTGTACAATTTGCAATCGTTGTTCTGGCATTAGTCTATTCATGATAAAATGGCAAAACAAACTGAGCATAACTGATAATAGCGTTGCTAGATCTGACCAATTTATGACAGTTTAATTCGTGTCAGAAAATGGAACCTCTATTAAAACACACCATACTCGTACCAGACTTTGTAAATAGTCAGCATAAATCAGTAATCAGTTTCTGCTCATTACTTGATTACTCGTGGTCCGTGATTCCTCCTCAAACCTAATACCTTTCTACTCTTTTTATATCTTTAAAATTTGTATACTTGTCACTATAATTTTGAACGAATTCTTTCCAAATTTGGAAAACTTTCTTGTACAAAATTTAAGAAATCTTTGATATCGTTTAAATGTCGCAAACTTTAAAGTTAAAATTATGCTTAGCAATCCAAGTTTTATAGACTTTGTTTTATTTTAATCAAGTATGCTTTGAAAAAACAATAGAATAATTCATTTGTAGGAAATTTCTTTATTCTCTTTTTTTTTGTCTGATAAATATTCGCTATTCCAAATTTAATATTTAAATATCGTACAATGCCGTCGATAAAAAATTCGCTAAAATTCTTGACACCAATAATAATCAAAAAAATGTTCCCACGTCGCTCGGCAACCATCATTGGGAACTTGAATAAGACGAAGGAGCACCTGATGTTCGTTACCAGAGAAGTTCGTAAGGCCGTGTGGTTGAACCAAGCAGAACTAAATTAAACGGTGGAGAGGAACTACCATTGGAGTCAATCAAGAAGATTCATAATATTATTTGTTGGAAAAATTTTAAAATGTTCGTGGCAAGAATCGCATAGTGCATCTTACAAATAAAGTTAAAGGGTGTACAAGTTAGTTTCTGCGGATTTTCAAAAGATGGCGTAGCTAGCGCACCATACTGCGGCAATTTTATTTTTATTTTTTTTTTTTGTTTGTCAGGCTATAAATATATGATTGTGCAGAAAGTATTTTTTGATCATTGAAACTGTCTACTTCTGCACCAATGAAACGCAATTTGCTTTACTTTTCTGTTTCCATTTAAAGAAAAGTTCAGCTGAAGCGTAACGATTATTTTTGCTGGATCACGGGAACATACTCGTTCAGCATCCATTTGAACTTCCGAAAAATGGTTTTAATGGTTAAGATGTGGTGATTATGATACAGAAAACAAAAAACCCAGAGGGTTTCCAAAGAAGTTTAAAGATGAAGAATTGAAGACATTGCTTGATGAAGGTCTTATGAAACACGATAAAAACTTGTAAAATCAATGAAGTGACTCAGCTAGACATTTCATACCGCCTACATGCCAAGGGAATGATTAAAAAGACAACGAAATTTATTCCCATACGAAGTGAAACCGCGAGACGTTGAAAGATGTTCCACATGCGAATAGCTGATCTAATGACTCAAACGTAAAGATTTTTTGTAACTGGCGATGAAAAATGAATGCACTACGATAATGAACGGCGCAGTTATCTCTTGCTATATTTGATTAGAAAATAAATGGAAACTGCTGTCAAAATTTAGTACTAGTTAAATAAAGAGAGAGCCTAAATATTCAAACATGAAGTCTCTAGCTCTGCCACGCCTTCTACTGCCTTTTATATACTTTTGCACAAACTAGATATACTTTTTTACCCTATGGGTAGAGGCTATAAAAACTTTGACTGTTATAATGGGCCAATATTATACCTGAGCAGGGCGACTTGGATCCGATGTAAGTAGAAGTAGTCCTTGAGATAAGCGCGGAACTCACACTAAACACTTGAAAAAATTATTTTGAGATGGATAGAATAGGAATCGATTAATAATTCCCGCGCACATCTCTAGTATAGCTTAGCCATAGTATGGTGTAGATGGATTCGATCCAAGTTTTCCTTTGTCTATAGCTCTATTACTTTGAAATAAGAAATAAAATTGTACGCTGACTAGGTAAATAGCTGTAGCTGCCTAATTACTTTAGTCTTCACCTACTTTTGTCTTCATCCTTCACTCATAAAAATATTTCTCCGTTTAAACCAAATAAGCCGCAATAAATGGCATACATATATTTATTACAAAATTATATTAACTGTAAACATCTTTACGATAGTATCTTGTCTTCCAAGCTTATCAACTGTACGAGTACACTTTAGGTCAAGGTTTCGATGACATGGCATGACAAGCGGCTCTGCCATATTCTTACAGTCGAGTGTAGTGCTGTTTAAGTTGGTTTGTTCTTATTAATTATAAGCTTGCTGCAATACCCAGTTAGCTGGAATTATTTATGATGCATTTAATATTAAGCTGTCCATCATTTTGGCGAAAAAAAAAGCTGTTAGGTCTGCAGTTTTTTTGACCGTTTCTTGCCTTGCAGTTGCAAACGCTTTCAGATTCAGAAGAGAAAATGATCTCGTACATAAGCCATGGAAAGCTTATATTTTCAGCTTTCTTAAATTCTTTTCAATATTTACAGCCTACTTCCTACGATTTAAAGAGTTTAAAAATCTCAACAACTCAATTTGTGTTATTTTCTATTAGCAGAGTATTTGCAGTTGAAAAGTTTTTAGTAGAAATTACGCAAAGTGAATACTTAAAAAAACTTGTTTCCGGTCAAGGAGAATCTAAATGTTCAAGTTTGAAGTCTCTAGCTCTTCTAGTTCCTGAGATCTGTTGTTTCATACATACAGACGGACGAACAGACAGACAGACGGACAGACAGACAGACAGACAGACAGACAGACATAGCTAATTCGATTTAGTTTCCGTTGCTGCTCAAGAATATATATGATCAAGAATATATATACTTTATGGGGCCACTCTTACTCTTGTTCCTTTGGGTACAGGATATAAAAATAATATACATATATAATAAGACTTTTTAGAAAATAAGTACATTGACAAAAATTAATTAATATAACTTTTTTAGTAGTTAATATGGTTTTACTTTCCCACAATAACCGTATTTAGTCTGTCAGGCATGGAGTCCACCAGTTTTTTTTTTAGGATTGAAAGGCTTACTTGATTCCACTCTCTAGCTGAAGCTTCTTTCAGCTGCTTTATGGTCTCGATATGCCGACCATTATTATAAACATTGCCTAAAAGAATTCCCTAGATGTTCTCGATCGGGTTAAGGTCCAGGCTAATTGCTGGCTACTCCAATACCGGTATACCATTAAAAATTGTCATCAAAATCAATGAGCACACTATTTTTACATGTCTGCATACATGTACTCATTTACTCTGGTTGGTATGAAGCAAAGCGGAGGCTTTCTAGCATACCCAAAAACAGCTCATATCCTCAGAGATCCGATCACCATGGTTTCATAAAGACCGAACTACAATTAAAGAAGGAAGGCGATATAAAAACAAAAGTGCACAGGTATACTTATGTCTCTGAGATACTTTAATATATGTAGCCTTCGGGCTACTTATAATACCTTAAAACAAAAACAAAAATGAATACAAATAAACGTTCTGTTTAACCGCCTTAAAGTATCGCTAATAATCTTAAAACATTCACTTATCGCCATCACTTACCTGATGCAGTACAAACCAGAATACAGCATACAATGCCACGAAAGCACTTTTATTTCAATAAATTGTTTTTATTATCTTGAAAAGCACGTCAACTTGGCTTATATCTTACTATATATATATATATATATACATATACATACTAGCCATCTTTAGTATACGCGTCCGTGCATTTATTTTGAGATACTTTTTATTTCAGTGCTGAGATTTCATGCGATGTACAGCAAATTTTTCAGCTGAGGACAAAAGCGTTAAAAAACAAAAACAAAGACAACAATAAAGGCTTTTGCATTGATGCGAAAAGTTTTTCATCGCATTTTTATTATGCAAATTTATGACTTGCTATATACATATGTATGCATATAGCTACTTACTTTTATATAGACAGACATCCATGCAAGCATAGTATGAAGTTCTCGTTCCGAATTTCTTCTGACTTTCTGCTTTTCAGTAATATTTCTTTACTTTCGCTGTCGAACTTAAGCGGAAATTAACAAAGTTTTTTTCTCGACACGCCTACTTTGAAGCGAGATAATACATTGCTGCATAAATAGTTTGCGCGAAATAAAAGATAAAAAAAAAAAATAATGTGAATTGAGAACTTTTTAATAAGTTTAAATTAATTAAGTTGCAGTTATGGCATTTCTTGATTAACGAGTAAGAGCTTAGTAAGTAGTTTTAAGCTGATTTTTAATTAACATTTGATTTTTTAATGATGTATGGAAATGATTAACTTTGAACTTAGAATATTGAATCGCGCTTGAATGAACAATGAAAACTCTTAAAAGAATTGCTTAGCAGTCAGTTGAATAACGCAGAACTCAATACTTCATGTTTATAAATTACTCTCCAGCTGGACTACTGTAGCTAACCACGACATATCTTCTTAAGTATGCGTTCGTTTAGACTAATTTACTTAGTAATTTAAACGACGCAACAATCGTTTATCGGTCACAGTTGTTATTAATACCAAGTTTGTAGGGGTCCTACCAGACTTTATCTTCAAAACACATGCCCTCCCGGATGTTGTCCACTAAATGGGTTTAGGATGCCCATGTAAACCCACCGTGCAGGAACTCCACTGTCCGTCCGTCCAACACAGCCGATGAAATTCAATGCACTTTACTATGTCAATCTGATCATATAGCTCATACAGCTCGTGGTTCATACGGTTCCAAAAGTCGTCCTCAATGATATGTCCAAAAAACCTACAAAAATCTACAAAAAATCTTTGAATCGAACACTCTAAAAGACACTATCACAGTCGACGCTTCTGTGCCATATAGCAGGATCATAAACCTAGGTATCAAGTCCCTGGAAAGAGGCTACCTCCACAGGACTCAATTACGTCGGGTGGGCCGACAGTTGAACAGGTGAGTCGTGTTGTGAGGCGAATGACCACACTCAGGACAGCAATCATTGGGGCTGATCCCGATCCGCTCTCCCTGTAACACTGGAGCATATTGCTCCATCCAGATCTTAACTGTGCCAATTTAGTCCTGGTGTTCCGAGGAAGACGTTTTTCACTCTAAGTGACGCTCTGTTAGCAAGTACATTATAGACCCTGAGAGAGTTTATTGAATGTTCAACGGCATCTTTATGCAATTGAGCCCTGCTGGATACATAAACACATCATATATGATCATGAGCGAAACGAGAACTGATGTCATCTCTCATACGAGTTGGAACAATTGTCATGAGGGTGCCATGATTGGGATGATTTCTCCTATACGCACCTAATACGAACTGCTTCGATAGCAATTCATTATGTCGGTGACCGGAAAGCATCATCGCTTCTTCATGGGTGTGGTTTTCATGAGTCAATTGTAAAGAATCGGTAGTAGTGCTCCGAGCACTGCTCTGACCTCTTTGCAGGCATTGCCATTAAGGTCTTACTGAAGTAAGGAGTCTAGACAGGAGCAGCATAATTTACTACACATCGTCCAATAGCTTTATAGGTGATAATGATTGTCTCTTTGTCCGTACCCCAAGAAGACCCATCTCCTTCAGCACTTTGTTTTTTGCCTTAAGCCAATTATTCGTCTTAGTGGCATGAGCCGAGAATGTAAGCAGGGAATCGAAAGTTGTACCTCCTCTTCGTATGCTACTGAAGAGGAGGTGGAAATGGATGTCGACAACTTATGGGTTGAGAGCTTGGCGTTGCAAGCATTGAACAACAAATTTAACAAATTCTCTAAATATATGTTAAATTTCGCACAAAATTCATCGACATTCACGGCCGAGGATAGAATGGTACAATCATCCGCATAGGCTGATTCTGGTTAACTCTGTTCTCAGCTGGACAAAGTTTTCTACAACATTGAAGTTGGAATTCTCCATCCTCAGAGATCGTCAAAGACGCAACGAGTGAACATCATCCCTAAGTCACTCCAAGAGAATTGACTTCTCGATAGTCTCAGTGTCTGCGATTCCTGTGCATCCGTTACTAGCCTTCTATTTTCGTCAGTACAAAGTGGAACTCCAACTGTATGCAGCCAAAACGGGTGCGACCGAATTTCTTTCTGTTTCCCGATCTGGCAATAGTCACTCGTTCCTTGATCCAGCGCACACTTCGCTCCAAAGCGCTAATGAATATATTCTTAAATTTCTTAAAAATTATAGTCATGCTTACTGAAGGTAATAGTTTCATCTATATTTTAGGCTAGTGGATTTCTTGTGATGGCCGATTTTGAGAAAGAAATATACCATTTGAAGGGTATTCATTTGTAGATGTGGACAATCTATATTATATATTAAAATCGGTTGTAAATTTTAGGCGCTAAATGCTTAAACAATCTTCAGTCACATAACTAATATAACAAGGCATAGGCTTTACATGAAATACAAACGCACACACACAAATATTAAACGAATGCATGCGAGCAGCCAGTTTATAAGATATAGACTCTGCGAGAGCGAAAGAGATAGCAGTTGACATGTTTTATTTTGTTTGCGCTTCGCTATTAAATTGGTGACTTTCTTTCTGTTTGTAGGAACTCTGTTTGAAAATAATACATATATTTAATATATTAAAAAGTAGTATGTAACAATATTTAATTTACCTAAAATAATTTAAATATGCATTCAGTTTAACATAATCGTCCAACTGGCAACTTTCGCAATACTAGGTGACCTTAGTAGAATTCAAAGCGTAATTCTGTTAATTAGATAAACTATTCAATAAATTAACTTCTTTTTCATTTAAATATTTTAATACAACGATAATAAAAATCAATACTACTCCAATTTGCTCATACTAGTTTGATGCGAAAAGCAGCTTGTGATTCGCAAACTAAAACTTGCACTAATATTAAATACAAACTTTGTGCATTTAGTTTTAACTCCAGACAGTCAGACAGATACACACACACACACACACTCACACACACCAACAACACACACACACACACACACACACACACACACACACTCAGTCAAATTTCGTGCTTGTGACATTTTTTCTGTTTAAAAATACAATTTCGAGAGTGAAAAACTTTTAGACAAATCACATGAAAACGTAGCATAAGCTTACCCAACCAATGCAAACTTTTCGCCAACATTAAACTTTGACTGAGTTTGACTTTTGCAACAGAATGTATATGGGAACGTGTGTGTGTGTGTGTGTGTGTGTGTGTGTGTGTGTGTGTGTGTGTGTGTGTGTGTGTGTGTGTGTGTGTGTGTGTGTGTGTGTGTGTGTGTGTGTGTGTGTGTGTGTGTGTGTGTGTGTGTGTGTGTGTGTGTGTGTGTGTGTGTGTGTGTGTGTGTGTGTGTGTGTGTGTGTGTGTGTGTGTGTGTGTGTGTGTAGAGCATGATTTGTTATAAAAAAAAAACATATTTCCAAGAAGTAAAAATTCAAAAAGTGCAAAGAAACAACTACAGCCAAAAGTTGTGTGAAAAAGTTCACAAGAAGATTCAACTTCAATCACATGTGAAACATTTAGAAGCGTACAACGCACTGATGTAAGTGATTTACCCGGTGAAAAAATTCTTAGTAGAAACTGGCCACCCACACACAAACGGAATGCTTTAAAATGTACGGAAATATAAGCCGTGAGTTAAAAATATTTTAATTACTTAAAATTAAAAATAAAAAACAAATACAAAATTTAATTTCGGTGCAAACGGAACTTTAATACGCTTCACTCAAAAATGTAGAGATTCCATCCGATAGTTGTTGATATGTATACAATACTACAATAATATTCATATGGCAAATATGAATGGTCCATATTTAGACTACAGTCAATCGGCTGCTTATAAAACTAAAACATTTCCGCAACCCTAAAGAACATATGGTATAATTATGAGCTCAATTGGTGCAGTTGTTCGTCAGTGATGCTGTCACTAACCGACACAAAATAATTTGTATATACTTATTAGACTATTGCTAAAGCTGCTAAAGTTTGCTCGCCTCAAACTTGCCTCAAATCAATTTTATTTTTCTTTTCATTTGGCTGTTTAAAAAATCTTGCAAATTAACCAAATAAGTTCCAACATGTTGTAAGTTATGCTTATTTGGTTGGATACAACCAAAGAATCGTATACGATCAAAATGAATGAACGAAGCAAACCGAGTGTTTGTTCGATTCGTTTGGTATACGACACTGATTGATGCGTCCATCTCTTTCGCACTTTATGTTTGAAATCATGGTGTATCGTGCCTAGATGCTGTACTTTTTGTTCCTTTTGGTTGCCTTATTTTCAGTTGGCAGCATAGAGATAAAATATTCTCTATCTCTGTGCACATTTGTATGTACATATGTACATTTGTATGTACATAGATATGCAACTGCGTCATTCATACAGGCTGGAGCAGGAACTATTAAGTTCTACATACATGCATAATTTTGTTAGAAAAAGGGAAGAGACACGAAATTCTGAAGCATATTGCGCTTGTTTACTTCCATTTGTTCTCATTATAACTTGAAATCTTCATAACCATTTGGTTTTTGACATATGCGCAGAGTGCTTGCAGGCAAGTTAATAAATGCCTTGTGTGTTTTTTTGAATGCATTTTTGAAAATGCTATAACATGTACTACGAACCAATCACACACTAATTAAGCAGCAATGCATGCTGCTGCTCTCTCATTCTCTTTCTCTCCACACCATCGATCATGCTACACTTTAATCTAACAACGACATCTCTTCCATTATATGCAATGCAATGAAAGGAAAGAGACTGACAATATTTGCTGCTATGTGTCTGATGTATCCTCTCTTCTCCTTTCTCTCTTCATATTAATTTTGAAAAGCGTTTTTTTGGCTTCTCTTTGTATATTTATTAGTTTAAAATGCTGCGATTTGTAAACTTTTACTTAAAACTTAATATCTTTTATAATTCGCAAATAGTTTTTACATGTTCTTTCACTTTAATACTGATCTGTCGGTTGTTAACGGTTAACTATGTTTACTGCTCAAGCCTTACATATGTTCATGTAGTTACACTATAAGTTACACTTATAAAATGGTCTATCTTTCTTATTGCCCGTGGCACGATTAGAAAACATTTTTATATACAAAATGCCTATGTAGTGCAGAGTGTTCATTTCAAATTTCTGCTCAATATCTCAAAAACTGTGGAAGTATTACTCTTTGCTTCATACAGACGGACATGGCTAAATTCATGCTTCTCATTGGCCAGATCAAAAATATATATAAGCTGGTACATTCTTCAAAGTGTTACAAACTTTTCGACAAACTAATAACTCGACGTTCAACAATCTGTGTAAAGGATATATACGAAAAATAAAAATAACATAAAATCTATTTTTACAAAATTTAATGGCAAAATATTTGTTCGATATGATTTTTTTATTTCTGTTCATCCGAGCTTCCACTGCTGCTAGTTTTATGCATGGCACTCTAAATAGCACCGAAAAAGCTCTAAAAACTTAACAATTGAAATTGTTTTCGATTAGTTGCGAATTTATATAAATTTATCCCTTCTCTTTTTTTGTCGAACTTTTGCAGGAAATTGAATGTTGAGCATTGAAATTTTTGTTGTAGCATAACATTTCTATGCCAACTTGTTGTAGTATTAGATTGAGAAGGGGTATACATGAAATTGCATAGATATTCCAATGATTATTTCGACAATATTGATTCAATGACTTTTGAAGTGCTCAAAAAATGTATGCACATTTTAATTTCACGTAATGGTCAACTGCTCGTATTGATTTGAGATTTTTATTTAGATTTGGATGACAAAATATTTACATTTGTTTAAATTTGTTTGCTCTTTTTGTTGTATGAAAAGCACTTAGTTTATAATTACAAAACTAATAGCTTGTACAATTTACGGAATGCTAAATGAAGTGTTAAAATAAAATTAACTACTTTTTGACTAAATATGTTAAAATTAATTATTTGTATATTAAGCCAGAGTTACATTAGAAAAGTACTATAGTAAAGTCGTTCTCTACTTTTATAAGAAGTAATTAAGTTCTTGAACTTTGATTAAAAGCCAACTGTTTTATTAAACAATGTCCTTGTTTTCCTTTATCAATTCTTTTCAATCTATCCACATACTAGTTATGTAAATTTCCATCTCTTTGGAAGGAGTCTTTTATTGTCCCGCTACATAAAAAGCGATGCGTGTGTGATATATCGAATTTTAGAAGTTTTGCAAAGCTGTGTGCTATTCCACAGCATTTTGAAAAAATCATTAGCGACCAATAGGAACAGTCGTTAAAGTCTGTTGTAAGTCCTTTCCAACATGGCTTCGTTAGAGGCAAATCCATTACAACTAATCTTTTAGAATTTTCTACTGTTGTTGCGTCGGATTGCCAAACTAATGTCATTTATGCAGACTTCAGTAAAGCTTTTGATAGTATGCGACACCTTTTATTCAAATTAAAAACAATAGGATTTCCTCCGTGTCTTTTTACTTGGATTAAGTCATGCTTATCCAGTAGAACACAAAAAATATTATTTAACAATTGTTTGTCTAAAACTATTTTTGTTTCTTCTGGTGTTCTCCAAGGAAGTCACCTAGGTCTAATATTGTTCAACATTAATGATCTTCCTTCGTCTTATTAATCATGCCCATACACAAATGTATGCAGATGGTGTTAAATTATGCTTATCATATTCTAATACTTCGCAACACAGTTTATTGCAGGCCGATTTATATTCACTACATGAGGGGCGGATCCAGAACGCTGTCTTGAGGGAGGCGGACTCTACACCTCTTGGGGTGCTTAAATCTACTAAAAAACAAAAACGTTAACTTCGGTTTCACCGAAGTTCTAGTACCATTCACACGGAGAGGGAGATGGTTTTAAATAAGTGCCACCCCAAAAAGTGAGCGAATCGCCCACTAGTAGATGTGTATGAAGTGACCTTCTATAAGATGCTACCATATCGAATTTTAAGTTGATATTGACGTTTTTCATACAAATGCATAAAAGTGAGCTGTGAATTTGTATGGGACTACCTCAAAAAAGGAACGGAACACGCCCACTAGTCTATGTATTGTATATGTTAAGCGGCTGTTTATAAAAAGGCACCACATCGCATTTCAACCTAATATTGACTTTAATAAAGAAGTTTTTCTTACAAAACGTGCAGTAGGTTTGTACGGCGGCTACCGCAACAAGTTGGCCGGCCCCACCCATTAATGTATATGTGAAGCGTCCCGTCCGTCTATTAGAAGCTATTCAATATCAATTATTAAGCTGATATTGACTAAAATTAAAAAGTTTTTCATACAAAAATGTAAAAAGTGGGCGGTTTGTTTGTATGAGGACTTCCTCAAAAAGTGGTCGTGGCAGATCAATCTTGATTCTCTATTAAACTGCAATAAAAATAAGTGTATCTGCCAATTTTCAACTGGATAGCATAAAAATTGGTCCCCAAAAAATTCGGAATAACATCCAGACAGACAGACAGACGGACATGGCTAGATCGACTCGTCTCGTCGAGCTAATCGAGAAAAAATATATATATTTTATGTGGTCTACGATGCCTCCTTTAATGCGTTACAACCTTTCATGCAAACTGATAATACCATTTTACACTATGTTCACACCAGTGCCCCACTGGATCAGCCAATGCACTACATACATGGCGTCGCCTAAATATTCTTAATCTAAATTTCCCAAAATGCAAATGTATGACGTTCCATCGCAGAAAACGATTTATAGTGACATATTTTTTAAATAACGTTACCCTCGGTAGAGAATTCTGTTTTAATGATCTAGGTATCCTTATGGAACGTAAACTTATTTATAATAATCACTTTTGTTTAATAGTAAATAAAGCAAAATGTTTTCTTGGCTTTGTTAAGCGTTTGTCTAAGAAATTGAATGACCCTTATATCACTAAACTTCTCTATACATCTCTTGTTCGTCCGATTTTAGAATTTGGCTCCAACCCATACTATGCAATTCACGAGGTTCGCATTGAGTCAGTTCAAAAACAGTCTCTTCTCTTTTCTCTTGGGAGTCCCAATTGGAATCCCGAAATAAATCTTCCACCCTATCATGACAGGTTAAAATTAATTGATCTTCCAACCTTCTTATCATTTCGATCTATGCTATCTGTTGCTTTTCTTCATAAAATTCTTATTGGTGAGATTGATTCTCCCTATTTGCTTCAGTCCATATCAATAAATGTGCCCATTTCGGCTAACAAATCACTTCGTGCCAATAAAATTGCCCTTTTGTATGACAAATTACGCGCTAAACAACTCACACATTGTAAAATAGAACTCTCTTTTCTATTTAGGTGTTCACATAATCACATATTTGGATTGGGTACATATTATATGCATGGTTACACGGCAATGACCTTTTTTTCTGCACAATCAGGAAAAATCCTATAGTAAAAAAAAGTAATATTCACGTTATAATAATTTTTACTCTTACAAAGGACTTAAATAACTGACATATCGCCATGAACATTTCAAAAAAATTTTCAACAAATAATTTTTTAAGGTAACAAGATTTTGAATATGCTAGATTGACTCTTCTCCAATTCACTCATCTTCTCTACTTCACTCAGTGTTGCGTTGCTTTACGCACTTGTCTGGTAACGAACATCACGTGCTCCTTGGTCTTTCTTATGTTTCCAATGATGGTTTGAGATCGTTGACGGAAGACTTTGGATAAGACGCCCGTTGTAATGAGAATGTTACCCAACAATTTTAGTGAATCTTTTACTAGCGGCATTGCATCAAAATATAAATATTTAATTTGGATTAGATGTGCACGAATGTGTTCCAGATAGAAATGATAAATAATAATGAAGAAAATTTTTACAATTGAAGTATTCTATTGATTTTTCAAAGCGAACTTGATTATACTAAAACAATGTAAGTAAAACTTGAATTGCTATGGTTTTACATACAGAATACAGAATACTTTTCAGATTATTTAGAAAATTTTGGACTTTAATTTTTTTCCGCAATTGAATGCTTTCGAAGGTTAATTAAATTAATTTCACTATGAAGTTATTCAATTTCGAAAGAATGCATCCAAAATTATAGAGAAAAGTTCTACGAATTTATAAGATAAAGCCACAACTATGCAGAACTGCGTTCTGTCTCCCGTATTATCTGCCCTATGCCCGTTTATGGACTGAGGGCAGATATTTTTGTTGTTTACAACTTGCATTATTTACATCCGATCTGATGTGAATTGTAATCAGTCGGTATTATATCCCAACTGGTCGGAATACAAATTTTTCGCAGTTTACATTACATATGACCTAGTTGCTAATTGTGCGCAGTCAGATATTGTAGAGAATGACTGATGTGCGGTGAAACAGATCTGCTTGTGGTACACAAAGTTTCCGTAGCTCAACATTTTTTTTTTTTTATATATTTGTTTGGTTCCTCTTATTTTAAAATTTAGCAACAAACACTATCAACTGATGCTCGCCAAGCTGTTTGCGAGTGCGCCCATAACAGTCGAGCTGCTCGATCGACATGCTCTACAATGTGAATCGCCCTTTACAGCACGACAGAGATAGAGAATATTTTTCTCGCTATTCTTCCAACTGAAACCAAGGGAAGCGAAAGAAAAAACCGACAAAATGGTAGCATCTATAGCAAATTTAGAGAGCTGAGAGAGAAAGAGACAGCTTTATGAGAGAGAGTATTTGTGATAGCAAAGGATTTTACCTGGTTTTTACCTACCTTAAACGCAATACTAAAAAAAAAAATCAATCGAATATGTTGTGCTGAAGAATGGTGTTAAAAAAGGTGTGAATTATTTGCGTTTGCTTATTTATAGATATATATATATAGATATATATATATATATAGATGTATATCAAAATACTGTGTCCAATCGCAGAACCTGTTCGCAAATCGTTTCTCGATTCCAATCGAAGTATTATTCACTTCATTTGATACTTGTTCTTTGTTCAAGTCTTGCATAAATGTATAGAAAAAGGCAAACAAGGCATTTATAGACTTGCATATTTTCGTTTCACCAACGAAATCCTAGTATTATATATTTCAAAGAACGAAATGTTTACGCGTGAATGAAGTTATTTGAAGGATTTAGAAAGTATGACATAACTAGTATTAAATCGCATCGGACCCTCTTGTAACTATATTCATGTTAAAGCGACATCATTTCCCTCTAATAATCAGTATGTGTTATTTCGCTGAAGTGTTAACAGCATACTTTCTCTATCTCAGAATATGAGAGCATCGCTGCTTTTTTGTTTTAATTTAATGAAAAGTGCAGCTGATGGATATCGATTGCTCAGTGAATCATATGGGGAGCATGCTCCATCAATACAAACTTGATAGTACTGTTCCCGGCGTTTTAAAAATGGCGATATTTACACCAGACACAAAGAAACGAAGAGAGGCCAGTCTAGTTAGAAGGCCCTGAGTTGTAGGCGTTATTGGACTAATATTCGTGCCAAACTCAAGCATCCTTGGGAGCGACTCAACCATTTCAAACCATCTTAAGACCATGGCTATGATGCAAAAACAAGGAAATTGGGTTCCGTATAAAATCAAACCATGAGACGTCGAACGCCCTTTTTCACGTGAGAACAACTGCTTTAAAAGAAAAATGTTTTTTGTAACGAATTGTGACGGGGGACGAAAAGTGGATCTGCTACGATCCAATCCAAAGTGCAGAATATCTTGGAGTATGCCCGGCCATTTAGCAACTTCAACGACTTAACCGAATATTCATGGCAAGATGCTAATGATGTGCATATGGTGGGATCAGCTCAGAGTGAAAACCTCTCTATGAGCTACTCCAACCTAACGAAGCTATTACTGGGGAACGTTACCAACAGTAAATGGTGCAATTAAGCCAAGCATGGAAGCTCAAACGCCCCCAATATGCCAAAACACATTACAATGTGATCTTTCAGCACAACAACGCTCGGCCATATGTTGCAAAAATCGTCAATGAAACCTGATATTGCTTCTTCCGACGGCCACTTGTTCCTTTCGATGACTCATGGCCTGGCCGAGCAGTATTTCACTTCTTAAGTTGAAGCCAAAAATTAATTCCATTCTTAGATCGCCTCAAAAGACGTGCAATTTATTCAACGCTGAATACTTATGCTGGCTGAAAGGTGTGAAAAATTTGTAGCTAACGATGGACAATACTTTGAATAAAATACATTGTGTAAATTTCTTTTAAGAAAGCTTTATAAATAAATCCTCAAAACTTATTTGTAAACTCGATTTAATGAGAACAAACTAGAGTAAACTTGAGTATACTCTTTCGCATCTCTCTCTCTTTCTCTTCTTCTTCCTCTTTTCATTTATCATGTATGAAGAATTTGATGGTTTGTGCTCTAGTTTGGATAAGCGGCGCAGTTGCACATGTACATACAAATATGTTACGTTTCTATTATTGCTGTTTAATTGTAAACTGTTTAATTGTAAATGAATCGAAAGACTGCTCTGTTTGTTTTGCTCATTTGCCTTGTCTTTACATTCGATTTTTTCGTTTCTTGTATCGAACCAAGTTCACCACAACTTACAACTGGCTGCAACATTTTGTTTACTTTTGCAACAATTTTTAAACAATGAAAAGAGTGCAAAGAAGTATAAAAATTATTGAAGGCATTTGCCAAACGAGTGATTTTTTTCTTTATGAAGAAATTTAAAGGTACGATGATACATGCTCCTATTAATCTTTCAATAATTTATGAAAGTTAATTAAAATTGTATATTATACTGCATAAAATTTAAATAGAGCAATAAAATTCGAATTTATTTTTTAGTAAACTTCCTATTCTATCAACTTCATTTTTAGTGTTTACTTCTTCTCATGATTTTTATATGATATATGTACAGTGCCGATCAACCAAATAGACTCAACATTTTTTTTCTTTTCCTTTTTGATTTTCTGTTTTATGCTGTAAGCTATCACCACAGTTGTTGTTTTTTTTTAGAGCAAAGCAATAGACAAATTTAAAAAACCTCAAATAAAAAAAACCTCTTGACGAGGTAAAAATCAAGTGACGAAAGCATACTTGGAACACACAAAACTGCTGATATAAATTTTGTGACGCTATATTTATATTTTTTATTTGTATGGTTGGAATCGATTGTAATATGTAATTAAGCGTTCGTCATGTTGCGAAGTAGTGGTGAATTTTCAATAATATTCTTGAGTAGAGAAATAAATTGATGCCCTAGTAAAAGAGCTGTAATTTATAGTTTAAAAAGTTTAGCAACATGAATACATACAAAAACAATCCAAAAAATAAAAGTGTATAAGAGTATAGGAGTATAACAGGTTTATGTTAACGCTGCGTAACAGTCACAGCAGCTTAACAGTAACAGCAGCTTAACAGTAACAGCAGCTTAACAGTAACAGCCATTAGTATGATTAGGAAAAATAAATAATTTTGCACACACTGATATTTGCGATGTTATAGCTCGGCTCTCGGAATTTTCACAGAGAAGTATAATATATCAAAATTTGCGCAATATCGCGAAGTTTTATAACTAAAAATACGAGCACGATAATTTGAATTCATTTTTCGCTAAAATCGCAAAATGTACTTTTCAAAATTTATTTTGATCTTTTTTTTTTTAAGTAAGTTTTGTACAGCACCATGATAGCATTCATTTGAAGGTATTCAAAAGACCTCTCCAACGAGCTATTACACGTTGAAAAATATTAAGGCGTTTGACCACAGTAACCAATTGAAGTTAAAGCTTTTTTGAGCTTTTCCCGCGGAAATCCGCCATTTTGAAAATGTTCTGGAACAAAAGTTTCTTAGTTTTTTGTGTACTAAAATCCTGTACCAATAAAATTTTGACTTTCTAAAGGATTCAAGCAAACAAACACACAAACTATTTCATCAACTCGTCAAAAATTTGTACAATTCATAACTTTTGAGTGGGTGGACCGATTTTTGCAATATTAGGTTGAAATGCGATGTGGTGCCTTTTAAGAGACAGCCGTTAAACATACATAGACAATTGGGCGTGGCCCGCCCACTTTTTGAGGTAGCACCCATACAAACCCACCGTGCAATTTTGTGTTTTTTATGAAAAAATTCTTCATTTAGACCAATATTAGCTTGCACTTTGATTTTGTGGATTTTAATGGACAACCGCTTCAAATACATATACAAAGGGGCGTGTCCCGCCCACTTTTTGAGGTAGTCCCATATAAACCCACAGTTCACTTTTATGCATTTGTATGGAAAACATCAATATCAACTTGAAATTCGATATGGCGGCATCTTACACATCTACTACATCGCTTCATACACATCTACTAGTGAGCGTGTACCTATTTAAACCCCCACTTTTTTGCATTAAAATACTATTTAAAGTTTCGTGTGAATGGTATTAGAGCTTCGGTTCAACCGAAGTTAACGTTTTATCTTGTTTTTACTTAAGAAATGAATAGTGCATAGTAAAAAAATACGTTTTTTCCAAATTATATTCTTAAAATTATATAATAAAGTTCATTTTCTAAAAAAAAAACTGTGAGTCTATTTGGTTGATCGGCAGTGTATTCAAAATTCTGTTTTCATACAAGCACAATTTAATATATGCAAAAATTATAAATTTCATTAAAATTAGTCAGGAAAATGACAAAAACACAAGAGCTTTATTACCATTTTGATTATAGAAAATTGATAATAAATTCGTTTTAATTTCAAACCAAAAACAATTGAAACCATTTGCTGTAGACAAGCGCTATTCGTTGAATGTAATAGTAAATTAAATTTATGATTCAATAACAAATTAAATACACTTTTATGCACAAAAACAAACGACAACAGGACAAGGCCAATCTATACAATATATACTACTTACGATACTTATTTACAATAATAATTCAAACGCAGTCACAGGAAAAAGTCATTCAAATCATTGAAAGCAACAACAACAACAAAAAATGGGCGGCGGCGTTGTTCTAGAAACGTAAAATTCACCAAGGTCAATTCGAGTTAAATTTTATTAACCTGTGCCCATTTAACCTAATTTTTATGCTGTCAATAAAGTAAGGTAGTTAACGTGGAACATAAATTTTCAAGCGGTTTTTGTTTTTGTTTTTTTGTTTTTTTTTTCGGTTTTAGGGTTTCAAAACAATTTATTTGAGCGCAAAAAATATCCTTGGAATTGTTTTTTCCAGCAAAGCAAATAAAGCAATTTGTCGAATTTTTGTACAATATTATTTTGCTGATGCGTCGTTAGATTGTGTAGAGCATAAATTTGATTTTGCTACTGTTTTCGAATGTGAAATGTCTATAATTTTCAATAATATTTTTCGTTTTTGCAGCAAATTAAGAAATTGCAACTGCTGACGCAATCCGCTGCACTAAACCGTGAAACAATTGCTGCCTCACAATTGGCCACATCCAATTCCGGCGTATTGCAAACATCCATCACATCGTCGGGCGCAACAGCGGATGCAGCATCTTCTGTATCATCGTCATCCTCAGCCGCAGCCTCAGCCGCAGCCTCAGCCGCAGCCAGTGGTAGTTCCTCAAGTTCCTCCGCTTCAAGTTCTTCAACATCGTCGACAAGACCACAGCAGCGTCTTGGACACACGTCAGCTGCCGATGCAAATAGCATTCTCACCGTAGACGAGGATACACTGTCCTTGGATCGTCTGAATTCGCTGCGCATCTATATGACTTCAGTGAAAACTTTGCCATTTAATCTGCGCATATATGGGTGAGTAAACTTGATGGTCGTCGTTATCATCGCCGTTGGGTTTGCATCGTTGAAACTTGGTAGCAGTTTGTTAGTTTAGTCAATTATCTAGCGAGACGTTTTCATTTGCAATAAAATCTGCATAAATTTATTAAGTTTGACTTTCGTGCTGTTTCTTTAGAAACCTCAACACAATTTTAAAGAAATTTCAAGGAAGTTGCGAATTCTCAAGAAGTTTACAAAAACAATTTTAAATCCAAACAGCTGACATATATCAATATGATTACCAAGTTTATAACTTTAAATGCACGTGTGAGCTATGGGTAAAAAAACTAACAAGAAATTTGGATTACACATTGAACTTAGAATGTTGAAAATTGAGAGAACCAAAATTTTTATTGAAAAAATAAATAAAAACTACCTAATGTTGACTACTGGCATCCTTGCTGCCCAGTATAATATAGCAATCAAAATTCCTTCTTAACATAACATTGTTTTGTGTCTGGATGGTGACGCCATTTCACATATAATTGGATGGCAGCGTTTGCAGAAGTTCACGCATGTAATGGCCCAATGGCTTACATATCTTCTGCACAATCTCCTAGTGCTGCACTAATTGTGAAAAGTGAAAAGAAGTGCTCCACCGTAGCTGGTCGGTAGTCCGTTAAAACAAAATGGATGGGGTGAACTTTTGTAAATACTTGCAGCACAGATACTTAGGAAGGAGAAGTAAGAACAACCATAAGTAAAACTTTACAAACAGGCTTTCTATACCGGAACAAGTAGTTTAGACTCCTTTTACTCTTCACTATTCGACCCAAAGCATTGTGTTAGACAAGGCGCAAAAACGTAAACGGAGCAGATTCTCTAAAAGGTATCTCTGTGATAAGCTCTGTCCATTTTGAATCTTCTCACATAACATTTTTATAATAGTCCAGGAGGTTTAACGTGATCGCCTGCCGCATAGACTTAAGACTACGGTGCTCTTAACACTTATGATACCGTCATACAACGGACGCCCAGATAATTAGTAATAATTACAAATTATAATAGTAATAATACTGAGCTCCTAAACTCGTAAGCGTAAGCGTAAGGCAAGTAAGGAAGTGATACAATTCTGCCTAAGCAGTCTTAATATCACTTCAACTTTTTATGAAGCTCAAGTGAATCATCGCGATATGTCTTTCCCGTCATAGACTCTTCAAGATTATATAAAATAACATATCTATAAACTCAGTTACACATCAAAAAAAAAACTTCATGAACCACATAGGTAACACTTTTGGAACATCGTTACAACATCTGACCTGCTTTCATAATGAAACCATAAGGTAACTCTTAAGGGGACACCGTTACACGTCTCTTCATGCTACCATTCATGAACATTCTTGGAGCATCGATTGAACAACTTATTTCCGTACAGCCTATAGCTGCATAGGAACCCTCGTTAACTTCAAACACAGATTTCTTTCTTTCAACAAATTTCTTCATCTTCATTTCTTCATACATCTTACCGAAGGTTTTGCCAACAAGCAAGGAATCAATCAAAAAAATCAATTGAATGTAGTTGCATAACGAATTCCAATCAGTTACAGACATTCTCTCTGCCAGGAGGCGCCCATTACGATTTCCGCCATAGGCAAATCAACGATTGTATGTACTTGTTATTCCCCATGTGTGCCTTATTGGAGACAAAGATCTAATTTTATAGAGTTTATTCTCTGTGCTACGCTACTATTCGCCATCACTGATGGGTTCGGTCAGGCCCTTCAGAATGTTTCCATGTAGCCCTGCGTGGAAGATGTAGTCATTGCTTACAGCGAGGTAAACAGTAACATGAAAATTAGTCTCCACCAATTTTTAATAATCCGTTCCTTATTCGCTGGTTTCGCTAGATAGCATTGATATAAATAGGAAGTAATAGGTGCAGCGGCTTTAGCTGGTCTGTTGCGTGCTTACAGTAATATATACCTGTAAATCTTCATGAGCCACACCGCCTTTTGTAAAGCAGCACATCGGTCCAAGTTCGATTTTGTAATTAATGTTTAAATTCCTCCATTTTTCTTTTTAAGTTCTATGTTAAACCTATTGTGCATCATATCAATGTCATCATATCGCTTGGATAAGGTGGTAACTGGTGTGTGACTATCAGATTATTTGTCCTATTATAAGGACCCATAATGCAATCGCTGTCCTCACACTTATGTACATATGTTTGCCAGTCTCCGAACATTGTTCGCCTACTTCCTAATAGCCGTATGGCACACGAATAATATGAGCATATATTTTCACCTTAATTTTTTTTGGGATTTTTAAAATGACAGAGTGTGCGAAAGGGATGGCTATATATATATATATATATATATATATATATATATATATATATATATATATATATATATATATATATATATATATATATATATATATATATATATATATATATATATATATATATATATATATATATATATATATATATACAGCAACATTTTTCACGTCGAGTCGTATAGGTTACACTTGACTTTTGTTTATGTTTTTATTATAATAAACATAATCAATATAGGAAAGCATTTTAAAATTATACGCATTGAGTATATTCACCATTTGCGCATGACATGCCAAAGCAATTGTCTTTGCATTATTCATTATTGTTCTTTTTCCTATTTTTATTGTCTACTAATTTTACAATTACTACAATTTTTGTGTAGAGTGGCCGAATTAAGAAATAATTCAAAACACCATAAAAATATAAATAAATTCACTATTTTTGCCGAACTATTGGTACTTTGTTATTTTTGAGTCCAGAGTCGTCTTATCTTTCGCATTGATGCTCTTTATATATATATATATATATATATATATATATATATATATATATATATATATATATATATATATATATATATATATATATATATATATATATATATATATATATATATATATATATATATATATATATATATATATATATATATATATATATATATATATATATATATATATATATATATATATATATGGTATATTTCCTCATTGTATTCCTCTTGCTTTTCGTTTCACTGTTTGATGAAACTATATATTTTAACCTCTCGTACCTGTAGAATTTTTGCTTTGTCTTTTATCTGATTTGCTCTAACAAAAATGAAGGAGTAAATATATGCTCATATATTCGTGTGCAATGCGGCTATAACTGCTGCAATTTTAGCTTGTTCTACCCGTATTACGGCACCACTTCGTAAAATTAACAAAACGATTGCGATCAATTTGTTCGTATTGAAGTCTAGAACAGAGCGGAATATTTGTATTATTAAAATCTATATTGAACATTACCAAATAATGTTACCAAGTTACCAAAAAAATAGAATGGACAATATTATTAGATTGATTTCGATTGCTCATTTATTGGATCTTTATAGATAGAAATATGCTTAAATATACGAAACCTACTAGTATGAAAAACGAAACTCGATTCTTCAAATCCTAACCATCGAAAATTATACTTTAATTTTCTGATTTCAGAGAACACAAACTAATCACAACAAGTTAATAGCTCCCTCCGGATGGTTAATTTTTTATTCTCCAACAAAATTTTATTTTTTAAGTGTTTTTTTGGTTTTCCTTTTTTGTATTTGTAGTTCTATTTACGCCATTTGCAAAATTTTTCTTTGGTGGAGGAAACTGTCATCATTTTAGCTACTTCAGCTAACGTACACTCTAACTCATCGATTTGCTAAATCACAGATATTTGACTCCTCTCCTTGACTGTTGTCGCAAAGACAAAAAAGAAATTTTATTTTATACTTCTAAAGTGACTACTTCGCGAACTGTCCAATGTAAATCATTCGTTTTTCTAGCGAATAAAAAAAGCAAAATTAAAATAAACTAAAACAGGAGAGCGCTGCAAAATAATTTCCGAAAACGTTGATGTTGTTGTGTCTTGTGCCAAGGAGACTTCTCTTTCTCTGTTTTCTTTTTATAACATTTCGCATATCTTCTTTTAAGGCTCGTTTTTTCCGCTAATCGCTAGTTTCTGAGCCCGTTTTCGAGCAATCGTCGTATGTTCTGATTCTTGATAATGGTAAAAGATTATAACTAAATAAGAATTTCGCAGTATTTTGAACTGACATCAAATTGATTTAAATCGGTAATGTGTGTATAAAACAATAAAACAATTGCGCCCAATACAGAACCAAAAACAATAACCCGTCCGTAAAATATTACTAGTACGCATCAAAGCATTCATCTGATTAAACTCCACGCTAAATAAACTTTTACTGTTTATATTCACCTAAATACTAAATAATAGTAATAAAAGCACATAAAAATAGATATCCCAATATAGTCAGAATCAGAGATAATAAAATCCACAGAACAAAAACAAAAAGAAACAAACAAAAAGCGCACTTAAAATTAAACTAAAAAAATTTGATTTACGTTGCTAGATTAAGAATCTGCAGCAGACTCTTCAGATAACTTAAGCAAGCAAAAGAAAATTGAAGTACATTGCTGCAAATTCAGCTCTAGAAAGTTTCATTTGAGCACCGCACAGCTTTGTTTACCTGCATCAAGAACTTCGCAAAGAAAATTCCAAGAAGTACTACGAAAAAGAAGTGTAGTAAAAAGAAAAGTTTGAGCAGTTGAAGTTCAAAAAAAAAAGAAAAAAAAATAGGTGGCAAAGTGGCGCTAAACCACTGATTAAGTGTTGAACAGCGACGTAGCAAAGTAGAAAAAGCACCAGCTCAATTCACGCGATGCTGCTAACTTAACACAAAAATGGGCTGGTGTTGGTAGAAAAAAACACATTTTTTTTGATGATGCTCATTAATTAATTTGATTTTTATAAAGAGCAGTTGCCAAGCTAGTTCAAGTAGCGCCATAAATAAATTAATTAAAATCTTTTTATTTTTACTTTTACTTTTATGCTTTACAGCGATGACTTGTTTTCGGATCAACTCTACATGGATATTGGACTCTCGTCGCGGCTATTGCATATCATGTCCAATGCAACCATCTTTGCATCGGTGATTTCGTATAGAAATTTAAAGAGTTTTTTGCCGAAAACATATTACACGCGTGGCAGGTGAGTAATTTGGCAAATGGAGAAGTTTTTTTTTTTCTTTCTTTCTAAACGTTAATGGTACTTAATAAGTAGTGTTGCAAGTTTTCATGTAGACTTAATAACTTTTACATAAGACTTAACATTTCAGCAGATACTTTTACCGTTTCTACCATGATCTACTTTTTTTTTTCCTAGACAATCCATCGGTTTTCAGTAGTTTTTAAACGTTTGTAGAATGTGTTGATTTAAAAATAATAAGTTGCTGGTGGCCAAAAGATTCTGCTGAACACAATGATTTTACCAAAGCGCATTACAAAACGTGTACAGTTTTCATATAGAATAGTAAGAAGGTTATGAAATATATGCAGTATAAATGCATAATAAGCAGTGTATGTAATACTAAATCGGTAAACAGAAATGCTAATGCGTTTATGTATGTTGAAATATTAAACAATAACAGCATTTGCTCTAATACTGTAGTTAGAGTAGTATAAACATGCAAATAAATGCTAATATTTCTCGCAATATGTAACAATCTTTTGCGCAATACTAAACAACCAAGCACAATGAAGTAAAGAGAAGCTTAGAATCGATGTTCAAATATTAACTCGATTGAAAAACTAACGAAAATTTTTGCATTTATGAGTAGTACACTATTCAAATTGTAGCAGGAAAATTTTTGAACTTTATTTAAGAATGTGTCAATGTACCAATACTTTCGTCAAAAGAACTTACTTAAAACAAAACTGTTTAGAGACACTGAATCTTGAATGCAATAACATGCTACTTCAGCTCGCTGTCACATTTTGGTCTGTAAGACCCTGTTTTCAAAACCGTCTTTAGACTCCACATTGCTTCTGGCATGCAACTAGAGAAAACAAGTGACTCGAATTACTTCAAACTGATGCCTTGCATCAAGATTGGCGGAATTGCAGAACAAATTATATTACTCTTTAATTACATGTCGTCAGATGCTTCTTAAATTATTTTTCAATCGTATAGAGTGGTAGGAAGTATGTCAAAACATGGTTCACCGATGAGTCACTTACTGATATGGAGGGTGCCCCAGTTTTCAATTTGAATTCCGCGACGAGTCAAGTGGCAATTAAGTCACTAACCCTTTGTCACGCAGTGCTTCGAACAGCTGCCTGTTGGATGTAAAGTCATAAATTGCCAGGTTCCTGACGATGCGAGTATCAAGTTTAATGCTATAACCCATGATTAATTCGGAACTAATTCATCAACCCAGTTGGAGCAGAAAATTTGTTGTAGTTTTTACTAGGCAAAGTAATTTACGAATCGAGTAATGAACAAAATACACTAGTTTACAAAGTTGAGCGTCATCTCGAGGGCTATTTTCCAATAGACATTTTTTATGAATTTTGGGTCGTCAATTCCAAAAATGGCAACTATTTTTTTTTTTTTTTTTTAGTAAAACTTCTTTGGGTAACGTATATGGCAAGTAAATCAGATCTTTTTCTAACGGAAGTAACGTTTTCGGACGGAAGTAAACAATTGGTCAAGCATTCGTAAATCAACTACAGCATAACCATGCATTAATGTGCTCGCGCGTATTTAGGCTAAGCTAAAAATTTAAAAGTTGCAAAGGAAAGGAGGGATTGATGAGGGGACATTTAGGGGACGGTTGGGGGAGTCATTTAGGGTATTGGTTGAGGGGCATTTAGGGCACAATTGAGAGGCCGTTTGGGATGACGTTGGGAGGAACATTTAGTGGGACGGTTAAGGCACATTTTGAGAGATGGTTGGGGACATTTGCGGGTATGGTTGGGTTATGTTTAGGGTGATGGCTGGGGAACATTTAAGGGGATGGTAGGATGGAACGTTTGGGAGAAATTTGGGAGGACGTATTGGGGACGTTTGGTGGTCAATTGGAGGAACAGGTAGGCAGGGGGCAGATTGATGTAAAATGTTTATTTTCATGACTCTTTATACATATCATCTACTAAAAACTACATTGAACCATACTACGAGTATATATATTTTGATTATATATTCGTACGACTCATATGTACTGTACGAAATTGCAATGATCATACGCAACATGCCATTGGAAAAACGTATCCAACATTTTCTGAATCGTTTCGCTTGCCCTTATCTTTTAAATTCATATAACTTTTCACTGTAATGATTTGGATGAATTCTTCCGAAATTCAATAACTTTATTTTAAAAAATTTAATTAAGAAAACAACACCAAACATTAAAGTTAAAATTCACCTCGAATTTCCCTGCAATTTTCCAAATAATCTGATATAGACCATAGCAATCCACATTTTACTGACTTTGTTTTATTTTAACCAAGTTTGCTTTGAAAAATAATTAGAATACTTAATTTGAAACTATCTTCATTCTTTTCTCTCATAAACTTTCGCTCCTCCAAATTTAATATTTCAATATCGTACAATGCCGTTGATAAAAAATTCGCTAAAATTCTTGACACCGATAATAATCAAAAAAATGTGCCCACGTCGATCGGCAACCATCATTGGGAACTTGAATAAGACGAAGGAGCACCTGATGTTCGTTACCAGAGAGGTTCGTAAGGCCGTGTGGTTGGACCAAGCAGAACTAAATTAAACGGTGGAGAGGAACTACCTTTGGAGTCAATCAAGAAGATTTATAATATTATTTGTTGGAAAAATTTTAAAATGTTCAGCAATTTAAGTCCGTTGCAAGATTAGAATTTGTTATTTTGTGAATATTGCTTTTATTTATTTTATTTTTCCTGTTGTGCCCAAAAAATATTGCCATAGAAGTAATTTTCCGGCCATTGCCGCATGTAGGATGGTACGCCAGGTACTCTTTTCTAGTGCGTTCTGGTACCAGTTGTTGTTAATGACAAATTTGCTGAGGTCGTTCCAGACTTGGTGTTTCCAATGCATGCTCGGTCTGTCAACTGATCTTCACAAATTAAGTTTATGTTCTTCATGTAAACATCCGTGCTGGAGTCCGTGCAGTTGCTCAAATTTAATACGCAGGACTATGACAGCTCGTGGTTCATACGGATCCAAAACTAATCGCCAACTCTAATGGACACAGAAATCTTAGGAAGAACCTTTCTCTCGAACACTCCCAAAAGCCACTGGATAAATTTTTATGAGCCATACAGCAGCATCGAGATTTTCAACGTTTTATAGGTTATTAACTTCGTACTTCGAAAGAAAGCTCTACTTCTAATTTGCTTGCTGAGCCCAAAGTGGCTTCCATTTACAAGTGCAATTCTTCGCCTGATCTCCAGGCTGATATTTTCTTACCACACTGAAGTTGAAATTCTCCATTCTCACAGACGGTCCAAGTCGCGACCATGCTTCCCTAGTGAAAATGTCATCAACATAAGCGGGTAGCATCATCTCCTTAATGGGAAATCATGCCCGACCGTTCTACGTATAGGCATATTCGTAGCATTTACTCCAACAAGAGATTAAAATAGTCGCACGATAAAGCATTACATTGCCTGAAACCTCCCTTAGTATCAAAGAGCTCGGAGAGATTAATTCCTATTCTAACGACGCTCTGTTGGGGTGTGATATCGATAGTTGTACCTTTCATATAGAAGGTCCGGACATTCCAGTTACATATCCGTAAATCATGTTCCTTATATATTTTACGTGGTTTGTATCCGAGGCTTCTTCTGTGTCTTCACTGGTAAATGTTTATTTTGCAGTGGCTGGAAACAAACCAAGGCACTAACTCTTAATTAAAAGTGATCCCATTTTCACAATTTTCTCGGACCGGAACGGATATTAAAGCGTCGTTTGAGAGCAATGGAAATATTTTATTTAATTTTACTCATGTAAGAATGCACTGAAGTAGTACACATTCATTAATATATTAGATAATAAGTGGAATCGAAATGGTTCATATTCAATTCTTTGCTAAATAATTATCGTACTTAAATTTTATTTGTTCGTATCATATTTTTCACAGCGATCCCAAAGATGCCGATTATGTGCTTGCTTCGCGTATCATACAAACCTGGCTATTTCAGTCGAATCGATCCAACGATAACTTTCGAGAACCACTCGATTTGCCCTTCGAAGCGGGTCATGTAGAAATAATCTTTCAGCATGAAAGTGTGCCCAAAGATGGTGATTGGGTGGCAGTGTGTGGGTGAGTATAAATTATGCAGAGTATACATAGATAAATAGTTTAAATGCTAATTGATTTGTGGTTTGTACTTCACACAGACATGATTACAAGGCATCTTTTGAGTCTACCTGGCGTTCGGATCTCTGCATTACCAAACATCTGATGACGAATATAACACGTTGCATCTGTCCACTTTCAGGCACTTATGTGGTCTTGCTGACCAAGCGTAATCACAATGTAAGTATATTTGTTAATTAAGTGTAGCTAGAGTTGGTTGAAACTCGAACTTAAAAGTACCCATGATACTTACTTGGCGGTTTAGCTATGAACTATATTCTTTGCAGTGCGTTACAAAAAAAAAAACAAAAAAAAAATCATTGATTCGACACCAAGAAGGCATTTTTGTTAACTCTGTAACTGCATAAACTGCTTGCAAATTATAACGAAGTAAAAAGAAAGTATTTTTGTTTGTTTTATATATATATATACGTACTACCGATTGTACAGTTGCCCGCGATCTATCGCCCATGTTCGCCATATAATATTATTCAGTTGCGAGAAAGATGAAAAAAACATGCATAGGTGTTAGTGTGTATTTTTCACACTCACCATACGTGTGTCATTTGTTTTGTTGTGTATGTAAAGATTGTTAAAGGCTTTCACGTCCAAAATTTTCAACCGATTTTGATAAAATATAGATTCTATACTGCCTATCTTCACAACCCTTCTGAAAAAAAAAAACAAAAAAAAATCTAGCAAAAATCGTGTGTTTAAGGCATGTAAAATAGTAGTGAGCAATTTGTATTTCTTAAAACAACTTAAAGCTGAAAGAAATCAAGTTTCTACGTGTTCACTGACCTTGTTATACGATATAATTTAATATCGCTCACTAATTATAAAAGCAGGAGAAGGCTATTAAATTATAATTCAAATGTCATGGGGTCTCCTTAAAGCAGGCAACCTGTTCCTCAGAGCGCTCAAACGCACAACTTCTCAATTAACTTAAATGCAGCAAACTGCAAAAGCAAAGTCAAACGTTGAGCAAAAAAAAACGCTTTTGATTTATTACACTTTCGCAGGCACTTAGCGACGCAACCTGACCCTTTAACCTTGCCACGCGTTCGCTGTGCAACATCGAGTTGCAAGGTTTTGCAAAAGCCTTGAAAGCAAGTTTAGACTCGAACAAAAACAAGAAGAAAAAATACAAATGAGCAAGTAAAATCGTTAACTTCAATGGAATTGGAGCGTTAATACCCTTTACACAAAATTTCATAATTAAAATTAAATCGGTTGATGTAAGGAGCTGCGTGTATGTATGATCACAATGTGTGTATGTGTAATCGATAGGTAAAAAAATAACAAGTCCACTTAGCATGCGAAACTATTGTGTGACATATTGTGATATATACAGATATATAACGAAGAACGATGAAATTGTTTGTGTAATTCAATTCAATTAAAGCAAAGAGCGGCGTATGTGTGTAACAATGCTCAGCCTATATTATTGTTACAAAACAACTGTGCATGAAGAGCATACGGCCTGGGCACCCCTATATAGAGTATATAGAGTATAGTACAAAGGTATACACATGATCATATTTGATTTTACTCTGCGAGAAAACATATTTAAATTAAATATGAATCACTGTGATTCAACTAAAAATATATTTTTAAACAGTTAAACAAATATGAAACCATCTTAAATCAAAGTGCAATATACTTTATTTTAAATATGCAGTGTTTAGTTTGACGTTGGACCATATTTATTTTAACTATGTGCACATTTTAAGCACATAAAATAGTTACTTTAATTCAAACATGTATGATGAAACTAAATAAATACAAATGGTTTTTGTATGGGAGCTATTCCTTCTAGTGGATAAATCGCGTTCATGTTCGAACTTAAGTTGCTTGTGGTTAATAAAAGTCTTCATACCAACTTTTAAACCAATATTTCAAAGATTGTGGGCAAAGGGCTGGGGGAAAACGCACAGAGAAGCGGACATGGCTAGACCGACTCGTCTTCTTTAAATTTACTATAAGAACGCTTTAAATTAACTACGGGTGCACTTTAAATTTGATTTTCATTGCTGTTACAGTATGAGACATTATGATACATAGATCGATCATACTGAAATGTAACTTAAGGTAAGTCATAAATGTTAATATGCAGCAAACTAAAATCTGCCTGCCTGAATTGCCTTTTAGCAGTTTATCTAATATCTCAAAATAACGTCAGCCGTTGAATTTCAAGATAATTGAATCGAATATGTAACATATTTGAATTAAATATGGTCAAACTATAAATCAAATATTATTTAAACTGAATATGAATAATACTTAAATTAAATACGCAACATGTTTGAATTAAGTCTCCATCCTTGGCCACTGTGAAAAACTGGTACAACGAATTCAATCGTGGCCGCAGTTCGCTCACCGACGAATTTCGTAAAGGTCGTCCAACAGAAGGCTCATGTCGATTGGTGCAAGCAAATGCTGAAGAAATTCATGCGAGGTGCTTCAAAAGCCGTCTAATCAATCGTGACAGGTGACGAAACGTGGATATATGCGTATGAGCCCGAAACAAAACAGCAGTCGACCGTCTGGGTCTTTCAAGACGACCACAATCCAACAAAAGTTACTCGCTCGCGCAGCACATCGAAGCAAATGATCGGATGTTTCTTCTCGAAATCCGGACATGTTGCGACCGTGCAGCTTGTGGAAAGAAGGACGGTCAATTCTGAATGGTATACAACCATTTGTTTGCCTGAAGTGTTCGATGAACTGAGGAAAACCAACCGACGAAGACGAATCATACTTCATCACGATAATGTGAGCTCTCACAATTCGGCCGTAACAAATGAGTTTTTGGACGCACAAATCATCGAATTGATGATGGATCATCCGGCGTACAGCCCTGACTTGGCACCAAATGACTTCTTCCTGTTCCCTCACATCAAAAATACACTGCGTGGACAGCGGTTTTCAACTCCCGAAGAAGCTGTTGATGCCTTCAAAACGCAAAACCCATGTTTTGGAGGTATCTCTTTTGGAGTGGCAAAACTGCTTCACAAAATGGTTCGGGCGAATACGAAAGTGTATCGATCTTAATGGTGAATATTTTGAAAAACAATAAGGCAATTTTTTCTCATAAATTACCGTTTTTTCATGGTTAGGCTAGAAATATATGTAGCAAAGAAACCAAATTGCGCTCGTAGGACAAAGTGTTCTCAGTAAGTTAGGGCTAAAAAATGTCAGACTTTACGATGGAGACGTCAGATTGCATCTGGCAACATGTTTTGTTGCTCAGGCTAGAAATATACATAGCAACCCGCGTACTATGAAACATAATTTTTTTAATTAAATATGACCGCACTTTAAATCAAATGTGCCTGCCCTTTGATTTAAATATGAAAACTATTTAAATTAACTAAGTCAATTTTGGATGTAAAAATAAAGTGTACACACTTTAAATCAAATAGTTTACCTTTTAAAAATTGTTAAATCAAAGTGTAAATAGTTAAATTAACTATATTTCTTTCTGTGCATATATTCTACAAAAAAAATAGGACATTTTTGGTGGTACCAGCTACATATTGCTTAATGCGTTTTAAATGTACATGTTTTCTCAACTTCCAGTCAAAAACTTATGTCATTTGGTCTACTGAAAACCGAATTATTGCCGTCGGCAGGAATGTTTTTCAGAATGTCGGTACAAACCGTTTTTATGACTTTTACAACCACAAAACGCTTTCCTTTAATCGCCAGATTTTTTTCGAAAATGGTGTTACTGTGCCAAATCAGGCGATTAAGAAGAGTGGTTGATGGTAACAATGATATTTTTAATAAAGAAATAAAAAAAAACGTTCACATTTGTCGATAGACAAGCTCTAACATTATCGTGCATCACACATTGGAAGTGCTTAAATCCAATTTCACGAATTTCAATGAAGATCTTTGATGAATTCATGGAATTCAGTTTTGATGGAATCTGCAAGTATTCCGCGGATTACGGTTGGCCAACACGTTAGACTTCATTTAAGTTCTCTCAACCGTTTTTAAACCGCATCACACCACTCATAAACTCTACCATGGTATAAATTATCACCATAAACTTGTTCCATCAATTGAATTGTTTCGGTATATGTTTTAGCATTTTTTGGAAAGGTTAATGCTTTTCCCAACTTCTAGTCAAAATTTCATTTCATTTGTTCCACTGGAAGCGGAGTAATTGCGTCTGACGTGACATATGTTTGTGTTAATATTAAGTTACACAAACATTTATCACGTCAGACGCAATAATTCTGCTTCCAGTATAACAAATGAAATGAAATTTTGACTAGAAGTTGGGAAAAGCATTAACCTTTATTTATTATTATTGAGTCTCCAGATTGCATAAGAAGGAATATGTCCAACATATGACCCTTATCAGTAGTAGGGTTACGTGCTAGAGTGATCCGACACTATAAAATTTGAAGTCTATACTTATGGACCAAATATCTGGAAAAAAACGTCTATAAGAATATATTTCTATGTATAAAATATTCACTTGGATATAACGTTCCACCGTTATCCTCCTGTCTTACTCACCTACGCCCTGACACCTCCCAATATGTATACTATCTCCTTTAATGCTTAACAAATTTTTAAGCAAACTGCAAATACCCTTTTTTGAAACTACATGTAAAAAAAATAGTAAAAAAATAGAAAAAACAAATAAAACAAGGCAGTCGAAAATCATAAGCACAAGAAACGACAGGCGTACAATCGCAGTGAGGCAGCCAGAATGCAAACAGTCAAGTCAAATTTCGAGCAATCTCACAAATTATAAAGCTCATTTCCGGTTCCGTAACTGCTAACAATTGTCGCTGCCTGAACAGCAACTGCAACAACTGCTTTGAAACAATACACACAGTTTTTGTTATTATTATTTTTTTTTCTTGTGATTTTGGTTGTTATTATTATTTTTTTTTTCTTTTTCGTTTTTGCATTAATTTATTGTAAACTTTTTTGTTCAACTGCATCTCGCCGAGGAGTGGCATAAATAGTTCAAGGTTAACTGCCAACAAACGGAAGTGCACCAAGCTATTTGTTGAGCAATATTTATTTTGAAAATTTTTGGACAAAAAATAAATAAATAAATACTTCAAAATTTAAATTTATTTTATCTCTCGCTTTTTTCCAGTCCTCGCAACCTCAGTCGCCGCAACGTCCTGTCTTCGTTATCGTCAGTTGTGCGTGCTGTTTATTGCAATCGTGTTCGGCTTTTATTATTCTTCTGCCAATTTGGTGCAACCGGAAGTGTGCCATTACATTTCTAAAGATGCAATTCTGTGTTTCCACATCAAGTATTATGATTATATTTCTACTTGGTTTTCTTAAAATGCTGCCTGTGGTGAGTATTTCTAATTATTATATACATACTACATACTCTACGTATGAACATTAACGTAGAAATATTAAAAGAATTTAAATATATAAAATTATTCGTACATAAGAATTCCTATTTAATTTAATTAGTATAACATTAAAATTCCTATTAAATTAATTATTTATAATACTAATTGTAGTATTGGAAGCACGTAAGCTAACCGTGCAAAATTAAGTCTCTCCATTTATTTGGAGGACATAGAGCAGCTTTTAGTTAGAATTCGTACAGTAACTAAAAGATTCATAAAATAGTTATTATATACATATGAATTTTAGCTGGCTCGAGGTCATTTTACATTGGGAAATAATTTATATATATATATATATATATATATATATATATATATATATATATATATATATATATATATATATATATATATATATATATATATATATATATATATATATATATATATATATATATATATATATATATATATATATATATATATATATATATATATATACATATTAGAGCCCTGCATGAATGTGGCAAATGGCACATTCACACTAAATTGAATTTGAATGAATGTGCACATTATTCTAAAGAACGTGTATTGAATGAATGAGTTTCCAAAGTTCACATTCATTCTAATTCATTCGATGCTTGTGACTTTTTGATGTTTGAATGCTCATGAAGTTGAATGTCATGAATGAATGAATGAATGCGATGCATTCGAATGTTATCAATGCGATTCATGTTAGTGTGCTTGTTTCTCTCTGTTAGCATTTTTCTTGCAAATGGAGAATTTTAAAAGAACTAGGCGTGTTGAAATTTTGTTATACAGAGTATATCAAATTTCATTTTAGAATATAATAAGTAATTGTATATTAATTACTTTCAACTCAATTAATTAGTATTTGAATTTAATTCAAACACTTAAAAATCGTTTGCCATTTCTCTCAATATCTCTTTCCATCTCGTTTACTCTACTTATAAGCAACTAGCTACCTGTTGCTCGGGTGCAGAAAGAATTCGGCTGCTGAAAGTGTTCGTGTTGGCACCGTAAGCGACTGAATTTATTGAATGAATGAATGTTTCGGGTAACCTTGCATTCATAGTGAAATGAATTGACATTTCATTCAGTCATTCAAAGTGAATGTTAGTGAAGTTGAATTTATTCTGCATTGAATGAAATGAATGTTTAGAATGTTTTGAATTCATCAATTGAATTTAAATGAATGAATATTCATAAAGCAGCTTCAATGAATTAAGTCATGCAGCACTCTAATATATATATATATATATATATATATATATATATATATATATATATATATATATATATATATATATATATATATATATATATATATATATATATATATATATATATATATATATATATATATATATATATATATATATATATATATATAAATTCATATATTTACAAATTATAGGCCAATAACAATTAACAGATAGCTATTATAGCTAAGAGATACTCACCAAGTTTAATGAAGGCCAAGTCTATGCATGATATCTGACTACATCAGTTGTTACGTAGCGTTCACTGAAGTATGTACTCTTGAGTCTAGTCAAAGCCAAACATTTACAGAGTATCTGTAAGTTGTTCACAATGCGGGATCTTCACTTGACTAAAATTATACCTCGGTCGATGATATCCGATATTATAGAGAATAAGCAGCATTAGGAAGATTAGTTTGTGAAAATACTTGCTTCCCGGCCCGCGTCGCTGGTCCCACGTGTTTCTTGTGAATATTTGACGTCGTTGTTGTGCCCTTTCAGCAACAGCGCGTCAGCGAGATTATGCTGCTTCAACGGTTTCTGTCGCTCTTTGGGACGAACTGTATGTCGCTCGCTGAATACGCCAAACTTGAGACTGTTCTGGTGTCTCAGCAGCCCGTTGAGATGCCAGATATTCAGCATGCTTGGGACTGCTCTGGTGTCTCATCAGCTCGTTGGGATATCATATATTTAGCGTTCTGTTGACGCCGAGTATGGAATTGTTCTGATGTCTCAGCAGCCCGTTGAGATGCCAGACATTCATCAAGCTACGTAGAGCTGACCGTGGGAAAAACATGGCGTGTCCAAATGTATTCCTGCTACCTTTAAGGTTTGACCCTGTGATTTGTTGACAGTCATTGAAAATGCAACTTTTAATGGGTTGTTCAGGCGCCTAAAATTAAAAGGTAAGTTATAAGGTATGATTGGGATGCGTGTTATAAGCACATTGTCTCCCCTGGCTTCGCCAGTTCAGTTTGTGACCTTCACAATATTTCTTCCTAGTTCGGTGACTCGTAACCGTGTACCGTTATAAAATATGCTGATTGAAAATATCCTCTATTTTGGGAACATTTAAATCACTTTCTAGGTTCACGGAGAGGATGCGATGGACCTTTCCTTGGAGAACCCTGATCTTTGAAAGGTGTGACGGAGCAGCTATGCCATAGACCTGCATCCCGTATCGTCAGACAGGTGCAACGTGTAGTGTGAATAGTATTATAATGTTTGTAACGCATTAAAGGAGACATCGGAGACACCACAAAGTATACATACATATTTATTCTTGATCAGCTCGACGAGATGTATCGAACTAACCATGCCATCTGTCTGTCTGTCTCTCTGTCCTCTGTTTGTATGTTAGTTTTTCAAACAAAACTATCGATAACGTCACGTTTCCCACGACTAGTCGTCCAGTTTGTGGCACCCGAATTCTCGTTATCGAACGTTCGATAAAGATATCTGCCATTTTTTTTTTTTTTTTTTGTTACTAAGTTTTATCTGTGTCATTCCCATTTCGTTTCATTCATATAATTTGATTTTTTTTCTGTATTTTTGAACTGTTTTATTCATTCAAAGCTAAATTATCTTTTGTAGGTAAATGTTCGAATGTTTCATGCAAACCACCTTGACATTATGCTGTCGAATGCATGTGAAGTGTATTGAAGCTTTGATTCTACCGAAGTTAAACAATCTATTCCTTTTGCTAAAGGACACATTGCTTTCTTCTAATTTTTTTTTGGAGTATGCTACTGAATCACTAACAGTGTTTTTGAAGCTTATAAATGTGTATAAGTAAGTGTAAAGCACATTTGGCTGCTCAGCAGCTTAATTAATTCAGTGTGGCAATCATAATTAATAATATTTGCTTTCCTAAACTGATCCCTTGGAATATAATGAATACTTTCAAATCAATTTAACATACATACATAATTATATTAATGCCATAAAGTTTATTAAGGATGCATTGCATATTTTATTGAATTGCATTTTCGATTTGTGTCATCGGATTGTAATAAATTTGTTTGGTTTATAACATAAGCCAAATAAACACATTACGGACAATCCAAGGATAAACATGTCGAATATGCCATTCAATGCTATGCGCACTTAAAATATGCAACACATCTATTAACACGCATAAGTAATGCAACCGATGATATAGTATTTTACTTATGACGTACCTATAGTAAGTATACAACATTTCAAAATAATATCTCAAATAATGTATCAAAACACTATTATGAATGGCAAATGCAAATGCAAATGCAGATGCAGATATTTCAAATATGTGTCAAGGTATTAAATAAATGTCAGAGTATAGTTCTACAATATATTTGCAAAGCACAAACTTTAACTGTTTGTGGTCAATGCAGTCAGTCAGTCAGTCAGTCAGTAATGGAAATTATTATTTATATTTGAATTTCAAAAGCTTTACACACATATTTGTCATTAGTAGAATTTATTTGACAAGAATGTAGTTTTAGGCATATTTTAAAAATAAAATTCCACAAAACTTATTGCTGCTGGTTTTGCTCCAGCTGCGTTATGAGATACATTCTTACGTACTGTCTGCTACCTTGATGCCAAACAAAGCGAGAAATTTAATTACACTTAAATAAATAAACAAATAAATGTATTTGCAGAAACCACAACAAAAATATATCTAAAAAGAAAAACAATTTAAAAGGAAATCGAAATGAAAATGTTTATACATTCTGTCAAAAAAGTACCGCGAATTGTTTAATAAAACACAAAATGATTATTATTTATTCAAATTTATTGATTTCAAAGTAGGTCCCTTCCGAAATAATACAGTTATGTCAACGAATAATGCAATCCTTAAAACATTTTCTAAACGCTTTTATCGGAATCCACTTCAGTTCTTGGCGCAAATTCTCTTTTATATCTTCTATCGACAAAAAAAAAACCCGTGACTCGAAGTAGTAGTTTCAGTTTTGAAAAGTGAAAAAAGTCGACCGTAGCTATATATCAGATGAATACGGTGATTGTTCGATGCTATTTGTTAAGTTTTTGGTCAGAAATTCGTTCAGAATGATAGCCTTGTGAGATGACAATGCATTGTTCTGGTACAAAATCCAAGAGTTTTCTTTGCACAAATATGGCCTTTCTCGACGAATTTGCCATCTCAAACGTCTCCTAACGCTCAGATAATATTATTTATTTACCGTCTGATATTCTTGACAAGTATTCCTAGTGTACAGCACTGCCATAATCAAAGAAAACAGTCAACATTAACTTAACTTTTGATCAACTCTGACGTGGTTTTTTTTTCATTTTTGGATCAGTTGTAAAGCACTCTTCCGAAGCTTGTTGGCCGGTTTGCATGTAAAACTCATAAACCCATGCCTAATTAGCAGTTACAATGCGTTTTATGAATGTGTAGTCGAAATTGACTCATTCTACTCTCATCATGAATTTTTGAAGAAAATTCGCAATAATTCGTAAAAATCTGAAAACATAATTGAGATGAACTGACAAAATCGAGCACTTTAAATGACAGATGGCGCTCACACTCCGCGTCAATACGAGTATAGAGGAGTAAGGAATTACTTGCCAAAGCCTTTAAACGGGCTTTTTAAATTTTCAATGCCCGGTACTTTTTTGACAGAATGTATTTAAAAATAATAAAAAAAAATTTTAAGAAAATTGTTGCCCGTGAGCAAAAGTTTCTGCAAAGTTGGTTGTTCTTATAATTTGTATCTGCGTAATACCACGGATGCTCTGGCATCCGGCGGCGTATGCTTAATAGTACTTAAGTATGTAGAATATTATGTATACGCAGTGCTGGCATACAGCACTCAGAATTCTGTTATTGTAACACAAGTCGCATTGAATCAGGCAGTTAAAACAAAACCAAAAAAAACAAGCGAAAACGGTAGCTTAGTTGAAACCGAAGCTTTAATACTCTATGCGATCATCCATCTGTATTGTTGGTCTTTGGTCTTGCCAACGCATGCTCCAACGCGTGTCCACCAATTAACTTTAGGTTTCCCATGTAAACGTTCCGTGCTGGAACTCCGCTGTCCATCCGATTAGCAAGCGTGATTCTTCGCCTCATCTCCAGGTTGACGTTGTTGTTGCTGGTTATCTGTGTTTTCAGCTAGGCAAAGTTTCTACAACACTGAAGTTGATGCGCTCCATATTCACAGACCGTTTAAGACGATGGTCTACGTCTGGACACCAAGTACTTCGTCAGGCCCTCGTTCACCGTTAGACCCATGAGTCGTGACTGTTTCTCAAGCTCCGAGAACACCCTGCTAACTCGCAGTTCGTACGTGCCGATAATGTCAATAGCATCAGCATACGCGAGTAGCATCACATTCTTACGTCCTTCCTACATACTTGCAACGGCGATGGATGTACTTCATGCGGCGATTATAAAAGTCACCCTGCCTGAATCCGTTATTGTTATCAAAGGGCTTAGAGAGGTGCTTTCATACTCTGACGATGCTTTGTTGGTGTCATAACGTCACCATGCAAAGACGAACGACCTTTGCTGAGATAGAAAGTTCAAACAGAGCGTTGAAAAACTTTACACTTTCAAGCGTGTCGAAAGCGACCTTATAATTGGCAATTAGGTAGTATGTGTCCTTGTTATACTTAAGGTTCTTCTGCTGAATTTGTGGTATAGTGAAGATTTGATCACTGGTCGACGTTTTTTAAACTGAAGTCACACTAATAATGTTCTATCAATTCATCCGTGAATGGCTTCAGCCTTTTACACAGTACGTAGGACAGAATTTTATATCTTATTGAAATAAGACTTATTCCACGGTAGTTTACGCAGACATTGGGTCTCCTTTCTTGAAAATAGAATAAAAAAACCCTAAGATTCCAAACGTTGGACATGCATTCATCGAACCAAATCTTGCAACTCTTCGCCAACGGTTTTGAATAACTTAAGTGGCAGAACGTCGGAGCCGGCCGCTTTATTATTCTTCAGCTTTTTAAAAACTGAGGCGACCAAGTTATAGTCCTGTCGCACTGCAACAAAGCCTTCATCAAATGAAGGTACTAGAAATACTTTTTTATCGGTGGATTTGTCGCTTCATCGCCTCCAAGTTGATTAGACAAGTTGCATAGTCTTAGTGAGCATCTGTAACCAGCCTTCCAAATTCATTTTTGCAGAAAGCTTAACATCTTCAGTCAGACGGAATTTTCGATCGATATTTCCATCACATAACACCTAAACAGGCGGTTCTCCTATCTTCGTTTCACTCGCTATCGCTCTCTAGCAGCTCGAATTGCTCCCGACTTCAGAGATCTTCTGTAGGCGGCGTTCTGCTGAAGCTTGGCGACACTCCTCGTCATGCCAAGAGTTAGTCAAAGACCTGGTGTAACCAATGACCTCCTTGGCAGCCGAAACCATGGAGTGGAGATATATCTCCACTGAGCAGATATATCTTCAGAAGACATAGAGGATTCCCGAAAGCGTCTGGCTAAAAAGGCTTCGCTTAGCTTTTGATGAAAGTTGGGACGTGGAACGTGTACCAAACTGAACCAAGTACGTACCTTGGCTGCGTGAAGGTAGTGCTCCGATGCGGATGTTAAGGTATGGAAATCTTTTGCTACTGTCATCTTCCGACTTGCGACATTATGGATTAGCCCTTCTCCATTGCTGGAGGTAGCGTCTTGATGGCAACCTACTTTCTCAATTTTGGAATTGAAAAGACCAAGCAAATTTTCGACATCGTGATTGAGGCAGCGAGTCGTCATCACAGCGGTTTAGTGTTCGAGGCCTCCGCTATGTCTTTACTGGTAAGGGGCGGCCTTCTCAAAATTTGCGAAACGGATGTTTAGAGGTTACTCCCAAATTAATGGGATACTTTACGTATATCCTTCAATGTATTACATAGCTTTCCGAAAAACTGATAGTACCCATTCAACACTATCTGTGAAGTGTATTCAACAAAAAAAAAAAAAAACGAATGCCAACAAAAACAAACGAAAGCGAAACTTTTTAATTTTCAATTCATTTTTATGAAATTAAGAGTTAAGTGCGCTTAAAAGCTTTCGCTTTCATTCCATCTTTCTGTGCAAGTATTGCTGCTGCTTATATACATTATATTTTCTTCACAGCACATCGACGTTAAGTAAATATTCTTTTTATTATGATTCTTTTTTTTTCCTTTTCAAAGCCTTGCAGAGTGGTTAGACTTTGAATTAAAGAAATACTCATACAAAGAGAAAGAAATGCTGCATATGGTCTTACGGCGTAATATTTAATTCTATTTATTTGATTTCTTTTAAGTTCATTTTAAAATTACTCAATTTAACGAGGTGGTGTTGCTCCACTCACAAATGTTTCAAGTAACTTCAACCGAATGAAATGTTTGCTGGAAAGTATCTTAATTAGGAAAATGAGAAAGATATTCTGAAGGTTCATTGCCTCTTGCCTTGCATTCCGAAATTCAATGGTAAAACTTCACTCATAGAATTAAAGAAGTACAAAAAATATTTTACATGCAGTATGGACTGGGTGACACTGGCCATCTTTTAGGTAGATTTATGGGACGAACTATTATTTCGCTAGTTCCAAGCTGAAAATTAACCTTATACCATAATTTTTAATATTCAAAAATAAGTAAATAAAGCCTTTATAGTATTGTATATATTTATATTCACGGTCTACTCTGATCTAGAAATAGTTACGAGTATGTTCGTATATACTTTAATCTGTAAGATAAGAACATTTTACATTAAAAACATTGACATTAAAAACATTGACATTAGTGGGGCTGACTGGGACAGTAAACTCAACTGGAACCAAACACTGAAGAGCATATAATAATAGCACTCTTTGCGTGCAAAAAAGCTATTGGAATATGGTGGGGATTCTCACCATCTATCGTCCACTGGTTATATACGGCAGTAGTTAGGCCCATTTTGCTGTACGGAGTATATGTGTATGGTGGCCGGCACTAAAAAGGGCTTCTACTTTTAAGCAAATGCATAAGGTGCAAAGGAGTACTGAACTGTGTATCAGTGGAGCTCTCCGTACCACACCGACGGATGCACTAAATGTACTGCTGCATTTGATCACACTTGATCACATTGCTAGAGAGACGGCAATAGTTACAGCCCTTAGACAGAGGAAATCTTCATGGTATTTCCTTCGGACACACGAGGCTACTACAAATACAAGATATACCATATACCATTATATACGGATTACTGCATACCAAACATTAACTTCGTTAAAAAGTATGACGTCATAATACCATATACAATGGGACAACCTTCCTCACTATAGCAAAAACGCTACTAACATCTTTACAGACGGTTCTAAGCTGGATATTCGGGTAGGAGGAGGTGCATTTTCACCGGATCTGGGGATCAGAGAATCCATCCTTTAGACTGCCCGATCATTGTAGCGTTTATCAGGCGTAGATGCTAGCTGTTCAGGAAGCAACGCACTTCCTAAGGTCATACTCATATACCCATGGCTATATGTAAACTACATATCTCAACAGAGATGATCGGTATAGCAACCAATAGATGGTGCAACATTGGCACGTGTAGAATCTGCAGACTCACATCACCAAAATATAATCTCAAAAGAACAATAACACTAGAGAATCAGATAGCTGTTATTATGGGGGCCCTCACAGGCCACTGCATAATACTTAGGGAGACATGCCACAAGGCTAGGGGTAAACTATATACATATTAGACGTCTGCTCAAACTAGCATTACACAAGATACATACCACAAAAAGAAAGCTTTAATTGGCAATAGTTTCGGCTTACTTTGAATTATTTTGTATAGAATTTCCCGTTACTATTGGGGAAAGTTCTGAATAAGTTCTCGCCGCTTGTCAATAGATGCCAGCAGCGGTAAGTACTGATCAAAAATGTTTAATCAAAAACCAACTACACTATACTTACATATCTGTTAACAATTTCAAATTGTCATATTTGCGATTATGTTACGACGTAATATATTTCTTTTTTGCGAAAAAATACCAAAGTTTGAGTGTGATTTGCTTTACTGCTTTAATTTAAAGAAAACTTTGTCTGAAACGACTCGAATGCTTTTAGAAACTTATGGTAGCACCATTAGAAGTGAAAGGATGGGTCATGACTGGTTTCGACGCTTTAAAACTGGTGATTTTTATACGGAAAACAAAGAACGTTCAGGCCAGCCGCAAACATTTGAATGTCAAGAATTGGAAGCATTAATCGATGAGGGCCCATGTTAAAAACAACAGTGAATGATCTTAAAACAAGGAAATTGGGTGTCGAATTGAAACCGAGTGACGTAAAGAGGCGATTTATCACTTATAAACATAAATAGAATTAACACTGGCAATGAAAAATTGATACACTACGATAACCCTAAGCGCAAAAGTCATATGTTAAGCCCGGCCAACCATCAACATCGATGGCCAAGCCGAATATTCACGGTTCGAAACTCACTGAAAAAAAAAGGCCGGAATACTTCGAAATATACGACAAAGTGATTTTATTGCACGACAATGCGCACAGCATCCCGGTGAAAACATACTTCGAAACACTCAAATGGGACGTTCTACCCCATATTATACTGACACTTATTACCACACGTTCCAATCGATGATTCATGGCCTATCAGCGCAGCGGTTCACCTCATGTGAACATACCAAAAAGTGTGTCAAAATCTTATAATGGCTTTAAAGATGAATCGGTCTTTCGACTCGGAGTCCGTATTCTGCCTGAAAACTGCGAAAAAGTAGTGTTTGTATAGTAGTTTGTAATCACTTAATTTAAAAAAAAGGCGAGACTACTACACTCCCACTACATGAAACCCTGGACTTATCTCTAATGTTCAGTCATAGGGGGTGACACAGAAATCTCTTTCGGTTCAAAATCTCCAAGTTTCATTCATGAATTTTATGAATGAAATTGAGAAATTATGATTCGAAAGATTTGTCTGTGAGCGTTTTTTGTTTATTTCTTCTCTTGACAAGATACACAGCAATTGGCTTAATTAGCAACAAGAAGAAAGAAATTTCAATTCAAAAACACAAAAATTATGGGCAGGTTTGTATGGAGCAACTCTTTAAAGTGGGGTTTGGTACACTCATTTTATAGACTTTATATGCTTTTAGATTAGTTTAGTCTAAATATCCAACTTAGAAGGCTCTCTAAAACAAACGGACATGTTTATACCGACTAGACTTTTGACGCTGATCACGATTATATACACATATACTTTATGGTCACGTCTTTATGTCGTATTTTGGCGGCTACATGCATTTATTCAAACATAATATAGCATTTTACCTAATCAGTATCAGTGAAGGGCATAAAAAGAGAGCGTCTACCTCGTTAAACTATTGCGCGGGAAAAATTTATTTAACAAAACTTGTCCAATTTGTCCAAAAGTTCTACACTTATAGAATCTATACCGCCAATTTTCTCTAAGTCTGTGAACTTTTCTCTCAGACAAACATACGGATGGACAGCGCGAATATATATATACTTTTTGACTATCCGATACTTCTTTCGCTATGTTACATACTTTCTTACATATCAAAGTACTCAATATACCCTGCTTGCAAATATTTTTGTGCATGCTAGAACAACTTTTAGCTGAATTTAAACTTTAAGCAGTGGAAACAGTTTAAGCTTGCTGCATATACAATAGTTCATATATTTCTTGCGTTTCTCTTTTGTCGTTACTTATGCGCCTCCGTTCGTTGCAAGAAAGACAGAGTCGATTATAAACACATGAAATTAAATTGTTACAGCTCTTTATTTGCAAGGACCTTGTTCACATAGATGTTAAAACAGCTCATCGCCAATTTCTTAACAACTATCAATGAGTTATTATCTTTCCACTAACCAAAATACAAATTTGGATGTCGGTTTTTACAAGTTCGAATTTACTTCTGAATTAGCCATACTATTACAATTTGGTCCCAACCCTTTCATTTTTACAGTCGTATATTTCACAAAAATTTCTTTACTTGTCTTGTGAGTTTTATTCTTTAATAAATCAATATTGAAGCCTCAATTAAGATAAAATAACTCTTCCCTATTCGACAACTTCACATACATCGCATAATTATTTCACATTTAACCAAATACTTCTTCTTATCACACACAAACACAACCTTTTAAACGTTTTAATCTAACTTTTCAAATAATAATCAACACCAACAAAGAAAATCTACGCCGCATTACGCTGAAATTAGCTTGTATTGTCAGTACAATACTTGTCATTCTCTTGCGCTTTAACTAAATCTTTTGGGAATTTGGTTGCATTAAATGAAAATTCCGGATAGAAAGCTTGAAATGCGAGTGACAACTGTTTTGTATTTTCCATATAGTTCAAGAAACTTTTGAAAACAAAACAATTAAGACAGAAACCATACCAAACCCGCCGAACTCTTATCTCAACTCTCACTTTCAGTGAATTCAGTGAAGTACATTGTTTAAATTCGCAAGAAATTAAAAGTCAACAAACAAAAGTCCAAGCAAAAGTCAAACTTGAAATTAATATTTATAAACGTAAAGAGAAAATTCACAGCCAAAAACTCTAAACGAAACAATTGGGAATCCACAAATTGGCATACTGTCTGCGCTTGAGTGGATCGAGTAGTAGGAGTAGTTTTTTGTTTAAGTATTGTACTCGTAGTGAAGCTTCTAGTCGACAAACAATGTCAAGAATATTTATTTATTTAGTAAAATAAAAAAGAATTTTTTGAATTTCAAAAATGAGCTTTCAATTCATTTTCTTTTGTATACTTCTGTTTTACTTCTTCGGGTTTTCCTTCTTCGTGGCATATTTGCATATAATACATTTTCATTGGATGCATATTTTAGCTTTTTTTGCATGTTTCCGCTTGGCTTTCACTTATTCTATACAATGTATTTACGAGGTTGGTTTTAAAACTGCTTGTTCAGAGCTAGTCTTACATGTTTTAACATATCTCGTTTTAGGGTTAACCGAATAGGTTAGATTAGATTTGGATGGTCAACATGGATGAACCCCACATTGTCACTTAGGCCACCATAGGCCCTTATGATACCATATGTATTTCCTATTCCAACCGCAGCTACTCTGAGAACCATTTTGACAGTGTCAAGAACGTCTAGATATGTTTTATCTCAGCTCAGTTAAGTTATCCAGGGAGGGATTCCCCACTAACGTCACTCTTTCCCTACTATAGGCCGGGTAGTGACATATCAAGTGCTCGACCGTCTCATCCTCCCCAAGATTTCCACAGCTTCTGCAGAAGTCCCGGGAGTTTAACCCTAGCCTTGTGGCATGTCTCCCTATTATGCAGTGGCCTGTGAGGTTTCCCACTATAACGGCTACCTTATCTCTCTTGTGTTGAAGTAGTGTTATTGTTCTTTTGATATTATATATTGGCCAGGTGGGTCTGGAGATTCTACACGTGCCAAGGTTGCACCATCTATTGTTTGCTACGAGTATACCGATCATCTTTGTTGAGATCTGTAGTTTACATGTAGCCATGGGTGTACCTACTGTGGCCTTCCCTGGAAGGATATCAGCAGTGATACCCTCTCTGGCTAGCTTGTCCGCTTCACAATTACCCTCAATGTTTTTGTGACCAGGCACCCAGATGAGATGTATAACATAATGCTCTGCAATCTCGTTAAGAGATTTACGGCACTCCGTTGTGGTTTTAGTGTTGGAGCTGAAAGAGTTCAGCGCTTTCAGGGCAGCCTGACTGTCCGAGAAGATACATACATGCTCTTGTGTTTATGAGTATGACCTTAGGAAGTGCGTTGCTTCCTGAATAGCTAGCATCTCCGCCTGATAAACGTTACAATGATCGGGCAGTCTAAAGGATTCGCTGATCCGCAGATCCAGTGAAAATGCACCTCCTCCTACCCGACCATCCAGCTTAGAACCGTCTGTAAAGATGTTAGTAGCGTTTTTGCTATAGTGAGGAAGGCTGTCCCATTGTAGTCTGGTGGGTATTATGACGTCATACTTTTTAACGAAGTTAATGTTTGGTATGCAGTAATCCGTATATAATAGTATATTTGTAGTAGCCTCGTGTGTCCGAAGGAACTACCATGCCAAGCTGAAGATTCCCTCCATCTAAGGGCTGTAACTATTGCCCTCTCTCTAGCAATGAGATCAAGTGTGATCAAATGGAGCAGTACGTTTAGTGCATCCGTCGGTGTGGTACTGATAGCTCCACTGATACACAGTTCAGCACTCCTTTGCACCTTATGCATTTGCTTAAGAGTAGAAGCCCTTTTTAGTGCCGGCCACCATACACATACTACGTACAGCAAAATGGGCCTAACTTCTGCCGTAAATAACCATGGACGATCGATGGAAAATATACCCACCTTCTTCCAACAGTTTTTTTTCCCGCAAAGTGTGCTATGTCTACCTTCTTTATACGCTCTTCCGTGTTTTTGTTCCAGTTTAGCTTACTGTCCAGGATCACTTCTAGGTATTTTGCGCATTCGCTGATAGTAAGACTAATATTGTTAAGTTTCGGTAGTGTCAGTATCGTAATCTCATATTTCCTTGAGAAAAACACTAGTTCAGTTTTTGTCGGGTTCACACCCAGGTCGCAGCCATAAGCCCATTGCGAAAATACCGCAAGTGCGGATTCCATTAGTTAGCATAGTGTTTGTGGGCATTTTCTCCTAATTATCACCACTACGTCGTCCGCATACGTTATTACATTAAAGCCGGCCATGAGTTTTAGCAGCTGGTTCACCACTATCACCCACAGAAGCGGAGAGAGTACACCCCCATTATTGACAAAGCTCTTGAACAAAAATTGTAAGTAATTAAATTAACTTCGATTTGATATTTAGACTAACTAAATCGGTTAATCCTAAAACGAGATTTGTTAAAATATGTAAGACTAGTTTCGAAAAAAACTCATATCTCAAAATCATATCCATAAGAGACAAAAATTTATTGCGATTTTCGTGTTCAGCAGCTAAAAATCTATAAACAGATATTTTCTATTTTTGTTGCAAAGTTTATTTTTTTGAATCAAACTATTCGTGTGAGCTAAAATAATTACACTAATCTTTCTATTACTTCATATTCCAAAGCCAGTTGAGTCTTTCAAACCATATCTATGTAACTCGAAAATCCTCAAATTAATAAAACTGAAAACTTCTCCAGTCACTTGTACAGAACACCACGCCTTTCCAGCTTCATTTGCACACGAAAGTATATTTTTTGTAGCAAACCTCGTTAACCTGCTTCTTGATGATTGTGCTGCTCACAATCTCTTGGGATTTTTGGTTTTTGTCACCTTTGGTAGTGCTTTCAACATCCACACCCAAATTCCAATTCATCTGAAACTTTCATCGTTCCCACTGCTGCTTTGTGTTAAACCTTTTTCGCATTATTTGTCATTTGTTGATACTTTGAGTTGGAGGTTTTTTATTTGTTTTTCATGCCTTTATTCATCTGGTTTATTACTAATTCAAAAATGTTGCTTCTTGCTGGATTTGCATGTTTTATATCCGCGGGGATTTCTTTGGTGTATTTTTTATGATTAATATGTTTTTACGATTCGTCAAATTTCGCGCAGTAAATCTTAAAAAATTAAGCAAATTTTTTTTTATTTGAAATCATTATCGACTTCGAAGTTTTCTTAACTTTGACTGCTTGTGAAGAAAAACGAAGAAAGACGAAGCTGTATTATTGTTAAAATGATGTTGCTTAAGCTTGTAGACATCTTTTTTAAACCAATCGTAAAATTTTTATTCAAAAAGTATGACTTGTTTAAAATGTTTACCTAGAAAGAAGTTCTGGATCCATTTTCGTATATGATACGATGTGTGTGTTGAGAAGAGCTGAATACACACTGTGTTCAGAACAAGAACAGCTGAGACAGGAGGGAATGGCACCAACGTCAGAATACAAACAGTAAAAGAATGTCCACAGGTAGCAGTTCTTTCGCCCCTACTAAGGAGCCTACTTAGTAGGCTGAGTAAAAATGCAATAGGTTGCCAGGGCTATGCGGATGACAAGATCCACCCTGTGACATAATCAACAGAAGTCTCAAAATTACACGGGGTTGGTACAGGGAGGTGGGACTCAACATTAACCCCACCAAAACAGTCATTGTACCATTTATTAGGAAGCACAAGGTGCCTAGAATAAGGGAAATCAAACTTGGAAGGATAATAGTGTTGGTTAGCAAGGAAGTTAAATACTTAGGACTAACTTTACACAGTAAACTTCTATCGAAATAGCACACAGAAGAAACTGTATGAAAATCAACCAAGGCAATACTTGTGTGCAGAAAGTTGGCCGGAAAATCCGGGAGATGCAATCCAAAAACCATGCTCTGGCTATAAAACATGGTAATACAGCCGATGATAATATATGTCGCATGGGGAGAGAGGGCGAAATAAGTCAGAGTCACGAGGGAATTAAACTCCCTACCAAGGCTAGCATGTAATTCTAGATCTAACACAACTGCATTTACGTCAATTTACTGTCATGTCTTCACTCTACATGGACACAGCGAGAAACATCTGTGTCCATGCCAAGGGACGAAATGACAAGGAGGAACATCACCATCAAATGGTCCGATAAGAAGACTTGGACGTCGGATAAGTCATATGCGTTAAAACCACATACGATTAAGTGGTATACGTATGGATGTTTGGCGACAGAAGGAACTGGTCTACGACTCGTAGGCCCCAAATTAAACCACTGGGAGTCCTTGATCAGATATACCAGTATAGGTATTTCTAGCTAAACTGTGCCCACGAGCTAGCCGATACGCTTGCCAAGAAAGGAGTGGCAGCGCCAATAGTAGGACCAGAGCCTTTTTGTGGCACTGGGATACACACTACACTGGAACTTATCCGCAATGAAACAAATAGGGCAAATAATCAGCACTGGGACATGAGCCAGGAACTAAGGCAAGCAAAAATATTCCAAGAGTTTTTCGAACCGAGGAGATCGAGAACAATGCTCCTAGTAGGAAGAAACCAGTTGAGAACATTGAAAGGAATACTAACAGGACACAGTCGACTGAGGAAACACCTGTGTGTGATTGGTGTACATAATTCCCCAGAGTGTAGATTTTGCATCATAAGGAAGAGACTCCTCTTCATATCTATGAAGCAATAGTCAGAAGTAGATTTCGAATATTGAGCTGCTACGTTGTCGCCGAAGAACAACTGAAAAAGTTATATCCTTGATTAATCTGAGTAAGAAGTTCAAAACAAAAGATCTTTTTAGCTCGCAGTTTATAATAGGGTCGTACAATAATAATAGATGCTTGTGTAGAGTATTAAAGCTTCGGTTAACGTTTTCTCTTGTTAATAACACAACATAAAACGTTGAATACTGCATATAATACAACAGAATGATAGTGCTATTTTCCGGCTTAGTTTATTAAAATTTAATGTTGCGTATAAATTCATTTAAAAGTCTGACCCAGTGACGCATATTTTTACAAAAATATTTTGTAGATTTGTTAAAAGTTTTTTCGATTTTATACGTAGTATACACTTTAATTAAATTGAATGATGCAGCAAGATTTTGTTTTAATATTATTTTATATCTTTCTATTTTTTTACAGAACTGGCATGCGATTATAAGTTCCTCGCTGGCATCGCTGCTGCTGCTGGGCATCTCAACGCTCATAGCCATAGCGCTAGTTGTACATACAGAACTCGTACCGAAGAAGTATCTGCAGATAATGAACAAATCAGGCGTCACGGCTATGCAAAAACATAATTCGAATGAGGCAGCAGAGAAGCAAAGACGTCAGTCGATAAGTGGCAGCGGTGGTGGCATTGATGTGAGCAACATCAGCCTCACCAATATCACACAAATCAGCGTCTCTACAACGGCGACAACAACGCCAACAGCGACAAGTGCCAGTGTGAATAGTACGCTGAAGCGGCGCATACGACGTCCTCCAATCTCACTGTCACAGCTGGAGCGTGAGCGACTGCTTGAAATGCCCGCAGCGGGTATACGCGGCGCTATTGGTATTAGCTGGTTGCTGCCGTTGCTATTTGCAATTGCTGCGCCACTTATCTGCAGCATCATTGGCAAATGGCCGAGAAATTGGTGGCTGGAAATAATGACCAATGCGGAAATGCTCAGCGGCTCCGAGGCGTCTACATTGTCATCGTCGTCATCGTCAACTACATCGTCGATGGAGTACAGTCACGAGAGTTTATACTATGCCACTCATTCGCTACTCAGCAGCGACAATTTGTTGCTAGCCAGCAGTAATTCAACAACAGACGCCACAACAACATCAACCTCAGCATCAGCATCGGCATCGGCATCAGCAGTAACATCATCGTACTCCGCAGCATCAGCATCAACATCAAGAGCTACAACTTCGACGTCATCATCAATTACAAGCACGTTGTCGCACATTGCGTCAACATCCTTCACAGCCTCCTCGTTCACTGGCGTCACTCTTACGCCGGAAGCGGAAATGACGCATGCGGCTGCCTACTCGGTGACAGCTGCTGCTGCTACACCCTACACATCACCGCTTACATCAGCAACTGCTGCTACTTCAGCCTCTTTGAGTTTTATTATATTCGTTTGTGTTGATTTACTTTTCATTTTGCTCTTCCTTGCACTATTCGCCATTTTAATGAAGAAACTTTTGTGGCTTTGGCATAAAAATCGCAATGTTCATACGCATCCGCTGGATAAATTCAATATGGCGCTACGCAGAAGGTAAGGAAGTTGTTTTGTATACGACGCCGCATAATAAGTTGTTGAGTTAGCCAGTCAGCCAGCCAACCAGCCAACCAGTTAGAAACATACTAGGCATTCATTCATTTTGCGTTCTTCTATTAAATTTGATTAATGCAATTTTGTTGCGCTTGGATAAAAGTTTTCAGTTTTCTTGGAACGTAAATTTGCATAGAATTTAAGCTTCGGAAATATTTTTTTACTAAGAAATGCACAAAAAATGTCGTCAAAGTTTTGTCTCTTCAGAAGGTTCGTTTTTTATTAGCGTTTAAACTTAAAAATTTAGACTGAGTTTAAGTATATTTTGAGTTAAGAACATAATTAATATTTAGTACGATAATAAATATTATTGGTGTGTGCCGCACTAGCTGGGAATTCTGGAAGTCCAACTTTCGACCACTTTTTCAAGCAATCGAGCCGTATCTTTTCAATGGTTTGTCATCTTCTTAGTAGTCCAAAGTGATTTTCAGTCCATTGACCGAACGTAGGAATTCTTTCACCAGCTGGATCTTATAAGGGAGATTTTTAAAAATCGTGAAATGTTCCATAAAGTGGATACAGACAGATTGATTCCTTTGGGTTCTCCTTATACTACGCTCTACAGCAGCAATTAATTCTAAGGTGTACACTGGACGACGTATTTACGGATGCGTATTATCATTTAGAGCATACATATTACGATAACGTTTTATGGTTAGTCGCTCGGATAGGCGATTGTATCGATCGTAAAATGGATGTAGCCACGGTAAAATTCCCTAACTGAACCACGATTTATGAAATAAATTGGCACAATTTACAAGCGTTGTTCTGGCGTTAGTATATGCATGATACCAAGCACAAATGACAAGATCGTTGACAGATTTGACCAATATATGACAGTCGAATCCCAGACAAAACATGGATGCTCTACAAAAAACATTGTACTGTACTAAACTTTCATAACGATCGGTCCAATAGAATAAAACACGTCTATAAAAAACATACATATATGTATACTTATGTACAAATTTTGTCGCACTAAAAACTGATCTAGTTCAAAAAATCACACTCTAATGACTCCATCTTTCTGTTACCTAGTTCGTTCGAAATTTCCATGATTTTCCTTACTTTTGAGCACAGTGATTTTTTATGAATACCATGACATTTGGTATGCGGAGTTATTACATCTAAAGTAACAGTAAGTTCAGGATGCTAGTCCAAAAATTTTGGATGGATACAACGTCCACAAAACGCTTTCCATTCATTGGCAAATGCATTTTTCCTAGAATAAAATTAAATTTCCGTTAACTTCATCAATTTTTTGGACAATCACATCAAGTTCAGATCAAAAATGAAAATGTTCTAGAAGAAATATTAGTATTTTACAAGTTAATTACTGTTATACCATCAATGGATTTAGTTATTTATTTATTTTAAATTAATTAAAATCACAGAGATTTAGCAGTAAACTAAATTTGCAGTTTTTCTTTCTTTCTTCCATAAAATTTCCTATTTTTCGTCCGATCGTGGTGTGAGTAGCTTTCAGACAAACTGATAATACCATTTCACACTATGTGTGAATGGTATAAAAACCGTATATTTCTCGTGTTCAGCGCACTCAAATTACTCTAAAATAGTGTAAGAGAAAGGTTTGATTGTTTTAAAAATGAATTTTGTAAACTAGTGTTATTACATCAAAGCTCTTATCAAGTATATAAATTTCGTTGAGTGTTGCGAGAGTGGTGAAAGAAGTGAAAGAAGTGAGAGAAAAGTTAAAAATTTGTGTCTGTATGTCTGTATTTCATGCAAAGTCTATGCGTGTCATTTAAAATTCGGGCTCTTGCAAATATGTATGTATTTTATATTCTCAATTTTGTGTCAATATAGCAACACAACAAAATGCATATACATATATACATACAATACTACGAAATAATCGCACTAACCAAGCAGCAATGTATGCTCCTATCCTCGCATTTCGTTATGCTCGTCATCAAATCTAACAACGGATCATGCTGCTTGCTGAGCATCGTCTTTTCCATTTAATGCAGAACACTCCAATGCTGAATGCAATGCCAGGAAAGCGACACGAAGAGAATTATGCAATCGTCACTCGCAGTTATTGTTCACTGCTTTGTCTGATGTGCACTCTCTTTTCTTTTCTCTTCTTACAATACTTTATTGAGCTTCAATCCATTAAAAAAATGTGTCATTATATAAAATTTGACCAACCCTTTCCTCCTTAAGGGTGAAATTTCAATACACCGCCTTAGTAAGCATCAACACCATAACAGAATTACAGTATCCACAAAGCAGCTCTGTAGCAGTAGCGTCTTTAGCCTCGCCAATTAAATTAGTAAAACAGTCAGTAGAAGAAAAGAATCAGTCACGACAAAGATTCTTATGTGTCATACATATAGATTTTTTATAAATATTAATGCCTAATGAAATTTCGTTCTTCTTTCTTTTTCTTCTCCACAATAATAAAATTTCAGACTAGGACTGCTCTATCGTGCCGGCTCATTGCTGCTTATGAAACTCTGTACAGATGGATTTTTTATAGCTTATGTAAACACAACGCAGGATGCTTTTTGGTGTTATCCCTTCGGCATTTCGGCAATATTATTGGTGAGTAAAATCAAAATATAAATGGGAAGCAGCATCAGCATGGAGAAAAATTCAAATTAGGCATTAACGACAAAATCATCAAACAATTGAAATTTAATTAAGTACAAATTATGCGACAGCGAGTAAATAATTTATGTTTATGTTGTTAAGAGCATCAAAATGGCGATAAAGTGGTATGGAGTCATAAATCGTTATATGTATTGTCGCAGCTTAAACGAAATCGATTTGTTGGGTTGCATTTTATATTGTGTATCTAACAATGAAAATAGCATAATTTATGATTGAAAATGGATTTATTGTTTTTCAAAATATTCTCAATGAAGATCAATACACTTTCGCATGCGTTGAAACCAATTTTCACGTCCTTACGCCACTCAAAAGTGAATAACTCAAAAACAAGCTGTTTAAAGACTTCAATAGCTTTTTCCGGCAACGAAACACGTTGACCTCGCAATTTATTTTTGATGTTAGGGTGTAAAAAGAAGTCATTGAGAGCTAAGTTAGTGTTGTAGGGCGGACGACTCATCAATTCGATATTTTAAGTGTTCCAAATCTCTATTGCGTGAACCGATATGTGATAGCTACTTAATTTTCCGAAAACTTCTGACAAACAAAAAGTTGTGTACCATTCAGAATTGACCGCCCAACGTTGCTCTAATGAAGCACTTACGACATTACCAGTTTTTCCGAAAAAGCAGGCGACTATTTGCTGCGAAGTGCTTCATCCGCAAACAACTTTTGTTGGATTTGGTTCGTCTTAGAACTTTCATACAGTCGATTGCGGGTTTTAATACGGGCTCGTACGCATTGATCCATGATTCCATGATTCCTGCTACGATGTCATAGATGTCCTTGCACTAAACGATACGAGCTTTTCTTTGGAGATTGCCAAATTATGCGGTATCCAATGCGCACAAATCTTCTTGAAGTTCAAATGTTAATGCAATATCTAATGTTTGCTGGTCCCACTAATGCTCAAGGATACATCAGCCAAAAGTGCATCAATCAACCTACTTTGACTTTTGTTTATGACTAATGTTTATGACTGAGCACGTCTTAAACATCAGTCATAAACAGTAGTTTTTGATCAAAAAGTCGGTTGATTGATGCACTTTTATTAAGATAATCCACATCGAAAGTCGTAGTAAATCATCACACAAAAATGTTTACGATCAAGATGAATTAATCCTTTGACGACCACTGCTACTGCTGGTGAGCCTTTTGCCTTTGAATTGTTTCGTAGGAAAACTATTAAATCGATTTTCCTTAGGCCCATGTCTCAACGATAGTTATTCATCGTAATAAATGCGTTCGCGTCGCAGTATTGCGAAAATAGTCGCATTCATTTTTACCGTTGAGGATCACTGGGACATTACGTCTCTGGTGGTTTTACATGAACGCCAACCTGTTTAGGTTTAAGCTCATGGTGGTCTTAGCGCATGTTGCCTGCAAGGGCGGACGCCACAGAATAAATTCTGTAGCTCCCAATTTCGAGATTATGCTTGTTTTGGCCATCGATCTCCCACCTTGGTATCCTTTAGTGGTCGGAGACTATCCTTAAAAACTCCTTCTGTTCTTCTGACAATAATATAACTGGGACATATAGGTCCCATTCGAATTGCGATTTTTTCACATAAATATTTCAAATAAATTTTCGCAACACATTTCTTTATTAATTTGGGATCGCTGAACACCGGATACGGTGTCAGTTGCGGGAACTTCATAGTAGTTCAGGAGCAGTCATCAAAGGGTTAAGTCACTATAAACAACACAAATAGTGCTCATACATCAAAACATTCTGCGTACATTTATGCTAAATAATGCCAAACTTTCAAATAGAAATGTCATGCTAAATAATGCCAAACTTTCTAATGGAAATGTCAGCTGGCACTTGGGGTTGCCAAAGCGCACAATACACAAGGCAGCACTCGTAAAAAGAAATATTTTATGACTTGCGCTGAATTGATCTACTATTGCGCAAATAGGAAAATGTTTGAGATTTTCAGTTTGCTTTTTGATATATCTGCTGGCAATCGGAAGTCATTTTGTTGTTTATAGTTTTATGTATCCTTAATACTCGTACGGGTATCTATGTGTAACTGTTGTGCAAATAAATTTTGCAATAACCTTACAATGATTTCACAAAGCGACATCAAAACCATTACGACTTACTATACGCAATGTTATGCAAATACCTCGGCAGCAAGAGAATATTTTATAAATTTCGAAAGAATCTTGTCTATATATGTATGTACTTATAGTATGTATGAAAGTGAAAATCAGACGAAAGTGCAAACGCTCTCCTTGTAGTGTGGCTCAGGAAATTATGCATGCAAAATCAGTCAGCAAGAACAGATACATCATCATTCCTGTCTTCCTGCCACACCTTCGTCTAGTTACGCCTTTCCTTCGTTATATATGTAAGTATGTGTGTATATACGGGTATGTAGGCGTTATGCGCGCTTTGTGAAGTGCTTTAGAATTTTATTTAACATTATCCAACACTGGCAAATGCAGCAGCACTTTAGGTACTCATTCGCGGCGTCTGCATTTCACGCGCCATCAAATCAAATGAAAATGAAAAAATAAAGTGAAAAACTCTTTTGAATTTATTTTCCACTTACTGAATTCTCTCTTGTCTGTTGTAGTAGTATCGTATATTTTTTTGCATTTGAATTGCTTTTTATTTGAGGAAATTATGGTAAATAAGTATACGAGTATACTTATTTTCCGCGAAAAAAGCTTTTTATTTTAGTTTTTCAAAGGTTTTTTGTTATTTTCTATTTCATTTTGTTGGAATTTCTGAAATTAAAATTATGTTGTATCATATTTGTCTTGAGCTTATGATGCAATGCTAAGAATATGTTGCTAAGCTTTAAAAACTAAAAAATAAAGAACTCATTATGGATTTTCAGAATCCATTTTAGAGCATGAGAGAACCAACAAGCTTTGAAAGCCATACGCATTTCTCATGGTTCTGTTGCTAGTTTGTGTTAGATAAGTTCTGAAAATTGTTATAACAACAAGAAGAAATTATTAAAACAAAGAAAACGACAGGAACAAAAAAAGAACATATGTAGCATCAAAGGATGCCCGAGAGCAGCGAAGCTTGTACGCAAACAAAAAAAAATGTATGACTTTTTATTCTTGGGCACGTTCTGAAGCCTGAACGGCTCAATGAAATTTAACAAATGAGCTAGATATATTTTATCATTTGAGGTATCTATGTATTCTTCTTTATTGTAGTAGTTCAACACAGGTCGCATGACGTAGTGTCTGGGCCCAAGCCGCATGACATATGATTACTGTGAAACAGCCTCGAGTAGCCAGTTATGTTTACCTAAGAATCAGTGTCAGAGATAAACGTAGGGGGCCTTCGTATAAACGTAAACGACATCTTTTGTAAACTAGGCCAGTTATGTTTTGGTTAATTACTGAAGATTTGGTTTGTCTCTTTAAAAAAAAAAACTGAGAACATCCTTTGTCAAATCGTTCCAGACGATGACATATGTAAATGTATAAAAGGGCTGTTCATCTGTTCGATTCTAAGTGTGACCAAAGACGCATAGTCACGGAGCAGATATAGGCTAGGCTTGAGTCTACACGTTATTTCTGACAAGTGACCAAGTTTGTTTAGGTGATACACTTAAGTAGCCCATGAGCAGCCTCAAGTCTGACCTGCTAAAATGTGCGTTGGTTTTTGAGTATATGAGACGAATTAACTGTTTAGCCTGCCGTAGTGCAGAATATTGTATCCAGTGTTGAGTGCCAGAATATATAAATATCTAAAGAACTCTGCAATGAATGATTGGGACTAGGAGTGCTATAGTTTATAACATTTTTCTATAGAGTTTGCCAATAAAATAAAAGGGTTTTTCCATTAATTTGATTAATATTACCCAATAGGATGGTGCTATAGAAAACTATTAATTCACGCAACGATACCTCACATATCAAAATCGAACTAGCTATTTACGCAGCTAGCTATTTATAGAGCGTACCGAAGAATATACTGGCATACATACAAGCAAACAATAAGGAATTATTAACACAACAAAAAACACGACTGGAACAAAAAACAAGAAAACAACTTAACTTGAACTGAACTTGAACTTGAAGCTTAATTTGAACCGAAATTCTAATACCATTTAGACGAAATTTGAAATCGTTTTGTAAGGCATTAACGTGAGTGCTGGGTTTGCATTGGGCCTACTCCAAAATATGGGGGGTAACGTCTGTTATTGTATGTGCGTGAAGTGACCATCCATAAGAAGCCACCATATCAAATGTAAAGTTTATATTGACCTACGATAACTAAAAAAGTTTTATATGCACAAGCTCCAAAATGGTAGATGGGTTAGTATGGAGACTATCCCAAAAAATTGGCGGTATACGTCCATTTGTAAATGTATAAGGAGCCCTTGTTCACAAGAAGCCAGCATATCGAATATCCAGCCGTTGAAAAAGAAGTTTTTCATACTAAATTTATATGGGGACTGCCCTAAAAAGTGGGCTTGGTATATCAATATGGATAACATGTTCGACTGCAAAAAAAAATAAGTTTATCTCAAATATTGATCACCGAAAAATGCGCAACAACTACCAGACAACCGGACAGACATATGACGTATCGCCACCTCTTGATGAAAGTGAAAAATGTCTCCCTCGTAGCACCAGGACTAAATTAGCAGTATTAATAACCAGATATTTCAGATACCAGATTAAGCAGCATACAGGGGAAGAATCGTGATCAGCACCAATTAATGTGGTCTATTGCTGCATAACACGACTTACCTCTTCAATTGTCCGTCCCGTCTGACGCTATTCCTCGGACTCGACAATTAGGGTTACGTTTCGGTTTATCTTTCTCTTACACTAGTTATTATTGTACTTTGTGCACTATCTTATCATGATATATATTGTAACGTATATGTTTTCTCGTGCACGAAATTCGCTCGTCGGATGTCCAGATTCCGCTACAGAATATTTATTTGTTTGGGACAATAGAGTATTTGGAGTATTTGTGTTTTTAGGTTTAAATGGCGATTTATATTTCAGTAATCTTAAACTATGAATGAGAATGAGAGGCTGCATTCATGCGGCCCATGATGATGCTCAGCTCTTTGTTTGGTGCGCTGGTGGATAAGTCTGTAAACCATGCGTGTGTGGGTGAGTGTGTATCGTATGAGTGTATGCGTGTGTTACGTGTAAATGGTAGGGCAAGTAAGATATGTGTTAAATTCAAACTACATGTAATGTTGACCCAACCTTAATCGCGAATCGCAGCTTTGTTCTGTCGGACTATTTTTCGCGAAATAATAAGTTTAAATATCGTAGGCGTGAACACTCGTGGGAAAACACTGAAACGCTAGGCTTAACAGAGAGCCTGCCAAGCCGTAAATACCCGCGACGCGTACGGTATCAATGACCGTAGGGTATGTTATGCCCGCCTTGCTGTTTTGTTCCTCCTTATATAGTCCTTGCTCGCCGTAATTTGTAACTGTAGAAGGCTTACAACTATTTGGGGCTTTACAACTTACTGTCCGGGATATTTTGGAATGAAACATATTTTGATACTTAGTGTTTGTTACCATTAAACTTAGGTAGGTGCGTTCTGACATGAAACACTACTACAAAAGGTGGGTTTCAATCATCTTATTTATAGTAGGGTGTTTAAAAAATACTATAACTAGTCATAGTGTTTAATTCATTAAATTAAAATAAATTCATATTGTTTTATTTTGCCGTCGTGACTTTATTAGGAACTATTAAACATGCGCTTGTGGCGAATTTCTATATTTCGTCACAATATATAATTAACTGTATAAATAGCCCACAAGCTTTTACAACAACGATTTTGAACTGGTGTGGTACGATTTTTACCCGACTACCCGATTGTGAATCGGTATTGTTCATCTGTTCCCTCATAACTACTCAACTACTCATCATAATGTGATAAATAAGGTATTGTTGCAAGGATATGTGACGTCAAATTAAATTGAATATGGCGTCCCCTAGAGGACATAAAGTTATGAACTAAAAAAAAAAATTTTTTTTTTTAATGATGCCATGTTGGGTATTAAATTAAAGGGCTTAATTAGCACATTTCAAAAATATATATATTATTAGCGGTTACATGAAGAGAAAGAGAGAGAGAGAGAGAGCTTGGCGCAAGTAAGTTCAAAAACTAATACCCGACTACTGAAAAATCAGGCTCTAAGAAGTATGAAACAAGAAAACAGCTAGAAAACTTTACCCATTGGATTACAGAAGTTAAGAAAATATTTTTGTTTGAATATTAGTTGCCTGTCGGTAATAATGTTCCATCCGACTATTCGTAAATATAATATGTGCCTTCCGCTTATTTACTCATAGCAATATTCAATTAATTTTATTTGCAAATAGAGATTTGTATAGGATCTACAAAGCTCATAGATACTTTCAATCCAACAACATTAGATATTTAATTCAATTTAAACTTGTATGCAAAATTTGGCATGCCACATTTTTACTGATATTTTATCGAATTGAACTAAAGTTGTTGCAGTACGATATACTCGCACCTATAGACATAGTTAAATAAATATCTGACCAATTAAAACATTCTTAAATGCACACAGACACAAACAAATCTACCCATGCAAATTAAGATCCGAGCAAACTGGCTATCAAAATCTCATTGATTTTGTACTATGCGAAGGCATTGCTTAATTATTTAGACAAATATATTTACAAGCAAACACATGAACAAGTTGAGTCTTACATTCCTTGACTGCACACGGGCATACAAGCATACAAGCATATGCCCATATAAATACAAACATGTGTAAACAATCTGAAAGCCTGCCCTCCACTCTTACGTACTTGTATATATGGAAGCCAGAGCCCCATACCCATACCAAGCTAATCAGTGGGGCTAGCCCATGCATGTGTGTTGAGTAAAGCGGCCCGGTGCTCATGGTGTGGCATGTGCATAGAGCTGCCGTAGAGCAACGTAGTTAAATACATGCATGAATGTATTGTATCGTATCGTATAATGTTTGCTTAATCTATACCCCTAATCTCAACGTGCTGCTTCAGACGATGGCGCTAATTTAGTAATTAATTCTAATGAAAATCTTAGCAAATGAGACCGTTTCGAGAAACAGTCGAGGCAATGGCAACGATAGGAGAGATGCCATAATTTAGACAAAGATAAGATTTTGTGCGAATTGTGAGTATGAAAGTGAGCTTCAATTTATGAGGCCATTATAGATGCCTATGCATGCGGCTATAGAAATGCAATCAATATGAAATTTAATGGAATGATTCGAGGAATACAGCACAAGGAGAGCTTATGTAAGTTTGTTACTGGAGAAGACCCACTGCAAATGTGGTTAATAGGTATTCGATATTTAATAAATCCTTATATATAACGTTATCATCCCTCGCTCTTTACACTAATCTCCATATTTTATTAATAAAACCAAAATTTTATGAATGATATTTAGAGATTTAGAGGCGAAAGTGTTTTCTATGGCATCCTCGTATATGATTAAATTTTCTTCCTGTTAAAATTTGATATTGAAAGTTTTAAAAAACAAGACAAATCAATGTTCACAACTCAATGAGATAGTTTCTTAGAGATGAATATCTAGACTATTAAAGTGAAAAGAATAGGTTTAATAGAATAACAGTAGATCTCGTAGCTCTAAAAGTCTCTAAAGGGACTACTTTCCAAAATAGAATGCCTTCTCCCAACGTTTATTGTTTTTAGACCAATAACAGTACCCCATTTCGTCGACCTCTTTCAGACCATAGAAGCGACTGCAAGTTATGATCATTTGTGCAAACCAACTGAACCCTTAGCTTATCGCATATCGGCGACCTCGGCGATCAGATATATTACTCCGTGATTTGATCAGCTGTACGAACCAGTTACGAAATTATGCTAAATCATGCGAAATTCTGGTGAACTTTCCGGTTTAGAAACACAACTCCAAAATATAGCCAGCTGGTCGAAGCAACTGAGCCAATGTGCAAATCGTATTCCTTTATTAGAGCCAGAGACTCTACTGTAACCAGTGTAAAAAAAAAATGCATTGACCAACATTAACTCCCTGAAATTTTACCTTTATCCAGGAAGTTCTGTGGTATTGCGAGTCTATGCAACCTGTTCGCATAATTCTCTGTTGCCCTCCCTAGTTAGCGTTTGGAGACTAAATGAGATAATTACAAATGGGAACAAAATGGTTAAAATCACAAAGTAAGATGCGGAATAATTTGATAATTCCACAAACAATCGGTAGGATTGTAAGGGGGCTAGACATTATAGTGAGCTTGGTACAGTAATTGAGTTTGTTGATATGTCAAATTGTTTGTAGTAGATATAGATAGAAAATAGAGAAAGAAGCGTCAGTGGCCCCATAATGGTATTATCAGTTTATATCAGTATCAGAGGCATCCTAGATCCCATAAAGTATATACATATATTCTTTATCAGCTCGTCAAGACGAGTCGATCTAGAAATTTAGGAACAGTTTAAGGGGTAGCTCTAAGCACACCTGACCAGAATTTATTCAAATTTTTCATAAATTCTAATTAAATATCCCGCATATGTCCAGATTTGACAACTAAGTAATATAATATACAGTTTATATAATCTTGAGGTACAAGGTATTTCGAAGTCGAAAACACTCGACTCCAGCGTTCTTTCTTTGGACAGAAGCTGAAGCTCTCCCAAAAAAAAAAAAAAACAATCCAAAGCAGTTATCTGAACTGTATTAACTTTTCTTTTGACGTGCTGAACTCGAAATCAGAATACTCGTGGTCCTAGGAACTTGCAAAATAATTTTGTCGAGTACAGCAAAGTTTTTCGAATTTTTGAGTTTTTTTTTTATATTGCTGAAAACTGTGATGATGTCAGAGAGCATTATTTACCCGATATCGAATTCAAGTCACCAAAAATGCATAGAGAAGTTGATCTAAGCTACTTCTTCTTTGATCCTGCTCTACCAATGTTATCATAACCAAATTCTTACGCTCGAAATTGATTGCAAATCTTCTAAATTTAAAATATTTCATATTTGCAGGGTTTTGCCATACTCTTCTGTTTTATCATCAAACCCGAGTGTCAACTGCGCGGACCAAACGCCTACGGTGGAAGTGGCTCCAGTGGAACGCTGAAAACGAAGTTTAGCACAAGTAAAACGAGCTTAGATGAAAACTATTGTACGGGGACCATCAACAGTCCATCTAGCTGTAAGTATCACAATACATACAAGTAATAACAGCAGTAAACCATTTGTATATAATATTCATGATTATTTTCACTACTTTTGCACAGTCTATACCAGTCAGGAGAAGGAGCGTGAAAACGATGCCGGTGCGCCAACTGCAGCAAATGTTGCTGCAGCAAAAACACTGTCCGGCACACTGCATCAGCAGAAACAAGGACTTGAACTGTCAGCGGCAGCATCAACACAACAACAGCTGCCGCTGACAATCATCTCCACAGCGCCGCGTTGTCAAATGCTGCCGCCACAGCCGCCAATGCCGCACAGCAGTGTTGAATCGTTTCTGGGCGGCGGCGGTGCGGCTACTTTGGAACGCTGTAAAGGAGTAATGGCAGCGCCCATGACAACTGGTTTTATCAATATTGCTGGTGGACCACAGGCTTTAGCTTCACCGGCAACGCGTTGTTGTGCGCTACTCGGTGGCGGTGGTGGTGGAAGTAGCGCAGGACTTGGTCTCGGTGCACAATCACTACTGGGCGGTGCTGCCTACTATGATGCCTATGCGGGCGGTGCGCTTACCATGACTGGTAGTCTAAGTCGTCGTGCACTATTACAACATCATCATCATCAGCAGCAGCAGCAGCAACAACAGCACCAGCAGCAGCTGCCTCCCACCGAGTTTGTGGGCGTGCATACACTGGATATACTGCAAGGAGTTGCAGCAGGTGAGTGAAAAAAAAAAAATGTCGAAGAACTTAATAAATAATTTCCACTTGAAGCAGTTCTCCTAGAAGCTGATAATGACATTCCTCGAGTACAGTGTAGGGAATGGAGTAGTCCTTAAGCACTTGTTTGTGTTATGTGTTTGTTGAGCGTGGAGTGTTAAAAGAACTATTTGCTGCTTGTAGAGCACATTATAGAAGAGTCGTTTCGAAAAACTAGTGAAAAAGCAAACCGCTGAGACGTAAAAAAAAGATAAAACTCTCAACCTGCAGTCAAGCAGCAAAAGCATAAACGGGACATTACTTGTTCCAAGCACATTCAAACATACTTACATATATGGTTTTCTGTAAACTCTTGTTACTGCCTGGAGCTAAAAAAGATTCTCAGCAAAGTACATTTTTTACACGACTAACAATTTAAAACAGAAATAGTGTTTAATTTTTTCTGTAAAACATCAACATTTCGAACTTAAACAAAACTCCAAAACAATTGAGCGGTAATCAAGCATCCGAATTTAGTTAGAGAATAAGACTGTGCTAATTCATAAAATGTCTAATCTAATTTGTCAATTTCAATAGTTTTTTACCTCATAAAGCGGTTTGTTTTTATATAACTTATTTAAACAGAGCAGTTGAATGAAGTGTTTAGGTCGCACTGCAAATGCAATGCATTTTTCAACATTTCAGAATGAGCGTAATGTTAAAATTTTTGGTATGGCCATCCATATTTTGGTCTATACCAACCACCAATCTTCTTTGATTTATTTTTTTTTAGCTTCTTCAAAAGCATAGCGCCCCTAGCTTTTTCATATATCAGAAAAGCGTCAATTTCGGTTGAACCGGGGGGTTTAAATAGGAGCTACCCCAAAAAGTGGGCGGTACATGCACACTAGTTGATGTGTATGAAGCGACCATCGATAAGATGCCAACACATCGAATTTGAAGTTGAAATTGACTTTTTTCATACAAATGAAAAAAAGTGAGCTGTGGGTTTGTATGGGAACTGCCGCAAAAAGGGGGCGGAACACGCCCGTTAGTCTATGTATGTTAAGCAACTGTCCATAAAAAGGCACCACATCGTATTTCAACTTAATATTGACTTTAATAAAGAAGTTTTTCATGCAAAAACACAAAAGTGTGCAGAAGATTTATATGGGGGCTATCACAAAAAGTGGGCGGGTTTTACCCATTAATGTATATGTGAAGTGTTCGTCCACTAGAAGCTAGCATATCAATTATTAAGTTGATATTGACTACAATAAAAAAGTTTTTCATACAAAAAGTCAAAAGTGGACGGTGGGTTTGTATGGGGGCTACCCCAAAAAGTAGGCGTGGTGGGCAAATCTTAATACTCTATTAGCAAATTTTCAACTGAATATCATAGAAATTGATGCCCAAAGAATGCGCAACAACATACAGACAGACAGACGGACATGGCTAGATGGACTCGTTTCGTCGAGCTGATCAAGATTATATATTATTTATGGGGTCTACGATAACTCCTTTAATGCGTTACAAACTTTCAGACAAACTGATAATACCATTTCATAGTATGCGTGAAAGGTATAAAAATATTCTTGAATTGCATTCTTGACAAATATCTTCCACAGGGAAGACTTTCTTTCATTTTTATTGTTTTTCAAAGATTAAATTTATCCAATATTTTTCTTTTACCGTCATATATAGTGAAAGCTCGCCCGTTTTTAAGAACTAGCATGGCTAACTTAAATTCGCGCATAACATTCTTTAGAGCAGTCACCTGAACTTCTATTCTACTTGGAGCTTCGGTTCTTCTTTTGTTTTTTCCGATTCGCTTGTTGGCGTTGTGGAAATTTCAGCACTTTACCAAAGAAAACTTGTTTTTATTGATTATGAATTATATTAATTATTATGAATTATAAGGTATAAAATTGAATGGACTTGCTATGGAAGGTTTTATAAAAATTAAGTTAACTCATGACATTTTCCATAATTTTCTAACATAGGCTCATCGCATAGAGCCATGAATGTTGAATTAAAAAGAATTTATTGTAAAAGTCGTACCCCTAATATACACACACATTTACTATTATATCTCTGTAACCAGAATTTTCAGACAGTTATGTCATATATCATAAATTGGGAAACTTCTAACGCTATTATCACAGGAGATATGAATACGAAATTTTGGTCACAATTTTTTGTAAATCGTCAAATTGCTTTTCGAAATCCAATGTTTATCTATAGTGGGAGTGGGGAAATGAAATTGAGCTTTTGAATTGAGCTAAAAAACTTTTCATTAACACGTCGAAAATTTCAAAAATGACAACTATCGATATGTAGATTTTTCAAGACTTTCGAAATGTGCTCTACGAAGATAGTCCCAGAAGTACAAACTTTAACGTTTGTTAAATTTGTAAACATGGAAAAAATTGGTGTGCATTCCATGATACTATACTTTCATTTGAACGGCCTCAGTCTGTTCCATTTCATTTCCAACAGTAAAATATTGGGTGACAGAGTAACCAAGTAGAACAGTGGGGAAATGGTGAAGCAAATGCACTAAATCGTAACGGATGTTCGTCGTTTAAAACAGTGCGAGCTAACAGACATGGTAGGCATGTCGCATTATGACTGTACAATTACAGGGTGTTTTAGAGGACTATTACAACATCATTCCATTTTGCGACAGTGATTGAACTGTCAAAAAATTGGTCAGATCTGGCAACGCTATTGTCATTTGTGCCCAGTTTTGGTTTGCTATTTTATCTTGAAGAGACTAACACCAGAAATGTTTATTATCAAAATCGTGGTTCAGTTTGGGACCATCGTTTGCGCCGTACGTGCGGTCTTCGGCCAATGGTCTGAAAATCAACTAGAAGTCAAGCTGATCACTGATTAGGTTCATTTTTGAATAAAATGCATGAAAGATTCTCAAGGTACCGTTACATCCATAAAAAATCACTGTTTGGTGCCCTTTATGGGCAGGGGAAATCATTGCTCCTTACTTCTTTCAAAATGAGACCGGCGAGAACAATGCCATCAACGGTAAGCGCTATAGAGTCATGATTAGCAATTATTTCATGTACTTTGAATGGGATGTTTATTGAAACACTTGACGAACGCGATATTTGTCGAAATGGACCAGTCAATTGACCACCGAGATCGTGCGACTTAACGCTATTGAATTATTTTCTCTACGGTTACATGAAATCAGCAACTTCGGACGACAACTTCGGACGGAAGACAACATTGTGCGAAACATTACCAAGATACGGCCCAATTGCTTGGAAAAGTGGTAGAAAATTATCATTTATCATGTTACATCTGAAGCGAAGGAACAGTGAAAACAAGGGACTGAATGGGAATAATGGCGCCGTATGAAGGTCAACACTGAGGTCGGATGATAGGTGCGTTATAAAATTTGTATCGCTTATCTTCAGAAAAGAAAAACTATTAACGGCGATTATTATGGAGACGATTGTAATTGGAGAAAAAGAAAAGTTTTTTTCATAAATATTTTTCATCGCCATGATAAAATCAATAAAATCAAGCTCGAATTGCTGTCTCACGCACCTTATTCTCCAGATGTGACCTTCGGATTATTTACTGTTAACAAATATGAAAAAGTGGTTCGACAATAAAACATTTGATGATTTCTTTGTAAGTCGGGTACCTGTGGGACTACTCTTCTAGCTTGAGCTTGATTTTCATTTAACGCGAATCGCTTAAATTCGGAAACATGAAGAAATTCCTATGAGCTCTTTTTGGACGATTACAAACCACTCTCCATTCAATTTTTCTGTTAATAAAACCTGATATGTGTAGGTGTGCATTGTCTTCGCGAAAATTTGGATGTTGATATGCATCGCGACTGTATATTGTGTTTGAACCTTGCACTTACTTACATATTGTACGTACGATATCAATATATATTTCCCACACTACTTGTTGCGAGCAAACTAGAAACGATGACTGCGTAATAAATTCAAAAATCACAAACTATTAAAGACTCCACGTTGGCTAAGGTTTAAGCAAAGCTAAGATTATATTTATATCCAACTTTGTTGCATATTTCAAGCTGGCTGTATGCCACAACGCATACATGCAACTCCAAAAGCGACAACAGTCACTTGGGACAAGATTAGACTTTATTTAAGCTACCTTAAAATATATTATTTTTGAAATAGGAAATGTATATGCTATTCTAAACGCCGCTTTCTTCTTGCCCCCAACAGATTCCAGCATCATTGGCATACGCGCTAGCAACATGTTACCCATCGGTGGCAATGCAGTACAATATCAACAACTACAACAGCATCATCAACAGCAGCAACATCCGGCTACATTGCTACTGCAACACAATCCCTATGTCGATGCAACATTGCTGCAAATGCCGCCACCGCCAGCAACGCCGGCGACAATTGTGTCAATCAGTGGACTGACCAGTTACAATGCAAGTATAGCAGCAACAGCATCACTAGCAGCACCAACAATTGGCACTGTAACAACAACAGCACTTGCCACAACACAAACACCAAAAGCACAGAAACGTGTCACCATCATGGAGCCCACGACGCATACATTCGATCCGCTGTTGCCGACAATGGTTGCAGCTGTCTCCTCCACGACAACGACGCCCAGCACAGCAGCAGCAACAGCGTCTTCGACAACGGCAACAACTACTAAAGATGGCATGCTGGTGCGCATAACACATGATCTGGACTATTTACTCAATCGCAGAGATTCAGCAGGGGGAGATGATGATGATGATGATATACCACCGCCACCGCTGCCACCAACATCATCAGTACCCAGTATCAGTGCTGCTGGTACAACTGTTGGTAGTACCGAATTACGACAACATGATGTCATACTCGAAGAAAGCGAAGCTGAATTGTAGTAGCAGCACTAATGGTTTAAAGCGGTGCATCATGTGTGAAACTGTAATTTTAAGCGATAAAGTGATAAGTTTAGTCTTAGTATAGATTCCGATTTAATTACTTTTATAGGTGTAAAGAAGTAGTGGGTGTATTAGAAAGATACCGGCTTATTTTTACTATATCAAGCACTGATGGAAAAATCGCATATCGTGTTTAAACTAATATTCTGTTAACAAGTATTTGTTATACTATCTAAAGGACATCTAAATTGAATCCTTCTAATAATGCTGGTGTTAATGTTTTATCGAAAGCAATGTGTAAGAAGTAGTTTCGAAATTCAAGAATGGTGATTTGGTTGGGGCGAGCAAAAAATTATACAAAAATGTTCGAAGATTATGAATTGGTTGTTTTGGTGGACGTGTACTCTTACCAAATACAAAAAAAAACTGACAGAGTTGTTGTAAGCAAGTAGGAATATCTTATCCTGTCTACGGAGTGAGTTATTCGCATCAATATGTGTTGTTTGAGCTGCAATGTTTGATATTCCCTCGCGGAAAGCTCTATAGTTTCTGCGTTCTGCGTTCGGCTTTCCTCTTTATCTCTTTATTGTTTTATACAACTGTCGACAACTGCCATAGATTGGTTTAATGATTACTTAATATATTACTATTATATTATTAGTCGATGGCTTTGAATGCCTGTTTAGAAGCCATTGTATTTGTATAAATCTCAAATATGATTTGGTCTTACTTTTTTGTCAAGTGGAACTTCCATGATAATTTACTATCAATGTACATTCCACGGTACTTAGCTACGGTGTCAAGTTGAATATTGCAATTATTTATTTTTAAATGTTGCGGTGTGAAGTTTGTTCTTGTCTTGAACCGGTTTTTGCTCGTTAATTTGTATGTGCCATTTGTCAAACCAATCGGATGTGTTGTCAAGTATTTGTTGAAGCTTAGAGATCGCTGTAGGAAGATGCTTGCCAGCGTATAGAAGCACGGTGTCATCGGCGAATGGTTTTGAGGAGTTGGAATGTCAGCTGTATAAATATTGTAAAGAAGTGGCCCTAGTACACTTCCTTGTGGAATACCAGCTTCTATAGGGCGAAGTGAGGAACATTCGTTTTTGTATTTCACATAAAACATTCTGCCAGTAATGTAGTTTGTCATTATTTGCAAAAGTTTTTGTGGTAGTAATACTTGAAGTTTATGAAGTAATCCATCGTGCCAGACTTTGTCAAAAGCTTTTTCTACGTCAAGGAAAACTCCAACTCAAATTTTTTTGTCATCAAGTTCAGTAAGGATTTTGTTACTCATCCTGTGTATTTGTTGAATTGTTGAGTGCTGTCGTCGAAATCCGAACTGATGTTTTGGAATAGCACATTTGAGTTCTAATATTGGTTGAAGCCTGTCATATAAAATTTTTTCAAATACTTTTGACAAGATTGGTAAGAGACTTATAGGTAAGAGACTTATAGGTCGTTTGGTCTTTACCAGGTTTCGGCATAGGGATAATTTCCGCTACCTTCCACAGTTTAGGGTAGTAGTGGATCTTTGTGGTGTATTTTTCGCATTGGTTTGTTCTACTGGTTTCACTGTAGCGTAACATGACATTGATCCTAAATTTTTATAGACGCTCATTACATCATGGGTAGTCCCATTAAATACTATCTTTGACAATAGGACATATACGAAAGTATGCCCTGAAATATGCCTGAATAATTTTTTCATTTAAGTCGGCTACTGCCTGCTCTTGTTTCAGAGAGTGTCTACGAATTGCAAATAATTGTGATGCACAATCCAGTTTTCCTAGAATTTTTTCTCATAACCCGGGTTGTTTCGTCGGCTGTTATCTCAAATGTAATTATTCTATGGTCAGACATGGATGGTACCTGTCACATACACGTCAGTTCTTAATGTCATTATCGATGGACAAACTATAGAAATCAATCATCTTGCAGTGTACTGACGAGCAGAGAGTAAAACAGAACCGTTTTAGTTAGAAATTTATGAGAGTCTAATTTGAGAGTGCTAAGCATATTGTCATTTCAACAGTTTGCAACGTCTTATATTGGAGACCCCATAAAGTATATATATTCGTAAACAGTCTATCTGTCTGTGCATTTGTACACGTCCTACTCAACCTTTAAAGTTTGGTTTGAAAGTTGCTATGGAGACATTTATAGTTAGAAGCGTAACAGGTATCAAAATGACCGCTATTTAACAAATGGTGGTTATAGCTTTCATACACATAAAACTTAATAGCACTTATAATACACAAATAGCTTTTACATATTCTTTGTTAAGTACGCAGCAGAAAACCTATATTCAAAAATTTAAGAGCTGAGGTAAAACACCGGCGTTGCCAAGCAAAAAAGTAAGTGTGAAGAGTATTAAAGCTTCGGTTTCACCGAAGTTTAAACTTCTCCTTGTTTTAACTTGATTTTTACAATTCCAATGATTTTATAGCATCAAACAGTTTAAAAATATTAATAATCCATATTTCTTCTTCAAATATCTACAACGCCAATTTCAATTCCTTGGAAAGGGTCTACTGATGATGACTATTCATTTATTATGACAATGCAAAATATCCAAAATAAACCATTTATGATCCAAAGTCATGCCAAAAAGGAACAGCCGTAGATAGAATGAAAGGCAATGTTTTGTATATACATAGTTAAACCAGAAAGTTGTAATATACCAGAGCATAGAATAAACCAGTATAAAAGTATCACAAAGGATCTCAATAATAGAAACGATTAATTAAAGCCGTACATTATATGAAAAGCGACATGAATATAAGATGAAGCATAGCAAAGTGATGCTTCGTATTTGCCATGTTGCGTTTCAGCCAACTCTAGTTCTGCAAAGACTTCGGAAAATGTGGCTGTGGCTGGATATTAACAAAGCGTATGACGTTCGATTGAAATGATATTTGCAAAACGGTCGACGGGGTCGTCGATCCAATTTTCTCTAATTTTACATGCCTTATCAACTGGTTTGCACTCGTGTAAAATGCGATCACATTGAGCCTCCTCTAAAAAACTCCGAGACCGGTGTAATTTAGCTCCTACTCCTTCTCGACGGCCCCGGCTAATGATAGGTGATATTTGGATTTATGAACATATCCAAGTGTGTATTTTAAATTAAAGTAGCGATGTTCTTTTATCTAGCATATCCTTACATACTCGTAGAAGTGATAGTTTCCGAAATATAGGGCCGGGTGCACGGGTTGTTCAAAAAAGTTACAAAAAGGCGGAACTTTTTACATTTTGGTAACTACGAAACTAGCAGAGGTACGAAAAATACACCCAATTTCAATTGCATAGAACCACTTGAAATCCATTATTAATGGTGTTCTGTATATTAATAGCAAGGATGTATCGAGAATTTTGGTCGAAAACAAGCTTCAATATACTTTGATGACAATTGGAAAATTGAATTTACTTTAATTCTGTACATGGGCACATTTTCCGTATCTCTGCTAGTTTCGGAGAGACAGGCAAGTTGAAGTGTTGTATGAAAACATACACCAACCTAGCAAAAAGGATATCACAACTGAATGCAGTATACCCAAATTAAGTAAAGTAGACCTATCTCACGAACTCCTCCTAGCAAGTCGACTATAATAAACAAGCCTACAAGTAAAATCATGTAGTTTTGGGTTTACTAGTCGGTACACGCAACGCTCCCATTTGCTTTTTTGGTCGAAAAACAGGATAAATTGGCCAAACATTGTCATTTCAAGGGTTTTCAAATTAAAAACAGGATATTTCGCAGGACAGTTATGTAATACGAGAGACCGATTTGAATGCACACAAAACAGTAGAATATATTGTCATTGGCTCGACACAGCCATAATTATGTATTTTTTATTGTAAAAATATATCCTAGTTTAATATCTATTCAGAATCAATGAGAATTTCTATGACATCTGAGTAGTCGTCGAGTGTTATGGTGGCATTACAAACAGCAGAACAAAGTACCGAAAAATTCCTTATATTTGGCGGACAAAATTTGGGCATCGAACCCATTTTCGATTAAAGATTCCTTCTCTTTGGTGGCCTGTGGGGATAAGTATTAATCGTCCTGCCGCATTTTCAAATTAATCTGGACTTCATTGCCTTCGATTTTGAGCACGTAATGCGCGAATAACTCAGCCTAGTTATAAAGCATTGAGCGCATTGATCAAATTCAAAACATTCAAACTCATTTTTAATTATGAAATTAATTTTAATTTCTTGTACCTGTACTTGAATGAAAAGCAGCCAGAATTTCGACATCGGATTATTGAAAAATTGTTTTAACAATTTTTCTCCTTTTCTCAACCCGATGAAAAGTTCCTTCAAAACGTCATAGAGTTCTAGCACACGCTTGATGGCTGGACCGAGAGCAAGGAACCGAGTCTTCGCATAGCCAAACAATTTCTTATACACAACCTCGGCAGCTTCACAAAACCCTTTCAGTGCTGCTACGTGTGTGGTTTGAATGTAAAAATATGAGTATATTATATCGATTTTGGTTGTTTCGAGAAAAGGATAATTTTCTCTTTTTAATTTTGCGGTCAAAACACATTTGTGTTTAATTTTCTTCGACATCTTGAACAATATTCAGATAAACGAAAAACAAAAAATCAAACCAATACAAAAAATTACACGCGCACAAATGAAATGGCGCGCATGACATACACCGACGGATGTATGTGTATGTGTGTGCGTGTGCGAAATTCGCTTTGTTCAATCTGTGCGTTCGCCGCGTGTTGCCAGCGGTCGCTTTGACATTTGTTGCTTCTTCGGTTTGAAAAATTTGAATTTCATACGTTAACAATTTTGATGGCCAATCACAGATTATTTTAACGAAAATACAGGACACAGGTTTTAGCATCGGAATACAGGATTGTACTGCACAAAACAGGACAGATGGAAGCGTTAGGTATACTCAGAAAGATCGAAGAACAAGGAAATTGTTTGTGTAATTTTCGAAAATGCAGTTTGGTAGAGGCGCTTTGTTTTTGCTATACGCAGAATGATTGTTTTTGTAATTTACACTGTTAACGCAAAGAGCTGCGTGTATGTACAACAATGCTCTGAGTACACCGAAGAGCATTACAAAATCAAATATGCATGAAGAGCATGTAATCTGTTCACCGCTGAATTAAAGTATAACCGGAAACTTTCTTAATACACCTATTCTTAATGTATGTATATAACTACAATATTTAGCGTGGTCTATGGTCAGGTTGTCAATGTTAAATTCTAGTTATATCGAATTTTGTTGAAATTATCAATTTAAGCTGGAACTCTGTTGGTTCGAAACTTGTTTAAAATACTAGATTAATATACTACTACAAAGAGTGTTTGCTGCGGTTTTTTAAGTTTGTTTCGAAACTTTCTTGTAGAAAATACTCTTCAGAGACAGTTTGCATGGCATTATAACTGATATTTTTATATTATTATGTATATCTGAAGCGTTACTAAATTTAATTTCTATAACTTTCGTGTAAAATTTCAGCAGCTAGCTCAAATTTACTGATTCTAGAGTTAAAGATTAGATTGATGTTTTATGTTAAAGGAAGCACAAAGGCATGAGTTTTGAATTATTTTTAGTTAAATAAAAGTGTTAAATTTAAATATTTAAAATAGATAATTAATGTGCTTTTGTATTTTCATTAGAATTAATATATAAAGCTAAACTATTGTAAATTTCACTACTCGCGTTGTAAATACTTTAAACCAAAAGAGTGTGCTTTCAATCAAAATCATCATCAAATTAAAACTTTAAAATAAAATTGTATATAGATGTAGTGGAAAAATGCCATTAAATATTATATTTAAAGCTGTATATATATATATATATATATATATATATATATATATATATATATATATATATATATATATATATATATATATATATATATATATATATATATATATATATATATAGTATATATATGTAATTCATGGAAAATCTAAATCAATGGAAATAAATTTAAATTTACATAAAATTAGCATTTAAATCAATAAAAAAAAAATCAAAAAGAATTTAAAACTTAAACTGAAGCAACTAAAACAAACCAAAAAAAAAACAACTTAAATTAAAATTTAAGATTAAACAAAAAAAGAGAACTTTTTTAGCTAGATTTACAATTGAAAATAATTAAAATTTAAAAAAAAAAAACTACTTTCAAGCAGTTTATTAGATTAAGCATAAACTTTTTGATGATATTTAAAACTTTCCTTGATTTCAAATAAAAGATAGTTAAGCATAAATAAAACTTAAATACAAAAAAACAACAACAAAAAATATTAAAAAAAAAACAATAATTATAAAATTTACAAATTAAACTTAAAACAACAAATAATAAGCTCAAAAATTAAACAAAGGAAATGAATTTGTGAGGAAACTAAATATATCTTTGAATAAAAACTTCTCAAGACTCTTGTTATAAAACAAACAAAAAAATATGTAATATGTGTTTTTATTATTAATTCAAAAAGTTCGGGTTGTACAATTTATAGTATAATAACAGTAGGCAATTATTGTATTCAAAAAAGAAAAGTATTCCATTTTACAGGCTGCTACTACTTTATCATGAATAAGTTGTGTCGCCTTAAGCTCAATACAGAGATCGTGAAAATTGTTGCTACCGAAAAAACTTCATATAAAAAAATGCTGTTAAACAACAATCAAAAATTTTCAGCACGTAATGTTTTTCATCGAGTACTCAGATAACAAAAATGTTTGCTACCGAAAATACTTTATATACTCAAAAAACAGGTGACAAAGAGTGTGACCTTTTGCATTTCCGTTAGAAAAAAACTAAAGAAAAATCAATATACGAGGCATATCCAGAAAGTAAGTGTACTGAATTTTTGTATTTTTTAAAATTTTTTATTTAAACAAAAAAATTACGTGATACTTTAGTACATAATGTAAGCTATTTTTCGACATAGTCGCCATTCCCCACTATGCAGGTGGTGAAGCGGGGTAGCAATTTTTTTATGCCTTCCTCGAAGTAGTTTCCCGCAAACCACTTCGTCCACTTCTCCACCACCTCCTTTACCTCCTCGTCGGTGGAAAACCTTTTTCCAACTATGTGCTGTGCAGCTTCAGCTAGGTAAAGAGATAGTAATCTGAAAGTGCGACATCCCATTTAAACGAGGCGAGCAGTTCCTTCGTGGCGTTGACCGTGTGTGGTCTGGCATTGTCGTGCAGCAGGGAGACTCCTTTTGTCAGCATGCCTCTCCTCTTGTTCTGAATCGCCCTCCGCAATTTTTTTAAGTATCTTGCAGAGTTGATGATCTCCCCTTGTGGGGCAGATATTCGATTAAAATTATGCCTTGACAGTCCTATTGGCTGAAATTGTGGTTTTGAACTTTTTGGCGGAGGGTGAAGACGTGTGACGCCACTGTTGAGAATGTCTTTTGGTTTCGGGCGGGCGTGTAGTGTGCTACCCAAGTTTCATCTCCAGTAACTATGGAGCGGAGAAATTCATTTCCATGGAGTTTGTAGCGCCTCGAAACCTTTTGCCCGGTCTCCACTCTATTCAACTTGCGGACAGTTTCCGATATCCGAGGGTTTCTGTAACTATTTTGTATAGTAGAGATCTGGTGATTTGCGGAAACATCGCAGAAAGTTCATCCACAATCAATCTGCGATCGCATTTTCTATTTTGTCAGTCACAATTGAAGGACTCCCGCTCCTCTGATCATCATGCACAGACGTACGACCGTTTTTATACTCGCGACACCACTTGTAGACACTCGTACGATTCATAGCTTTATCGCCATATGCAGTTTGCACCTCATTATAAATCTCAAACGGAGGTTTTCACTTCCAAACGAGATAACGGATGGCGCCGCGTATTTCGCACTTGGCGGAAGACTGGATTGACATTGTTCACGAAACGAGTTGTCGCGTCGACAGTTCTCCACGCACTGACCTCGAACAGGTCCCGTTGAGCCTCAGTACACTTCCTTTCTAGATATGCCTCGTAATAAATATCATTAATTATTTACAATTTCGGTAGCAAAAATTTTCATCGAACTCAGTATTGTGCTTTAGGAAACCTAAATTCTCAGCTATACTCGTAATTAATGACAGCTTGTTATGATATTTAATATTGCCCACTGTAATTGCTTCTAAGCATATTATTAAATCATTAATTAATTTTTACATACTAAACACAAATATTGCAAAATCACACATACAAAAATTACATACACATACTGTATATATAGGTATAAATATTAAACAATTCACACAAAAAAAAAAAAAATATCAATTCAAAACTTTACAACATGTCCCAGAAAATATGTAACATCAGCACCGCGTATGGCAAAGAAGAATGGATGATCAGCGCGGAAGAACTTCTGGCGTCCGTTGATGGAATTACTGATCACAATGGGTTTGAGTGCTAAACAAAAGAAATACAATTTAAAATGATTTAATAAGGCAAACACTTTTTATATTAATTCCATGTGTACACACCCGTAACACTTGTTACTTCCGAGCCGGATTCATTTACTGCAACTTGCACCTTATGCAGCACATCGGCTATCGGTAGTCCAGCTGCTTGTTTCGCTGTTTGTTCATTCAGAAGATGCTTAAAATTGGCACTCTCTGCAAAAATCTGCGCATAGCCAACCTGTTTCAGCGCCTGTCGCAGACTACACTCAAAATCAATGCTGAACTTGGGCAACAGGACTTGCACACTTTCCATTTGCATGCGTTCCTGCAGCACACCCAACTGCTGTGTACGCAGCTCATTTTCCAGTTGTGCCAAACCATCACGTTGATTGGGTAGAATCAGTAACATAGTCAGCTCATCATCATGTTCGAAGGGCAACTCAATAGCGCGTGCATTCAATTCACGGAATTCGGCAAATTTGACAAACATATCATCATCGAAAAGCATTGGCACCGTTTTTTGCAGCTCGGCACTAACATGAAACTCATAGAGTCCCGAACGATACGCGCTGAAGGGTAGAAACCATTTGTATTGGAAATTTGCCGCCAGCAGCAATAAAACTGAGGCAGCTTCCTCCGCCGTGGGCAGCTGAAAGTGTGACTGTGTACCGCCGATCTTCGCAAGCAGCGCATTTAGTTGACATTTTAGTTTTTCAGCATTGGCAGCACGTAAATTCAACTGCTCCGCCGTAATGTGAAAGTAGGTCTGTGCAATCTTTAGGAAATCATCAGCTACGTTGTTTGTTTCATGCAGCAGTATTTTATTTTGCAGCAGTATTCTGGTATCCGCCGCCGCGACTGTTGCAGTGGTCAGTTGTGTTGCATAGTAATTGGCCATTTTGGCATTGCTCACGAAACGTTGCTTGAGCTGTAGTAAACGTTGCAGTTCTTCAGCGGTGGCACCATCAGAGCCCAGAAAGAGTAGTGCCAATGCGGATTCAAGCAATAGTGGTGAGATTATTATATTCTCCTCTGTGGCGCTGGTTGCAATATTGTGAAAGATCTCGGCGCCAAGTTGTGTTTCCAGTTGTGTTGCATTGGATGCAGGCGTGGTGCTTTGGTCGGAGGCAGCAGCGGGTGTGGCCATTGTGACGCGCTTCGAACGTTATGTGCTGGAAATAGGTATAAATAATTATTACGAGGGCTGCTATTTATATTTCGGGAACTGGCAACACTAATGTCAAAAGTTAAAATCTGGCAACACCGTAATAAAGTTTGACATTTTTTGGCATAAACGTACTCACAAAGTTTTGATGTACAATTGCTATTTGTTTTATTTACAGTGAGTTAAGAAAAGCCATTTGGCCATAAAATGGAAATTTCAAGAGAAGGTTTTCGTTGGATTATTTTTCACAACTTTCGACGTGGATTATCTCAACAAGAATATGTCAATGAACTCAGTTCTTTGTATGGCGATAAAGCACCACCATCAAAAACCACAGTATATCGCTGGTATAGTGAATTCAATCGTGGTCGTAGTTCAGTCGCCGACGAATTCCGTGAAGGTCATCCAAAATCGGATGTTGTGCCCAAAAACATCGATGCAGTGCGTGAACTGATAATGTAAGTTCGTCATGTGACATATCATGAGATAGAGGCATCCTTGCACATTAGTTCCACTTCAATACATTCGATTTTGCATGAACACCTAGCTGCAAAAAAAATTGCTCTCGGTGGGTACCCCATAACTTATCAATCGCTCAGAAAAAGGCTCGCGTCATTTGGTGTAAGGAAATGATTAAAAACTTCGACCGTGGTGCTTCAAAAGACGTGTATAAAATCGTGACAGGTGACAAATCATGCGTCTGAGCCGGAAACAAAACAGCAATTGACCGTGTGGGTTTTCCAAGACGAGCCAAATCCAACAAAAGTTGTTCGTGGAAGAAGCACAGCAAAGCAAATAATCGCCTGTTTCTTCGGCCGAATGGGTCATGTGGGCACTGTTCCGCTTGAGCAACGTAGAACGGTCAATTCTGAGTGGTACACGATCATTTGTTTGCCGTCTTATGTTTTGGAGAAATTCGTAAAACCAACCGCCAAAGACGAATCATTCTCCATCATGACATTGCGAGCTCTCACACATCTCGTCAAACAAGTGCATTTTTGAGCAGTCCAAACATCGAATTAATGACTCATCCTCCGTACAGTCCTGATTTGGCACCCAATGACTTCTTCTTGTTGCCGAGTGTCAAAGGTAAACTGCGTGGTCAACGATTTACGAGCGGCGAAGAAGCAGTTGAAGCGTTCAAAAACCATGTTTTGGAGGTGTCTCAAGAGGAATGGAAAAACTGCTATGACAAATGGTTTGAACGTATGCAAAAGTGTGTTGATCATCAAGGGGAATATTTTGAAAAACAATAAAGCCATTTTCATTTAAAAATGTTTGATATTATTTGCTATTCCCGAAATATAAATAGTACCCCTCGTGTATATATTACCTGATGCAGCCCAAACCAAGATGTTAAAACAACAAACACTATCATGGATACATAATTTCTAAAGCTACAATCTACGTATCAAAACACTTCAAATGAAATGTATTTAGTACACATTTTTCTAATATTTTAGCTATGAAAATATCCAACTTGCATTAAAGCTGCACATATTCTTAATGAAATACTTGACATTGGCCCACGAGTCTATTTTACAAGCATTTTCAATGCGAAATTCTGGGCAAAGTACCAAGAATAAACAAAATAGCAAACACAGTATTTAAACTTTTAGAAAACGGCACGTATTATACGATGGTTCTCCTACAATACAAAGTTGTCGATCGTCCACTTAATAAACTTTTCGTGATTTTTTTCAAAATATTCGTTTTATTTATTTAAACTGCTACTATCAAAACAAAATCCGCCCAAAATACTTAATTGCTAATTAAGGAATTAAAACAACAAAACCAACAGAAATCACTTTTCCGGCAGCCAAAAAACTTTCATCGAAACAACGCCAAGAAACTCAAATGATCGTCGTCGTCATCATCGTAGCCGTTTAAGATGCGTGGGCGTGTATTTTTTTGTGGATTATAGGGCATTGAGTACTTTTTTTGCTCTTTAAATGTTTTGCAGTGTTGATTTTTCTTTCTTTTTTAATTAATTACATCACTCGCATTTGTCGGAAATGAATTATTTTCGTTTAAAACTAAACATATGAACAGATGTTTACAATTTCAATGCTTTTGGTTTAGAATTTTTGGTGCATTGGTATTTTTATATGTTTCTCATTGTAGTAGAATCTTTTTTGATAAAGTTTTACAAAATCTTTTAACAGTTTCAAAGACTTTCATAAAACCAAATTTTCTTCATTTGCTTTCTTAATTAATATTTAATACCTTTTTCTAAGAAGTAACTAAAATTTTCTATACACAAAACACTTCCACTTTCAAGAACACTTTGAGCATAAAAAAACGTTTCGCCGAAAAAGCAAAAAATTTCGGCCGCACGCGTCTTTGCACAAATTCCGACTAAACGATGCTGAGTAAAAAAACAAACTGAACTAATTATACAAAAGTAGACACAAGCAAAAATCTAGCGAGAGTAAAAACAAGGTTCAATTGAATAGTTTTCGGACTGTGTTTATGATTTAATGTGACATATCATTGAGATCTAACATCATTTTAGCTTACTGGTTTCATAGACGATATATGTAATTGTGTGTAAAAAGCCGTTGCAGACGTTACAAAAAACAGAATACGTTTTGGAGATCAATGTGTCATTTCGTTAATCGAATTTTGCAGTATAAACAAAATAAAAATCATTAAACTTAAAAGAAAAAGAAACATTTAAACATATCAAAAAAGCTTTTGAAGGCACTAAATTTCTACTCGATTATAAAATCATAAATTATATAGCATTTCGACGAGTCAATCTGTCAATCTGAGCTCGTCCCGCCCATTGTATAGGGTATCCACAAGGCCCACTTTTGTGCTTTTGTATAAAAAACTTCTTTCGTCAAAAATCTAGCTTGACATTCGATATGGTGGTTTCTTCACATAGTACATACACTAATGGGTACATACACATATGGGCGTGTACCATCCGCTTTTAGGGGTAGCCCTGTACAAACTCACCACCCGCGTTTATTTATTTACAATATGCGATTTGAAATTTCTTGCGATTGACTTAGTTAATCTTTTCAAATATTTCAATATTACCAACTTGAAAAAATAAGATGAAGAAAAAAAGTTTCTTTAAAGACGGATCATCGGTTTGATCTAACACTCAAGTTTTGGTAGAATAACAAAAATTCGGGGTAGATGATAGTACGCTCATAAAGCGGTATCAATAGTATATTGAGTACGGATTTTCTTAAACGAAGTACAAAATTCTTGGTTCAAGAACTTTTTTTCAAACACGAAATTTTTTAATTTAGCCATCTTCAAGATCTGATTTAAGAAAAAAATATATTGTTTTGCGTACAAAAGGGCTCAAAAATATAACAAAAAAGTTTTCTTATTTTTTTTTTTTTTGTATTTTTGTTCTATTTTTAGAAAATTCGAATTATTTTTGTGTTGTACCGACAAACACAGTTTGTAAAAATGTTCTTTGGTGGATTAACTTGTATCGTACTACGACACATGCGAACTGCGCTGAAAAAGCGTCATCGTTTTAAATAACTCGACTAACGTGTAACCGATATATGGAGCTGCCGAATCACAATCAATTGCTTTTCGCATTTACTGCCGGTGTAAAGAAATGAAGCAGCTGAGAGAGTAAATTGCATTCTCCTTTCTGGTTTTTTCTCTTATCAGAGTTTGATTAAAAAATTTGCTAGTTACTTCTACGACTTATTTGACATTCTGAGAATTTTGTACTTGACTTAAGTAAAGATTTGTTCTTAGAATTAGATTTCTATACTTATTTCAAGAATTTTATTCTAAGTATTTCCGCGCTTGATTTACCGTGTATGTAAATTTATAAATCGAACCCGTTTTGTACTTGATTCAAGAAAATTGAGCACGAATCGTAGTACAAAATGTTAAGTACGTGTTCGGATAAAGACAAAAATTTGAAAATTTGATCACGAACATATGCTTACAGTTTCAACTATGTAGCATGTTTAGTTTGTTTGTGAGAGGCATAACGGTTAGAAGTGTTTTGCGTGCTCGGCGATTTTCTGCTATCGAGCTCAGGAACTATTGAATGTCGTCAACAACGATCCAGATTTGCTCAAAAGGGTCATAACTGGTGACGAAACATGGGTATATGGTTATGACGTCGACCCCAAAGTTCAATCGTCCCAATATAAGAGCCCAGGTGAGGCAAGACCGAAAAAATCACGCCAAGTTCAATCAAATCTCAAAGTTTTGCTCACTGTTTTCTTCGATTACCGTGGCGTAGTGCTTCGAGGATTGAAAAAAGCGTTGGCACAAGTGTATTGTATCTGAGCGGGATTACTTTGAAGGGGACAACATAAATATTGATGAATAAATAAATATTTTTTTATAAAAATACAAAGTTACTTTACGTTTTGAACATATCTCGTATACTCGATTTTCATAATTTGCAGAGCCGAAAACACGTTTTCTGTTGAGTTTTGTTAGTAAGATTAGATTGATTTATAGCCTATCTTTCCATTAAATAATTAGACTAGTTTGAGCATTCTACATTCTAACCAAAATAATTGATAGAACAGCATACGACATGAAGCCGGACACTATCAAATTGTACACATTGTAGCTGTATCTTTAACTTAAGTCGGGGCCGGCTTAGGAATTTTTGAGTAAACTATCAAGAATCACTATAAAATTAATATTGTAACTCTTAAACAGAAATTTGGACAATTAATTGGTGTGCATGAAAAATCTTTGCAGTTAATCCCTCATAGGGTTTACCGCAAAAAGAAAATAAATATGAAACGGAACTTTTCTGCGAAACATGAAGAAACACATCAAAACGGAAATAAGAGTACGAAGGTTTTGTAAAAACGTAAGCGAAACTTGCCTTCGCAATATAGCAGAGTTCGAAGCGCTACACAAAACAGCTGGAAAAAAAAAATCTAGCATTGTGTAAACCTACCTTAACTCTTTAAAGGTACACAATGGAACCAATATGAGGTAACAGCGCGGTGATCGTTTGTAGCACATTTTGCAAACCAAACAACATAGTACTTCTTAGACATTATCGTTTCGTATATAGAATTTCTTCTAAAGTAGAAATTCTTGGCAGAAATGTTTTCAGATTGTATTCATATTAGGGGACGCACTGGCGTCCCCTATTATTGGGGGCTTAAATCAAAAAAATTGGCTTAAATCCCTTTCCACTTTCGCCAATAGATTGATGTCTGAACATGTGCAATGTGCCAGAGTAATAAAAGAAACAAAATCAAAAACTATTTTATTAAAGTCAATATTAGGTTGAAATGCAATATGGTGCCTTTTCAGAGACAGCCGCTAAACATACATAGACAATTGGGTGTGGCCCGCTCACTTTTTGAGGTAGCCCCCATACAAACCCACCGTGCAATTTTGTGTTTTTTATGAAAAAATCCTTCATTTAGATCAATATTAGCTTGCAATTTGATTTTGTGGATTTTAATGGACAACCGCTTCATGTACATATACAAAGGGGCGTGTCCCGCCCACTTTTTGAGGTTGTCCCATATAAACCCACAGTTCACTTTTATGCATTTGTATGGAAAACGTCAATATCAACTTGAAATTCGATATGGCGGCATCTTATACATCTACTACAGCGCTTCATACACATCCACCCCCTATTTAAACCCCCACTTTTATGTATTACAATACTGTTTAAAGTTTCGTGTGAATGGTAGTAGAGCGTAGTAGAGGTAGAAGTTTATTCTTGTTTGATTGTTGTTTGACAACGTTTTTTTATATGAAGTTCTTTTGATAGCTTAAGCTAGAAACGCCAAATTTTCTGTGTCTCACATACAATTTTAGGAAGATTTTAATTTGGCCAGCTTGCTTTCTTTTTTTTTTTCTTTTTTGTTTCACTAAATAACTTTTAATTCTTAAATTATATAATCATACCTTGTATATATAAAATCACCTCCCATGCTCAGCAATAAAGTCAAACGCGCTGCTCCCTGATAGTACATATATGAATTAGAATTTTCCGCAATATTTTCGTTTTCATTTCGCGTTTTCTCAGAGTTTTGAATATCTATTTTTATACGAAAACTAAATATTTTGTTGTTTTCATGTACGCTGCTCTCCATCGACAACTGTTGAATCTGTTGAATCCGCGGCTGCTTCCGCAGATACTCTCGTTAAACAAAATTATAATGTGATCTCTGCTGGAACTAGCCTATGGCGCTGTCGCTGATAAAGATGACGTAGTCATCGTCGTCGTCGTTGCCATTTTAGTTGTTATATGATATTTTTTTTTCGCAATTGAATTTAATCGCTTTTATCTAATCTAAGTACGATGAAGCATTTGAGTGAGTGAGGGTTCTTCTGCGGTGATGGCTGCTGCTGTGCTTCAACAGATGGCGATCCGAATTTTTGCTGTTGCTGCTGCTCATGGTGATCGCTCTTGGTGCTGTGTGGGTGTGTGGGTTGTTCCACTTTGGCTGACATATAGAACAAATAATATTGTTTTAATTTATTGTACATACACGTACATATTGTATGCTGTAGTTAAAATTTAATTTTACCAGCACTTTATTGAGTAGATTATTTGTTTGTATTTCATTGCAGTTCACTTGTCTTTCCAAGAACACTATCAATGTTCTCTCGCTGTGCTATTGATGTTTAGCAGATAATGCTTTTGCCAAAGTAGCTCATATTTGCACTGCAACCGATCAGTATAGATACTACATATCTACTCGTATATACTTGAAACGTCAATGCTCCATTAATTTTCTGGTACAACTATTTTTGTAGAGAAGATTTTGAAGAAATACACTGGTGCATATCTCAAGTGCAGGTAACCATGCGCTATAGTATGAAATTAAGATACATATAATGGTATGTATTTAAAGATTAGTGCTATTAAGATACGAAATCTGCGATATTAGAAAAGAAGAAATATGAAATGTATATACTTACAAAAATAGCTTCTCCACATAAAAAAAATATATACATTCTCAGGCAAGCAAGAGCAAGCATATACTTTCTCAAATAGTCAAGAAGTTCACAAAGCACTCATTGAACAGCAACAAGCCAATCACTACGTAATCCACCTTATCTAGATGCCTGGACACCACAATATAGATGGTAACTAGCTTCCCGACAGTGGTACCCTCTCTGAAAAACTTAGCTGCTTTACAGTTACCCTTTGTATATTCATGTAGTATCCAGGGAAGGCGGTGGTATCCTCTTCTACCGGGAAGGTCACATCCTACCCGCGAAGGCGACAGTGGTAACGGTTGGTGTAATTTAAACAATTTAAACACATGTAAAACCTCTAACCAAACACACTGCTTTGCCAGAAATTTTTACATATATCTATGCTGGTAGGAGTACTTACGGATCATTGCGTCATTGGATGACCAGCCACTAGGCTAGGAGTTAACTCCAAGCATTTCTGCAGAAGATTTGTGAATGCCGAAAAAAATGGAAGTGGTTGAGTACTTGCTATGTCACTGACCAGCTCAGTAGTCCCTTCTTAGATAATCTTACAGATAGTGGTGGATCCAGGGAGGAAGTGAGTTAAGGGGCACACGAGCTCCCACACCCCCTCCCAAATGTTGGGTAAACGTAACATTATATAGGAAATGGTAAAAATTTACGAAATATATACGAAATGATAGCATATTATTTTATATTTTGAATTATTAATTATGAATTAAATAAGTTGGAACCAAACTTATTTAATTATTACTTAAAAATACAGGTTATTTAATAACAATGCGGAACAACAAATGTGCATAACAGAGACTTCTTTGACCGGTAAATTGTCGAATTGATCGCTGAATCTAAATACGGCAAACATTTTTTAGCTTACATACTTGCAGAACATTATTAAATTTTATTTTACAAACAAAAAAAAAATATCAAAACAAACTGTTTGAGGGTGAAGGTCGACCAAGAACACTGACAACATATGTTTTACCCTTAAAGAAAATGTTGTTTTCCAAACATCTGAACACAATTAAAATGCATGTGGCGTACTCTTCATATGCTTGAGTTTAAAAGGTGCTGAACATACTCGTAAATCGGTTGAGTATTTAAGTTTATTACAGATAAAAGTAATTTTGAGAATCTTGGAACAAATGTTTAGATACTACTTATGTATAAGGAGTCGTCTCTAGATGAGGTTGCAGTTTTGTTTTGTTTGCATGAATTTTCCGAACAAATATGAGAGTGAATTTCTTGGGAGGACTTGAGATTATTATTTGAATTCTTAACTATTTATAGACTGGTTGACTGTGGAGAACATTAGTGAACGGTTTGGTCGTGTTGCTTAACCCATGTGACAGTTTTTAATAAAAAAAACTAGCTATAATCTTGAAACTAAATCTTAGAAAACAGCTTACAAAACATTAAGCTTGACCTAATTTGGTTGCTTTGTTTCAGTACAACTGGAAACCACTAAAATATTTTTATAAAGCGTATTTATGTGCTGCGTTTGGCTGGTCGCTTTTATTTTTTTAAGGTGGTGAATACTGCCCCTTAGTTAAGTTTTTTGTAATACTTTTGTTCATTTTAGATATATTTAATTTTCGCTTTTATGCTACAAAACGAATAGCAGCACCTGTTCTATGTAGTCTAGACGCTTAAAAGATATGATAATCATGCAAATAATTTGTTTTATGATAAACAGATTTCGAAATATGTATCGTGAGTGCTAGTGCTGCACAGTGGAACAAGCTGTACGGTATGCCAGACGAAATTATTTTTGTTGGTTTACTTATTACTATTCATTTTTAGTTACTTATATGTGTGATATGCAACAGAACTGTTTTTATCAAAAAATTAAAATATCAATTCCAAATTTGGTTATATTATACTTGTATGTATTACGGATCTCTCACTGATCTTATATAGCTGCCATATCATCGTCTTACATAAATTTCGTTGATTTTCATGCAATCGACTTAAAAAATCAGTAAAAAAAACTTTAATAAATGTTTATTGAAATTTAAAATAAAAATTGTATTTATCTCAGCTTAGTTCACATGGTTTATTTGTTAGAAAGCTAAAGGTCATTTACGGAGTAATTTGCTGCGTAGAATCCGAATCCGGATTCTACGCAGCAATCTCGTCAGGATTTTGAGATATTTGAGGTTATGTATCCGAAAAAAGACGTTTTTTCCTGCTTTTGAGTTTATGTACAGGGTGCAAACAATTTTTGTGGTCTGTCTCTCCAGTTACATCATTTAGTACCACTCTTACCCCTTAATTCAAGAGATCAATTACGATTTTTTTTCACAAAGTTATGGCTATTCGAAGTTACAATATATATCCCTTCGAATTCATTCGGGTACGTAACCTCAAATATCTCAAAATCCTGACCCCGGATTCGGATTCGGATTCTACGCAGCAAATAACTTCGGAAATGACCCTCAGCTTTCCAACAACTGGTATGACCCCGGTTTTTATAAACCTGTGTCATTTGTCTCTGTTGAAGGATTTTCTAAAAAAAAAATTATGAACTGATTTACCTATGTTGCTTACCACACAGATTCGCTGCACTTAATTTTCTACAACTTCTGTATACTTTTCTTCAAAGTCAATATTATTCCAAAACTGTCCTGTTTATCATCTTCCTTATACGACGAGCTCCACCTTCAAGTATATGGCTTAACCACATACTTGGTGACTCTAAAAGACCGATAACCTCTGCTGGTAAGATTTTCTTCTTTGAGCAAAGGCTTGATAATAAGGGATTAGAAGAATTCATAGATCTGTTAAAAGATATCAGGTATATTATCTACTAGGCTACATTTTCTAACATGCTTTGGTAAAGTTTGTGTCTTGCCTCTGCCCCTAGGCAAACAGCAGGAACTTTTATAACCATGTAAAAATACCTTGTGCTCGGTAGGAAACATAGTATACCAAAAATAGTATTCCAAGTACATCGTACATCGATTTTAAATTTCCCGGAATTCAAGTTTAAGTGGCGTGAAGTGGCATTAAAATGGTATGAATGTGGTGAACGATTACGAAACCTTTTCCTAATGGTAAAAACTTTGAATTCGAAAATACTCCTCTAGTCGTACTTCCATCATTACTGTTGCCACTGACAGTCGGTCTTCGATTATCTATATTAAGGCGCATTTTTATATTATGTGTTGAGTTTGAGTTTGGTCATCGCCTTTGATATAGCACTTCTTTAGCGTAACTCATTGAGCCGTGCTCCCATTTTCACTTTTGCCTATGGTCCAGGTTTTTATGGGAGGTACCTCAAATAGTGGGCGGGGCACGCCCGTTAGTCTATGTATGTTAAGCGGCTGACCATAAAAAGGAACCACATTGCATTTCAACCTAATATAGACTTTAATAAAGAAGTTTTCTTACAAAAAGTCAAAAGTGGGCAGCTACCCCAAATAGTGGGCGTGGCAGGTCAATCTTGATACTCTATTAAACTACAATAAAAACAAGTATATGTGCAAAATTTCAACTGGATACCATAAAAACTGGTCCCCAAAAAATGCGCAACAACATACAGACGGACAGACAGACAGACGGGCATGGCTAGATCGATTCGTCTCGTCGAGCTGATCAAGAATATATATACTTTATGGGGTTTACGATGGCTCCTTTAATGCTTTACAAACTTTCCTATTAAAAATTTAAGGTCAAGATACTGTTTTCATTGTCTGTCAAACGTTCGGAAATATTGTACTCCAATAAACAAGTGCGCTTTCTAGGTAAAAAAGGTTAGGTGATCTAGGTATACTTACACTTTTTGACTTAATTTTTTGAGTTGAAAACTTTCGAAAATGGAATTCAAAGTTTAAAAATTCAATATATAAACAAATTTATTTCATATTCGTACACTCGTCGTAGCAAAGCAGATAAACTAAATTATTTAAAAGTCTACTATATCTCGTATAGACATCGTTTAATTGTAATCCTTCAAAATAGGTAATCGCAGCTCAGCCAAGGTTAATTACGATCAATGTCGACTGCAGGATAATATGCAGCGGCGAGTCCGCATTTCACAAAATGTGGAAAGTCTGGGTGAGCCGGAGCTTTTACCAACACCAACTTTACATGCACTACCAGGATCAAGAGCAAACTTAGGGACCAGTCAAATGGATTCCGATGGCATTTTACATAACACTGATTCACCGCCTCATAGCGAAGGCGAAGAGTTAACATCTGTGAACAATCTGAGTAAGAGGACTTCGCGACGTATGTCAATATTCGAGTTTAAAGGTCTAATGGCGCCAGTATTTTCTTGCTTTAAAGATGATGAGTGCGTTGTTGCGTTTGTGTGAAGTGTTAATAAATATATATCTAAATAGTTTGTTTGCTCCTCCGCAGCCATCGCTCGTTGAATGTGAAATATATCAATCGCTATGCTGAGTATCTGAAAGCACAAGGTGTAAAAGGTGTATTAGGTAAGCACTTAGTTCAAAACTGCATACATAGAGTCACAGCATTTACAACAACCAGTTGAAGACGTTCCCGAGGACGACTGGGTTTACGCCCCGGACCGATCTGCACAAGAAGTTTTGTGCAGCCAAAGGTTGTCCAACCCAGCCCAAGTGGCTGTATCAGGTATCTATGTGTACAATTTTTTATATGGAGTCAGCAGTTATGTCGGCGCAACTGTTGAAGATACTCCTGTGCCGCGCCGGCATTGAGAGGAACCCGGGACCTGGTCCCTGGTTCTGCTCTGTTTGTGAAAGGAGGATTTTCAGAAACGCGACCTCGGTCCAATGCTCTAGATGTGGCAGATGGTGCCACCTTAGATCTTGTTCGGGCCTCCAATCTCATAGAGACTGGTCAGAGCAATTTGTTGCTAGTTGTTGCTTAGGTAACTCTAATTCTGCTACCAATGATAGCACAACTGTTGCACCTACTTCCAATGCAACTGCAACAACCTCCACCTCGCAAGCAACTGCGGTTGCTAGCTGGATATGTTCCGTTTGTGGCAGTCAGATAAATCGCAATGTTTTATCTGTGCGATGTAATGGCTGTCACAATTGGTGTCATATGAGGAGGTGCACTGCTCTTAGATCTCATAGAGATTGGAATACTGATTTCTTTGCGTCGTGTTGTATATCTGTGCATAGTAATATGCTTGTCCCATCTGTGTCCCGGTCACCCGTGCGGACGTCATGTAGCTCCGGTAGTTCTACACAGTCTTGGCCAATTCTTCCGCCGCCCCGTCAACAAATTATGCGTGCTCGCAGTCCATTGGTTGAGCAGCGATTTAACTCTTTTAGAGTTATGCAACTCAACTGTAATGGTCTGCGTGGGAAGGTGGCTGAGATTGTGGACTACATGGTGCGGCATGACATCCTAATTGCAGCAGTGCAAGAGACCAAGCTCACAGACTCATGTCGGCTGGCATCTGTTGCTGACTTTAATATAGTCAGGCAGGACAGAGACAGAAACAGTGGAGGAGGACTGGCTTTCATTGTTCATCGAACGGTGAATTTCAGACCTTTTTCACTGCCTTCTGTTGGTCAACAGAATTCATTTCTGGAGACGCAATGTCTGGCTGTAAAGTCCGGAGATGTCGAGATAGAGTTTGTGAACTTATATCTTCCACCAGTCAACAGCTGCGACCCTGGGTATAATCCAATTTTGAGCCATGTCTTGCAAGGGGATCACCGAATTATTCTTGGTGATTTCAATGCACACCATGAGATGTGGTTTTCGGAATTGGGTAATGACCTTAGGGGTATTAGTATTGCGGACCAGATAGATAGCTCTCCTTTTTGTACGATCAATGAGGATTGTGCAACTAGGATGAGCACTACCACATCCAGCTCCCCTGATTTAACTGTCGTCAGTGAATCGCTTATTGCATACTCTGAATGGTCGATTGATATAGCGTTGGGCTCGGATCATATCCCTATTGTGGTAAACATTACTCGTCCGGAAGATTTTGTTGAATCGGATAGACGAGTTTTTGTAAACTACAATAGGGCTGACTGGACTGGGTTTACACGCTGTATTGATCAATCAATCAGCGGTCTTTTGCCTCCTAATGATGTTAAGGTAGGTGAAAGAATTCTTAGAGACGCGATCACTAAGGCTGCAAAGAGGCATATTCCTGCTGGAAGGTTTCCTAATATTAGGCCAGGCTTTCCAGCGGAAGCTGCACGCTTAGCGACCTTGCGTGATCAAATTCGTGCCAATGATCCGGGTGACAGTCGTATTGCCTTGTTGTCCCGCAATGTGAACAATCTCGTTGCGGAACACAGGAAGGCAAAATGGCTAGAGCACTTGGATAATTGTGACTCGGGTTCGCGAAGTCTGTGGAACACCATTAAAAAAATATCTGGTGTTCCGCAGAATAGAGCTCTTTCATCTGTCACATTTGATGGAGTACAAATAGGATCGTCAAAAAAGTGTGCCACCTATTTCTGCAGACAGTTCGTGCAACACCCTTCTCAGCAGAATAGGTTGAAGCGTAAATCCATACGTCATATTAGAAGGAAAAAAGGACATGAAGATTTGGTAGATTTCACATGTGAGGAGGTTCTTGCTGCTATAGAGAAAGCAAAATCATCCAAGGCACTCGGACCAGACGGCATTTCTATGCTGATGCTGAAGCACCTTGGGCCTATAGCGGCAACATACCTCACACACGTGTTAAATCTTTCCATTTCTCAGTTAATTGTCCCTGATGTATGGAAGGTAGCTAGGATTATACCTCTCCTAAAACCTGGCAGTGAAGCTGATCTTGGTTCCTCTTATAGGCCCATATCGCTTCTTTCACCTGTAGTGAAAGTTCTTGAGTCATTATTACTTCCTTCAATGACAGAACACTGCCCTCTAGCAAATCATCAGCACGGGTTTAGGAAAGGTCGTGGTACGACTTCAGCATTGAGCGAAATCACTACTTTTATAGCTGATGGACTTAATAAGCCGAGGCCATGCGAACGTACAGTGATGGTGGCTCTAGACTTGAACAAGGCATTTGATACTGTTGATCATGCAATCTTGTTTCAAGACCTGGATTCAACTTCACTACCCGATAAAACAAAACGCTGGCTATTGAACTATCTTAATGGTAGAAGGGCATATGTTGAGTTCAGGGGCGTGAAGTCGGGTTATCGTAAGTTAAAGATGGGTGTTCCGCAGGGTGGAGTTCTCTCCCCTCTTCTGTTCAACCTTTATTTGGCTAAGATGCCCCTTCCTCCTCCCCATATAAAACTAGTGACCTATGCAGATGATTGTTCTGTTCTATCGTCGGGTCTGAACGTAGATGACATATGTGCGAGAATTAACACTTATTTGGACGATTTATTAAATTTTTTCAATGCTCGCAACCTTGGACTTTCAACTCATAAGTCATCTGCTTCCATTTTCACTTCCTGGACTAAGGAGGTGAGAATGGAACTAGATGTCTTTGTTGGAGGTCTAAGGGTTCCTACCGTCCAGTACCCGATGATATTGGGAACTACATTTGACCCATTGCTCAGATTCTCGGCTCATGCCACCAAGACAAATAACCGTCTTAAGTCGAGAAACAAAGTGCTGAAAGCGCTTGCCGGATCTTCTTGGGGTAAGGACAAGGAGACTATTTTAACAACTTATAAAGCTATAGGACGTTCTGTCCTAAACTATGCTGCTCCTGTATGGACTCCTTTCCTAAGTAAGACTCAATGGCAAAGTCTGCAAAGAAGTCAAAACAGTGCGCTGAGGACTGCCACTGGTTGTTTGCAAATGACCCATGAGGATCATTTGCACAGTGAAACGATGATACTTCCTGTTCATCAGCATAATGAGCTGCTTTCGAAGCAGTTCTTGCTAGGTGCGTACAGAGTTGATCATCCAAACCATGGCACCCTCACTACGTCAGCGCCTACCCGAATAAGATCAGATATCAGGATATATAAGTCGAACATAAATCGCTTTATCACTGATAGCAACATTGGGGAGTATGAATATACTTCCGGAAGGGCCCAATTACATAAGGATGCAACTGAGCATGCAATTCGCTCGTTTAGGGACAACATAATATTAGGTGGAAGACCTCCACCTATTCATGAGAGCGAAAAACATCTCCCTCGTAGCACCAGGACTAAACTTGCACAGTTAAGATCCGGATGGAGCGTTATGCTCGAGTGCTACAGGGAAAGAATTGGGATAAGTAATTCAAATTGCTGCCCTGATTGCGGTGAATCACCGCATGACACTTTCCACCTGTTCAGTTGCCCGTCCCATCCTACACAATTGAGCCCTTTAGACCTCTGGTTACGACCAGTGGATGTTGCCTGTTTCCTAGACCTTGACACTTGAGGTTTGCGTTTCGGTTTTTCCTCCTCCTTCACAAACATTGCTTGCACCTTATTTGTTTCTATATATAATGAATTGTACACATATTTTTCCTGATATAGTTCACAGGAAGAAGGAGCTGCTACAACAACAACAACAACCAGTTGAAGATGTTGGAGATGCCGTAAAATTTATTAATATAAATATTCTTGATTACTAGATAAGTCAATATAGCCAAATCGGATTTAAGTTTCGTTACTAATTTTCCAATTTTCAACGAATCGTTTTGAACCGAAGCTCTAATACCATTTACACACGGAGGGAGGGGGGGGGGGGGGGTTGTCGTATGTTAATTAGGGGCTACCCCAAAAAGTGTATGAAACCACCATCTATAAGATGTCTCCATATCGAATTTCAAGATCATATCATGTTTTTCATACAAATGCATAAAAGTGAGCTATGGGACTACCTAAAAAAGTAGGTGGGACACGCCTATTTGAATATGTATATGAATCAGTTGTCCACTAAAATCCACCAAATCGTATTTCAAGCTAATATTGATTTAAATAAAGAATTTTTTCATAAAAACACAAAAATGGGCGGTGGGTTTGTATAGGGGCTGCCCCAAAAATTGAACGGGCCCATTAGTCTATGTATGTTAAGCGGCTTTCCATAAAAAGGCACTAATTGCATTTCAACCTAATATTGACTTTAATTAAGAAGTTTTTCATACAAAAACACAAAAGCGGGCAATAAGTTTGTATGCGGACTACGCCAAAAAGTGGGCGGGTCCCATGGGCGGGTCCCACCCATTGATGTATATGTGAAGCGTCCATCTACCAGAAGCTACCATATCAATTACTAAGTTGATATTGGCTACTATAAAAAAAATTGCAATAAAAAGAAGTGTATCTGTCAATTTTCAACTGGATAGCATAAAAATTGGTCCCCAAAAATGCGCAATAACATCAAGACAGACAGACAGACGGACATGGCTAGATCGACTCGTCTCGTTGAGCTGATCAAGAATATATATATATATATATATATATATATATATATATATATATATATATATATATATATATATATATATATATATATATATATATATATATATATATATATATACTTTATGGGGTCTACGATGCCTCCTTTAATGCGTTACAAACTTTCAAACAAACTGATAATATCATTTCACACTATGTGTGAATTTTGTAAACAGTGGACGAGCCATGTCAATATGGATACTCTAATTGACTGCAATAAAAATAAGTCTATGTGTTCTCGGTGTCGGGCTATGGTTATGTGGTTATGTACTATTCACAAACTATGTGAAGAATATAAAAATTCAAAGCTCGATAATGAGAATGCTCGAATTTAATAATTTGAAGGTTCTGTCTTTTAAAATCTCCGACACCTCGCCTTGACGCTTCAAGCTGATCAAGATTATATACACTTGTACTTTATAGCAACGGTATGGGGTCTTCTCTAGATTCGGAAAATGTTTCAAATCTACCTAGCTACATAATACAACTTTGATACGGATACTATTAATATCTATTCCCATAAATATTCTCCCTGGCTCCAGATGGTGGTTCTACTATGAGTTACTCCTTATTAGCACAGATAGACTTTCGAAATTTGCTATGCATATTACTAATTTAAAAAATTACATATTTTGGACCACAATATCAATTAGTTCCCATAGAAATCTATGGTCCACAGATATGGATTCTGGTATTGATAACTTAAATTTTTTATAATAATATATAATTTTGTATTTTATGTGCAATATTTGACTATATTTTGTTTAATTTAATACTTAGTGAATGGCGTCACCGGTGAGGGTCCATGTCTGGGTGTAAAGGAGCGCAAGGCCCATTGCGAGTATTGGTTTAGTGCCGCAAAGCGTTGCGAACTTATTATGATGTTACAAATCGGTGGCGCACCGCTGCCCGATGTACTTGATCTGGCGCAACACGCTGAGGAGATAGGCGTACATGCTGTCTGCTGTCTACCGGAGCTATTTTATAAGCCGCGCAATGTTGAGCAACTGGCGGGCTACTGCTGCATTGTTGCGAGCAAATGTAAAACTCGTCCATTCTTCTACTATCACATACCGCTGTTCACGGGCGTTGAAAGTGCGTAGAGATCTTAAAAAAGTTATCTAAAAGAATTTAACTAAATTTCAAATACACACACACACATACAGTTGACATGGCTGAGTTCTGCGCCAAGGCCGAAACCGATATACCAAATTTTTATGGCATCAACTATTCCTCTAACGATCTAGACATTGGCTACAAATGTCTACGCGAGGGTCGCGTTGTTATGCTCGGCACAAGCTCGCTGCTCGCTAGCGGTCTGATGTGTGGCTTTAAGAGTATAGTTACATCTATAATCAATATGCGTCCAGATTTGGTCTTTGACATTTGTAATGCTTTCGAAGATAATAATATGGCATTGGTTAAGAAAAAACAGGACGAGCTGAATCATTTGGTTGAACTGCATACACATCATACGCATATGGAACGCTGGCTGGTGTCCATGAAGATCTGGTTCAATAAAGAAATGATGAGTAGAGAGAATGGTTTCAGCGCTGGACCAGCACGTCGTATATGGTAGTGTTAATTTTTATTGTTACGTGTACTTAAAAAAAAAAAAAAAAAAATAAACATGTTAAATATAATTAATTGATGTCAAATTGGCTTAAATCATGAGAACCCTACAGTTTAACTAAAACTAATTTTAAAAATCGGTATTAAAATTCGTGGTACATGTATAAAAAATACTTAAATCCTGCAATTTCATACCACATACTCGCTACATGGCGAAAATCCAGAAGAAAATGTAGCCACAGTGTGTAAAAATGTAACGTAGCTGAAACTTTTTTTATTGAAGAATCGTGTTTTGTGTGTGTTACCGAGATTTTATTTTACTTAATCCGCTTATTCTCTCTCAGTCTCATACATTGGGACCAAGAGTTATTGCAATTTTTAGAGCCATTTTAAATAAGGGCTAACCCAAAAAGTGGGCAGCACACGCCCACTAGTAGATGTGTGCCATATCGAATTTCAAGTTGATAATGATGTTTTCCATATAAATGAATAAAAGTGAGCTGTAGGTTTGTATGGGGACTACCTGAAGAAATAGGCGGGACACGCCCATTAGTCTATGTGTATTAAGCGGCTGTCCGTAAAAAGGCACCACATCGCATTCCAACCTAATATTGATTGAAAGAAGTGGTATGGTATGGAGGTAGGGAAAGGGGCTGGGGAAGGAGAGGTAGGGGAAAGGGCAGCAACGCGCCGGGTTACTTTTAAAAAGCAAAAAGAGGTAGGGGAATGGGGTCAGTTAAAGGGGGAGTTGTGAAGCAAGTAGAAGAGGGGCAGGGGAATTAAAATGGGTGTTAGGGTAAGGAATCATAGGCAAGGAGGGGTAAAGGTAAAGCAACGCTCTGGGTGCCATTTAAGATAGAGGATTAAAATGTTGTATACATGTTAATAGGATCGAAGGGGGCAGGGAAAATGTGTGGTAAAGTAAGGAGAGGTAGGGGAAACGGGCAGGGGTTTGAAGGACAGAAAAAGAGGGTTAGGAGAATTGAAGGTTGAGTAAAGGGGCATGCGGAAGGGGTGGCAGGGATAAGGTGGGGCGGGGGTTGGAAGTAGTGTAAGGGAAAGAGTGAGTCAAGGGGATATTTTTCTAAATCCCTCACCTATACCTACCTTACATGAGATGGGGCGTCACTAAGCCCAGCGAAGGTTGCTATGATCAAAGTTGCCGTTTGGACACTATAATTATTGCTATCGAAAAAAAAAAATTGATTGGCTGGTTTTAACCTCTAGGCAGAAATTTTTGAAAATTTGAAAAAAAATATATCTGATGTAATTGAACACGTTGAAGACACTCCAGTGCAGGATTCGACGACTGTGGAAAACATATCTAATGTAATTGAGCACGTTGACGATACTGTAGTGCAGGAATCGACGACTGTGGAAAATATATCCAATGTAATTGAAGATGAAAATCCTGAACAAAATGCACCAGTGGAAGAATAGGTTGAAGTACTTTCAGCATCAACTTGTTCAATAACTGATATTCCTACCTCTGAAGATATTAACTCCAACAGATTTCTCGAAGGAATTGAAGAACACAAAATTTTAGGAGGCTTTAATACATTTCTTTGCTGTGCATTGGGCTAGTAACGAAGTAATTCCTTTCCTTGGCAATAAGTTGATACATTTAAGCTTTCGAGACTGTTATTCTTACAAAGTGAATAATGAAAAGTCGAATCGAGTATTGTTTATGTTCTTTGCTGTGCTTTGCACAAAGAAGCGGATAGTAAAATAATTTTCTATATATGCAGTATCGTTAAATATTGTCATTGGAGGGTCTGATATTGATATCTTAATAATAATGCTTGGTTCACTTAAACAATTCGTCGTCTCATGTCTGGAAGCTGACTGGAACTGGAAACCATGAAAGGTTTATTAATATCACAAAAATTTATGAGCTACACGGTGAATGCTTGATCATCAAATTCGGGTTTCCACTTTCAACATAGCCAAACGGTATCGCTATCACAACTTCAGAAATAAATCAACTAAAGCAACGCTTCGGTAGTTATTCCTGTTCTTGCGAAAACTAAACGATGCCCCAGCATTATAGGTCGTGCCACAAATACCCTATAGTACAGAAGCTGGTAGAAACATAAAACCACATATATATTCGATTTTAAATATAATTTAAATTTATTAACTTCATTGATGAACATATGTATGTACGGTATGAATGTGCAGCGTTTAATTTTTTTTTTCAGTTTTCTTTTTTTGTTTTTTTATAAAATATCTTAATATCAAATATAATTATGTGTAGTATGGAATATCTTTGCTTGCGGATTATGCAATAAGTTATGTAAGTAAGGAGGCTAGGATAACATTATGTACGTACGCGTATTATGTTTTAACAACTTCATGAACAATACGAAATATGATGGAACTACTTCAATATTAGCAGTGTCTAAAATGCAAACGAATATATTGGCAATGCGTTGCGTGCATGTCTTGAATAATGATTAATAAATATATATATATATATGCGTGATTATTTATAATAGCAGCAGAGGTAACAAGTTTTGCACAAATAGTGAAATTTTTGTAACAAAATTAGCGAATAGTTTAGTAGTTAAGAGAAATGGTTTAGTATTAAACTAGATCGATTGGTTGTATATGAAATAATTATTATTTTCGAGAAATGGTTTAGTGTTAAACTAAGATCATTTTATATAGATCAGTTCGCAAAAACGTTACAACACAAAACAGACAAACGTATAATAAGTTTATCCATAATATAGAGAAGCTTCCGACGATTACTGATTTTTCTGCGTGCGATTATTTATAAATTTTTATAATAATAACAAAGACATGCACTCGGCAGGTCTATTCAGTTGAACTCCTCCATACAACGCATTGTCAAGCGACAAAGACGAAACAAATTTATGTATATATAGTGTGGTGTGGTGTGTATGTATATTTTTAGTGAGTGGCATGCAGGGGTGTTGTGTTGTGTAGTTCAAACACACACTAAAAGGTGAAACCACCCTCAGGTGCTTTAGGCTGTGTTGCATTAAATTCCAGCGCACCATTAACTTCCTGCGGCGCCAATTCCTGTTCAGCTTCATCATCACCATTACTAAAGTAAGTATCAATAATGGCATAGGCTTTCTTATAGACTTCCTCATTTTCATGCTGCTGCAATGCCTCGAGTTTATCTAGACCGCCCATCTGTTCGACCATCAAACATAGATTTTCGGTGCCACCCAATTTTTCAGCAAGCGAGAAGAGATTCGATAAACCAGTTTGCACAACTTTAATTGTACGCGGATCCTTGGCATCGAGTAAATCAACAAATGGCTTCAATAATTCATACTTTTCAATCAAATCGACAATTTGTTCGGGCGTGCCAGATGTAGTGGTATTAGTTACAGCCCAGGCAGCTTCCTTTTGCGATTTAAAATCGCCGCGTTCCAGTACATTGCGTATTTCGGTAAAGATGCCTATTATATGTATATAATAAAAATATTTTCCCAATTACAAATTGTACACATAGCAAAAGTACATTTAAGAAAAGTTCAACATACCCGCATCGATAACCGCCTGTATTTGCTTTTGATTACCCGCGGTTATGTTACTAACCGTCCAGGCAGCCTCCTTGACAATATTATTCTTGGTATGCTGCAGCAATATGGCCAAATTCGGCAAGCCACCAGCACTGATAACAGCATCGGTCTGCATGAAAAAAAAAAAAATGCAAATTATTAAAAAAATGTTTGAGAATTAAAATATCCAAAGCAAATTAGATGCATAAAATCTTAAAATGAAAGATTGTCACGACAAATTTGCGCAAAATTGAAATGCAAAGCTGACACTTCATCTGCCAATGCTAACACCTACACTGCACAGTGGTTGGATTTGGAAATAATTTTGATAAAAACTTTAGAAATCTATACTAATATCATAAAGCTGAAGAGTTTGTTTGTTTGTTTACTTGAACGCGCTAATCTCAGGAAATACTGGTCCGATTTGAAAATTTTTTTCTGTGTTAGATAGCTGAGGAAGGCTATAGGCTATATATCATCACGATAAGACCAATAGGAGTGGAGCACCAATCTAGATATGTATGTATGGAAAGGTAGGGAGGACCACACAATTTCACATAAGCGCTAGCAAGCGAACTAGAAGTTGTTCAACTCAATGCTAGATGTCGCACCAGCTGGTCATGAGCTAAAGAGGTCAATGATCATGAGTTGGAGTTTTTAAAATTTTATTACTATTACTATATATAAAAATGGAAGTATGAACACATATATGTTCCCTAAAGACTCCGAAACCTGTGAAAATTCGTGGCGATTGGATAAACAGAAATTTTTTTTTAGATTTTTCTAATTTTGATAGAATTGGAGGTAGAGTAAAGGAGCATGTGGAATGAGTGTCAGGGGTAAGGAGTGGTAGGGGAAGAGGAGGGCCGCGTACAACGTGGCGGGGATCTAGTTAGTTAAAAATATTTCGGATCTATTCAACCACGCCTACTCCCATAAACCACATACATAAATTTGACAAAAAATATTTATTTTTTAATACCCTGTACGCGTAATTGGGTGTTTTTTGGAAAATCTCATTGGATGAAGATATCAAATTTTAATTTTAAGGGCAAGTTAACACACAAGTTTTGTAGCTCATTAGCTGCCGTGATCCCTATTTGGGAATATTCTCCTACCAGCATCATCCGTCATTTATTTTTTTAATGAAGTCATGTCGTTAAGCAGATTACCCGCTCTGAGTTACATACTTCATTAGACGCATTCATAAAATCTACGTATTTCAACAGAATACTGAAACGTGTTTTTGGAGGCAAATTTTCGTCATGGTGTAATTTATGTCTTGATTCTTAAAAAAAAAAAAAACGTATCATGAGTCTTTAATTTGGATGGGGAACGGTGGACCCAAATGACACAAGCCCTATTTGGGGACCACGTCTGACAAGAATTTCAAGAAAACGCCTAGTTACTTCTTATGTAGTGGTGGAACAAAGCCTGGTACAGTGTTTTGATGATACATATATGTCCATAAAGTGCGATACATGCCTCCTTCAAAAACTCCATGAATTTCAAATTTCAAATGAGTACAACATCAGGGAATTCATTCAAAATCTGCCCTAAGTGCAATTATATTCGTTTCATATGTGTGGTGTATATTCCAGTATACTAGGTGTGTACAAAAGTAAGGTGACTTTTCAAATTTCGCGGGCAACGTACATTCGATTATCGATTTTTTTGTTTTGTTGTGTTGGTACACTCGTCTCGAACATATGTTTTCAGTTTCCTAAAACTACAAAGACACCATTCTTTTTTAACATACCTCGTATACGATCAACCTAGTCTTCATACTAAATTTCTGAAAGGCTAGTTTGCACTGAAAATAGACCAACAAACAACAGAACTAAATCGATTAATGTGATGAATATAGAAACCTAACTGGCATAATTTGGTATGAATTTGTATGCTACTTGGAACAACTCCGACCACTGTGCACAGCAGAACATCAACATACTGGAATAGTAAACTACTATTAATCCTGTGAAACATTGGCAGGCAGGCGACAGTGTTCTATATATATGTATGTAGAAGCAACACTGTTGTGTAGCGCCAATGGTTAAATATTCATGCGCGCTATTTGTATAAGTGGGAAAGATTTTATGCCGCGATAGCAATGGGTGGCAGCATGTACGCCGCTTCCAGGCACTGTATCTGTGTCAAGTGGTAATCACAGATTGAATTGCAAATTTGATGTCACATAGCGCGCCTACTGCACCATGTCGTTGTCACTTGTTTGACTAAGTAAATGTTAAGCTGTAGTACTTCTACTGCTGTACTGTTTCTACTGCTACTACTCCATATACAGCAGCAGCTGGTAATGACATTAGCTGATTGCGCACATTTGTCTCACAAAAGTCAAATGTCAAACTTTAAGAAATTATGCAAAGAAAAAAAAAAAATAAATAAATCAAATTTAAATATTTTACCTGCTGATCTGTGCCTGTAACAATGTTACCCACACTACGTAATGCTGGCACAATAATGCTTGGCTCATCGGAACCCAAGAGCCCAACCAGACGTGAAACAGCACCAGTTTCCACAACAGCCTGTATATTGTTATTGTCGTCGTCGGTCACATAGGAGAGCGCCCAGCAGGCATCCGCAAGCACTTGTATATCGGTACCGCACAACAGCTGCGACAGCACAGGCAACAAACGTTTTATCTGTTCAAACGGCGGCGATGGATTTTTGTTGCGGCACAGATTCGACATGAGCCAAACAATATTACGTAAAAATGAGAGCGGGGTTTCATTGTTGATCAAAACCAAGATGCCATCGATAACATTGTGCTGTATGACAATATCACGCGCAGTGGCACCATCACCGGCAATATTGCCCAATGCCCATACAGCCTGCTCTGCCAAATTGATAGATTTCGATTGGAGTAGCGTCACAAAATGCGGTACCGCATTCTGTTCGATAACGCAACGTGTTTGATCCGAAGTACCCGACGCAATGTTAGTTAGTGCCCAAGCGGCTTCGAATTGCAGCATGGGGCTGTGAAATGGAAAAGAAATAGTAGCATTAATGTGTGTATACGGGTAAATTTGTGATCTCATTTGCAATTGTTTTAGCAATAATAAAACAAAGCTGAGCTATTAAAATTTTTTACTTTTAGACAAACTTATTAGTTATTATTACTATTTTTATTATAAAGACTTGGTTATGCTGAGATTTAAACTGCAATGGGCAGCAGGCAACAATTGCATAGGTATGTGAATAGTGCTTCCGGCACTTCGGCAGATGCGCTGTTAACTAAGCTTTTAATACTTGCAAAGTATTAGAATTTGGAGTCCTCAAAACTAATGCGGCTTCTACTTTTTGGAAGAAGTGTCTGCTCAACACAACACGATATCATGCATAGACGATGCGTTGGAAAAGAGAGGTCGAACCAAGGCGCTCCACTCCCTATAAAAGCTAGCGCGTGTACGCACGAAAGGGGTTATGCGCACATGTCCAACGAAACACTTCTGAAACTACTCAGATGGAAACAAAGCTACATCCGAAATTTTCCATAAAAGTCTTTCTATGTTTTAAACTCACGTACTATAGTGGTATACGGATGGACAATGGCACTGGCCTGGCAGTTGTGTGCCGTAGGACAAGCAGAAGTGTGTGCCAAAATTAAATTCGTGCAGTTCAATCTATGTATAGACTATCACAACTGTTATATTGCGATGTGGAAAGAATTTAAATCGCACTTCGTAAGGTCGCAAGTGCACGAAGGACTAAGCTTACTAGAAGAACTCGGTAAACGTAACATAACATTTAAGGTAAGGTGCAAGCTGATAAACTTGCCAGAAAAAGAGCGACAACGCCTCAGGTATGGCTAGAACCATTCTGTGGCATTGAGAGACATACTATATCGGAAATAATCTGCAAGAAAATAGTGTGTTGCAGGTACAACACTGGGCCATGCGTCAAAAATTAAGACAAGCAACAAATAGAGAGCTACAACCTGAGTAGGCCAAAAAGATTGCTTCAAGTAGGTAGAAAACAACTAAGAATACTGAGAGACCTGCTAACATGCATTTGTGCAATGGGTATACAAAACTCCCTAAAATGATAAAAACTCGAAAAATGTGAAACGATAACTAGGAGTAGACTTTAAATGATTGGCAGCCAGCCACTTCATTATTGAAGGGCAATTGAAAATATTAGATCCTGGGCAAATACTAAGATTTATTCAACATATAGGATTAGGACAGGTAATCTAAATAGGACATACAAAAGTTTTATGTCGTTCGTTTAGAAGTTCCTCTCTGCAATAATATTTAAGCGTATAGACCTTGCTCTTACGAACACACATAATAAATTTTCCTTTCATTTTTTTCAATTGCTGCGCCGGCCAGCTCAATAAATATTACTCCTACTATCCATTATTTCCAAACCAAATATTTACAAGGTTTTCATGTTATGCTAAAGCATTAATAACAAAAAACAAGTGGAAGCCTTAGCACCCCAACGCGTCGAATGATATACCGTGCAAAATCAATACATGCTAGATTTGTAATCTAGTCGTGTAAAAAAGTATCGCTACGTACTGAAACTGGACCGCAGCAAATGAAATGCATGGAACCATACTCATCACCCCAGAAAAATCTCCCAAACTGCAACATTATAACTACGCTCATAAAAACAAGATTTAAATATTTTTCGCAATGCGATGCCGCAGTCGAGTGATAATCTGCGCCCGGGAGTTTAAAATTACTATTTTCGCATACCGTAGAAACTGCTTTTTGTTCCTGGGCCTCTAAACGAGCCCGAGCTCTCATTTACGCGCCCTCTCTATCGACAGGCATGTTGATGGTGTACTAGAATCCTTACTGTTTCGCTAGCTCAGCATAACAGTTATTCAAAAAGAATCCATGCCGCATACTGAGTTTGGCTACCCTGAATGCAAACCATACACGCATGCATATGCACACCAACGTAATGAGCAAACCGTTTATGCACACAATTTATTTTGACCGCGATCTACTTCGAACGTGTATACTGCTAAACGATCTCTGCCGCAACAAAAACGGAAAAACTATACGAGAAGTAATAGCAACATAAGATTTTACATTGCGCCACCAGTTCTACATGACCTACTACCTACACCTTGCCTACGGCGCAAGCCTAGTGCCCGGCCAGAAAACCCCCAGCTTGTGTTTTCGCATCAGTTTACTTACCTCTCCGAATTCTGCAAAAAGCGTATACAGATCGGCACAATGCCATGTCCAATCATCAGATCTATAGGTGGATTACGCTCACGGCTAAGCATCTTACGTGCAGCTTGCATGCCAGCAAATTGACGCTTCTGATCGTGACTATTCATGGCCGAAACAATCTCATCGACACTCATTTCTATGGGGGATTGGCCATTGTTCTCCTTCAACGGTGAAGTGATATCGTCTTCGTTGATGTTGCGTCGCTTGAACAATTGATCTTCCTTCTTTGACTTACGCAGTTCGACGGTCACCTCATGGCGTCGCATGCGCGAGTCCTGTGTGTAATTGTGGTAACGAAAAAAGTAAGGTTAGATAGCATAGCAAAAAAAAAAAAAAAAATTATTAAAAAAATAAATAATAAACTGTTAAAATGCATAAAATTAAATTACCTGCGTATTCATGGTGTTGCTTTTGTAGGCGCCTTGGCGTGCATTTTCCATTTTGCTCACTTCAATAATTTTTTTTTACTTTTTTTACAACGAACAGATTTTTTTTTAACTAGAATTTAATGCTAGCACAACGACTCACAACGAACAACTGAAAATTTCAAAAGAGAGAAAAATATATATTTGAAGTTAATGATAAATAAAACAAAAGCTACTTTGATTAAATTAAAATTTTATTTTCATTTTTTTTTTCTTCAATTTGCTTATAAATTGCTGCGCCGGCCAGCAGCAGCGGCGGCGGCTGTGCCGGCGACATTTGAGCCAGTCAGCTTACTGTGCAACAAGGGGGAAGAGAGACAGAGAGCAAGAGCAGCAGACAGCCTGTTGCTAGCGGTGCCGGCGCAAATAACTGTTTGCCGCCATTTGCTGCCATCTTCTATCCTTTGTGCGCACATTTTTACTTTACTTTAATTTTTTTTTGTTTTGTTAAGTCTTGCTGCACTGCTCACACTCACACACACACAGCTTTAGTCGATGCAAACAAAAGAATACGACAAAAAAAATATTCTACCTGCTTTTTCTTAGTTAATTTGCAAATTGTTTATACTAAATGCAATTTCTTAAATAATATAACACTTGTATTTGTTGTTAACAAACGCAATGCACGTTTTATATACAATTTAAATGCACAATGTCTTTGAATACTGCAAATTTTAATACAATCGAAAAATTTGGTCAATGCTGCGCGTCGCCTCGTTTGCGAAAAAGTGCCGTTTGAATTTGAAAGCGTGTGTGATCTTAGCTTGGCAGCACTGTTGTGCATTCACAATGCTAAAAAAAACTAGGGCAGCATACAAATGTTGCACATATAAATATTTTGAATGCATTTTCAATAGCTATGTTAACCGGAAATATAACAACAGCGGTCATTGGCAGCACTGGCTTGCGCTGTTGCTACTATATGATCGCACTTCCGGTGTGCTTTGTATTATGTACGTTATTTTTCAAAAATTAATTCTAAAATTTCTACAAAAAACAATTACAACATTTTAAGCTATTTAAAGCAACAGCATTATTCAATACAATACACAATTCATGCATTTCAGCAACGAACGCACTGCTTAAGAGTATTCTAGCTGTAAGCAGCGATTTTCAGTTAAGAGCAACTTTTGCAGCAATTTGTGCCCTGCAGATTCAGCAGTTTTAAACAGCAAAATTGGCTTTGCTGTAAAAACTAGCTGCAAAGAGTGTTGTACATTTAAAGAGCATTGCATATTTCTTTTAAATATTTTCAAAAAAATATGCAAAAGTTTTAAATTACTTTGGATTTAAAAGTCAGTAGAAACTATTTTGTGAGTTTTGAGTTATAAGCTCAAAAGTAATGCGCATAGTTAGTTTTTATAGGTTTTAATGCGTACATTTGCTAACAGTCAACGACTATTATTCGAAGCAAATAGTAAATAGCACGAATTTTAAAGAAATTAGCACTTTAATAATCTTTGAAGTGCAAAAATTTACAAAGCAAGAGAGAGAGAGAGAGATGATCGAAAATAATGAAGATTAAAAATAAAAAAATAAACAATTTTTTTTTTTCTAACCAATTAACCGGACTTTAGTTAATCCCTAGGTTTTTTAGGCTAAATAATTTTTCAACAAGGTCATTGCTCTAAAATTATAACAAAAACTTGGACTTAATTTTGCGCCGAATATGTTTTATTTAACACTACCCTAAAATGGTTGCTAGTTATGGCATTTCAATCGAGAGAAAACAGTCTAAGGAAAGCAGAATAAGTCTCCTTTCAATTGAATATAAAATTCTTTACCGCGTTTGTAAACGGCGGAAGCAACTCAGACAACAACAGACCAAAAAGATCGAACAGTGATCAAACTTTCACTCTACAACAAATCGTTGCTGTAGAGTGTATACGCTGTGCACGCTGTCTGCGCGAACTACCGTGAAGTAAGTCCCCTTTCAATTCGTTATAAAAAATTCGGTGGCCTGAGCACATACGGATGCACTGTCAGGCCAGTATCAGTGTGGCTTCACACCAAAGAGGTCAACCAGTGGCCAAATTTTCGCTCTACGAAAAATACTGGAGAAGACCCGTGCGTAGCACAAGGACACGCAACGCCCATTACTTGATTATAAGGGCACTTTCGAAACGCCGATAATAATGAAGTTGCTCAACGCCATGTTTGAACTTGGTAGAGCAGTAACATCACAGTAGGAAAGACCTTTGGTACCAAGAGAGGTTTCAGGCAGGGTGGTACTTTACCGGGTCCGATCTTTTATAAAGAAGTGACGCTACACACGTATGCTGACGACATTGATATCATCGACACGAACGAACGGTGAGTTAGCAAGGAATATTGTTACGACCAGGCACTCGGAGATTAAGAAACATGATGTACACTAACGAAGCAGCGTTGAGTCTTGGATGGTCTGTGAGGCTGGAGTATTTCAACTTCAGTTCATCTGGAAATCGAACATAGAATAAATGAAACGCTCCTAAGACCATCAGTTGATGGAAACAAAACTAAATCGGAGATCTGTCAGAAACGTCTTCATACATAAACGAAAGGTGCATCCCCAATGTCAATGCCTAGAGACGAAGTGACACAGAGGTATATATTTTATCGGAGTTTTATTATCAAATGGTCCGACAAAAATCATGGACGTCAGAAAGTTCATACGTACTAAAGCCACAAAGCCACAAAGATGGTACGGGCCTAGGAGTTGTAGGCTCTAGGACTCATTGTTGGGAGTCAATGGGAAAAGACACCAGTATCTTTCAAGCACAAATGTGTGCAATAATCAGATATGGGCAATTTAATCTAGATAGAGGCAATCACAACTGTGATATTGCTATCCTCTCAGACAGCCATTGAAGGTACTTAGATCCAACGTAGCTAGAACGAAGCTAGTACTTGAAGCATATGGACTATTGGAAAAACTCGGCGAACATAACAGAGTTTCTCTGCTGTGGATGCCTGGTCGTAACAATATTCCATGTAATGAGCAAGCAGACAAGCTTGCCAGGCAAGAAGCGGAGCCGTATTGTGGCATCGGGAGACATACTATATCGGAAGTAATCCGCAAGGAGTAGGATATAGGAAACGAACAACACTGCGCTACAATCCAAGGACTAAGACAAGCAAAGTTACTTCTAGGGGGCTACAACCCGAACAAATCGAAAACTATTCTTCAGCTAGGTAGGAACCACTGTAGACTAATGAAACATTTATATGTTTTGGGGATACATAACTTACCCGAATGTAGATTCTGTGATCACGAACAGGATACCCCTCTTCACATTCTTGCAGAATGTGAAGCCGTAGCTAGAAGCAGACTGCAGATGCAAAGTAGGTAATCACTTTTTTATAAAGGAGCAAGTGCGTAGTTTGGATCCTAGGAAAGTACTAAGATACATGCAACAAATAGGCTTAGGGCAGGTCATCTAACTCAGTAGGACAAACAATAAAGCTTTTAGGTCGCGGTCTTTATATGTCCCCATCATAAATAAACTTCAGTGTTGTAGAAATCTTTGTCAAACTGAGAATAGAACAACAGAACGTGAAGACCAGACGAAGAATCGCACTTGTTAATCACTGCTACTTTGGGCTCAGCAAGGAAATTAAAAGTTAAGCCCTTTCTCGAAGTTCGAAGTTAAAAATATATGACACTGTTAATCCCGATCCTACTGTATAGCGCAGAAGCGTGAAGCATAACAATAACTGATACAGCGTCTTTGGAAAAGTACGAGAAAAGATGCTACGTAGTATTTTTGTCTGCTTTAATGCTAGACAAACTTTATGATAAACTGATAATACCATTTCACACTATCAGCTGTCAATGAACAGTATAATCCAACAACCAAAAGTTTGTTACTACATAGAGCAAAGCATGTCTGTATGTAAAAGGTAGTACTGGCATAAACTGATACAGTGGAGGTTCTCCAGAAATAGTTTAAGTGCTTTGTAAGCTCACATTATCAAGAAAATACTTTGTAATTTGGTTTATATTATTGTAATTTACACTTACTAGTTATTGTTTAACTCTCGTTTGTGGAATTCTTTAGTGTACACTTAAAAATTTAGAACAGCAAAAAAGATTACGACTCAAACATTTTGTTTTTTATTTGAGAGAATATTAAATTCAGACTACTAATGCTAAGCAGTATACATAGATACATAGTACATATGTTAATAGTATACCAACACAATATTAAATGTTCCGTAAAATATAAAAGTCGTATTTAGCTTCAATGGTATATTAGTCAGGTTTGTTGTTTCGAATCTTTGGTGTCTGGTGTCATCCATACAGTTTTAAGTACAGTAAGCTGCGTTTCTTTACATATATTTACGGCGTATAACAACTTCAAATTGTATTTGCGAAGCAGCATTACCAATCTGTGTAGCCTGAGTGTTGGTGGCATGATCATTTGACTCCGGTGGTGATGGACCTGCACGATTAACATTAAGACGTCTGCGTCGCATTCGGATAGAACGAATAACTGAATTGCGAGAAACACGACGATGAGCATTCCGTTGAACCATTACAGTTAGAAGATTGCGCAATTGATTTAGTAAATCAAACATCTCACGCGATGCATTATTTACTAAAAAAAAATGCAAAGTTTGTGAAACAATCGGTGAAAATCTATATATAAGCGAATGAATCTCACCTGCATTGTTAGTTGCTTGGTTGTTGTTGTTGTTGTTATTTGCCTCATCCATTTTCAAACTGATTATGTTTTTAAAATTTTACTCAAAATTAAAAGGAAATTTCAACGAGTTTACTAGACTTTTAACTTCGTCGTTCGAAGAAGTACAGCTGACGATAAACTGAGCTGCCAACTAGTTTGAAGTTTAAATTCCATTAAAAAAAAAAAAAAAGAATGCACGTACTCAACCTTGCTCGACGAACATTCTGATATTCGATTGAAAGTTGAAATGGTGCTATTTTATAACCAGCAGTTAAAAGTTAACGACTAGAAGGTATAACTCCCATATAAAAATACTTTGAATTTATTTTGTTGTTTCGAACATGTTTGAATTAAAGCAGTTATTAATGTTAAAATAATTGTTTTTAAATTGTTCAACTTCATATACAAAATGTGAGTCCAATTAATAATACAGTGTTAACATGTAACTGATATTATATAAATGGTTTAAGCCGTTAAGCATAGTTGTATTTAGAATAAGTTATCGGTAAGAAGTTATCGGAGTTTGTGTAACCAATAGTTGTAAGTTTATCATTAAGTCTCAGTTTCTAGCGAAAAAATAAAAGGATTAATTTTAAATAAAATATATAAATAAAACCCGAGATTACAATAGAAATATATTTAAATTTATATATGTGTATATTACTCGATTATAAGGCCGCTTTCGACATGCCGAATAATAATAATGTTTCTCAACGCCCTCTTTGAACCTGGTATAACAACAAAGATCATTTATCTTTGCACTATGACGCTATAACACACACTAACCTTTGTCATATAATAAGTAAGAACCTCCCCAAACCCTTTTGATACCAAGAGAGGTTTCAGGCAAGGTGATGCTTTATCATACGTCGTTTTTAATCTCTTGATGATTGAGGAGCTGTCATTATGGACCTAACAGTATCGGATATATCGTCTTTGGGAGCATTCGAATGAAAGCTTCTTCTTAGACCTATTAGAGACGGCGTCGAGTTTCGGATCCGCATGAAACATGAACTGTATGTTGATGTTAACTTAGTCCAGCGCATTAAATTCCAGCAGCTGCACTGGGCTGGTCACCTCATCCGAAGGAAACCTTTACCTGTATTAATTGGTGGACGGTGTCATACAGGATAAGCGCATTGCCGTCGGGAGTAAATGCGGAACCGGAACTATAAAATTAGGCCTCTTACATTTTATATGGAAATATGAAGAAGGAAACGACATTGAGACATACCGCAAATGACGTAGCAACGACTTTGCACTCGTATAAAATGCAATTCCATTGATCCTGAGGCACATACAAATCAATCTGTAAATTTTCGAGATATTGAATTTCATTAACAATAGTGCCATCTCTGGCTTGAAGCATGATAATTCTCTCAATTGTTGCACTCAAACTATTATACCAAGTTGAAGACATCAGATTGTATTAACATTTTTTCATGTAGTTGAAAACCCCTTTACCCTATCCACGCAACGGGTGCATGTATATTTTGTGTGCAAAACGTAACGTATATACTTCATGAAACAAAATATTTTTATTAATTCTTCTAAATCTATTTCGATTCAAAGTAATTTCGATTCGATTAATCACACTAATGCCAAGTCGCCCCAAAACTTGAAAATAGCCACCACCACTTTTTAAGGACACAAGTTCGATAGTATTATCGATAGCATCGATAGTTTTAAATTATTCATTCAAAACTATCGATAGTTTTGCAGCGCTATTGTATCCTGCAATGTCGGCACTCTGGCAACTCTATAACCCCCCACCACAGCGCAATTAACAAAGTGTTTCGCAATTAGATCTTACCGGTTTTTTTTTTATTTTTATTTTCAACAAATTTTCGCAATTAGAAAAAAAAAAAGAATTATTAAAACACATCACAATCGAGCGCGTTTAAGAGGATTTCTTTGTAGCGGCTTCGTCTTCTTTCGGTTCCTCATTGACTGGAGCTGGTGCGGCCGTGGTTGAAATGGCGGCTTCTGCGGCAGCAGCTTCTTCATTGCTTGGAGTGGCCGAACGCGCTTCAATAACATCCGAATCATTGCTTTCTGGCTGACTCTGTTGTGCTGGCAGTTCGTATTGTGGATAGGGTGGGAACTGTTGATCCTGTGGATACTGCTGCTGTTGTTGCTGTTGCTGTGTGTCCGATTGTATTTGCTCTTCTTGTTGTTGTTGTTCCGGCTGTTCTGGATATTCAATTGGCGTTGGTTCATGTTCTATCTGCGGCTGCGGCTGTGGCGCCTCAACGGCTTCACTTTTGTTCTCTACATTTTGTTGCACTGTCTGTAGGGGTTGCTGCGGCTGTGGATAGTAATAATGTTGTTGTTGCGCTGGTATGCCAGCGGCAACAATTGGTGCAGCAAAAGATGTAACTGGAGCATGTACGGCGGCAGCAACGGTTGGAACATGTGCAACTGCAGGCGCAACAACGCTGGAAACACGTGCAACGGCAGGCTCAACAGCAGCAGCTCTGACAAGTGGTTCACGTTGTACAACAGCATTGAAACCATTAATGTCATCAGCAGTATAGGTGACGGTACGCTTGAAGCCATCAGCATCCACAACACTGTACGAGCCGACAACATTGCCACCGTCGCGTGTCTCAACTTGGCTCTTGATGTCGCCAGTGATGGAGTCATGTACGCCATAAGAGAAATCATAACGTGGTGCTGATTCCACTTCGACCTGCTTGATCAACGGCGCAGCGGCGATTGTTCTTACAACTGGTGCCACGGGTGCAGCATATGTTTTAACAATTGGAGCAACTGGTGCTGCAACTACGGCGGATTTTACAAATGGCGTAGGTGCTGCATAAGTTTTGGAAACTAAAGTCGGTGTAGGTGCTACATAGGAACTAGTATAGACGGGCGCGGCAGCTGCATGGTAATGCACAGCAGGTGCTTGGTAGACAGCTGGTGCCGCGTGATAGGCTGCTGGTGCAGCATGGTACACAGCAGGCGCTGCGGCATAAGTGGCAGCGGTGTAAGGATTATACGCATAAGTGGCCACGCCTGCCATGCTGGAGGCGGCAGCGGCGATCAGACAAAGTGCACCAAGAAACTGTAAAGGATTTAGAGAAATTTTGTGAAAAGTTGTGCTGTGTGAGAATAATTTGTCCTAGTTATATATCAACTTAAATAACTTTTCTAGATTGTTACGCAGGAAAGCTATACAAAAATTTGAGATCTTTTATTGTATGAAGTGATTATAGGTCGCAGCACGCTCAGCTTGTTTGGGATTCTTGGTAGCTTACGAGTGCGTGGATGTTCAGTCATCTACGAGTACCCTTAGTGTACGACGTAGTTAGGATTCTATATCGAGTCCTTGAATGAGCTGACTTCTCCCGCCATCGTTCGCAAACTGTCTGAGCGTGCTGCAATGTATAGTCGCTTCACAATAAAATCATATCTATTACTTTTTACGCCTACCATGTATGTTTCTTTGAATATTCAAATTTCTACTGGAGTAAACAATCCGCAAGGATTTTAGTTATATCAGTTAAGTGTACAGACTTTTATATAGTATTAAAAGGATACACGTACGCCTGTTAAAACATACGAATATACTAATATACGCTTTGATTTTCGAACTATAGAAAACATAACATTAATATATTTCCAGCTACTTTTCCAACTTAGTTCCCACAGCTCTGAGCTCCTTGACAGATCTAAGGCAATATATATTTAGCTCCCAATGCAATTACTACAATTGCATTAATATTCCAGTTATTTCTGCTTTAAAAGTATATTATACAGCACGTGAACTGTAAGTTGTCCTTGTCAGCTGTCCTTTATGTAACTTTGAGGCATAATAAATTTAATAAATCAGCACACGGCATTGCAAAGCCAACTTTGAAGACACTTACTTTGCTTGCCATTTTTTTAGTTTTAGTTTTTTTGGTTGTAAATTTGTGTTAACTTTTTTCGTTTTATTTTTATTTTAGTTAAAAAATTTTTAACACGCGCCACGTGAATAAACAACGACCGACGAGTATATATGTATGTATATATATATATATATGAGGAGGAACTGTGGAACGCCTCAACGCGACCGAACGTTGACAACGATAACTGTTTGGTTAATGATGCTGTCAACGCATTGACGGCGACACTTTATAGCTGCTCGATTGGCCGGATCCGTTGTATGGACTCAACTCAAGAATTAGCAAAAGAAGTTGAAACACCCACGCCCGTGCGTCCATAATGCCATAAACCGGTCGACGAATTGTATCGGTATGTATTAAAAGATCACAAAACAATGCATTATAAAATGTATCGCATAGATACAATTGTGCGCTTAGTTGATTTTTCGTTTGTTGTTGTCAATTATTTATGCGACAATTATTAGCAACAATTACAATGCAAACTGGTTTACTTAGCTCTGTTAAAATTGTATGCGTATTTGATTCATTTATTTTTAGGCCTAAGCAAGTAGTAAATCAATTTACGCATGCTCCATGTTGATTTTAATAAAATATCGCTTTCAGATAAACAGACATGCGTTAATTGACGCTATACTTCTTGATTTATTGTAATTAACTCAACAATTGTCACAATATGTATCGCTTCCGTCTCTATGCCTCTACATCACTAATCTCCCGAGCTGTTCTTACATCATTTTTGTCTTTAGGCGAAAAAAAATTTCCAATAAATATTTAAAGTAATTTTTTAATTCTATTAGTGTGAATAGTCGGTAAATAAATGTTGTCATATTGTTTGTTACACTTAAAGAGCGTTGGATGTGCACCATGCCTGTCACTCTATAGGTAGGTATGTACTGGTATCATCTTCTAGGATTTTAAAATATTGTTTTGGAACTCGTTGTGGGTCTCCACACTTAAAATATATAGAGCTGTTGGTTTGTGGGCCTTTATAATTCGGGTATATCTGATAACAAAACTGATTGTACAGCTATTAGTTGCTACGCCCCCAAATTGTTTGCATATTATATAGCGGCGAGACACATCCTATTTTCGCAGTGGGTCTTATTTGTTCACAATGTACTAAATCTCATCCTTCTAGCGTTCCTGACGTGCTTAGCTATGCCCTCATTTTTCTAATGGATCGAAATACAAAATTTAGTGTAACTTAATCCTTAATCCTCATAAAATATCAAAGATCGGACCACTCATACAAACCTACCCCCATTTTTGGGGTTACAATTTATTTTGCTTTTGGTCAGGGTTAATAACCATCTGTTCCAACACCCAATTAGGTTTCATTCCTTGTGCCAACACCATCTTATAATGATGCAGTACCCAAGTCCAGATTGTCATGGAAGATATACCTAGTTCTGCGGAACGGGAAGAAACGGTTAAATTTGGGTCGGCTTGAACACTGGCTGCTACTGTGGTAACATTTTCTTCACTACTCACTAGAGCTGAGCTAGTCAGTGATTCTTGAGTAGCAGTGATAATCGTGAAATCACCGTAGTCACTGTTAAAATACAAAGCAAATATGGGAACATGGTATGTTAGGAGGTCACCTGATTTGTATATATTCCATGACTAATTCCATACTACAGGAATATATTCTTTTTGGTGCCATTTAACGGAGAGGATTGGCTTAAAATGGCATAAAGAACCAGAGGTGAGAGTTGGATATAGTCTCAATCATTGGGCTCCCGTAAAAAAAGAATTAGATAAATCTTGAGATTTGAGGCGGGAAGATTGTATTTCATCTTTACTATAACTGTAACTGTATTGTATCTTTACTATAACTTCTAAGAACTAAGGCAATTCTGCGTTACACAGCAATGATATGCTGAAACAGTTGTTTGATATCATTTTCTAGAGAGGATTGGATATAAAAAACACAAGAAAACATCAGAAAGAAACATTTCATTTTCCACTCCAGTGAAAGAAACCAGATGCTAGTAGAGAGATAAAAGCCAACGAAACATAAAGACTGAATAAAAACAAGTACCTATGTAAATAGATTTATTAAATACTAGCTTATACCCGGCGCGTTTCTGCCGTTCCACCTGAAGAAGTCCCACTGCCACTAAATTATGTTTATTTTAATTGTTCAAAACTTCTCTGTATACTATATTAGATGTAATATTATTATTTGGTACCAAAATATATTGTCGTGCAGGAGTTCCAATCCGAGATAAGCCAACATATAACTGCCCATGGGAAAAACACTGCTTTCTCGGGTCAATGCCCACCAGAGAGAATGTTTGACCCTGGGACTTATTAATAGTGAGGGCAAAAGAGATCTTGACGGGATACTGCAGCCTTTTAAATGGTATGGGTAAATCCGTCGGAATCATGGGCATGCGCGAGGCATAAGCCAGTTGTCCCACTGCTGGTCCTGTGAGAATGGCCGCCACGATTATATTCTCCCGCAACTCTTTTATAAGCAGCATTTCGGCTGCCAAGCCGCTGCGAATGTTCTTTGCTAGACTCCCTATCACGTAATTCTGACATATTATGTCTATGGTTAGCCAGTCGCTGAGACCTTTCGGTGCTAAACTCTCTAGCACGCGCTTGCGATCTGTATTCTATTTCACTCGCAAGGCGCTATGCATGCTCAGAGGAAGTCTCTCCCATTCGGCGTACTATAGCCGCTCTTGTCTGGGATGTATGTGTCGGTAGTTGTGATTTTCTTTTAGGCATACTGACGTTATATATAGTCAGAATCTTTTATGGAAACAATAAGACAGAAAGCAGCTCTAAAAAGAACTTTTTAAGGAAACAATAAGATAGAAAGAAGTTCTGAGAAGAACTTATTATAAAAACTATAAAGAAAAAAAGTACTTCTGATAAGAACATTAATAAAATTGTCTCACGTATTTGATATTTTAAATTATCTCTTACTTTCGTTCTTCTTCTCTTTAATCACGTACACATGACCATATGAGACAAACACATGAATCATGTGTTTAATTAGCGCCATCTCGCTCATACTAATTTCTGCCTACTGTATACTTATACTTCTTTCTCTTTGATCACGTATGAGACAAATACATGAACGTTCTAAAATCTGTGGCTTTCAGCTTTACATCATGTTTTAATTATCGCCATGTCGCTCACTATTTTACACTTCATTTATATTTACATGTATTCATTACATTTAAGTGTATATCGTCATATATTATAGCCTATGTTATTCAAAAATAACGTGGCTTTCTATTGGTAAAAGAATTTTCATCGGTTCAGTAGATCCAGAGATTACCCCCTACAACGCCACAAACCTACAAACTCACAAGCTTTACCTCTTTATAATATTAGTATAGCTGAAGTACTCGCCTGTGATCACTACATGTATGACACAATAAATAAGTAGAGCGATAGTCAACTGCCTGTGATTTAATCAGAGAGACTGAAAAATCACTGATATCAGCCTGCCTGCCACTCCATATTGTAATACACGTCGACGTCGTATCAGTTATATAACATGTATATCATCAACTTGATACGTTGATATGTTTTAGGCTGCTAAAACTACATGCATAATAAGTATATTACTCTTTACCAGCGCTGTTCCCATTTATAAATATATGGATATTTCTCTAAACTGGTAACTATCCCGTAAACCGTGTAATTAACGTAAATGTGCTAGCTCGCAAATTAATTCTCATAATTTGTATGAAGAATAATTTACACGCAGCTTGTACATTTACGCTCCAAATTGAACGCGTAAATCGTCGCATGAATATACACCAATAGTTCAGTGTTGCCTTTCAGCTAAAAATTTAAATTGATGTGTGCGCCTTTCTGTTCAGACATAACTCTGTCTCATGGTTCAAATTTATGAATAAAAGTATTATACATTAATATATAATTTTATTCATAAAGAGTATTAAAACTGTGTTTCAATCGAGTTTTTGCTTTTATTTCCCTATTTTTCATGACTATTTTCATCTTTATTCAAAAAAAAAAAAAAAAAAAAAAAAATGGAGCGTATACTTTATCCAGTACTATTTTTTTTTTTGCAATTGTCATTTGTATTTCAGTTGGGTGTTTTTCTTTTATACTTTTTTTTTTTTTTTGGTTATTGTCAAATGTTGACAACTTAGGGCGTAACTTGTACGACGTGCGCTGTCAACACCTTTCACACAGCTTCTTCTTCATATGATTGTTGAAATGCATGCGTTTCAGATACATTTGTGCGTCATGTTATTGTTGTTACAATTGCCAAAATTCGTCATTCAACGTGTGCAACTATTTACAATATATCCGCGTGCTAGAGCGCTGATCTTGGCGACAGCTTTTGGTCTTTGGTGTTGTTGGAGTTTGAATATCATCTCCATCATGACCGACACCGCGACTAATGTTGCTCTACAACTCTTATTCAATTTAACAATTGATATTTTATTTGACTTGTCACTGTTACAATAACATTTTCTCAACAATTTTTCTGGCGTGTGTATGTAGTGGCTTTTGTGTGTGTTGTCTGCAGCACTTGTAAGTTTAACCTTAACCTACCTCTATTTTAGTAACTTTTTGAGTACACACTTGTTTGAGTTAGCAATATGATTTTTGCTGATTAGAGCAATTCATAAAATTTGAAATTATATTTCTTACAGATAAAGTGGTTGCGATTTAATTTAAATTTTTTATCGAACTTTAACAAATTTCAATTATTTTTATATAGTATTCATTTATGAGACTCAATTAGTTCAAAGATATATAGGGTATTCACACCTAGTCGATTACCAGCTTAGATCATGAGAAAATTAAAAACAAAAACAACAAAATGTATTCTTTGCTCTTCACCTCTTGAACTAATGATGTTCAGATGTACGAATACTCGTTTAAAGTCAAGAAGCAAAGTGTTTAAGGAACTTTTCAGTTCCGCCTGGTGTAAATACGCGAATAATATTATTACTACCTACAAAGCTATAGGAATATAGGAATATATATGTATAGGAAGTCGCCTTATTTTGAACTCCATACCTTCAATAAGGCTCAATGAGTATTATGTTCCAAATAAGTCAGTGTTTTGAGTATTGCTAATTTTTTTATGAATCATGAAGACCAACTTCGATAATGTTCTCACTTTGCCAGCATAAGGAATTGCTTCGGAAGAAATTTCTGCTGAGTGCACATGTCTGTAATCATTCCCAAAATAGCATTCTCACAATCGTTAGTCCCAACCATATTTTTGTTGATATCAGATATAACACGATAATAGCGAGTTAACTTCAAGATCAAATTGTAGAACAGCGCCAAATAACAGTTATGGCTCAATTATATAAGGTACCAATTGATGCGTCAATAAGCTCTCTCAGGGACAATACTGTGCTCGGTGGCAGTTTGACCAAGCTAATGCAATTAAGTTCCCGATGGAGAAACAAGCGGTAGTGTTCTTTGGAGCAAATCGCAACCAGCCGCTATGATAGCTGCGCCGTGTATGGTCAGTCATAGCATGACATGATCCGCCTCTTTAACTAATTGATCTATACCACGAATTTGATTTCTATAGATCTGTGGAGGTGTCCATTTCTCAAAATTTAATGCATAAAAATAACGACAACAAAAAAGCGCTTTGAAGAAAACAGCCAAGTCAGAATGATAACTAATTTCAGCTGGTCATTTATGAGAGACACTGACGAAACCGTTTATAAGCGTTTGAGATAATCAATCATTTTTAACCGTTACAAAGGTGTTATTCTTCAATTACCGCTTTCCTTTGCCAGAACAAAAATAAAAGCTTAATCGAAAATTGTATTCCATTCGAAAAAGTTCTATAGCTATGTCAATATTTGTTCGATTTTGATAAATTAAAGGTCATTTGATTGAAAATAGAATGTTCTAAAAAAAATTAAATTATTACGTTTAAACTGCACCTGATTTTCATTTCAACATGATTTACATCATGAAATTCGAAGCTTTATTACTATTCTCACTTGCCGTTTTTGCTAGGCAATGCTGGTGTTTGTTTTGCTCAATTTTTTAAATTTTTGATAGGATGCTTAGATTTAAAAATGTGTAATAACAAAGACTATGTCTAACAAAGACTTTGTAATAACTTTTTGTGACTTATAAGTGATAGTAAGTCTTAAGTGTATGGTATAAAAAGCCTCTATACTAACTTTCAAATCAATATATAAAACTTAGACGGAGAAAAAGCTCTTATAAAATCATTGCAAGACTAACGGACAGACAGACATAATCATATCATAATTTGATGATAAGCCCCAAAAGCAGTTTTTTACCAATTACTTTAAAGTTTTAGGGTGTTAGAAAATTTAAGGAAAAATGCAGAAATTTTGTACTCGACGAGACCTATATCCGACAGTAGGGCCTCACTTTAAAAGTTCATTGATTTATTTATTCTGAATCCAGCCCTTACGCTCCAACTAGGGATGATACTTTAATTGTAATTCATATGTACTATTACAGCCATATATTTGAAGGATTAAGGAACAAAAATAAAAAAAAAAATACTAGAAACAAAAACTCCTCCAAAATTGTGGCTATTGTCTTGCCTGTATCCATGGGGTATACATTGTCTCCCTTTCGTGTCCGTGTCAAGCATAAACTTAATGTTGCAGTTTGTTCAAAATTTGACAACAGTCAAATGATTAAGGTACCTGTTCGAAACATGCTTCTCGGACTACCATCATATATATATTCTTGATCAGCATGAAAAGTCGATATCAATGTTATATCAATATTTATTTATCTGTATGTCTGAACGTTTGTTTGAACGATATATCGAAGACTATAAGAGGTACAGTCTTCAAAGTACATATATAAAATGTACGTGCCAAGCCTACTGTAAGGGTTGTATAAATATTTTGTTATTATGTATATTATTAAACTGTTAAAATGTATGTGAAGGAACATAGTGAAGGAAACGTCGGAAGCACCATAAAGCATATATATTCGTGATCAGCCCGATGAGACTATTCATTCTAATCTTGTCCCTCTGTCCGTCCGTCTGCATGTTTGCCTTTTTTATTTTATATTTATGCGTTTTAGCTATTATTGCATCGAAGTCTGCAAAGTCTGCATTACATATGTAAATACTAAAAATATACGATATATAAAACTGTTTACAGCAATTATGTAAAAAAAGCTTTGTCAAATATGCTATAAATAGTCTAGTCACTAAGAGGATTTTAAAGTAGCACCTCAATGCAAAACGTTTACTTAAAAATTAAATAACTCAAATAAAAATAATAAAAAAACAAGTAAAAACGTTAACTTCGGTTGAGCTCTGATACCATTCACACGAAACTTTAAATAGTATTGTAATACATAAAAGTGAGGGTTTAAATAGGGGCTTCCTTAAAAAGTGGGTGGTCGATGTATGTTAAGCGGCTGACCATAAAAAGGCACCACATTGCATTTCAACCTAATATTGACTTTAATAAAAAAGTTTTCTTACAAAAAGTCAAAAGTGGGCTGTAGGTTCGTATGGGAGCTAGCCCAAATAATGGGTATTTGTCAAGTGTATTTGTCAAATAGTGTATTTGTCAAGCATCCGTCTACTTTAAGTTACTATATCAATTATTAAGTTGATATTGACTACAATAAAAATGTTTTTCATACAAAAAGTCAAAAGTGGGCGGTGAGTTTGTATGGGGGCTACCCCAAAATGTGGGCGTGGCGGGTCAATCTTGACACTCTATTAAACTGCAATAAAAAGAGGTGTATGTATGTGCAACAACATACAGACAGACATACATACATACAGACGGACATGGCTAGATCGATTCGTCTCGTAGAGCTGATCAAGAATATATATACTTTATGGGGTCTACGACGACTCCTTTAATGCGTTACAAACTTTCAGACAAACTGATAATACCATTTCATACTATGTGTGAATGGTATTAAAATTCCATGCGTACATTGTTAAAATTGCGTACAATCAAAATGCCTTTAAATTGATTTTTGAAAAAAAAAAAAAATTAAAAATAAAATAAGTTCAACAAATGTAATAAAAAAAGGGTCTGCCAAAAATTCAGGAAGAAAATTTTAATTAACCGTATTTCTTTTTCAAACAGTAGTTAACACACAAATTGAATCAATAACCTTCATCCCACATCGACCCAACAAAAAAGCCTTTAACCTTCTCTTATGCATGTATCTCCATACCCGGTTCGAACACGGCTACTCATACAGACATAATAATTGCTGCTCATTAGACTCTAAATCTTCTCTAATTACCAACTTAAGGTTCATACACCAACTCGAGGCGGATACCCAACCAACGTTTAATTGAAGGTTAAGGTAAATTGTGCATTTAAAATGTGTTTAATATTTCTTTACATATTTTTGTTTGAATATATTCAATAGATTCTATAATAAAAAAAAATAGGCTTTGAACTGTAGAAGTAAAAAAAAAATGCATCAAATTATTTCAAACCTTCAGCGCAGATAGAAATATTAATTATAAAAGGTTGACAAAAAGCAGCGGAATATTTTTTTTTTTTTTTTTTTGAGAAACAGTTTTTGTCAACTCATTCGCCTTCAATGTGCAAAAAGAATTGGAAACAGAAACACAAATGTTTTAATTAATTTTCACATTGGTTGTGCGTAAACCATTTAAATTGGAGCTCCATTAATTTGTGCGGTGCGTATTTGTTGCGCGTCGTTCAATGAATGTTCTCAGTGAGTGGTGGTGGCTTCAGTTCACAACTAAAATCGAAAGTGCGTCGAAAATATCTTTTATGGTCGCAATTGTAAGTAGCCAATTTGAAAAGCAGCTCACGTCGGAAACAATCCGTTTGCGTAGGTGTGAATAATGTCTTTGCTAAAAATTATAACACGCATTGAACTTGAAACTTTTGAGTTGAGTAAGTGGCAAGGAATGAGTTATGAAGTGTACAGTTGAAGGGTCTGGAGGACTGTAATTATGCGGAACAGTTGCAAAATGTTTTATGCAAAATTTGCTTGAATGTTACAATTTGTACAATTTGTAGAAGAAGGTCTTAACAATACTTAATAATTATAAATTACATTTAAAGCGCATAGTAGAGTACAGTAAAATGGATTTTATACTAGAAGACAAAAGTTTGCTAACCAACGATGCAGTCGAGAAAAAGCAATTGTATGTGATTCGCCAATTTGACTTGTTGGTTGTCTGTTAGACGAAGTGGTTAGGATGATGCAACTTTGCAAGGCACCGCCGTCGGTCTTGACCTGTCACGGTTCGAATGCTGCCAGCCAAAATATTTCTAAATCGGTAAAAATTCAACAATACTCTAATCGTCTTGTAAAAGATAAACATGGGTGGTGGGCTTGTATATTGGCTACCACACAAACTGAGTCGGACTCGCCCATTAGTATATGTGTGTGAAGCGCGACCACCATTTCGAATTTCATGCTGATATTGGCTTAAATAAATAAGTTTTTCATTTGCTGTTGTCGTGGTCGGTAAAATTTCAAGATGATATTGACCTAAATAATAAAGTTTTTCGTAAAAAAATCAAAAGTGATTTGGTGGTTTGCATGGGTGCTACGCGAGAAGTCGGGGGATCCAACACATTGTGAAGCGTTGAAATGGTATTGTCAGTTTGTCTGAAAGTTTGTAACGCATTAAAGGAGCCATCGTTGACCCCATAAAGTATATATATATTCTTGATCAGCTCGACGAGACGAATCGATCTAGCCATGTCCGTCTGTCTGTCTGTCCGTCTGTATGTTTTTGCGCATTTTTTGGGGACTAATTTTTATGCTATCCAGTTGAAATTTTGCACGTATACTTCTTTTTATTCCAGTTTAATAGAGTGCCAAGATTAACCCGCCATGCCCACTTTTTGGGGTAGTCCCCATACAAACTCACCGCCCACTTTTGACTTTTTGCATGAAAAACATTTTTATTGTAGTCAATATCAATTTAATAATTGATATAGTAACTTAAAGTAGACGGATGCTTGACATATACATTAATGGGTAGGACATGCCCATTATTTGGGCTATCTCCCATACAAACCTACTGCCCACTTTTGACTTTTTGTAAGAAAACTTCTTTATTAAAGTCAATATTAGGTTGAAATGCAATGTGGTGCCTTTTTATGGTCAGCCGCTTAACATATATAGGTTGAAATGCGATATGGTGCCTTTTAAGAGACAGACGCTTAACATACATCGACAATTGGGCGTGGCCCGCCCACATTTTGAGGTAGCCCCCATACAAACCCACCGTGCAATTTTGTATTTTTTATGAAAAAATGACATTTGATTTTGTGGATTTTAATGGACAACCGCTTCACATACATATATAAATGGGCGTGTCCTGCCCACTGTTTGAGGTAATCCCATATAAACGAACAGTTCACTTTTATGCATTTGTATGGAAAACGTCAATATCAACTTGAAATTCTATATGGCGGCATCTTACACATCTACTGCATCGCTTTATACACATCTACTAGTGAGCTTGTACCACTCACTTTTTGGGGTAGCCCCTATTTATGTATTACAATACTTTTTAAAGTTTCGTGTGAATGGTATTAGAGTTTCGGTTCAACCGAAGTTAACTTTTTTTTTTCTTTTTAAGTTAATATTGATTGCAATCAAAACAGTTTTTCATACAAAAGGTCAAAAATGGGTGGGTGGTTTTGTAAGGGGGCTACCCTAAAAAGACATATATAGAAGTGCATGTCTTCGTTTTTGTATGTTATCGTTTGATAAAACAAAGCAAAGCAAGTACGGTGCGCATATTTCAAAAAACATTAAGCTTTTCCAGCGATCAAGTTATAATGAGAACAAATAAGAGTGAACGTGCGATATGCTTGAGTACACTCTTTCGCATATCTCACACTTGTGCTTCTTTATTTAAACGTTGGTCCTGCATGATTCAAGTTTTCATGCATTTTTTAATTGTTTTTGGTAGTTTGACTTCAATTGGGCATCCAGGTCGTTTAATTTCACTTTTGATGATTGGATTGACCACAATGAAATTTGGTAAACTTTATTATATTATAATTAAAATTGATAGTCCATAAAACCTACTTTCGGCATAATTGTATGTAATAGTAGTTTATTGAGAGATGTAGTAGCGTATATAGGAAACTCGTATATCGAATTATTGACAATATTAATCGACAATAAAATACAAAAGAAAAACTCCGACAACTTTGATATATGCATATACCGATAAATAACAAGAAGGAACGCTGCAGTCGAGTGTGCTCGGCTTCGATATATCCTGTAACTTGTGCAACCATAGATTTCTATGGTGGTTATATTCTATAGTTATCTGATCTGGACTTTTGTTGGATATTTTAATAGGATTGACGTAAGATGCATTATATTTGGATTTTCCAGGATTGTTAGGATAGAAAAACTCAAAACTAATGGTCACGTTTGCATGTTGGCTACTCCTTATAGTGATCCGATTTGGACAAATGTGGTATATTTTAGAATTTATCTATTCTTGCTTAGTTAACAACAACAAAAATGTAGATACACCTTATAGTGGTGTTGGCACGTTCATTTTATACATCTTATCTGAAGAGAGAATAGGACAGTATAAGTATCTAAATTAAATGACTACTTTGCTTATAGAGTCTCCAAGATATTGTCGTTCAAGACGGATTAATTTGTCTATATCGACTCGACTTTTGATGCTGATCAAGAATATATAAATTTTATTAGGTCTTCACACAAAGCGTGAAAAGGTTATCATTAGTTTATCTGAGAGTTTGTAACGCATTGAAGGAGCCATCGGTATGTTCACAAAAAATAAATATATTCTGGTTCAGTTTGATGAGACTATTCAATTCGTTTCTATCCGTCTGTATATTGTTGCGGATTTTTATACCATTCACACATACTGTGAAATGGTGTTATCAAAGAGGCATCGTAGATCCCATAAAGTTCTTAATCGGGTAGTTGTTGTGCATTTTTTTTTGGGATCAATTTTAATGATATACAGCTGCCCGGCTTTTAGTCTTATTTTTATTGCAGTCAATTATAGTATTCATATAGATATGTCACGCCCAATTTTTAGGGTAGCCCCCACACAATCTACCCGCTCAATTTGGTCTTTTTGTAAGAAAAACTTATTTTTCGCAGTTAATATAAACTTTAAAATTCAAATTGTGGTTTTTTATGAACGGGCGCTTCACATTTGTGCATGAATGGGTGTGACCCTTACTTTTTCGAGTAGCCCCATACAAAGCATCCACCTAATTTGAACTTTTTCTATGACAAGTTCTTCACATTCATATCAATGGGTGGGATCTTCCACCTTTATGTAGCCGATTTTAACAATTTTTTTTCGTACGAAGGATATTAAAGTTTCGGTTCTACGGACGTTAACAATTCATCTTGTTTTTCAGCTAAGAATAAAATTTCAAGCAAGCTTTCTCTATAAATTCTTTTTTTTTTTTTTTTTAAATCACGAAGATCAACTCTGAAAAGCATTCACTTTGGCCATTATTCAGCGGAAATTGCAACTCAATCAAGCGAAAATCAACACACATTCACCTTGCAGAAAGAAATCCTTCGACACCTCTCGATGACACATAGTCATGAGCCTAAGCAAGCGAAAAAATCGCGTGCAAATAAAACCTTGAAAAATTCTATTTAAATCCTGCATTCCGTATACTTTGACATTTGACAAATAAAAATTTACTACTTCAAGTATTTGCGAGGCTTAATAAAGTCGTCTTCGACTTGTTTGATTTGTGAATGCGACAAACGTGACTGACTAACTGACTGACTACTGCAACAACTACGACTATAGTTAGGCGTATTTGCATGGTGTAGAGTAGCAATAGAACCTTCTATAGTACATACAATCCATAGAAGCAGCTTCACAGCTGCCACAGTGTCGTTGCGATTTGATTGATTGCACGTAATACTTAAGCAGCCGTTGACGGTAGTCATCAGCGTCATCTCCGTTTCCTTAACACTTGACAGGAAATGCATTTTATACGCAATGAGCTCGAAAGTTGCACAAGCAGAGGCGTCGGAACAATACCTTTGTAAATAAACCCCACACACAAGTCACGTTATATTAGCTGGGTTTGAGGGTTCTCGCACCAAACAGAGCTGTTATGGAAAGAGAATAAATTGGAAGCACTTATCGAAAGAATTGAACTTTACTGTGCACAAGATATCTAAGCCTGCCTGATATAAATGCGGGAAATTCGCACTTCATTTCCGGAAATGTCACATGTGATCTGGAACCTTGCATACGTATACTTACATACTCGTACCTAATTCGTTTTGTTTACCGACTCTGTTCAGCATACTTTTGCATAGCCAACTCTAATTTAGTGGCATATGTTTCTACTACATTAATGGCTGCTTGGGTGTCTGAGAACACTGTCTTGTCCAGTTCTAATATAAGCATGCATGGTTTTAGAAAAACGTTGAAATTCTCCTGGAATACACTGTAGGGACTCTGAAGATGGAATAATTTTTCAATGTTCGGCTCCTCTGAGTATATGCCTGACCCTACTCCACAAGTCTTTTTCATACCGTCAGTGTATAGTGCCAGATTATATTAAGCCAGCACAGCCTTACATTGCCAAGACACTTTACTAGAATATGTGTCCATAGATAGGAAACCCAAATAACTCTCTACTTCCTCTTTTGATTTTTGAGCTAGTGGAGCTGCATTCTAATCTTTAATCTCTGTATGACACCATCTTTGAACTGTTTCATACACTGTTTTTCAGTGTTAGTCGCCCATTGTCAGCACCGTAACATAAATCGAACGGACCACTGCTGTACAAAACGAGAGTACCTTTATAGAATGCCGCATTTATGCCGAAAAGCTTAGAGAACACTTGTAAAAGGCGATTGTTTTCTCTTCAATCGGTTTTTAATGGTGTACTGCTGCTGAGCCTCATGCTGCAACATAAAAGTTTAGCTCGAACGGAGAGTGTTAGTTCCCGACTTTCTAGCTTGTAGTAGGCTCAAAAGTAGAATTTTGTATTGCATCTGTAAGGTAAGTGAATATCATCAACTCCATCTTGACTGGGTTGATCGTGAGACAATCCTTCAAGTCGTTGTAGAGCTTCCTCTATGAAGTTCTTTTATTACATTGGGAAACGAACATGATGTCGATTATATAGGCGAAGATCTCAACACCTCATTGATTAAGTTTTAGTCGTATGTTGTTTGTGGTTGAGTAGCCATAAATGGGTTGGTAAGACTCCTCCCTAAGAAGTCCTCCTAAGCGCCAATCTGATGGTTAGTACCCATCACCAATTTCTGCTTGTTTTTGTCATTTTTTATTGAAGTTCTTCTGCCATCCTGAACTCTTAGTGGAGCATGAGATCTCAACACCACATCTTACCTTACAAAAATTACATAAATATAGCATTGATTGCACATTTTGACTATTGATTAGTGTAATTGGTTTACGGTAAAAAAAAAAAAATGATAGAATCAGGAGCTGGGAGAGCTACATATACCGTATCATATCATGCTCGCCTCAAGAAACTGGTGCAGATTACAGGCTTGTGGGAAAGGAATACTTATCTGGCCGACGAACGACTTGACGCAGTACCTTTAAATTAGTCAACTTTCCCACAAATTGTTCAGAAAAGAAGTTATATGGTTTCGGAGAAAACTTGAACTTCTTACGAAGTAGTATTTTAACGATTGATTTTCGATATTAGTTTATGGAATACACACCACTAATGTAAAAACTAGATTATTCAAAGAACGCTTAGAGGTTGCAGCTGATAAGATTAAAATATCAATGGAAATAATTGAATTATGGTTGAGCAGTGTAATCAATAGAACCGGGTTAAGCTTCTCTCTAAAATATTTCAACGACTGCGTAGTACGATGCCTCCATGCATTTTCCAGGCTTTGCCAAATTGGAATAGCGTGCTAAGTTCCCAGATTTCAACGCCACTGCGCAGAAGGAAATTTATTTGTGCATGAGAAGGAAAACGGTCTCAATGATATTGCATGCAGAGATACTTAGTAGCTCAGTAATTGTATGCGAAAAAATCATTGTATGCAACAAATAATTTGATGTTGCAATGCACACACACACACACACAATATACAAATTCTAGTTTATTATAAGAAATCTATTTTAACTTTGTATAATCATTAATCAATTACGAGTATTATGCACAGAACAGGATATATCATCTTGCTATACGAGTACATGAGACATGCGCTTTGGACCAATTATAAAGCATACTCCTTGTATTATAATTTTAACAATCCGCACAATGCCAACACAACAATACCAGAAATTCTGCAAATCCATACAGAACTATCGAGCATAGTGCTTATCGATCAATATATTTTGAATTGTAAGCGAATAATCACCTTTCCGTATTCTGTTTGAATGAATGAATGATTTCTGTCTGTCCGTCCGTCCGTCCGTCTTTCCATCGCAGTTTTTGCGCTTAAATTAGCAACTGATTTTGTTTTTTGAATGGCGCTCAAGAGACAAAGCAGCTGTGACGAATTTAATATGGCGAATTATAAGTATAGATACATGCTGATGGAGTTATTGTATCTCGAGTATTAGTTGCCGCAGTCAAAGCAACATCAAATGTCGCTCTGTATATAATCCATCAAAATTGGCGTCGAAATGGTAACGAAAACATTTAGTGTGAGGCCAGACAATGACTGGTTGTTTGGATTTGTACTTATATTCCGAATATATAATTCGAAAGCAGGTATACATAGCTATCGTATATAAAATCGTTTGACGGAAATGTAGGCGGATATATGTAGATACAATATTTATGTTCTATGTAGAATATAAGACAAAATTAATTAATTAGGAGGTATGTATATCGAATGGAATAGTGTGTTAATTTTGTTGTACTCTACACAATTATTGTTTATAGTATATTAAGTTTATCACTCAGTTTGCAACACATTTAAATTGAATATTAAAGTCCAAGTAGGAAGAGTCAAGAAGAAGAAAGTTAAAGAAAATTCAAAGTTAGTTTTTGGAATTTATAATTCCCAAATAGGTTTTACATATGCTTTGCTATGTGTGCGGCACAATTGTTGATTTAAGTACAACAGTATTTTTATATAAACTAATTACTGACACATTTCGCAGATTGCATTGAAAAGAGTTACAAAACTCTATAGATTTTAAATAGAAGTGTTAGTAAACTCAACAAAAGTTGATTAAAATTCAGAATTTTTGTAACACATATTTGACTAGCTGGTCCCTGCGACGTTATATGAGCCCTCTTCCACAAAATGACGAACAGACAAAACATCAATACCGAGCGTACCCGGTACGCGCCTTTTGTTTTTCTCTTATATAGGAACATGGTATCGCCTATTTTTTCTAAATGTTATATATCCACAAACATACTCATACTCTATACTCTATAAATTTTAAAATGATCGGTCAAGTAAATAGTTGCTGAGATAGGACGAAATTGCTTATAGTCAGTGTGGCAACCCTTCCATGCGAAGAATGAATGTCGTTTGCAGGGTGGCAGCACGACAGTCGCTCGATGACTGACAGAGAGTGCGAGCGGAATTACATCTGTGTAATAATATTATTATTAATATAACTAAAAGTGTGAAAACGAAATAAAGAGTATAAAGAACCGAAATAATTTGCGTTGTTACACTCAGAAACCTTCTCCTGATCTACGAATTTCATAACGATCGGTCAAATACTTTCTGAGATATGTAGAAATTGATTTCTCTCTTATATGCAAACGTGGCGTTTTTTTCCAAATGATATATAGCCTATATCAGTCAGGGATAGTGTAACTTTTTATAAGTGAACGATTTTTTGGCATCGGTTCAGTAATTCCAGAGATTACCTCCTACATCCAAATTTACAAAGTTTACCTACTAATAATACCAGAGTCTATAAATAATTGTTGTGCTATGTATTCATCTTTGAGCAGCCTGATCAGTAATTTGAGCTGATATTTATGTACTTTCTGGTCAAATTTTGCGAGTGAACAACTCTGCAAAGGTTATATGTTTCTTGTAAACTATTGTAGCATTTTTCAAATCTGGACGCCACTAAAGATTCGAGCACTCAACTGATCAAAACTTCAATTTGGGTCAATTTTATAGGTAAACACAAGAGAAAACGTTTACTTTGGTGGGAACCGTAGCTTTCTTCATACTTGCCATTTTACTCGGCAACGCTGGTATTTTACTTCAGTTTTTAAAGTTTTGATTAGATGCTTAGATTATAATTTTAGTTTTTTAGTAAAGTTCCTCCAAGAGAGCATTCTGGATCCGTCCCTATATTTGGCATGAATTTTGTCTTTTGACAGTAGTAAATGAATATAAGGTTGTGGATAATTTTGAAAATAGAAATTAGATAAATTAGAACAGTTTTTAAAGAAATTTTGGATCAAGCGGTGGTTGAAACCCTGGTTGCAGGGAATATTTTACCGATCGCTAGACAGTTGACTGGTATCCGTATATAATGTATACAAAATAGCGGTTATTAATTGGCAATTATTATTTAAAAAATAAATGTTTTAATTAAAACTTGTTCGAATAAAATAAAAAATATAATAATTTCTCGTAGCTTCAGATTTATAACCCCATACAGATTTCTAACCTCATACAAATTGTCTTGAAAATTTGTGATTTTTAGTAGAACCATTTTAATATAGTTTCCACGGAGACCAATCGCGGCTCCGACTCCTAGTCGAGTCAATGCTGGGCTTGACTGGCATCATCAAAAATAGATGTACGATCACGTTGAAATTCGTTGATTCAATATCTCACGATTGTCATAGATTATGAAGGATCTCCATAGACAGCATCCAACTTCGCTTTTATTTCTTCGCATGTATTGCCATCCGATAATCAAAATTGATTTTCCGATTGATATTGCTATTTGAGTCCTATCGAGGCAGAAACGAACGACGCCGCTTACAAACGAACTCTGCAGTCGGGAGCAACGCGAGCTGTTAGAGAGCGATATCGTGAGAAACGGAGAGAGGAGTAACAAGAAAGGCGTGAGCTTGAGGATGTTGAGGTGTTATGACAAAGAAATGAATCTCGAAAGTTTTATCAAAAGGTCAATCGTCTGACCGAAGGTTTCAAGCCCGGAGTTTCTTTCTGCAAGGACAATAATGGAAGTCTGGTTACAGATGCACAGGAATCACTGAGAATATGGAGAAGTCACTTCTCTAATCTACTTGGGGGCGATGAAGAGAATAATACCGTCGAAAGAGAAGCATACCTAGAACCACCAATTGAGGATGGCTCTTTTGTAGAGCCACCTGATTATACCGAGGTCGACTCAGTAATTAAAAAGCTGAAGAATACCAAAGCGACAGGCTTCGATAAGTTGCCAGCTGAGTTATTCAAGACCGATGGCGAAGAGTTGGTAAGGCGGGGAGTCAGTCTCCTTTCAATAGGATACAAAATTCTGTCCCGCGTACTGTGTAAATGGCTGGAGCCATACACGAATGCACTGATAGGCCAGTATCAGTGTGGTTTCAGACCAAAGAGGTCGATCAGTGACCCAATTTTCACTTTACGCCAAATCCTGGAGAAGACCTTTGAGTACAATAAAGACACACACCACCTATTTGTCGATTATAAGGCCGCTTTCGACACGCCGATAAGAATGAAGTTCTTCAACGCCCTATCTGAACTTGGTATCCCAGCAAAGATCGTTCGTCTTTGCATAATGACGCTCTCACACACCCAAAGCGTCGTCAGAGTATGAAAGAACGTCTTCGAACCCTTTGATACCAAGAGAGGTTTCAGGCAGGGTGATGCTTTATCGTGCGACTTTTTCAATCTCTTGATGGAGTACATCGTACGCCAATACCCATACGTAGAACAATCGGGCACGATCTTCCATAAGGAAGTGATGCTACTCGCATATGCTGATGATATATACATCATAGGCACCAACGAACGTCGAGTAAGCAGGGCGTTGTCGGAGTCACGTCTCATGGGCCTAGCGGTGCACGAGGACAAGATGAAGTACTTGGTGTCCACTCGCAGACCACTCGCAGACCAGCGCGTCTTGGACGGTCTGTGAGAATGGAGAATTTCAACTTTAATGTTGTAGAAAACTTCGTCTATCTGGGAACAGAAATTACCAGCGACAACAAAGTTAGCCGAGAGAGCAGACGCTGCTATTTTGGGATCAGCAAGCAAATTAGACGTAGAGCCCTCTCTCGAGGTACGAAGAAAAAATCTATTAGACATGGACACTGACATCAACGGATACAGCTTCTTTAGAAGTGTTCGAGAGAAAGATTCTTCGTAGGATTTTTGGTCCCCTTAGCGTTGGCGTCGAGTTTAGAACCCGTGTGAACCACGAACTGTATGAGCTGTATGATGAGGTTGACATGGTCCAGCGCATTAAATTCCAGCGGCTGCTCAGGGCTGGTCACCGTCCTGATGAACCCCGAAGCCCAGCACTAAAGGTTTATGACGGAAACCTGAACTTGATTGGTGGACGGCGTCAGAGAGGACTTAAGGATCTTAAGATGGCTAGATCAGGTCTATGATGACCTGAAGAAGCTCCGGATTGCCAGCGACTGGCGCCGGCGCTCACTAGAGCTACCTAAGTAAGTAGCCAGGCTAGCTCGTTGGATAATATTGCAACTTGATTTCTGGGGTTATTTTCCAGTAACTTACGAAACGCTTTAATTTTTAGGAAGATCTCTACCAGAAAAAAATGTTTTTAGCCAGTGGAAATTGGTTATTGTACCAAATTGATCCGAAATTCGTTGAATATCAAGCAATGCATGCAATTAATTTTTTGTCCATTATGTTATAAATGATACTTGAACAGTTGGACGCGACTAATTTGTATAGCGTTGTCTGTCGTTATTTTGCGCGAAACTTTTTGAACTTCGGAGTTAGTAAAGAAGTTTAGCTTCAATCTCCTCTGCTAGCTGCTAGCTCTCTGTCGGATTTGTAAATATTTTAAACTAACTACAATAGTAGAAGTGTGCCGCTTACGCTATTACTATAATTGGTGCCACAAATTTAATATGTCTGAAAAACACTTTTACTAGAACAATTTAATAAGCTGCGTATATTTGATACAAACGTCTTGTCGGTAATTGTAGGAAATGTATACACACACAAACAAAGAAATTAATCAATTTAACGATGTGATTAGCATCTAATGGCGACAACTGACACCATATTTGGTGCTCCATTGGACGCAGTCACTTTTTGTCATTTCTGAAAATAATTTTATATATCTTGATTGACTTGGCATAATACTTATAGTACTATATTGTAGTACTCGTGCTAAAACTGTGTAAGATTATGCAATAATAATGTCTGTACTTATTTGTATGAATCATTCTTAAGCAGCGATTTGAATTGTCAAAATCATCGTCATTTCATTTCAAAATAAGCGGATTGGTTTGACAGTTTACAAATATAGTCTTTAATATTTCGCTAACAACGCCCACGCGATGTCTTAGCAGCCGTGTAAAGCAACTTCAAAGTTTATTTTTAATTTAGTGTGTAAATAGTTGTCAGGTAGTTTAACTCTAAGCGTAGGAAAGCAAGAGCTTCACAGTACCAAAAAAAAAAAAAAAATAAATAAATAAATAAATAAAATAAAATAAACTCACTTACTGGTACTTAATGCACCACTCGATGAAATATTTGAAATTATTTTGTAGGAATTAGTTAGCAAAGGGTGTAAGCGAGCACTCTTTGTTTTTACATGCACACTTTGAAGGACGACAAACAAGTAGAGCGTCTTCAATGTCTGGCACAAAATACATAGCAAAAACAAGAGCTGGAACTCAAGCACTAATCAACATAATTTATAAAATAAAGTGCTAAAATAATTACTTCGCTATGTTTAAAAAGATAGAAAGCGTACAAACATGATGCAGGGTTGTATTCAATGGGTCGAATGACGCTGAATGGTGAACAAAATAGCGCGCTATATAGCGCAATTTTCATTAAAACTCATTTATTCAATGTCAACGCAAGCGTTTCAAATATTTTATGCATAATATGCGCTACAGAAGCAAAAAAACTGTGGGTCGAAATGTGTTACCAATGGAAAACCTAATGATTTTCCATCACACTTTTAGATCGTGTTATATGCCGTACTTTGTACATACTTCACATAATACGTCAAGGTCTTGTCGGCGACCCCTGCTGTTTCTGTTGTCGTTTGCACTATCTGTGCTGCCGGTGACACCATTGATATACATACGCCATCATCAAAGTTCTCCCGTTTGTCTGTACGGACATCATTCCGTTGACTGTTGCCACCGTATTCCGGGTTTACAGAAATCGTTAGCAATGGCGTCAACTGCACCAAACATGTTGACGCTAAGGTGTCAACACGTCGATGATGAAGGTTTTTGTCGTTGCTCGGCGTCAGCCTGCAACTGTTACACTACTATACTAGCGCTCTAATCAGTGTACAAATTACACACACAGTGTGTGATACTTTATTGATTGATTTTATAATATACTAGTAGGTCCACGCGAAGTTGTTCGCGGCCCCTCTCCTTTCCCCTTCCACCCCTTCCCCTTGCCACTCCTTCCCCTTTCTCCCCTCCCCACCTTCCACATGCTCCTTATTATTGAAACAAAAATAAAATGGAAGCAAAATCTAAATAATCCAAAAAAATTTCTGTTTATCCAATCGCCACGAAACTTCACAGGATTACCCACGGGACCATTTTGAATATTGCCACAACATTTGATAAAAAGCGGTTTCGGTTTGAGTCTATAGGGAACATACATACATACTTCCATTTTTTTATATATAGATTAGAAAATTTATTTTTGTTTAAAATAACAGCGAAAGCTTCGCGTGCCGTAGGCTCAATTTCAGCAGCTGAAAGTATGAAGAAATCTTCACTCTCCGGTGGACCACAATCCAACAACTTTTGTTGGATTTGGCTCGTCTTGGAATACCCACACGGTCGATTGCTGTTTTGTTTCCGGCTCATACGATTCGTCACCTGTCACGATTTTATACACGTCTTTTGAAGTACCACGGTCGAACTTTTTAATCATTTCTTTACACCAAACGACGCGAGCTTTTTTTAAGCGATTGATCTATTTTTATTTTTATTGTTCCGATATGACAATACCTTTTTTATGCTGAAAACTAAATCGGAGTGGTTCCATTTGTTTTAGTTTATGTCAATTTGGCAGTCAATCGGCATGGGGTATTAAACGAGAACAAATTTTTTTCACAGCTAAGTGTTCATGCAAAATCGAATGTATTGAAGTGGAACTAATGTGCAAGGATGCCTCTATCTCACGATATGTCACATGACGATCTTACATTATCAGTTCACGCACTGCATCGATGTTTTTGGGCACAACAACCGATTTTGGATGACCTTCACGGAATTCGTCGGCGACCCAACTACGACCACGTTTGAATTCACTATATCGGCGATATACTGTGGTTTTTGATGGTGCTTTATCGCCATACAAAGAACTGAGTTCATTGACACATTCTTGTTGAGATAATCCACGGCGAGAGTTGTGGAAAATAATCCAACGAAAACCTTCTCTTGAAATTTCCATTTTTTTGGCCAAATTGCTTTTCTTAACTCACTGTAAACTAAACAAATAGCAATTGTACATCAAAACTTTGTGAGTTCGTTTATGCCAAAAATGTCAAACTTTATTATGGTGTTGCCAGATTTTAGCTTTTGACATTAGTGTTGGCAGTTGCCGAAATATAAATAGCAGCCCTCGTATATGCATATAAGCCATGAAGATGGTATGGGGTATTTCGCACACTCGACTTCGCTTTAAAAATCTGCACTCACTCAATGACAAAAAAAAAAAACACACACACAAACATAGTGTGCGTGAAAAATACTTACTAACACTGACGTACGTTTTGTGCATATCTCTCTCATTCTTTCTCGCATCACACTACGAATAGCATACATTTAGGGCCGTTTTCATGACTTGCCTATAACTTTACCGCTCATATTTTTCAGACGTTATGCAAGTTTTCAATGTCACGACTCTAATTAAGCCTATAACCGATAAATTTATCAGAATTTTTTTGCAAAGTGACCTGCCTGTTTTCCGATTCACTTAGTGAGTGAGACCTGCGAAATAGTACACTCGTGCATCTTGCTCATTTACTTTCATTTGTACTCATTTGAACTTAAAATAGTATAAACAAGCGTCTTGTTCTTTCAAAAACGCGCACGATGCTTGCTTTGTTATGTTTGGTTAAACGAAAATATGCAATCCAAATCTATAAATGCCTCGTTTGCCATTTCGAATATATATAAGGTTTTAATATATATTAATGGGCATGTCTTGTGCCTTTTTAGGGATAGCCTCCAATAAAGCCACCACAGTCCACTTTTTTGGATTTTTGTACGAAAATGTGTTTGGTTGAAGTCAATACCAAGTGCAAATTCAATATTGTTGCTTTTTATGTATGAAATCTACACATTTATAATAGTGTGTTTCTCTCACTCGCGTGTAGTACCTATATAAACCGCCCCTTTGGGTTTTGTAGGTAACACTTAGTTTTTTAGTTGACCACTTAAACCACGCAATAAAATGATATCGGCTGAACCGAAGCTAACTTATTATTATTTTTTTTTGTCATCATTCGTTAAGCGTTCATTTCAATACACACTATTTTTTCAGAAACAGCAGCAGTTTAATAAATTTTAATGCAATTTCTGTCAAATGGTCATTAACCTAGCGCAATTCAGAGACCACATACAAATTTTCCCATGTGTCGCATAAAAATTGCATAAAATGTACAAAATACAAGCATAAAGCTGGGCTCATATACTAATTGTGGAACATGAATATGAGCTTGTTGACTTTTCTGTGTGTGTTGACAGGCAACTTACATACAACTGCTACGAGAGTACAAACAAATAGAAAAAGAACTAAAACTGCAAAATAGAGTAGAGAGTAGTGTGCCGGAGGAGCATATATAGTACGAGGGCTGCTATTTATATTTCGGGAACTGGCAACACTAATGTCAAAAGCTAAAATCTGGCAACACCATAATATAGTTTGACATTTTTTGGCATAAACGAACTCACAAAGTTTTGATGTACAATTGCTATTTGTTTAGTTTACAGTGAGTTAAGAAAAGCAATTTGGCCAAAAAAATGGAAATTTCAAGAGAAGGTTTTCGTTGGATTATTTTCCACAACTCTCGCCGTGGATTATCTCAACAAGAATGTGTCAATGAACTCAGTTCTTTGTATGGCGATAAAGCACCATCAAAAACCACAGTATATCGCCGATATAGTGAATTCAAACGTGGTCGTAGTTGGGTCGCCGACGCATTCCGTGAAAGTCGTCCAAAATCGATTGTTGTCCCCAAAAACATCGATGCAGTGCGTGAACTGATAATGCAAGATCGTTATGTGACTTATCGTGAGATAGAGGCATTCTTGCACATTAGTTCCACTTCAATATATTCGATTTTGCATGAAAACTTAGCTGTAAAAAAATTTTTTTCTCGTTGGATACCCCATAATTTATCAATCGCTCAAAAAAAGGCTCGCATCGATTGGTGTAAGGAAATGATTAAAAAGTTCGACCGTTATGCCTCAAAAGACGTGTATAAAATCGTGAAAGGTGATGAATCATGCGTATGAGCCGGAAACAAAACAGCAATCGACCGTGTGGGTATTCCAAGACGAGCCAAATCCAACAAAAGTTTTTCGTGGAAGAAGCACAGCGAAGCAAATGATCGCCTGTTTCTTCGGCCGAATGGGTCATGTGGCCACTGCTCCGGTTGACCAACGTAGGACGGTCAGTTCTGAGTGGTACACGACCTTTTGCTTGCCGGAAGTCTTCGGAGAAATTCGTAAATCCAATCATTATCCATCATGACAATGCGAACTTTCACACATCTCGTTAAACAAGTGCATTTTTGAGCAGTCAAAACATCAAATTAATGACTCATCCTCCGTATTATTTGCTATTCCCGAAATACATATAGTACCCCTCGTACGTACCAACCATATAGAGAACACACAGGCCAGTTAATTTTATTGCTGCATTGTGACTCAAGGGCAAAATTAACATGAAAATTATGAAAGCATAGGCAATGCAACAAAACACACCAACAAGCCACAAACAACGACAGTCAACACTAAAAACAAACGACAGGATATATATCTATAGGTAGTATGTTGTCGTACATACATATATATATTTTTATTTCTTTCTATTTTATAACCAGTAGCAGGAGCAGCAGCTCGAATGAATATCAAGCTTTGTTTGCATCATTGCTCTTGTTCTTTTTGGTATCCTTGTTTAGGCAGGCAGGCAACCTGCAAATTTTTAGCCTTAGGCACAAAAACAATTTTCGTTATATGCACAAAAATATTTGCACAAAAATGTTCAGCTTGTGAATAGAATACTCGTAGACCGGGAGATACGTAGTATTTCTGGGTCTATTTTACTTGCAATGGATGCAACATACACAATACTCTACAACTCCCATACTTACATTTGTCTCCTTTTTAGTCGTCTGTTGTCTAGTGAGTTTTGTCATCGTTGTCATTGCATATTTTTATGCGCTTTTTCAACCAATGCAGAAGAGTATTATCAATATATTGAAATGTATGTAACGGAATACGTTCGTATGCAGAAGTACCGTGTGGATACAAATCCTAAGAATACATATACATTTTCTGTTTACGGTCGACGTAATCGTCCATCAGAGCAAGTAACTCGAAAAACTCTGGAACGTTTTCGCATCATGCATATTCTAATTGAGTAAATTCCGCACCGAAGTAATTGCAGCTGCTACGTAGCGTAGTTTTATCGAGGACGCGAATTCGATTCGTTATCATGTGCAGCAATTGGAGCAGGTGACAATCGGTCATAAATTAGACTACTTTATTCGAGCCAATAGTTTTTCAATAATAATATATATTCATTACATTGGTCAACAAGTCGCAGAGTCAATGAAACATGCCAGGTGCTTCTGCGGCAGGTTCGCCAGACTTTACAGAAGCTTAGTTACAGTCAAGCTTTCGACATATATTGATATGTTCCTTTGAGTTTCTGCTAGGGTGTTAATTAGTTTAGTCGTCATATCTGTCTGAAACACGCTGCCCCAATCAGGTGAACGGTATAAGAGTTGTGTTGTCAGTTTCTCCGAAAAGACTTCAGTCCCTGTGGACTTGAGAAGGGGCAGGTTCCAGAACCAATAAAGCCGCTAAATGAGTGGATCGCAGGGAACCAATTATGCACAGGCACAGACCACTCTTTCTACTTTGTGCTGATTGAGTAGGAGAGCTTTGGTAACAGCCACTTTCCATGCGACCAAGACTTTACAGGTTAGTATAGTCCTGACTTCTGCATGGTAAAACCAATGAATGATTTATCCACATTTCCTTTCAAACTTTTTTTTTTTTTTTTTACAAATTAGTTCATTTATTTGCTAGTTTCAACTGAAAAATTTTCTGCGAGTTTTGAGAATTAATGATTTGATAGATTTCGAAGTGCTCTTTTCGAAGCAAAATTCGAAGAGGTGATAATGTATCTAATAATCGCCGTGATCCATACTTTGGAAACAAAAATGCTGCTAATAAGACCTGCATTGGTGACAGGAAACAATGCGGTCTTGCTGCGGCAATTATAGAATGTGCGAGAGTAACGCTCTTTTTCTTCCATTTCTCAAGAGACGCACGTTTGTTCTTCAAGAACACACCATCCCAGAAAGTTTCAGGTATATCTGTCTCAATATCTTGAATAAAATTATCTGATGAAGGATAAAGTTTCGTCTCATAGACCGTGAAGCGAACATTCTCTACAACGATTGCTGCAGCTTTCTATAATACGCCGACGATCTTCTGCCTTGTTGATTTTTTAGGCGCCTATTGGCTTTTTTATGCTTTACCCAAAGTTTCTGCTCTAGGAGAATTTTGAGTCCAGAATTACGCTGGCGTCATTGATCACATGGCAGCGAAGCATGTTGCTCACCCAATGGGCGTTTCACGGGTGCGAGGCGATTTGGCAATTGCAGACGATATCGATTCGATCCGAATATTGATAGATACTCGTACTTACACCGCTTGGACATTTTGCATTTGTTGCTCAATTCATCTCTATTTTTAATAGCCATATTAAGTAAGATCTCTGAACTACGCTGCAGAAGAGAGCTATCGCAGCAGAAGCAAGTTAAGTATATTTCCTGTTCAAGCATGTTGTAGTTGTTTTATTCTTGCATTTCACACTCAGTGTATTATTGTTGCATTATCCGCTTATAGTAAGACCCTAGGACTCACTATTGGGAGTCAATGTGAAAATACACCAGTATCTTTCAAGCAGAAATGTGTGTAATAATCAGATGTACGCAATTCAACCTATATAGAGACAATCACAACTGTGATTTTGCAATTCTATCAGACAGCCAGGCTGGAATGAAGGCACTTAACTCCAACGTAGAACAAAGCAAGGGCTTGAAGCAAATGGCCTATTGGAAGAACTTGGAAACAAAATATAGTTTTTCTGCTGTGAGACCGGGTCACAACAATATTACAGAAAATGTGCAGACGGACATGCGTGTCACACAAGGAGCGGCAACGCTTATGATAGGACCTGAGACTTGTTGTGGCATCGGGGGACATACCATATCGGAAGTAATCCGCTAGGAGACGTATATAGGAAAAGAACAACACTGGACTATGATTCAAGAACTAAGACAAGCTACTCCCAGGGGGTTATAACCCGAGCATATCGAAAACCATGCTCCAACTAGGTAGGAACAAGCTAAGAATACTAGCAGCACTGCTAACAGATCACTGTAGACTAAAGACACATTTATATGTTTCGGGGATACATAACTCACCCGAATATAGATTATGTGACCACGAAGAGGAGAGCCCTCTTCACATTCTTGCTAAATGTGAAGCTACAGCTAGAAGCAGACTGCAGATGCTAGATCATCACTTTATTAGAAATGAGCAACTGAAAAGTTTGGATCAAGTTTGGCAACTACTAAGATACATTCAGCACATATGGACAAACAATAGATCTTTTCAATAAACAAATAATTTATGGTCGCTTAAAAAAGTTGATCATTTTTGTTTTTAAGACAATGAAAGTGTTCGATTTTTTTTTTTTTTTTTTTTGTAAAAAATGAAGTGTATAAAATTTTCGGTTTATCCTAAGTAAATATTTTTTTCCTGTTCTGTAGTAAGTACATATTTTGTGGCGACAAAAACAAGTGAAAATTTTTCGGTGCACTGTGATTTATGCTATCATCATAATAAATTCATGTGATTTATCTCGAGGGCAAATTTTGTGCTACAGCTGCTTGAGCGGAGAGGAGAGGAGAGCAGACAGAGGCGAGTTAGTAAAACTATAAAATAAAATCTATTTTTTAGCAGCAAGAAAAGTGTTGTATAATTTTCAACTGCAATGCATCAAATAGTAACGCATAATTGCTGACATTTTTGGGTTAGCAGCTAACGCTGCTAATTTGTGGATGACATTGTGAGATGTGTTGGCAAAAATTTAATGAAGTTGCACAAATTATCCAAACTAAAAGTATGCAATATTAACCTTTATATGAAACTTTAAATTCAAATAAATATTGAAACGGTATTGATTTATCAGGGCTGTGAATTAGGATTTTGACCATTTTTATTGCACCATACTTACGTGATACTACAAGATGAGGAATGCTAAAATATAAATAAAAATATATGGTTAAATTGGTTAAATCTATAAAACTACCTGCAGAAGGGAAGACATTTTCAGAATACACTACTGCTCACTTGAATAGAAACACTACTATTTTCTAGTAATTTGTAGTGGCTTTCTTTTGAAATACATGAAATACTTAAATGCAAATTTTGTTGGCTCATTATAATAAGAACAGTTCAAATTGTATCAGTTTATCGCAAGTTGTGAAAATGATTGAATGTCCTAAAATTTGTATAATCATTAATAAATATTTTTATTAAATTTCTGTGGATAATGGATCGAAAAAGTGTAGTAGCGACAAGGAAGAAGGAAAAGCTTCCGCAAAATGAAGCTATCTTATAGAAAAAAAAAAAAATGAAGTGTTTCTACAGCAAAGCGTGTTATTCGAAGTTCTAAACATTTGAAAGGATTAAAACTGAACACAAGAAAAAACTTTAACTTCGGTAGTAGCTTTAATACCATTCACACGAAATTTTAAATAATATTGTAAAATATAAATAGGGCTACCTCAAAAAGTGAGCGGTACACGATATGTCACCATATCGAATTTCAAGTTGATATTGCCGTTTTTCATGCAAATGCATAAAAGTGAGCTGTGGGTTTGTATGGGAGTACATCAAAAAGGGGGCGGGACACGCCCATTTGTATATATATGTATATATGAAACGGTTCTCCACTAAAATCGACCAAATCGAATTTCAAGTTAATATTGATTGAAATAAAGATTTAAAAAAAAAAAACCCAAAAGTGGACATTAGGTTTGTATGGGGGATATCCTTAAAATTGGGCGGAACGCGCCCATTAGTCTATGTATATTAAGCGGCTTCCATAAAAAGGCAACACATCTCATTTCAACCTAATATTGACTTTAATAAAGAAGTTTTTCACATAAAAACACAAAAGTGGGCGGTGGTTTGTATAGCGGTTACGCCTAAAAGTGGGCGGATCATACCCATTAATGTATATATGAAGCGCCCGCTGATTAGAAGCTACCATATCAATTATTAAGTTGATATTGACTACAATAAAAAAGTTTTATACAACAAATCAAAAGTGGGCGGTGGGTTTGTATGGAGGCTATCCCAAAAAGTGGGCATGGCGGGTCAATCGATTAAACTGCAATAAATAGAAGTGAATGGGCAAATTTTCAACTGGACAGCATACAAATTGGTCCCCAAAAAATGCGCAACAACATACAGATGGGCATGTCTAGATCGGCTCGTCTCATCGAGCTGACCAAGAATATATATACTTTATGGGCTCCTTCTCCTTTAATGCGTTACAAACTTTCAAACAAACTGATAATACCATTTCACACATGTGTGAATGTTAAAAAAATACATGCAATGTCGAGAACCACTGGCACAATTTAACTGCTCTTATTCTAGTAAACACACAAAAATTCACGTAGCATTCGTGCATATCGAAGGCAAGCCACTAATCTTGATGTCAATAAAAAAATAACTTCAGTGGAACTGAAACTTTAACCCTCTTCACACTTGCCCTTTTTACTCGGCAACGCTGATGTTTGAATTCAGTTTTTAAATTTGTTAAATTTTTGGATAGAGCAGGAGTTGAGCACAGGTCATCTGGAATGTTTGGCAACATGCTAGTTGAGCTATCGAGTCCTCAAATGTTTAATGTACAAATTATACAATATCAGAATTAGATTCACCTCTTCTATATAGTTGACCAATTTACAAACAAATTTTTTAACATTTATTATTGCTTTAATTCAAACCTGTTCGATACAACAAAATAAATACAAAGTATTTTTGTATCGGAGTTATACCTTCCAGTGGATAAATCGCGCTCACTCTTGAACTTGTGTTGCTTCTGGTTGTAAAAAATCTCCATACCAATTTTCAAACTAATATTTCAAAGATTGAGGGAATAGTTCGGGCACAGACAGATTGGCGGACAGACAGACGGATGGACATGGCTAGATCGACTCGGACTGTCATGCTGATCACGAATATATTTACTTTATGGTGTCGCCGATGCTTTCTTTAACAAGTTGCAAGCAGTGTGACTAAATTATAATACTATTCACCTTCTGTGTGAAGAGTAAACAAATATAATAGTGCTTTTATTCATGTGAGTTTTCTTAAATGGGTTATGATGATTTCACCATGGTTGATAAACCATTTTTATTTAAGCAGTAATTGGAGAACATAATATCATACAATGCGTCATATATACATTTTTCTCGGTATTAAGGACAAAACAGCTTTGAAATTCCATAAAGTTTTACTTATCGTAGGAAAGGATTGGAAATTTATGTTAGGAAACTCATTAAAGGTCTCATAGTGCCTAAACGCTGCGTCAAGTGCAATTTCGATGTTTAGTGATGTCCACATTGTGTACCCAATAAGTTTGGTTTTATACCACAAACTATGTTTGAACTGGTTGCGAATTAGAAGTGCTGCACTTTAATTGACTTCCTGCGCAAGGTCTTTAAAATCTTAGTTAAACTGATGAATGTTTCTAAAATGGGTTAGGTTAAAAGCTCATCGCGTATATCCATGTATATTGAATTTAAAAATAGAAAATTATAAATTTAAACTCTTGATGCTTTAAAATTATGAAACATGCGCCAAATTGTGCATACTTCGTGACATATGATGAATTTAGTATTAATCAACATTTTTAAAAGGTTCCAAGTCTATTTTGGCGCGTAGAGATTTATTTTTTTTTGTCTGTGCTCGTTTTGATGCATCATCGTTTATTAAATTTTTCTAAAAAGAAAAAAGAAAGCGCATGATTTTATTTTGATATTATATTCTAATGAAATGCACATCAATCTCTTGGCATTGAACTGTCAAATCCTGAAAATATGCTGAATAGAAAATTTTATACATTTTTTGCTATTAATTTTAAAATCAACACAGTTGAAATTGATTAAATTTTGGTTCGAAATTCTGGCCGTCTATACGGGTATAAACAAAATATTAAACAGTTTATATGCATACGTACGAGCGGAGGATGATTTGTATTTAGCATGAAAAGCTGACTGACAGCTACGGCATTAATGTACAATTTTATCAACATTTTTCGATTAAAATATTGTCGCTAAAGGGAGCAGCATCAACTAGATTCGTGGTGAAACAACATTTCATCGGTCATGGCCGCACGCAGGAATGTACAACAATCGCTATAGTTCAGCACTGGTGGCAAGTTTGCAAGGTTTTTTTGTCCAGACATGTTGCTACCAACACAGTCAGACACAGTTTTTTACCAAACTGAAGTTGAAATTTACTATAAAGTTATCAACCTGCCTGAAATATCTCTTGGTATCGAAGAGCTTGGCGAGACGAACTATCTTTACTGGGTTATCAAGTTCAAAGAGGGCGTTGACAACTTAGTTCTTATCGGAGTGTAGAAAGCGACGTTATAATCGACTAATATGTGGTGTGTGTCTATGTTGTACTCATGGGTTTTCTCCAGGATTTGTTGTAGAGTGAAAATTTTGTCTCTAGTCGATATTTTTGGTGTCAAGCCAGACTGATATTGTCCTATCAGTGCATTTGTGTATATCTCCTGCCCTTTAGTTAGATGTTTGACCCTTCGATAGAATTTTTGAGCATCATTTATATCAAATAACACATCAATGTCCCCAAGCTAACGCCTTGCTCCTTTTTCTTACGTCGGAAAAGGCGATTCTCCAATCGGGTTGCTCCCGATTGCAAAGATCTTCTGTAGGCGACGTCTTTCTCTGCAGTACCAGCTTGGCGACACTCCGCGTCATAAGTTAAAAGTCGGGTATTACGAATGACCTTCTTGGTAGCCGAATTTATGCAGTGAGAGATATGTCTCTACTGCTTACATCTTCTGTAGCCAGAGAGGATTCCCGGAACAGTTAGGGGACTCTTGCTGAAAAGGCTTCTGCTGTCTGTTGTGACTGCAGTTTACCGAGTGTTGTATCGTGCGCGACATTCGGCGTGCGGCTTCCACCATATTGTAGCTAGTGGTCAGAGTCGATGTTGGAACCTCATATCGTTTACACGTTCAAGGCGCTCGATGCGTGCCTTCTGTCGATTAAAACATAATCAATTTGATTACGTGTGTTTTGAACGGGACTGAGGCAAGTAGCCTTGTGTGAATTCGATTAGCCGCTCTCCATTGGTGGAGGTAACACCGAGAAGGTTATTTTTTCCGCAAATTATGGTCCTTAAATTATTTGCCAACCTCGGAACGTATGTTCAGAGGCTACTCAGGAGATAGGTGAATGATGAGTTTGTGAACTGCTCGGGCCGTTTGCAAAACATTCGTTTTTGACCATTTCCAAATTAATGACAATCAGTAACATTCCCCATTAATGTGGACTTCTGCAAACGACCCCATCTACATAATATTTCTCTCAATATTTTAACTATACACAATTCTTAGACATTTCCGGCTTATATGTCTGCTGCACTTAGATTCAATTTTAGCTTTGTAGTTTGTTATGGCAACAGCAGAAATAGCTCTGCACAAGCAGCTTTGTTGCATTTTTAAAGGTGCGCTTAAGTGCTTAAGCAGACAATGTCGTTAAAGGGGAGTCTATGATGAAGGCGACGTTATCGTTGCATAAATCGAGAAGCAGACTGCATAAATATGAACTTGGGTGCAAACCTATACAGATATATGTATACGTACAGACATAAGTCAAGCATCGCAGTAGATGCAATCGGAACTAACTCTCGCTGCATGAGTGGGCTAACAAAAGTTCGGTAAATTTATCATATATGATAAGTATTTAATAAATACAAAAATTGTAAAAAGGATATTAATTTACTTTCTGGTCATTCCAAATTTCAGCAGGATAGCTAAAAATGGAGCATGATATAGGGTCGGTTCTATGCTATACGTATGTATTACAACATCGATTACAAACAGTGAAGATACTTCAATCGTCAGTTCGTCATCAAATGCGCACCCGACGATACAAATCTGGCTCTAGTGAAGGCTAGAATTTATACATCTTCAAGGCTAACCTAGCAAATGATTGCACTGAGCTTGAATATAAATCACTAAGACAAATGTCATAAACTTGATCTGCGTATGTATCAGAAAATTCAAAATATCCAAGCTAGGTGGTTTAATGTCTTCGAAATCTTAGTGTTCATACTCTCATACGGACGAACATGGATTTATCTTTGTTGGTGATCAAGAATATACAAACTTTGTGGGTTTGCCCGTTACAAACATTTGTACAAACTAAGCATATTCTTAGCACTTCGGCTTAAGGTATAAAAAGTGTGTTTAGTGTAGAGGGCGGCAAAAATAACTGTTCGTCCCGAGTGCAAAATGTACACCATTGCTTCATTTGATTATTGTTCTATATTATTGATATATTTAAATTAATTGTCAAGCTGAGCAGGATTTCAGCATATCTATATTAGGCCCGCTTATCGGTCGAAAGCGATCGATCATCGATTTTTCATTTCGTTACTAAAGTCCTTTTTATACACTAATAGAAGAAAAAGAAGTTGCTGCAATAGCTTTGTTCCGCGCACTTAACAAAACATTTGTAAAAAATTATTTGTGAATTATAAGTGCTATTAAGTTTTAAATGAAGTTTAAGTAAACTTTTTAGCCGATAATGGGCAAACAAATTTGTTTGTGCTCAAAATGAACAGGGTGCGGCAGCATAACTTTCTTTTTCTAGAAAGGTAAGCTCCTATATAACTATGTTAGAAAGCACGAAATAATAGGAAATGTTCTGCTCATTAAACTCATAAGCTGTAGCTCAATATAATGCATAACAAAGAAAAACGATAGCTTCAGTGGAATCGAACCTTCAATACACTTTACACTCCTTCATTACATTTTTTAAGGTGGCTATCACATAACTATTTGAAGCTTCCGTCCAATAGAGGGCATGTTTCAAGTTTTAAGTTAATATTGACTATAGTGAAAGAGATTTTCTTACAAAATCCGAAAAACTAAACGTGACATGGTAGTTGTGATATATGTTCAACATAGAAACAAAGGAAGTCTTCATACCCTGGGTCAGATCGATATATTAAAATCTGAGCGACTAGTTTGATTCATAAGGACAGGGAACAGACTAACGGAACGGAACAGACTAACGGACATGGCTAGTTCGATTCGATTCGTCTCGTCGATCTGATCAAGATTATATATGCGATATGAAGTCTACGATGTTCCTTCAATGCTTTACGAACTCCGTGACAAAATTATAATATTAATATGCTCCCAACCACGTTCTAAGTTTCCATTCCCTAATAAATTGATCGGAGTCGGTTTCATTACAATAATCCGCTAACTACTTTCAGAAATATTTTGCTGTTTGATTTCACTTGACGTTGAGAATATGAATTTCAAAGTACGTCTTCCCAATGAAATTGAATCGGAAAATCCTGTTGAAAGTGATCAACGAACCATTTTAACCGATTCCGATCAATTTATTTGAAACCTACAACATGGATCTCCATTGACCTCGTATGTGCCCACCCCTGATATAGACTTTATGTGGTCAATAACTTCTTCTTCTTCTTCTGGGTGTTAAAAACTTTCGAGCTAAGCAAGTGTACTACTTACAAAAAAACTAAAACAAATTATTAAGATTAAGTATAAGAAATTGATATTATGTTTGTGTTTCGATTTCAATCAAACTATGTCCTATAACTTTCGTTTGCCACCTCGCTTATATAGTATCTCCAGAGTCGTGGAGACGTCTGTTGTTAATGAAATCCTTAGCGTACTTGAGTGTGCTTTGTCTGCTGCTGTACGTTGTTTTTTTTTTCGTTTGCATCTTTTGATTGAGTGTCAGCAACAATTGATTGTGTGCATTTGTCCGTCTGTCTGTCTGTCAGGTTAGTAGTTAGATCAGGTCCTTGCATCCTTGCATGCCAACTAAAGCGAAACATACACTCAATCACTTGCACGCAAACACTCTTCGTCAATATTTAAACATTGTCTTCTGTTAGTTAAGTGTTGCTGCTGTATGAGTTTCTAGCGGCTCCTGCGACACTTGCAAAGCCGCTATACATCATTCATTGCTATTCCATTGTTCCGCGTTACTCTCAAGTGTCTGTAAATCACTTGAGTTTATGTACTCGTATTTGTTTTATGTAAATATTTTATATTTGATACAAATTTGTACACATATATACATATACGATATTCACACTGCCATTTTGTCATGTCAACGCATTTGTTTTCGGTCTATTGTATTTGGAGTAAACGTGTAAATTGTATGTGTACCGCGACACTTCCTGTCTGGCATTTTATTGTAAAAAAAAGTCAAGTATTGACAATTTGCATTTTGATTGAAAATCACTTGAAATATTTAACTGAATTGAGCATTGGCATGAAACAGATTTTGAACTACTTTCATATCAAAAAAAAAATTGTACTCTTTCAATGAAAACCAATTCAACTAAGCATTGCCTGCCAAACCAACCAAATTAACAACTGAACTGAATTGAGGCCAAATGTCATAGACTGCATTTTTCTTTAGAAGTGTTCTATTTTTCTTCTTTTGAACTCTTAGAGCTAATTTCTATACCCCACTTCTTAGACTGTCTTTTTCCGTTCAAACTTATCAGTAATATTTAAATATATTTACAAAGTAAATGACCAACAAGTCCTCTCAAAATACATCGAAACTTTGCCAAACTAGCAGCGACTTGCTAAGCAAATTTTGTCAAAATCGTACTCAATTCTTTCTTTTCAGCCAGTTTTCGATGCGATGCCATTTCTTAAATTACTTTGCGTTAGCATAGCATTAAAACTTAGATTCTTCCTTTCAGTTTTTTTTTTTTTTGTGTTGAATTTTTTGACCAGCGAAAGCAAGAAAAAGTTTCAAGTTGACTGTCAAAATAGTTTGCAAGAATATTCATGAATTGCCATTCAAGAGTTGAGTTGAGAGTGAATAGGGCAGAAGTTTGTATAGCGTGCGATATGCAGATGATATGTAGAAGGCTGTTGAATATTTCTGAACTTTTTCGGATAATGTCTTCTTTTTTTTTTTTTAAATAAATCGATGTAAGCAGCATATTTGGGCCTTCATTTGTAGAAACATCCATAGCTCTAGTTTGCATTGGAAAATTTTAACACGAAATTTTTGCCTAATACAATTATCCGCAACTAAGTATACATATGTACTTCCTAAAGATGATTGGTTTTATAATAACGAGAACATTATTTCAATATTTAATAATCTATGTATGTATGTATAACAAGAAAAAACGTTAACTTCGGTTGAACCGAAGCTCTAATACCATTCACATTAAATTTTAAATCGTATTGTAAAACATAAACTTGGGGGTTTAAATAGGGGCTACCCCAAAAAGTGGGTGGTACACGCTCACTAGTAGATGTGTAAGAAGCGTTGTAGTAGATGTGTAAGATGCCGCCATATCAAATTTAAAGTGGATATTGACGTTTTCCATACAAATGCATAAAAGTCAACTGTGGGTTTATATGGGACTACCTAAAAAAGAGGGCGGGACACGCTCATTTGTATATGTATAAGAAGCGGTTGTCCACTAAAATCCACCGAATCGAACTTCAAGCTAATATTAATTTAAATAAAGATTTTTTCATAAAAAAGCACAACAATGAATAGTAGGTTTGTATGGGGGATAGCCCAAAAAGTAGGCGGGCCACGCCCATTAGTGTAAGATGTGTAAGATGCCGCCATATCAAATTTAAAGTGTATATTGAGCTGAGCTATGTTAAGCTGCTGTCGATAAAAAAGCACCATATCGCATTTCAACCTAAAATTGACTTTAATAAAGATGTTTTCCTTACAAAAACACAAAAGAGAGAAGCATGTTTGTATGGGGGCTACCCCAAACAGTGGGCGGGTGCAACCCAGTAAATTTTATGTCAAGCATCCGTCCACTAGAAGTTTCCATATCAATTATTAAATTAATGTTTGACTATAAAAAACATTTTCATACAAAAAGTGAAAAGTGGACAGTGGGTTTGTATGGGGGCTACCCTAAAAAGTGGACGTGGCGGGTCAATCTTGACACTCTATTAAACTGCAATAATTAGAAGTATGTGTGCAAATTTTCAACAGGTTAGCATAAAAATTGGTCCCCAAAAATGCGCAACAACATACAGACGGACAGACGGACAGACAGACAGACATACGGACATGGCTAGATGGCAACGATTCGAAATGGTTTGCATTTTCGATAGTATCGTTAGTGAAAAAAAAAACAACTATAGATAGTCCGGCCCAAAAAAAAAACTATCGATACTATCGATAGTACTATCGATAGTTTTCCAGTTCTACTCTGTAGCCTAAATGGCTTGATGGATTTTGACACTGCAGAAGTGCTGTAGGGCATAGCATATTTATATAGGATCTTCCAATAACGATGAATTCAGTTTTTTTTTAAAATTTATTTTAATATTACTTTAGCCTAAGCGGCTTGATGAATTTTTTCACATGCATAAAGAAGAATAAGTATTTTTGTTGTGTATGTCTATATCTTTGGCACACTCTGTAGCCTATGTGGGTTTTGTAGGCTTGGTGAATTTTTGCTTATGGGGTAGAAATGGAAAAAAATATGTGTTTGATCAAAATATACAATAATTATTTCTCAACATTGTAGCCTTTTAACTAACTCAATAAAGCTTTTCAAATACAGTCATGGACACAATTATTTTGACAAACTCTACTTTTGACTATCAGCTTATTCTTTATTGAGCTGTGTAAGATAACGGTAAATTTTATTTATTTATTTATTTATTTTTTTTTTTTTTCTAAAAACAAGTTGCATTTCAACAAGAACATGCCTGCAAAGTCTTTTGTCTAAAACTTTATGCACACTCGTTCTGCTGACAAAAATGTGAGCAAACAGCAATTTTTTATTAGACGCAATTATTTTGACAAGCTTTTATATAAGCCAGTTGAATGGAGAAAGACGTCCAAGACTTCAAATAGTGAATTGACGATTCGCCGGCGCTTTTGGGGGAAGCAAAATTCAAGACAGATTCCGTTCATACTAAAGCAAAACAAAGTCAAACGATTAGCTTTCGCTAAGGCATATGTCCACAAGTCAGTACAGTTTTGACGACTCGTTCTTTGGACTGATGAAAGCTCATTGGAATACAATAAGACTTCCAGAAACTCAATGACAAAAAAAGGTCCAGTTTGCCAAAAAGTGAACCACGGTGGAGGATCTGTAATATTCTGGGGATACATTGCCTACGGCTTAGGTGAATTTGTGCCAATCACTGGTACTCAGGAGACAGGAGCCATATTAATGATTACTCAGGAGACAAACTAATGGGGGAATCATTTATCTTGCAATAGAACAACGCACGATGCTACAGCAGTAAATTAAAAAAAAAACTCAGGATTTAAACTCAATTAAACTGAATTGGTCAGCTCCAAGCCCGGATTTTAACGGTTTTGAAACGTGTTAGCATATATAAAACGACAGCGATGTGTGTCATTAAATAAAACTAGGGAAGAGACTCTTATGAAGTGACTTCCATTTATATATAATGAGATACCGACTGAATAGCTCTGAACATTGGTGGATTCTCTATCACGCCTTCTCCAAAAGGCCATTCAAGCCAAAGGATGATTTATTTTTTGTTAAGTAAATTATAATTTTATTATTGTTTTCAATATTAATGTTTTAATGTGACCAACGAAACATAAACCGATAGTAAAAAGCAGAGTTTGTCAAAATAATTGTGCCCTGGACTGTCCTAGCCATGTCCAGAATAAAAGAGTACTATTGCCCTCTCGTGGCTGTAAGAATTTTGTGGATTCCAATAAATGCAATGATCACCGGCGGCGCATGTTAGTAGCGAAACTCACCTGGTAGTGTCCGCGCTGTCATCAGGTTAATGCATCACGATACTTACTTACACCACGATACTGTGAGACCTTAACACAAAGCTTAGATTAGCAATTCAAAACAATTGATGGGTAATATTGACGAAGCGAATGTGCTTTTTGGACGACGAACGACAACGCTCAGACGGCCCTTACCACCAAAGCGCTTTTGGACTCAGTCGGCTGGGAGACATCTTCCTCTGACTTGGACTGTTGATTTACATGGATAGAACAAAATTGTCAACCGACTATATGGTGAAACATGTGGTCTAGAATTGTAAGAAGAAGAAGATGGCGATAGAACTATTTGACGAGGAAAAGTTTGTGCTAACAACATATGTACATACATAGCACGAGAGCGCGACTATATGGAAAAGTAACTGACAAATTCTGTAGATAAGGGGGCGGGCGTATGCATGCTCATTTAATAGTAGTTATCTGAAGCGAAAAAGTGAATGTCTAAATATCCAAAATTCTCTATCTCTCATAGTTTCCCAAACAGACGGTCCGAACGGACGGATGGACAAACGGATATATCCATTATAGATTCGTCTTCCGATGTAGATCAAGAACTTTATATGGTCTGCCACGCCTCCTTATGCCTGTTACATACATTTGCACAAATTTAATATACACTTTTACCCTTTGGATACAGAGTACAAAAAACACAAATAATTAACTAAATATTCTCAACTAGTTAAAATCTTCACAAAAAGAAAACTCCATAAATGCCATAAAGAAAATGGCGTCATGCCTTTCAACCAGTTTTAAGTTAGAGAAAATCCCAAATGCCTTAAGCATTTCTTGCCCGCAGCAGCGGTTCATTACCCTCACACGTCTCAAAAGCAAATGCTAATTAGAACTTAGTACAAGCAAATAATTGTGCCAATGCGCAAAACGCAGAGGGTAATAAAAAATAAATGGACGCCGGAAGTGGTTTAAAATTTTGGACTATTACAAGCTTGAAAGTTTAATGAACTCAAATGTGCAAAAGATGTTAGTGAAAATTACATTCCCAGACATGAATACTCGAATACGATGACGTGAACGGCGGAAATGTTAAGATTTTGTCAAATGCCCGCGGGTTATGTCTAAGAAGTTGCAGAAACGGTGCCATGCGAATGCTTCCGACCAACCGGAAGTGTGAGCGCCGGCAAGCGGAATTGGTCAACACAATTATGTTGTCAACGGAATGAGCAGCGACCAAAAATTAGAACGCAAAACGAAAAAAAAGTACGAAAAATTCGTGAAGGACATTTAATTATTTCATTACAGTGAGCATGGAGGTAGTTGAGGGTGGTGAAGTTGTAAACAAACCTGTGGGCAATAAAAGCGAAGCAAAAAAGAATCAGCATTTTACTTTTTTCCCTATTTTTTTTTTTTTTTGTTGGTCTTTTTAGTTAAGAGCAACACTTGTCAACTAATTAACGTCAAAATGAGCCAAGCGGCAGCAAAAAGGACGAAGTGAGCTCTTTATTTAGAGCAAAAGAAAGAAGTAGAATACTGACAGAAAAATAAGAATGAATGAATCCTCTGTGAACTATTTCTCTTGTTGCTTGAAAGCTTTGAGGACAATTACGCAAATTGTTGTTGTTGTCGTTATGTAAACACTTGTTTATGTCAAATTTGACATTTGATATGCTGGTCAAATACAAACAACGACAACAACTGCACAGACAATATGGGGGAATAGTATGTTGATATACAATGGACAGGAAACAACAACTACGAGGGTAATTCTTTTTGTTTTGCAATTAAATAAACCTAAAGAAATCTTTAAGACATTTTCAAAATTCGGTATTTTATACAATAGATTATAATGGGTTGTTTTTAGTGACTTGGTAATTTGATCTTGGCCAAAAAATCGAATTGACTCTTTAAAATTTTATATGTGGATTATCAAGGCAATACTGCATCGATACTTTCTATCACTCTTGGCGATAAGACCCTTTAACCAAGGTGAAACGCAGGTACAACAAATTTAATTGCGGAGGTCCCTCGCTCAAGGTCGATTTACAAGAAGGTCGTCTAAAGACGACTGTTGTGCCAGAAATGCTGTGCGTGAATTGATGTTACAAGATAATTATGTGGCATACCGAGGACTAGCATACATTCGATATTACATACATTAACATTTGACCATCGAGATTTGTTTGCGTTGGTTACCGCATAATTTGACAATCGTCCAGAAAAAGGTTCGTTTAGATTGAAGTTGAACAAATACAGCAGCGATGGTTCAAAACACTTCTATGGCTTCGTTACAACTGGATTTATGCTTATGCGCCCAAAATAGAACCTCTATCCAGTATATGGCTATTCCAAGGCGAGCCGTATCCAACAAAAGTTGTTCGCGGACGAGCACTCGAAGCAAAATGGTTGTGTGTTTATTTCGGAAAAACTGATCACGTCAATTCTGAATGATACATAACTATTTGTTTTCCAGAAGTTTTCGGAGAATTGAGGAAAATTAACAGGCGAAAGCGTTGCATCAGCAACTACCACAGTGTGAAATCTCACACATGATTCACACAAGCGAGTTTTTGAGTACCGAAAACATAGTGTTGACGCCTTGCAGCACTGACTTGGCACACAATGATTTCTTTTTGTTCCCGCACATCAAAAATATATTGCAAGCTATCCGTTTTTGGACGCCTGAAGATGCTGTTTTAGCTTGCAGGTACCCACTTTTGACTAGCAAGAGTGCTTCGATTATTAGTTCAAACGCATGCAAAATTGTGTTGATCTTCATAAAAATTTATCATTGAAAAACTATAAAGCATTTTCAATGATAAATTACTGTTTTTTTTTTTTTTTTTCTTTATAAGGCGCACAGTATGAAAGGCAACCCTCACACTATCTGTAAAGAGTCGAACTAGCCCGTTGGAAATGTTTTTCTTTAAATGTTTCTCAAAATCCCTCCTCCAGTTGGCTTAAACACCGGAGGGTCTTGTACTACCATCAACTACTAGATGAAGTATCATCTGGCATTGATAAATACGAAGCCAATATCATGGCGATTGCCCTGCTCACTAGTACACAACTAAAACTTGAATCGAAGAATGATTCCTAACAGATGAACTATTCCTAAAACGGATGATCTCTGCCAGTATAAAAACTGACTCAGCATTTCATTCCTAAATACAAAAAAAAAAAAAAATATTTGGATTTCGAATTTTTGTACAGGATTGCCCCAAAACTCGATGCAGCGATCACAACGCTTGCTGCACTGACAGATCGTGCGTATGTCATATCAATTTGGTACACAACTTCACGGACCTGTCGGCAGAGTGAAGTTCGCAAATATTCTTACTCTTGAGCGTATTTGAGGAACGACACCATCGACTGCTATGCAATCTGCGACGCGATTAAGAGTCAGCAAACTCTATTTCATAATGCAGTACGATGGTCAGATACAAATGAAGTTCCAAATGTATGCTACCCTCTAAAGCACGACAGGGATGCATACTATGACCCCTTCCCAATATAACAATGGTTGACAACGGCGTAAACAATAATGCCGAAGCAACTGACGGCCTTCAAGGCCACTTGAATGAGAAGTTGAACGTTTTTATACCACCCATTTTTGCTAGTTGAAAATAATACAACATATTCTTAAAGATTTGTTGAAATCTTTAAAAGAAAATATGTTATTGAGCTATTTTTCAAAATAACAAACACTTGTACATGTAGACTATTCACACCTACAGCCACCAATTTTAGATATTTAAACTTTTTTTTTATATCTCCGATCTCTCATTATTTACACATGAGAAAGACGGACGGAGAGACAGATAGACCGACAGACAGACAGACGGATTGAAGTCGTTTAAAAATTAATGCTAATCACAATAAACGAGCTTATTGGTAAAAAAACTACTTTTTCTCATTAGTTTATATTTGGATGACATGCACCCATGTCATGACATAGTATGATGTAAGTTTGTGCAAATATATGTAACGAACAGGAGCAGACGTGGTAGATGCTATAAAGTGTATATATTCTTGATCATTATCGGAAGCAGAGTCGATATTGCTATGTCTGGACGCCTATTTGAACAATGAGATTTTTGATTCTATAAGAGATAGAGACTTCAAGTCTGCATATTTCAACTCTCCTATCCCTCCCTCTTCAGATAAAGTGTATCACATAAGCTCCACTATAAGGCGTAGCCCACAAAAAAACCTGCCCCCTCACTAATGAGTTTTTTTATGAACATTTTATTGTTTTTGTTTTCGGTAATTTGGTAATAAAGTATTCCACATAGGTTCAGATCGGACCTCTATAGAATATAACCACTGTAGAATACAAATCTGTAGTTCAAATACAGAGCTTTAGATATGGTACAGGGTATCTCGAAGCCGAGCACATTCGACTTTTTTTTTTCCTTTTTTCTCATCAACTAAGCTGTTAATCGACTAGATGTGAATATCCTATTGGTTTTCTGTTAATTAAGCATATTGTTAACATCAATTAAAATACATAGCTGACCTTTTTTATTAAAACTATAAGGCTTACCCACGTAGAAGAGCAATGAACAATAAACAACAACTACAATGGACAGCAAACAAGGCATAATAGTATGTCAAGTATGTTAAATGCGGCGCGCGTAGGGGGCAAGAAGTGTTTGAAATAGCGCGCAGTGTGGCGTTAATAATGCCGACGGCTACTTTAGTTAAGTTCAGAGCAAGGGACAGTCAACTGGGCGCTGATTAGCTGCATGGCAAGCGCTGATTTAGAATATTTACGCGGCAGGTGTTTTGGATTCAAGGTTTACCTGTAGGTACAAATAAGAGCCTCTAGCAGAGAGTGATGATAAACACAAGGCCAATGGACAAACCTTATGAGAACATTCACTACAGTCTGTCTGTCAGACAGTCAGACAGTCAGTCGTTTGTCCTTTCTCATTACTCGTACACTCACCATTCGCATGATATTTGACATTCGTGCATCCTAGTTCCTGCTGGACTGGGATGTTACGTTAATTTTGCTTGATTAATTGCCGACATTGCCATTTGGTGTTCAATATGTGTCACCGTGACATTTGCCTCTATATCTATGTGTATCTGTGTGTTAGCATATACATATGTACGTTATGTACACGCGTGTACACGACTTTGACTCCTGTACATATGCTCATTAACAGGCCAATGGCACAAGCAGCAACACATGTTCACGGTTTGTTAACTTTGAGGCGTCTATGTTGAGGTGTAATGAGTGCTGAAGCGGAAGAAGTGTCTCATGGTGTACGGATTGTGTGTGTATGTCCGTATCCTTTCACTTTGTAGTGTATGTCATTGAGTTTATTAATAATACGTGCATTAACCCAGACAACATGCGAAACAAGTGTATGAAATTATCTGCTCGAAATTGAGAAGGAAAATATCAAAGCATGCTTTTAGGTGAAGACATTTTTTGTAGTGAAAAATTGAGAACACTGCTTTATCGGAACTTTAACATCTCTGTACACTCAATTTAAAGAAGAGATATGCCCAATTAATTATTATTATTATTATTTTTTTTTTTTTTGTTTGTTGCTGGAAGGAGAAAACGTTCTAGCCTTTGTAGTTACTAGATATAAAAGTTGGGTCATTACCTTGATTTCTCTTTGAAAAGACTTTATATTGAGGCAGCCATTTGCATCAAATTGTCGCAAAATCTCTTAAAGGGCATAGCACAGTAACCACACAGAAAAACTGACACTAAATAAATTCATACTACCGGTCAAAAGTTTTGGTTCACCTCATAATTTTCGAAAAATATTTACAAAACCATGGTTTCACTCAATTATTGTTATTTATTAGCAGCATTAATGACAAATTAATCATATGTCGACTTTCGCAAATACTCGACATTATTTCTTCATATTTTTGATTGATCAAAATGCCCGCCACACGCTCGTAATACAGCAGCGCAGACTCTGGGCATCCTTTCGATGAGTTTATGCAATGATTCCGTTGAAAGTCGATCCCAACATGTTTGCAGGAACGCCCAAAGCTGTTTTGAATTTGTTCCTCACTTCTCTGTCCAACTCATCCCACAGCAATTCGATAGGATTTCAATCAGGTGACTGAGGAGGGCATTCCATATATTTCAGTTCCTACTGCTTCTCTTTGGCTGCTATGTAATTTCGGTAGAATTTGGAAAAGTGCTTAGGATCGTTATCCTCTTGAAAAACGAATCCACTACCCACAATTCTTTTCACACACGGAAAAGCGTGTCGCTGCAGAATGTAATGGTACAGTTTTTTGTCCATAATGCTCTTGATTTGCACAAGATCTCCAACTTTGTCACCAGCAAAACATCCGCAGACCATGACTGACTCTCCACCATGCTTGACTGTTGGAATGACGCATTCATTAATCATGCGTTCACCAATCAAACGGCGCACATATTGTCGACGTCGTCCACTAAAAATTTCAAACTTCGATTCATCTGTAAGCAACACTTTTGACCATTGTTCAACCGTCCGTAATCCCGCAGACGTCGCTGTACCGTTGAAACGGATACTTGTGTTTCCCTTGTAGAATTGAGTTGCTCACGAATTTCAGGACCTGTACGAGTACGATTTCTTTTGCTCTCAACACAGATGAACTTGTCCTCTTGTTTTGAAGTTACTTTAGGCTTACATCCTGTTTCGCGCTTTCTTTGCAACGCTCGCATGACTGCATTTTGAGAAACGTGAGTTTTTTAAGCAATTTTCCGCGTTGAATAACTCTCTTCGTGTAATGTAACAATGACTGCTCGTGTTTCTACACTTAGCTCTGCTTTTAGGCCCATTTCTCTATGACTTTAATTACATGACAATCTTCCTTTGGTTTCACGATATTGAATACAAAAAAAATGGTTGTCTGTAAAGTCGGTTTACGGACGATAATTTTACGTGATAACGTCATAAGACAACATTGATGAAAAATTGCATACTTTTGTGAATTGAATTCTAATGTAATTCCAATAATTCAATCAGTACACAAACAACTTGTCATATAAAAGAGTTTCGTTACCAACAACAAAGGGGGAAATATAGGCTCTCTCTCGCTCTCTCTTCGACTGACCACCAGCAACTTTAAAAGCCTTTTGTCGTTGTTGTTTTTGGTACTCAAATGCAAAAGTAACTGTTATTGTCGTCTTCCTTGATCTATGGTGTGCGTGCATTGTTTACTTTGTACATGTATTTTATTTGAAACAAACTTTATTATACACTTACAATGTTCAATGTACAATGTTATTATTCATACATTCTACCATGTGCATACCGCACCCTACCGCGCGCTAGATAACACAAATTCGCAAACGCACACACACACACACATAACTATAGCTTTCAACAAGCCAATCCACGCTGGTCTGTCTATCGCTTGCTTGTTCAGGCGGAACAACATAATCGTCACATGTATTCATATGTGTACAATTACATGTTCCGTCTTTGGCTTTTCGTTCGTTTAGTGTCGTGTCGTAACAGTAGACGGAACGTCAGAAATGAGTCATGCTTCTGCGCTAAACCAACCGATTTAATAGACGTTATCACGTCAAAAATGTTTTACTCACCTGTTTGTACATAAAAAACATGAAGAATAGTAGACACTACGATTTTTCTAGCTAACTGTCGCAATACAAAGATGTTACGCGTGGTATGCACTGGGCGCATCAAAACAGTGCGTCCTGTCGTGACACGTTCGAACTCGATTTTCGCATCGCTCTACCACGCCAGACCTCCCACTACGCACTAATGTGGATCGTGTTTTATGTCGACATTCGTACGTCATGCGTGCTCAATAGAAATTGCGTCAAATTATAAAATGTATCAAGTGAACCCAAACTTTTGACCGGTAGTATGTTTATCGACCCTATTTATAAATATTCTGATCGAGATCAATCAGATCTCAATACATTGACAAATTTTTTTCAATGTTAAACAGCAATAACAGCAACAATTTGTTGAAAATTTATTTTAGCAAATGGGACACCTGTTTCGGCCTCATACCATATTTTATATTTAACTATCTCATTCCATTATACACTGCCACACTCCTATGTGTTTCTCTTGTATAGAGCCTAGCAGCGCCCAATTTTCGAGCGATTCTTATTTCTCCCGTTGCATCGTACCAATCCATCACTCTTCTCAATATGACGAATTTGCCGTTGCCCAACAACAGATGCATTTATTGCTAAGACTTATGGCGGTTCGACGATGACTTATAGAGTTCGACGATGACAACGAACTATTTACATTTGTAGGTACCATGTACACACCACGAAGCGTTTGGATGTTTGTAAGTGCTAAATAAATGTTGCAAACATACATATGTAAATTCGTAACACAAGTAACAATTTCATTTTTTAGAAGCGGTTTGGCACGTTTTGAGAAAAGGACGTCCCCGACAATAACGAGCAGTTTTTTAAATAAAGTTTCCGAATGGAGAAGGCTACTTTCCTTATGCTTGTACGTCGGCTAGAAGTTTTAAAAAAGAAGAACACGAATTTCCAAAACGCCATTCCATTGGAAAAAAGAATAGCTATAGCACTTTACACTCTGGGTTCATTCTCGGAATACCGAGCAATCGGCAGGTTGTTCGGCTTTGCACCCAATATTCTGCATGAGTTTTGCAGGGCATTTATTACTGAGTGTAGAGAGGAGTACTTGAAACCCAACTACCTCACAGATGAAAAAATCAATGTATGTATATTTAATAATTAAATCTGAATTATTTTAATTAAATGGATGCCACATACCACCAGTAACTGAAGCAATCGATCATTACAATTATAAAGGCTGGTACTCTGTGGTATTATCTGCGCTAGTGGATTTCCGGTAAGATATCATCATGCAAAAATTTACTTAGTCCAAAATTTTTTATTTAATTTCAAACTTCAGTTATAGATTCATCTATGCTAACATCGGCTCCCCAGGTCAACGCAATGACTCACTTAGTATATACCAAGAATCTAATCTTAGTATAATGATTGAGTCTTTGCCGTTACTTGAGGGAAAATCAAGGGAAATATGCGGTGTGCATGTTCCCGTGGTGTTAATTAGAGACTCTGCATTTCGGTTTTCAAGGAAGATAATGAAGCCATATCCTCTCCCAACTACGACATATACAGAGCAACGGTTTGGTTGCCATTTATTTGCGCTGACATTGTTTACGTTTTCGTTGTGAATGATAAAAATATTAGTGAAGTAACTGAAAAGTATCGAGTTGTATCGAGGAACATACCACAGAGATGTGGAATGGATGTGGAAATTCGGCACGGCAAAATCTTGCCAGAAAATGTTAGATGTTGGCCAGTGTAAATAGCCTATTAAACAGTATAGTAGCACTTGCAAATATAAACTTTGTTGTTCTTTTCTTATATGTCGGTTGATATGTAATTTTCCGGTGCCCTTACAAAACTTACGCATCTTCGTTATGCTGTGGTACGAATTAGTTTTCTTATAGAGCGCGAGGCATCGCCCATTTTTCACATATTCATATCCAGAAACATCTTCCTAAACAATAGTAACACACACCATACATTCCGTCTTTTTCGGGGGAAATCACTAGACAAAATTCGTCTGGTGATTTGAATTTCACAGAGAAATTTCGTCACAGAAATATTGTAGAATTCACTCAAAGCTGTATTTAATGCACAGATGAGTTTTGTGCGACGCAGAGTTGTCGTAGATAACAAAAATAAATTACAGACTACGTAAATAAAATTTTTTGCAGATTTACTTAGAGAACATTGTGAAGTCCTATATTTGGTGTGATGTGTCTGCATAACATATTTTATCTATTTTTGAAACGGTCTAAAAGAGATTTTTGTGGCACATACGAAATTTGTTTGGCTCCAATTTGGGGTGAAAGAGATTTCTGTGACACCCCACGCTGTGGCGTATGTAAAAACTATTTGTGAATTACAAACCTATTAAATTTTTGAATGGATGTATATTTTATACATTAATAATGCTCAGCTAATTTAAATGGTTCCTCTCTTAACCATCGTTTTTGCTGATATGTCGTTTCATAACAAATTTCTATGTTTGCTATTCAAGGCTCTCATCAATAACTAACGTTATAAAAATTTAAATTAATAGTATCGATAAAACATACGGTTACTGATATCTTACTAGTTACAGTGCATTATTGGTAAAAAAAACGTATCGATTTGTTTGATCATGGGGATGGTGGGGCGAGGGGAAGGAGTGGCGGAGGAAAGGAGAGGCAGCAACGCATCGGGTAACAGCTAGTGTACGATAAAAATGCTTTGAGAGTACACCAAAGTAATCGTTTTCATTTGTTTCTATTTGTTCTATTTAGTTAAGGCAATCGATTTGAAAACTTGTCAACAATTGTCAATTGTGGACATATGCCAAAGGATGTTAAACATTGTTTTCAATTTTATTTTTTTTCTTTAATTTTTTTTTTCTCCCATTTCATCTTCATATTTTATCGCAAAAGAATGTGCAGAGTGTATCTAGATACTTAGCAAAGATTTTATGCGCGTATTTGCTACTCAGATTGCAAGAAATACTGCGGACAAACTGAAGCCAACTCAAGAACCGGCAATGACAAGCATTGAGAAAAATTCAAGCATTGGCTGCAAAAGAGCTCTGATTTTATTTTCGCATGCTTGTAGACAGTAAGACAGCCTGAAGCGCATAAATTCAATTTTGTACAGCGTTTCAAAGTATGCAGCATACGAGTATATAGCAGATACAGCAGATACAGATACAAAACAACAGAAACAAACACAACAACAGCAAAGAAGAAAAATTCGCACAGCGAATATGACATTTTATGCAGTTGAAAAAAATTGTGAAAAGCAACTTGAAGCAATTTTTGTACATACTCTTCATGCGAGGATAGATTGTTTTGTAATCGGTTTTGGCAATAATTGGCTACATCAACATCAAGTGGATCTCATATTATTTTTTCAATTAGATACTTTTTTTTTTTAAATGATTGCTGTTAGATTTTCAACCATAAAGCTATTAAATATTGAATATCTAAATTAAAACGCAGCCTCTGTGTGTGTTTCAATGGAAAGAACTAGAAGTATTTTGCATGAATTCATGATAATGACTAAACTCGTTGTCGTATTTACTCACAATGGACAAGCAGCAATTGAGGAATCATGGATACATTACACTTCACTACAAGAAGCAATTGATGCATTGGATTTCAGCTGTATAAACAGATGTTAAGAAAAACCATGATGGTTTTGTCAGACAATTAAGTGAGCAGTTTTTGGGATGCACATAGAATCATTCACATCGATTACCGCTAAGTGCAGAATTTTATTTAAAGCATCAGTGAAGCGATTCGAATTCGAATTTGAAGCAAAAGCGAACGCCTTTGGCAAGAAAAAGCGTTTCTACGTGAATAAAAAATAAAGGAATGTTTTTCGTACATGTCGGTGCAAATAATTTTGAATGGATTGATCACCCCAATTAGCGAAGTATGATTGAAAAAATGTAAAGTTGAAAGCATTTCAATAGTAGCGAGGACTGTCCGAAAAGTATTAAACTTTATGGCGGAAAATGATGTTTTGTGTGTAGTGATGTTTACACAGTAAGGGACTTATTTTAATGTTGTTTCCTAAATTAAATAGTGAGTTTTTAGTAAAATTTAAATAATAAGTAATATAAATAAATCCAGTTGTTAAGCGTAACTTAAAGTAATAATTTTTTTAACCTTCACACATGGTGTGGAAAGTCTATGATCGAGTCATTGGAAACCCCACAAAGTATACATGTTCTTGATCAGCTCGATGAGACGAGTAGACTTAGATATGTCCGTCTGTCTGTCTGTCTGTCCTTCTAAATGTCTTCATGGTATTGCGAATTATTTTCGTATCAGTTTTTGAAATTTCTAACTGAAACACGTTATTTTAGTTATAATTCCGTAGATTTTCCATATCGACATATCACGCCCACTTAGAGATATCCTCCAAACAAACCCACCATCCATTTTCGTGTTTTTGTAAGAAAATCTTATTTATTACAGAAAATATAAACTTGAATTTGGATATGGATATGGATACTTCTTAAGAATAGATGTTTCACATATAGCCTCATGCAAATCCACCGTCCACTTTTGGGTGTGTGTATGAAAAGTTTTTTGACAATAGTCAATATCAACTTGAAATTTAATATAAAAGCTTCTTATGCATGAACGTTTTAGCCATAGCCCTATACAAACCTTGTCTGAAAGTTTGTAACGCCTTAGAGGAGTCATCGTAGACCTCATAAAGTATATATATTCTTGATCAGTTCGACGAGACGAGTCGATCTAGCCATGTCCGTCTGTCTGTTCGTCCGTTGCTGCTCAATTTTTTGGGTACCAATTTTTATAGTATCCAATTAAAAATTGGCACCTAAGTATCTTTTTAGTGCAGTCAAAATTTACCCGCCACGCCCAATTTTTGGGGTAGCCTCCATACAAACCCCCGCCCACTCTTGACTTTTTGTATGAATATCTTTTTATTGCAGTCAATATCTACTTAATAATTGATGTGGTAGCTTCAAATAAACGGACGCTTCACATATATATCAATGGGTGTGTCACCCACCCCGTCCACCAATATTTGGGGTAGTCCTTGAACAACTTCTTCAATTAAGTCAATATTAGCTTAAGATTCGATGTGGTGGTTTCTTATATGCATTTGTTTACAGACTTGTGTTGTTTGAAGAAGTCATAGCTGAGATAGAGTCCTATTTTGAGGATCCTGAGACAAATTAGCTAACTTTCGGCTAAACAAAGTTGTGTTTTGTGTCTTACCTAGGCCAATTACTTATCAATCCACTCTTCTCTATGGATATACTTATATGTAGAATGTTGCATAGAATGCTCGACTTTAGTGAGGTATGAGGCAATAAGCATCGCTGACAGTTGAACAGATTGAAGCGTAAGCTGTCAGCTGCATTTACAATGCACAACAGCAGAATATACTCTTTCTACTCACAGAATGAATGAAACAACTTTGCAGCAATCGAATACAATCCTTGTATTTTGTTTATGCAGTTGCATTGCGATAAATCGGTATTGTGCTTATTTTCTATGCTCAACTTCTCCATTGCCAAAATGAAATAGGAAATTGGTAGAAAATTTCAAGAAAAACTTATATGCAAGTCCAATTTAGCGCAAAGTTTTCTTTCTATTTATTGTGTACACTTTGTTGCCAATTTCAAATGCTGTGCATGTTGTTTTAATCCTTTTGGATTGTGAGCACTTTAATATTTTTGTTACTCCTTTTGCTGAAAATGCAATTGAAACTGCATATGGACTGCTGCATACATTGTTGTTATTGCACATTTGTAGTTTCAATTTAAACCAAAATGTGTTTGCTGCCGTGTTACTTTTATGACTATAATTATTTTGAATAGCTCTGCACATAAAAATTACTTTAAATGCATTTTACAGAAAGTGTACACTTGTACGCATAACTATAAAAGATACAAATCTACTGCATCGTTTCTAATATCAAATATTTTTGGTGATTTTAAGAATTTTTGGAGTAGAAATTAAATACAGAGTTTTCTAATGAGAGGGCTGCCTTGTTTTATTTGTTGTTACTTCGCAATTTGAAGATCAGTGTCTGATGCAATGGTTGATGTGGGTTTTGTGTTCTATAATTGATCGATCGAGACTATGCATCGTGATCGATCGAATTTGTTGCAGCGTGATATATGATAATACTACAGACTTTACTATATAAGAAGTATGAGCAGTATTGAAACTACTTTCTATAATGATGTAATTTGGAGCAATATTTAAATTGACCAAAAATGACAACTTCGTAGAAGTTTTTTGAGTTGCTCAACTTCAATTCGAACGAGTATTTGCGCTATTTCATAACCATGGACGAAACATGCGTTCTATTCAACACATCAGAGACCAAACAACAGTCGAAATAGTGAGTTTCTACGGGCGGATCCGCACGCAACATGCTTTGTGTCTCTTTCCTAGCTTGTAAAACACAAACTGAATGATGCCGATTGCATATAATATTATTGTATTCTATTAGCAAAAGGTGGTTAAGACGAACATTGACACGGGACATTATTAAAACACTAACTTCAGCTGTAAAAAAAATGTGTCTACCAAAGTTACGGGTACTAAAAGAGTTGCTAATACATATTGTACCAAATCGATGGAACCTAAAAGAGTGGCCCGCACAATGTAACATTATCTCGGCTACTCAGTGCTAAAGGAGTACGATCTAAATAATTTAAGTAAATACAAATGATTTAAGCAAATTGAAAACTACTTCCTCTAGTATTTAAATCTTTTATTAGCCAGTCTGTAAACTTCATTTCCATCATTGTTTTCACAACTTCTGCAAAGGTCCTACAAGTTGACATTTTAGCGTTAGGGCAATCTGTGTTAAAAACTACATCTCTTGTCAGATATTAGGTTAGGTTAGAGTGCAACCAGCAGGCAACCCAGCCTTGTAGATCTTTAATGTAGCTGCTTAAATTAGGCTCACCGGAGCTCCAGCTCTCAAAAGTCTTCGTCTTCACCTATAAAAAGTGGGGAAGTCTCACAAAACCTGTATTTTCTTTGATCATGCTACTTCTGCAAAAGAAGTTGTGAAGAGTTCTGTTTCGCTCCGCATGCCTACCGATCAACCCATGACTCTTCAGTACACCCGTCAGTTACTGCCCTCTTGTCAGTGAGAGCAGCTCTTTTCTTCTTCTAATTTTCTAAACTGACACATTTGTTTTGTAATGCTATAGGTACCGTGTTGATTCCACACCTTGTTGGCCGCATTTAACTAGCTTGCAGGTTTCAAGCGTCAAAAGCTAGTTCTTTTCATATGTATTAAAAACCTCTTTATGTGGCAAACCTAGCTCATCAGCTGTCTCTATATCCAGAATTATACGAGATGCATGTTGAACTGCATCATCTTCATCATCATTCATCATCATTTGCAGTAATTCGTACCTGTCATAGAGAGTTGTTGATGACAGCGGTTTTAGGGTTTCTAAGTTAATGAAGATGGCCTTCTATATGATCACCATAGATTGGAGATAGTCTGCAGCCAATTTTATTGTCGCCACTTCTCCTCGGAAAACATTGTAGTGCAGTGTAGTGATCTGACAGTCGGATGGATGCTTTGCTTCTGAAAAAAAAAAACACCATGCCTGACTTTGTTATCTAGTTTTGGTCAATCGGTGAGGAGCAGGAAGTATCCGACGAGCCCGGAGTCTCTAAGACGCAGTCTACTCTGCTTGTACTGAATCGTCGTTGCTACACGATATTGTAAATGTCAGTGATTGAATAGCAATTGCTTTTTTCTACTGCAACTATCATTCACTGCGTATTAGTATAATGCCTATTATAATAAATTTAGTAATAGCTTGAAGAAGCTAGTCCATTTTAATATTTATATTTGGAATACTATGAAGAAAAGTATTCGTTTTGAAAATATGGCTCTGGGTGTTGTGAATGTTTCATTGTAATAGAGCTGATTTCGGTAGTTTCGGAGAGGTTAGACATTGGTCAATAATATTCATTTTATATCGCTTTGAGAATATATAAAATTTTGTGTTAATAGCAAGCAGCAGAATGTTTTATTTTTTTGCTTTAATTGAAAGAAAAGCGCAGTTGAAGTGCATCGAATGCTTGTGGAAGTTTATGTTGACAATGCTCCAACTAATAAATCATGTAGAGAATGACAGCCGAAGAACTCGAAATACAAAGAATTGGAGGCATTACTCGTTGAAGATCCGAGTCAAACGCAAGAGCAGCTTGCAGAATCATTGGAAGTGACTCAACAAGCAGTTTTTGTACGATTGAAATCGATGGGATTGATTCAAAAGCAAGGTCTTATGAACTGAAATCGAGAGATGTTGAAAGATGATTTTTCACTTGGGAGCAACTGATTCAGAGGCAACAAAGAAACTTTTTTTTACATCAAATTGTGTCTGGGAATGAGAAATGGATATTCTACAGTAACCCCAAGAAGAGAAAACACTATGCTATGCCGTGTCAATCGTTACCATCATCCTTAACATCAACACCAAAGCCGAATATTCATGGTTCGAAGATCATGTTGTGTATCTGGTGGGAACAAAAGGCTGCTGTGTACTATGAGCTGTTACACCTTGGCGATTTCATTATGGACGATCGGCATAGGCTAGAATTGATGCCATTGAGCCGAAACCTTGAATTGGGATATTTTGCAGCAACCGCCGTATTCTGCGGACAATCCACCATCGGATTGCTGCTTGTACCGACGGATGCAGCACGATTTGACACAGGTAATCGGTTCACTTCTTTCGCAGACATAGAAAATTGGCCTCTATTTTGAATCGCATCTAAAGACGAGACATTTTTTCGAGCTGGAATTCGAAAATTACCTGAGTGGTGGGAAAAAGTAGGAACCAGCGATGGAAAATACTTTAACTAATCTTTTCATTAATAGTGTCAGTAATAAATAGATAAAAGGGTGATGTGCTGTGTTTTATTTTAAAAGCTGGAAGTTTTTTTCCATTTTCGTTTCTTGTTTTTGTAGCCAGTGGTCGCAGTAACAGTTAAAAATCTGTGTGTTTTCAAAGTTCAAAGTTGACTAGGTCGCCTCTGGTGAAACGGCCTCTGTAGCTTTCTTGACTTGTACACTGATGTTGAGATTTCCGTTTCAGTTCTCAATGTGCATGTATTTGTAAAGAGAGCTAGTGCAGTTTTGGCGTGGTATTGTCCCGGATGTGCATAATATCGTCTAGAATGTGGGGAAAATTCTCTCTTGCCATCACTGCATGCTGTTCATCTTGCCAACGAATGCATGCTGATCATACGCGTAGGTTACTACCTTGCAACCTCCATACGTAATGCTGCGTAGTAGTTGGTGACACATTAGAGCGAGGACTTATCCACCACTTAGTTGGGCTCAGACGAATGTAAGCAATATTTCAAAAAGCCCAACTAAATGGCTGTTTATATTTAGGCTTGTCAGCAGAATTGTGTACGTTTCTGTCAGGATGTAATTGAAGGATCACCTTTATGCCTATTACTAGATCGATTAGGGGCACTACCGCGTACTCTTTGATAGCTACTAATATCTATATGAGCGAAACGACAATGTATAGTTTCAGACATTAAAATGCAAACATTTTTCATGAACTCAGATAGTTTTTTATTTAACACAAACAAATTTTACGAGTACATACATATACGAGTACATACATATGATGTTTTCCATATCCAAATACATAAAAACTTTAAAAATTTGTTGTACGCAATCCGTTTAATGGAGTGTATGCGTGCATCAACATTTGTGCATCAACAAATCAAATAAGTTTATAGATTGAACCTTGACATCCTTTTCATTTAGTTCTTTCTATTTTCTATCTCTTTTTTTAGCTTAATGAATGAATGCTGAAATTACATGCACGCAAAATTATGCAAAAATCAACCGAGAAAATGTTTACTGCATGCAATAGTACGTCAATGCGTCGCTTTTCAGTTCCATATTCACTATTTTTGGCAGCACAAGGCCGCATCAGAGTTATTGCCACACAAGCAAGCCAAATGTATCTTGTAGTAGCAATTCAATTAGTTGAGATTGAGTTTATAAGATAAGTGCATATGTGGCACATAAGGACAAATACGAGTAAGGCAAGCAAGCAAACTTTGTATAACCAATTTGAAAACCAAACCGAAAAGTAAGCTCTGTAAAAACAAATATAAGGCTGTTGCAGTTTTACTAGTATATCGAAAGAAATGATATAGCTACTTTTTTTGTTCAAAATTACGAAAATTGGTAAATGTTCACTGATAGCTTTTGCTATTTTTAGTTTGGTAACTTTCAACCGATCTTGTTTGATTTGTTCAAGTACGTAAAATGTTTTGAAAATATTGCAATTTCAAAGAAAATACTCATAAATAAACTAGACAGTCATTTAACTTAATAGTATGGACCTTTTGCTTTTGTTCTTTGAAATTAGACAAATTTTTATCTTAATGGCCATCAGGCCTAGCGACATTCACATAAAACAGTTTTATCACTTTCTATGATAGTATTTCATTGTGTCATTGATTACATCAAATGCAGCAAAAGTTGTAAAACTATTTCTAGTGCCAGGACTAAGTCAAGTGCAATGTCGTCTAAAGTGAAAACCGTTTATAAAGTAATTGTAGTTTTAGGCTTGGTCGAATTTTTATACTTTCTATTTTAGTACAAACAAACATTGTACCCTCGTAGGGTTGCCTAACATTGAAAAAACAGTAATTTAGCATTGAAATTGGCTTTCTTGTTCAAAATAATCTACATGAAGATCAATACACTTTTGTATGAGTTTAAACCAATATTCGAAGCACATTTGGGTGATTATGTCGAATTTTGCGGTATACAACACGAACAAATCTTCTTGAAGATCAAATGTTTATTTATAATCGAATGCATGTTGATACTACTAATTGCCCAAGGGTGTGTCAATCTCAAGGTATGTCACATGATGGTCTTGTCATCAGTTCACGCACATCATCGATGTTTTCTTTGGACAACAGCTGTTTTTTGACGGCTTTCTTTAGCTTTGATTTTAATCGAACGGCAACCATGTTTGAAGTCAGTTCACCATTCATGAACAATATTTTTGATGGCGCTTTATTGCCAAAAGTGTAAGTATGTTCATTGATGTACTCTTATTACGATAATACTTATAAATCAACGCACAGAAAGCTTCTTGAGTTAGTTCCATTTTTTGTCCGAGTTGAATTTTTTTGTTATAAACAACACTATTAGTGCTCATACATCAAAATGTTTTGCGTACGTGTATGCTAAAAATGTAAAACTTTCGAATAGAAATGTCGGCACATTTTTCTTAATGTTACCATATAGATCTTCGGTATTTCAACATTAAGTAACTCTGACATTTTGCAGCCGATTTTGACACCGAACACACCCTTTGAAATTTATGTAAAGTATCCATCCATAAGAACCATCATGTCAATTCACCATATGCATCTGCCACTGATATGCTGATATGTAATTGTGATAACCGTGACACGTTTACTGGAAGGTATGGCGTGTATACAAAGCCCACTTTTTGTTTTTACAGTCTTCACACGGAGTGTGTAACGCATTAAAGGAAGCATCGGAGATCCTATAAAGTATATATATTCTGGATCAACTAGTCCCTCACTTTTTAGGATATCGATATGGAATCGGGTATGGAGACATTCTTTATTCCTAGGCTAGACATAAGTCACATTGATCATACCACGCTCACTTTTAGGGATAGCGCCCATACAAACCCACCGCCCACTTTTCTGTTTTTTTAACAAATAACAAATGCTATTTTAGTCAGAAACAATTTGAAATTCGATATGATGACTTCATATGGAGCGAGGCTTCACATCTTTTTAAGTGGTAGTTCCCATAAAGTCCAAACGCCCACTTTGTGGTTTTTATAGGTAGAATTTTCAGACTTTTCGCGCTAACCACTTTAAAAATGGATTGAAGGCATCAAATTATTAGGACAGCTTTAAAAGTCTTGACAATAATTTGTTAGATGCTTGTGAAGACTGTTGAAGCATGCGTTCTACCGAAGTTAACATTTTCTCTTGTTTAATTCTTGCATTACCCACTTGCAACTCATTAAAGTAGCTTCGTTTGTCGAAAGCCACTATAAGTTGACTTATCAACATACCCAATGCAAAAACAGATGCTAAGTCGTGCGAGTAGTGTAAAAGGTAGTCTGTTAATCTTGACTAAATTCTACTTACTCGTTTTATTTATTTTATGCTTGCAGTATACAATATACACTTGCTTATATTTTGTAGTAGAAAATAATCCAGATAAACTAGTCAGTCAGTCGGCGACTTGCATGAATTTTATGTAGTTACTATCTCAGAGAAGTAACATTTTGACTGCAGTACGAGAACAATGCATCTACTCGAACAATAAACTGCAAGATTTTCAGATTAAAAACTAAGTTGGCATGCATTTTACATTTCAGAGAAAGCGAAGCCGTCACAGCATAAAAAGAAGCACTGACAACTATACACAAAAAGATTTATTCTTAAAAGAAATTTGATAACATATACGTCGTATGCGTCGTATATGAAAAGAAAAATTTTACTTTCACACTTTCGTTATTTAAAAATTTAGTCTTCTTTTTTTTTGTTTTTAGCAAAACTACAATATATGTATGCACTACTCTGCGTCCTCTTCCTCGACAACCTTTGACTGCTTGCGACGCGTTGAGCCACGCACACGTTGTGGTTTCTTGGTGGATTTTGGCTTAGGGTTCTCAAGTTCCTCCAATTCGGCATCAGTCAGACGATCCTTGTACCAATCGGCGCTATAATTTTATAAAAAAGTAAGAGTTACATTATTTCTATTGAAATTAGTTCTTATAGTTAACTTACCACTCCGGCACCAAACGTGCCCAATCACACATCTTTTTATCTTCATCAAACACTTGACCCAATTTGCAGCCATTACGACGCGGTATATCACCATTGACACACACATAGAAGTACTGACAATCATCGGGATCGGCATAGCGTGGATGTGTCACTGCAATTGATTCATTTACCTTTGGACACTCGAAATTGAAGATATCATCAGATTTGCAACCAGTCACGCCCACCTCATCGGGCCAAGTGCAAATGCCCGTTTTGGGATTGAATACCAGTCCAACGGGGCAGGTGATCATATTGAATTGACCATCGACACAATAGTAGAATTTATCACAAATGCCCTTCTGTTCGTGTCCAAAGTAGCCATTCTTACGTGGGCAGTGCAGCGAGGATTGTGGTTCCTCTGTAAGTAAAGAGACAAGATGTTTGAAAATAAAAAAAAAAAGTTCAAAAACTGCCTTTAAAAACTCAGACGAAGAAAAAAAAAGGTTAAAATGAATTTTCCTTCTTTACAAGCCATTACTAAGCGATTATGGTGCATAGAACATATAAAAGGATGCTTTATACTGCATTCTTATGTCCTTTGGACAACTATACTCCAGACGCTGTCAGCCTCAATAATGTTTGACTTGTATTTTTTGTTCGCTTCACATTACATTAAAGCGCCTACATGCATGCTAAGCTTTTGTATAAATGGATAGTGTAAAGATGGGTTGTACAGGTTTTGGAGTAAGTTTGTAACAGTGTGGAGTAAATGGTTGATATCGTACAAATGCTCTTGGCACTGGCTATTTTGTCATCAGCCATTTCACAAAAAACTTCTACATAAATGTACATTTTATTTAGCGACCTTATATTATGATTATATACGAGTATATATGAATTTTAGCTGGTTCAAGCTCATTTTTATTTTAAGAAATATTTTGTACATATTTTTCTTAATGCGAAGAGAGAATAATAACTACATGACATTATTACATAGAAAAATGTTTTAGCCCCAGCTACACGTGTTTCGAAATCAGCTACGAAGTTCTCATCAGTCTGCTGGTCGCACATTGCAAATATCTTCTTACAAAAAGCGCGCTGAGATCCTAATAGAATGGCTTCTGAGTGTATTCGATTACAATGTGCTAAGGGGCCACAATCATTTTCATTGTATTACAAAGACCTCGCACAATAGGAAAAAGACTATCCCCTTAGTTCATTAACTTTGAGTAGCAATTCAATACACTTTATTTTAAAACTATTTAGAAGGCATTAGCCAGAGTTACCACTATTAGTATTAAAAGTATGCCACTTGCGAAATTCTGCAGGTACTGTCTATATACCACGTTGATCCGATTATAACTGGTGTCAGGCTTATTGAGAAACAAGATTTAATTTAGCCGAATCTTTGCGTTATATATTGTAACGTTCTAAAAAATACTTTTTATCTGACAAAATAGTCGGACAGACTTTAGTTGCTTTACGGAAAGCGTCTCGGTCAAACTTAAAAAAGTTTAGACGGGTTTAAGACTGATTAAACAAAAGAATGATTAAACAAAAAAGAACGCTACATTAGAGTGTGCTCGACTTCGAGATACCCTGTACCTTGTGATCTGTTCGTTCAAACAGACGATCGGATGGACGGACAGACGAACATGTCTATATCGACTCCTCTGCCGATGCTGATTAAAAATATATATATTGGAACCTTGAATTAATAATGAGCGTTTCACACAGATGCCGCCACTAGTACATGAACCAATATTCGAGTTTCCAATTTCCTATTGGCAATGAGGATCTTTGGCAGCTTGTGTCATTCGTTTGAAACGTAAACAACAATACTAAATATTGCCTCCAACATGTGGAACGTCGTACCAGATAAAGTGTTTTGGGGAGTTCTTCTTAATTACTTTAATATGAAGAAAAGTGCGGCTGAGAGTCATCGAATCTTAGTGGAAGTTTACGGCGAGCATGCTCTATCTGAACAATGCTGTCGGAGGTGGTTTGGTCGCTTTAAAAGTGGTGACTTTGAGCTCGAAGATAAGGAACGGCCGGGTCAACCCAAAAAGTTTGAAGCCGAAGAATTGGAATCATTGCTCTATGTGGACCAATGCCAAACGCTTCAGGAGCTGTCAGCATCATTGGGAGTGAAGGAGTTTACAGTCAGGAAACGTCTAAAAGCCATGGGATTGCTTCAAAAGCAAGGAAACTGGTTGCCACTCGAGTTGAAGCCGCGCGACATCGAAAGGCGTTTTTTCGCTTGTGAACAGCTTCGCGAACGCCAAAAAAAGAAAGATTTTTTTAAATCGCATTGTGACTGGCGATGAAAAATGGATCCTTTACGACAACCCCAAGCGCAAAAAGTCATGGGTTTTGCCCAGACATCAACATCCTTCGAAAAGCCGAATATTCATGGCATGAAGCGTGATCTACTACAAGCTGCTCAAACCGTATGAAACGATTACGGGGGAACGCCATCGGACTCAACTTATGCGTTTGAGCCGCTAACTGAAGCAAAAACGGCCGGAATGCGAAGAAAGGCACGACAAAGTGATTTTGCCAAACCGGTCAAGACCTACTTGGAAACGCTGAAATGGCAAGTACTACCCCACCCGCCTTACTCTCCAGACATCGCTCCTTCCGACTATTACTTCTTCCGGTTTATGACACATGGCCTGTCCCACCAGAAGTTCACTTCATATGAACAATGCAAAAAATGGGTCCGAAAATTGCTAGAAAGATAGGAAAAAGTTGTGGCGAGCGATGAACAATACTTTGAATAATATATTTGTAACCATTTTTGCGCAATAAGTCTGTAAATTTTGAAAAAAAAAACGCTCTTTATCAATGCAAGGTCCGAATACTTTATAGGGCCTGCCACGCCTCCATCTTCATATATTTGCACAAACTTTGTATAATCTTATAGCCTATCTGGAGCATCTCTATTTAAATATGATTAGTTTAAAATTGTATATTAACTTATTACTAGTGTTTGCCATGTTGTTGAAATTCAACCATTATAGCGACAATACAAAACAGTTCAGTGCCATTTGAAAATGCTGAGAGCCTAAATATTTATTGGTCATTCAATGTTCCGCTTTAATGCACCTAATTGCCGATTTATCGCCTTCGGACTTTTTCCTTTGTGTTTTTAGGTTCATGGGATTATGCCAAAAAGCGCACGATCATTGAAAATTTCGACCAAAGAATACATATGTGCCAGCAAACCCCTGGCCGTCATTTAAAAGCATATGTTTTTTCTTAAGTTTTAGGACTCCCGATATGATTTATGTATATTAGACTAGTAAATGAGTATTTCACTTGAGACTTTCTAGGAAAAAGTAGCGTTTTTATCATGATATATCCTACCAAAAGTTTCAATATTCGATATAGGTGAGATATTTCAAAAAAAAAAAAAATTGCACCGATTTTATCGCGCGTATCGAAAATATATTCATATTATATCAACAATCCTAATATACCTATACGAGGTGTGTACAAATAGTAAGGTGACGTACATTCGATTATCGATTTTTTGTTTTGTTGTGTTGGTAGACTCGTCACGAACATATGTTTACAGTTTCAGCTATGTAGCATGTTTAGTTTGTTTGTGAGAGGCATAACGGTTAGAAGTATTTTGCGTGCTCGGCGATTTTCGGCAATGGAGCTCAGGAGCTATTGAATGACGTCAACAACGATCCAGATTTGCTCAAAAGGTGACGAAACATGGATATATGGTTATGACGTCGAAACCAAAGCCCAATCGTCCCAATGGAAGAGCTCAGGTGCGCCAAGACCGAAAAAAGCACGCCAAGTTCGATCAAACCTGTTATGTAGTTACTTATTATACTCCATGACCGAATTACAATGCATATGGGCATATAAAGGACAATAGAGTGGTTTATTTATAAGCTCTTTTTTCTGTTTTTTTTTTCGACAATGTATTATATTGCAGACCATGGATTAAGATAAGTCCTATAATTATTGCAAACCAGTAGTTTGCAGATGGGCATAAGAAGCCAGAAGAAGGCGTGGCAGAACCCGTAGAGCATATTTTTGTTTGATTTGAGTCGATATATCTACGTCCGTCTGTCCATCTGTGTGTAAGAAGATAAAAATGTAGAGTCACCAAATTTTGTATGTATATATCCTTCAAGTTTATAAAATTTGTTGGCTGCCAAGCTCACCAAGTCGATAATTAGTTTTTTTAATTAATTACAATGTTGGCAGAACATATTTTGATATTTGATTTATGGTTTTTAGCTTTCTACAGGGTATTTAACAAGTTCGACTGTAGCGTACTCGCTTGTTTTCATCTCACTTGACAAGTAAAACCGTTTTTTTTTTTAAACTCCTTGCTGTTATGAGCGCATAAACTTGTTTTTTTGGAGTACTCCAAACAACAACGACGACGAATTTTCTATGATGTCTTCTGTCTGCACTTCCTGTTTTTGCTGTTTTATTTTGTTGGTTATGTTGCTGTTCATTTCCTGTTATCGTTAGTGCTCATTAGAAAGGACACTGCATGTCCGTCTGTTCGTCTGTCTGTCTCACTACATGTTGAACTGCTCTTCTTTGTCTGGCAGCTAGCCTGCCAACCTGTCTGTCTTTTTGTCTATTTGGTATTGTCTCGCTGCACTTCAAGTCAAGTCAATACATATTTATGTTGAACAACATGTACAACAACATTAACTACTACAGACTCAGTTACGCCTCACATATGTCCGTCTGTCAGTCCGTCCGTCCTTTAGTCTGTCTGTGTGTGCATTTCCTTTTCTTTACAACCGAACTCTCCTGTTGTTGTCAAAGGAGACTTTGCCTGGTTACTTTGATGCTACTTTGGACAAATATTGTCAGCTCACTTGTGGTTTTTAATTTTTCACTTTTTTGCTCAAAATGTTGCTATTTTTCTCTATAGATAGGTATAAGTATATGTATACTCTGTGTCTATCTCGTCCTTTTTGTTTTGGCATTTGTGGTAAATGCAATCAGGCGAGAAAATGGCTTCATAATTCTTGCCTTTTGCCAATGAATTAATTGCATTCGTGTCTTGAATGTGTGTATGTAGATGTTTGAAAATTTAATTTCCTCAAGCACTTCAATTGATCAATTTGAGCAAAAGGATTTTAAATCAAAAGAGTAAATTGTGCATGGTTCTTTTGATGTCTGATCTAATGCAACATTTATACAATAATGTACGAAAGAGTGCTATAGTCAAGTTTTACGACAATACTAAACGAGTACCAAACACACTGTCATGGTTCCTTAAGTATTTTAAAACACGAAGGGTACTATTTATATTTCGGGAATAGCAAATAATAACAATCATTTTTAAATGAAAATGGCTTTATTGTTTTTCAAAATATTCCCCTTGATGATCAATACACTTTTGCATTCGTTCAAACCATTTGTCTTGGCAGTTTTTCCATTCCTCTTGAGGCACCTCCAAAACATGGTTTTTGAACGCTTCAACTGCTTCTTCGGCGCTCGTAAAACGTTGACCACGCAGTTTACCTTTGATACTCGGGAACAAGAAGAAGTCATTCGGTGTCAAATCAGGACTGTACGGAGGATGAGTCATTGATTCGATGTTTTGACTGCTCAAAAATGCACTTGTTTGACGAGATGTGTGAGAGTTCGCATTGTCATGATGGAGAATGATTCGTCTTTGGCTGTTGGATTTACGAATTTCTCCGAAGACTTCCGGCAAACAAATGGTCATGTACGTTGCTCAAGCGGAACAGTGGCCATATGACCCATTCGGCCGAAGAAACAGGCGATCATTTGCTTCGCTGTGCTTCTCCCACGAACAACTTTTGTTGGATTTGGCTCGCCTTGGAATACCCACACGGTCGATTGCTGTTTTGTTTCCGGCTTATATGCATATATCTATGATTCGTCACCTGTAACGATTTTATTCACGTCTTTTGAAGCACCACGTTCGAACTTTTTAATCATTTCCTTACACCAAATGACGCGAGCCTTTTTCTGAGCGATTGATAAATTATGGGGTACCCAAAGAGAGCAAATTTTTTTGCAGCTAAGTGTGCATGCAAAATCGAATGTATTGAAGTGGAACTAATGTGCAAGGACGCCTCTATCTCACGATATGTCACATGACGATCTTGTATTATCAGTTCACGTACTGCATCGATGTCTTTGGGCACAACAACCGATTTTGGATGACCTTCACGACCACGATTGAATTCACTATACCAGCGATATACTATGGTTTTCGATGGTGCTTTATCGCCATACAAAGAACTGAGTTCATTGACAAATTCTTGTTGAGATAATCCACGTCGAAAGTTGTGAAAAATAATCCAAGGAAAACCTTGTCTTGAAATTTCCATTTTTTGGCCAAATTGCTTTTCTTAACTAACTGTAAACAAAAACAAAAGCAATTGTACATCAAAACTTTTTGAGTACGTTTATGCCAAAAAATGACAAACTTTATTATGGTGTTGCCAGATTTTAGCTTTTCAAATTATTGTTGCCAGTTCCCGAAATATAAATAGCAGCCCTCGTATATACCTATACTTGTATGGATTATTTAAAATTTATTGAATATTGTCGAATTGCTTCTTGAACTTTATGCTAACTGAAATGTGACTAGTGTACAAATTTAAACAACACAAATCAATCTAGACATGCCCGTCTATCTGTCTATCTGTCCGTCTGTCTGTTTATGTGTTTGGGATCGCCCCATTCCTTCAATTTTTCAACCATACCATAAGTAAAAAGCTTATCAAAATGACAGTGAGGGCTTTTATTCAAATGTACTAAAATAAAATAATAAATGATAGCCATGTTAATACTTTTGTCCATAATCATATGACCATATATACATGGCAGAAGATGGCCGGTGTAAAAAGATACAAAATATGCCACACTACAAAGGGAATATTAAGTTTTGTGCTAATATATGTAACAACAAAATGAGGCATGGCACCCATATACATTATTGATCAGTGTTAAAAGTCGAGTTCATATGGATATGTCAGTCTGTCCGTCCCTCCATTTGAACGTCAAACTAGACATATGTATAGGAGAAAACGCCTCTAACGTTGGATATTCCATATTCCTTCTTCAACTGAAGTGCATTAAATAATAATAATAAGTTAAATGTACCAGCCCCACTATAAGGATAGCCGCCTTACAAACCTAACCACTAGTTTTTAGTTTTGCATGCAATTTTTAGTTTGTTTCTATAGTTAATTAAGTTTGAACCACCAAGTATGCTGTGAATACAATATTAATATAGGAATAATATAGCTCACATTTTCCAAGGCCACTGTAAAACATAGCCCCATAAAAATAAAGAGGCTTGACATGTATGGGGCATATCAAGCTCGATCATAATCTTTCTTGTTAAGATATCGATTTGAAATTGGGTAGGAAGACTTTCTGTGACAGAAAGTCTTCCTACCCAATTTCAAATCGATATCTTAACAAGAAAGATTTTGATCGAATCTTGCTACTACGATAAAACATAAAAGAAAATTTGTTTATCTCTGGAACTATCAACTTAATTGTTAAGGATACTGTTTATGCTGAAATGTACCAACTGCATATACATTTATTATTATAGTCTTGGAGAACCATGTAGTCAGATAAATACATTGCTGGACTGAATAGTCTTGGTCAGAATAAGACACGCTGTATACTCTCTTTGCAATTGCTCATAACTCGAAAGAGGAAAAGTCTTAACCGAGGCAGAAAAAGAACAAATCAAACGTAACAAGGAAGCGTGAATATCTATTGCCAAAATAGCTAAGAAAATCGAGAGGAGCCGAGGCATTATATACATATTTTTACTAATGATTTTTAATGAGTCTAAATATGGAAAATTTAAGAAAAGCGTCAAATTCTCACGACTCTTTGGTAAAAATCAGTAAAGAATGTGATATCAAGGCAAGTTTATAGCTATGCGTAGTTATATTTCAACTGCAAAGCATATGAAAAGACTAAAAATCAAGAAGAAGCCACCGCTTCACCTGGGTCGCGCTCCTAGATTTCGGACTGACATCGCTTAGTCAAGTCCAAGAGGCCTTTCAATACTTCTATAATCTTTTGGACTTCTACCGTGGATTTATCAACATGATAATGCACCAATAGTACATACAGCCCGGGTTGTTAAAACGCATATAGAGAGCTAAAATGTGGAACTACTATTAAGCTTGCCGCCCTCCTTATCAGATTTGAATATCACCGAAAATGTTTGGGGAAATTTGACACGTCAAGTATATGGATCAGGATAATAATATTCGAGTATACCCAAACTAACTCCAGCTATCAAATTAGCTTGGAGCTCGATTTCGCTAAATTACTTAGACAATTTGTATGCATTCCTTTCAAGGCGGATATGTGAAGTTTTGGAGCAGAACATTGGAGTCAACACTATTAGTTTTTTTTTTTTTTTTAATCTAAAATACTGCAATTACTTTAAATTTAACTAATGTTTGTGTTAAAAAGAATCAGAGTTCTTTAACATTTTTTTTTCTTTTCGTTACAGTGTCCTATTCAAGGGTCACAAAGTTATTACCCCGCATTTTGTCGGTTCTTAGGTTAATAATTTGTTGTTAATACTTAAAGCTTGAACATTAAATCTTCCTTCTGGTCAAATTACAACAATTAAATCAATTTAAATTTTAAAAAATTAAGTCTCAATCATGCTCGATTTGGAAGCAGACTTAAGGGTGTCCTATTCAAGTGGCAGGGAGTGCTTATTCATCTGCAAAGCTAAACTAGTGTATCATTTATCTCAAAGAGTATACCTATAGATGTAGTGTACAAACATTTATGTGAAATATACTACCTAAATAATATAAAAAGTACGAGTATTTATGGTTGAACACAATGCTACAATTCCGGCTGATTAGGTTTAAAACTCATAGAAAGTCAAACAAAACTAAACTGCTTTATCTCAACAGCTAATCAAAATATTATGCATTTTTTATATCTCGGCGTTTTGGCCTTTTGCGGCTCTTTTTGAGAAATTCCATGTTTGCATGCTTTTTCATCAGAAAATGTTGACGGTAGCCGCTGTGGGGTATTCATAGTTTTCATTACCTTTCCGTTAAACTCTTCGTCGGCATTTAGCATTGACACCACATTCGAAGCACTGCGCTTTCCAGCTTTATAGAAGATGCAGCTTGCAGCTACCAACAATGCATCTGATAACACTTCTTCAGCAAGGCCTGAGAATTTGTTGACTTGCGTTTTTTTGCAACACTCCGAAAGATATTTTTCTGGACGCCCAACATTTACGGAAAATGATCTTTCCATCAATACTAGCGGCATATCTAGCCATTCCTGGTTACTGTTTTCGAAACAAGCCTTATTTCTTCCATAGTTTTTTAACTTTTGGATAAGCCTACTAGTAAAATTTAGCAGCTTTTTGCCAATCTCGCACTTCTGCTCCTGAGTATATTTAAGGTTTTTTAGTACAGTACCAAATACAAAGTTTTCGATGGCGAAAAACTTCTTGGTGGGGATCACTTCGTCGTGCCATACTAAAAAAAAAACGTTCGTTTTGCTACTGACATTGTGCCTAAAAAGTGTCATAATTTGAAGAGTAGCATGTAGTAGCAGTTCATATTGAACATTTTGGACGCACAATGATTCACACTTCCAGAAAAAAATCAAAGTTAGACTGAATCCAGGTGGATCTAGTAAGTTCTACTCCACGAAAGACAGGTGTACGCCACTGTGGGCTCGTTGTTAATACACTTAATTAGCACTACGTTTTATAAGCAACACATATATAGGCCGCTCACAAACACTGATTTTGTATGTAATACATAACTTGAAGTTAATAAAAAACCAAACTGTTAGTAAAATAAATAAAGATTGTAAATTTCCCAGAAATTCGAAATCACACACAATGCGCACAACAAAGAAACAATTTTGTAAAGCGCTTGCTGAAACATGTGTTGTGTTTGACAGCTCACAGCTGACGATCAGCTGTTCGGAGAGCTTATCAAAAACCGTTAAAAATCTAATCAAAGTATCTGTTATCGATTTATGAAAAAAAATCAACGCTTTTTCAAATCTGAAAATCTTAATTAAATGCCGCTAGTGAGACCCAATCGCCCACTGCGTGACGGTTTCAAAATGCGATCAGGCACTAAGAAAGTTAATCACTGTACTTCTTACAGGAAAACTAGTTTCTTTAAACAAACAAAAAAAAAAAAACCAAAAACAAAAATAAAAATAAAAATAAAAATCCAGAACCACTCCACTTGAAGTTCATTGAACTAATTTCACACACAAAGTCAATCAACAATCAAATATGGTTTCATTGCTGCTACATGTTTGTATTTGCATATTATTCTTGACCATATTAAAGTTTCAAATCACGTCTGTGCAGACAGATGCAAACACATATGCATGAACTATATGCAATATAATAACAGACACACCCAACACAATCACACACAATAAAACCACATTTAAAGTTGTAAATAAAAATGTAACAAAATTGTTTTGTATACAACAAACAAACTCCACACACTTCCGCAATGCATTTTAAAACGCAAACCATAAAATCCCTAAACACAAACCAACTCAGAAACATGAGAAACATTCCACAGCCAAACCATTTCTAAATCCCTAACCGCCCACTTTCAGTCTGGAACGAACTAATCCTGCACACATGCTTTAACGAGATTAGCTGTGAAAATTTGCATAAACTTTTATTGAATAAATAAATCTAAACAAGAAAAAACGTTAACTTCGGTTGAACCGAAGCTCTGTTACCATTCACACGGAAATTTTAAATAGTATTGTAAAACATAAAATTGGGGGCTTAAATTGGGACTACCCTAAAAAGTGGGCGATATACTGGGCCCACTAGTAGATGTGTATGAAGCGATGTAGTTGTTGTGTAAGATGCAGCCATATCGGATTTCAAGTTGATATTGACGTTTTCCATACAAATGCATAAAAGTGAACTGTGGGTTTATATGGGACTACCTTGTGTATGTATATGAAGCGGTTGTCCATTAAAATCCACAAAATCAAATTTCAAGCTAATATTGATCTAAATGAAGGATTTTTTCATAAAAAAACACAAAATTGCACGGTGGGTTTGTATGGAAGCTACCTCAAAATGTGGGCGGGCCACGCCCAATTGTCCATGTATGTTAAGGGGCTGTCTCTCAAAAGGCACCATATCGCATTTCAACCTAATATTGACTTTCATAAAAAAGTTTTACTTAAAAAAGTTAAAAGTGGGCAGTAGGTTTGTATGGGAGCTAGCCCATTAGTGTATATGTCAAACATCCGTCTACTTTAAGTCACTATATCAATTATTAAGTTGATATTGACTACAATAAAAATGTAGTCAAAAGTGGGCGGTGAGTTTGTATGGGGACTACCCTAAAAAGTGGGCGTGGCGGCTCAATCTTGACACTCTATTAAACTGGAGTAAAAAGAAGTATATGTGCAAAATTTGAACTGGATAGCATAAAAATTAGTCCACAAAAAATGCGCAACAACATCCGGACAGACTGACGGACATAGCTAGATCGGGTCATCTCAACGAGCTGATCAAGAATATATACACTTTAAGGGGTATATGATGGCTCCATTAATGCGTTACAAGCTTTCAGGCAAACTGATAATACCCTTTCACAATATGTGTGAATGGTATAAAAACGAACGAGCTGCGAAGTAAAATGTGAATATGTAAAATTCAAATAACTATTTTTAAATACTTTTAGTTATGTACATATAGTATGGTAAAGAAACTTTGAATATTTTGGAATAATATTAAGTTCCAATATTAAATTGCCAGAATCAAAAAAAAAAAAATTGTCTCTTTTAAACTAAATTTCAGCATATCTCAGCAATTTATTCTAATGATGCAAATTAAATTCATGCTCCAAACCAAATTAGTTAATAATTGTTTTTTTTTTTTTAAATAGGGCGACAAACACAGAAACGCATTAAAATGCGCTACTTTAAAAATAAATAAAATAGAACAAAATTGTGTAGGTAAAAAAAAAAAAACAAAAAACAAAAACCTACAATTTAACAAATCTATTGACGACAACAATTTAGGTTAACCGTGACGAATGTGTTCTGCATAATAAATAAATTGCCCAATAAAAAATCGCCCATGAAAAAAACCAATTGAAACATAATAAAATACCATCGACAATTCCGTGGGGAATACATTTAAAAATAGAACAGTTGATGTGGTAGAATTTTTAAGAACATGTTTGGAATTTTCAATTGAGAATTTGAAATATTTAATCGGAAGCAGTTTTTTTTAGATTCCGAGTTATAAAAAAATATTATTTTCATAGTTGTTCGTTCTTAGTGAAAAAAATACCATAAAGTGCTACGGAACAGATTTAAGTAGGTAAACACATACTTTCACTAACAGTGAAGGAGTTCAATGTGGCTATAAAATATTTTAAAATAGTTAAGAATATACCAATTGAGAAGGGTACGCTTGACATTGGAGATATTCTTGCTGAAAACTATTTAGCCCTGTCATTTTCGCCAATGAGAGATAATAAGCTGTAAATTGGTATAAACATTTGTTTTGGCACTCTATATGTTGTCTCAAAAGTCGCATATAATATTGTGTTGGCGTCTTAAGATATTCAAGATCAAAGGTCGCGAAAATCGCGAATATCTCGCTTTCTATACCTTAAATGAGATTTAATCTTTACGCTCTATCTCAAAAACGGTTAATCGTATGAAAAAAAAGTTGAAACAAAAGTTGTAGAGAATTTTATAATCTACAACTTTTATATTAGGTGCAAATATCATTTAAGGTATAGAAAGCGAGATATTCGCGATTTTCGCGACCTTTGATCTTGAATATCTTAAGACGTCAACACGATATTATATGAGACTTTTGAGACAACATATAGAACGCCAAAACAAAGGTTTATACCAATTTACAGCTTATTATCTTTCACTCCGAGGTGAAACCCTAATAAGACTATTCTAATTACCACATAAAAATAGTAATCATTGCTGGCTTTACTGATCCAGCGGTCGGACCATGTTTTTTATATGTTTTTGGGGTCGCTGAAATTGAATCCGAAGTCCATTTTACCCCATCACATCAGGGTTGACCCCCAGCCCAGCATTGTTTTCTATTTTCTGTGACTATGAAGATTTTTTGGGGTTATGTTAAAATACGACTGTGATGGCATTAAATCGAGCTCGGATTTATATTCAGCGAACCCAAAAACATTTACTAAACGTGGCCTGACCTTTGATTAGAAAACAAAACGGTTGTTTGAGTGTTTGTGTAATGAATTGTTTAACCACCGAACAAAACGTTCAAAACATGAAAACCTATTTCAAAGAAGTTGTTTCCACTTTTGGCGCTTAAAGTAGAATGTATGGCACTTCTCGTTCTACTGCGGAAGCAATTGGTAAGCGCAACTGGAATCGTCACGGATGTGCAAAACTCTGACATCATCGTAGTTCACACTCTATGGAAAGTATCATTTCTTTAAGTTAAAGTTTTGATGAAGACCCAGATTTGTAAATTGAATGACTTACTTAGCAATTGGGCTGGCATAACGAATCGTTATGGCGTATTTTATAACAGGATTTACGGCGTCATTAGTATAAAGCCCAGCGCACGCAATAATTAAAGTCTGCTAACCATTCACAAAGGAGGTGATAATGCGTGCTGGAGCAAGAGAGATTTTTCAAACAATATGTTCTTCAGAGCCCACTTCTCGCATTTGGGAATCTGAGAATCCTTTAATAATTCAAAAACGGTCGCTATGTCCAGAGAAAGTTACTGTGTTAAGCACATCATTTAGAATCGATTACATACATGAAGAATGCAAAAAAAGCAATTTTAAAATGTTCCCAATAAAATAAAACAACAAGAAAGAACGCTGCAGTCGAGTGTGCTCGACTTCAAGATTCCATGTACCTTGTTTAAGGCTCCTTATATAGGATTTAGTGCTACGATATGGACATATGCGAGAAATTACGTTAAATACACCAAATAAGGCAATGCTAGCGTTATTAACAACCAAAAAATTGTAAAGAAAAACTTAAATGGAGGGTCAGGTTTATATGAGGCTACCTTTAAAACTGGGGTTGGCATGTTAAGAGTGAAAAGGAGAGTCAAAATATCCAAATTTGAAGTCTCTACCCAATAGAAGTAATAGCGCCACAATAGAAGTAAAAGTGCACAGCAGCGACAGTTCTAAAACGAATATGGGGGGAAAACCACAATCAACAAGGAAACAAACGACACGCTCTAATAAAAATATTACACGAACGAAACATAAGGCTTTTCCCGTAATGCTTTGCATTTTTTGTTTTTTAATTCTGCCTTTGCCTAATTCCAGAACCCCCAGAATGCGTAACAAGCGACGGATCGAAGATTTAAATGTTCCAGGAGGAAACTCCAAAACAACATATCAATCTAAGTTGACAGACGTGCTGCAATTAAGGCTCTGTCTTCGCACACACAAGAAGCAAACTCATCCGGAGTACGCTAGCTGCTCTCAACGAAGTTAAATATCACTCAGTGGAACTAATGTGGGTTCCTGGACATGGAACTAGAACCAACAGAGAATCAACTAGTAGACAGTGGGTATCTGTGCAGGGCTGTCATTTCTGAAAAGTACTCTAACCTGAATATCTACCAAAGCGAATATCTCAGTTTCTACACTTTAACAAGAACACGATTAGTATATTGACTGCAGTCATAACAGGGCACTGTACCATAGGTTAAATTGCCCAACGGGACTTCTGTCGTAGCTGTGGTGATGAAGACGAAATGGAAAGTATCCAACCCCACTTATGTGACTGCGCTGCATCCGATCTCTCGGGAAACTATTCTTTGAAGACCTGTAAAGTTTGACAAACCAACTACTACACCTTCTGCCAAATAAAACGCAAGACAACAGACATCACAATTGACCGACTGATCTCTGGGCGAACTCGATCTGCGTCGAACGGCCTGATTCACTTAACTTAACGAAACTTTTAGCTGTAGAAATCGGTCGACCGCTGAAGGTACTAGTCCGAATATATTTCCGTTACATACTGTCTGTTTGTTTGTCTTAGTTTTTCTAAACTACGAATCGAATTTTGATACGGTTTTCACCGTCATTTAGAGAACATCATCCGAAATGTTTCTATGAAATTTGGTCGTTATCGTTGGTTTTGTCCATACTTTGTATAATAATAAATTTAAAAAAATTTAAAAAAAACGTCGATTTTGCCTAAAAAAAGAAGCCATCGTTAGGGAAACCTGCCACCAAATGGAATCAAATGTGAACAGGTGAACCGAAACTCCGCAACAACGTGAAGATCATTAAGCATCTATTATCAAAAATCAAATGTGGATGAAACCAAATGAACATGAATCACGCAATCGAGAAGTTAGCATCAGATCATGTACTTCCAGAGCAGCTGAAACGCACGGCTAGAAATTAGAACGAGAGAGTCTGAAACATAATGGCGTTGCTATTGATAAGGAGATTGTGGGCTACATAACATTTGGAGAAAAGTGATGATAAAGAAAAGCCCATGTGCATCTTTTTGTTAACCGTAGCAACGCACGTCGGGTATCTGAAAATATCGCGAACGCGAATCACATCTTACGCAATTTCATAGCATACTGCGAATTGAAAGCAAAATTGGCAGGGTGGGTATACTTACTTACTACTTACTTAGGTGGCTCTACAACCGTCTATCGGTCAGGGCAGCACGTAGCAAAGCGCACCATTCGGTATAGTTTAGTGCGCGCCGGCGCCAGTCGCTGGCAATCCGGAGCTTCTTCAAGTCATCATAGACTTGATCTTGCCATCTTAAGCTCGGACGTCCTCTCTGACGCAGTCAACCAATCAAGTTCAGGTTTCCGTCGTAAACCTTTAGTGCTGAAGCTTCGGGGTTCATCCGGATGAGGTGACCAGCCCAGTGCAGCCGCTGGAATTTAATGAGCTGGACTATGTCAACCTCATCATATAGCTCATACAGCACATGGTTCATACGGGTCCTAAACTCGACGCCAACTCTAAGGGTACCAAAAATCCTACGAAGATTCTTTCTCTCGAACACTCCTCAAGAAGCTGTATCCGTTGATGTCAGTGTACATGCTTCTGCGCCATACAGCAGGACCGGGATTATCAGTGTCTTATAGATTTTTATCTTCGTAGTTCGAGAGAGGGCTCTGGTTCTAATTTGCTTGCTGAGCCCAAAGTAGCAGCAATTAGCAAGCGTGATTCTTCGTCTGATCTCTAGGCTAACATTGTTGTCGCTTGTAATTTCTTTTCCCAGATAGACGAAATTTTCTACAACATTGAAGTTGAAATTCTCCATACTCGCAGACCGGCCAAGTCGCGCTGATTGTCTGCGAGTGGACACCAAGTACTTCGTCTTGTCCTCGTGCACCGCTAGGCCCATGAGACGTGACTGTTTCTCAATCTCCGAGAACGCGCTGCTTACTCGCCGTTCGTTGATGCCTATTATGTCTATGTCATCATCATATGCGAGTAGCATCACTTCCTTATGGAAGATCGTGCCCGATCGTTCTACGTATGGGCATTGGCATAGGATGTACTCCATCAGGAGATTAAAAACGTTGCACGATAAAGCATCACCCTGGCTGAAACTTCTCTTGGTATCAAAGGGTTCGGAGAGGTTCTTTCCTACTATGAAGACGATCTTTGCTGGGATACCAAGTTCAGATAGGGTGTTGAAGAATTTCGTTCTTATTAGCATGTTGAAAGCGGCCTTATAATCGACAAATAGGTGGTGTGTGTCTTTATTGTACTCGTGGGTCTTTTTCAGGATTTGGCGTAAAGTGAAAAGCTGGTCACTGGTCAAATAAATGATATTTCGATAATACGTAAAGGACAACAGAAAAATTAAACTTAGCGGTATCACAAATTCTTTGGAGAAGAACCAAAGGTGACGGTGCAGCCAAATGGGCAACATCAACATAGCAAACCACGCTTATAATCTGTACTACTTGTTATTACATGAGTTGAAAAATTGCATAACATTTTAAAAATCCGATAGCTGTTAAACTTTAGTGACCTCAAAATGAACTGATACTAAGTATAAGTAGTTACATAAGTTATACGAATTAAATATATTCTCGATAATCGGACACAACATCAAAATCATCAGATTTAAGCTTAGTTCTAAAACTCCACTCAGTTTAGTTTTCGCACACAAAAGATAAACACACAAGTTAAAGACACAAAGTCAAACCTCATCTTCAGTCAACTAAACTAACCGATTTAATGGTCAACAAAAAGTCAAAAACAAAAGCAACAACCACACCAACTGTTTAATTATGAAACTTGACCAGTATTACAAACACCGGCACAAAAAATATACACGGGAAAAAGTCGAAAAGCTAAAAATAAAAACTTTTTAAATTATAACAAGCCGCAAAATTATAGCAAACCGGTATGAGCAAAAAAAAAAATGATACTTTTTAAACCAAAGGATGCTTGCAAAATCAAAGTAATATGGGAAGGCAGATAAAGGCTGAAGGGCATTGAAGAAAAAGAAAAAAAAATGAACGCATGTGGAGCACATTATAAATTATAATCCTATAGAGACGTTGACGGAACTGGCTGATGAGAAGCATCACATTGCACAGGAAGTAGATAGTCAAGCATGGTGGAAATGATGTTAAAATAATTTACAGCCAACAAAGCTTACTAGTAAGCATAGTCCTTTAACTCAATGAACTTGCGTTTTCATTTTCACCACAACACGTATGAAAGCTTATACGGGCCGCAATGGGTAAGTGTGTATCCGTAGCACGTTTTCCCTAACCGTACAAGTAACTCCTCTCTGCTCGCATTAATAGAATCTACTCACGTAATTTCGAACGTTTGCTGCAATCGATGTTATACGGCAAATCGCATTTCTCCTCAATGGGCGTGTAATCGTTGAAGACCATGCCATCCGCGCAGAGGCGTGCAGTGGGAACACCATCTCTGTAATTAGTAGGCAGCATGCGAAAGGAAAAATTTATTAAAAACTGTGGTAAGAAAAAAATAACAATTTTAAAAATATTTTAATATAAAATATTGATTACGCCTGATTGGGCCGCAATGAAGTGCAGCAGTATCCCAGCCTAGTTTAAAGTACGGTGGCACACAGTGCGTACACGCATCACTGGCTTCAACGCTTTTACAGACGCATCAAAGTATTTGCTTGGAGTGTCAAGTTGGCTTGGCTGGTTTGCTGTTTGGTAAGCGCTAAATTGCCTGAATATAATTTGTTTGTTCACATCACACGATTTTATATAACTAATCCTTATGCTTGTGAATTAGTAGAACATGAATTGTACGCAGGTAAAAGTTATTTATGTCTATTATTTGGCTTGTTCCTTTACTTTCTCATAGGCAAGTTCTTATTGAAGGTAATAATAAAATAAACACTATACGAGTTGTGCAAGGAGAATCTCAGTTAGAATTAAATTTTTTTCTTTCCAAAATTGAGGTTTTATGGTGCAAAATTTTACAAATAGATTATTCAAAGTATTCGCAGGAAAGACTCTTCCCAGAATCAACCCAATTTTTTTTTGTTTCCTCGTAATTAAGCGAGTGGTGCACAGCCAGGCCAGTATTATTTAATAGGAACAAGTGGTAATCGGACGAAGCAATGTCTGGTGAATAGAATTTTCCATTTGAGCAATTCCAACTTGTTTTTAAACGCGGCGCATTGTCGTAAGAGAATTGTCGTAACTCTGCTCGAATTGCTGTCGTTTTTTCTACATTACTCAGCTCAAATGCATAATTGTTGGTGGTAGCGATCCCTCGTGATGGTTTTATTGGATTTGATTAGCTTATCATAAACTACACATAGCTGTTCCCACCAAATACAGAGCAGGTCCATGGACAATAGTGAGATAGCAGAAGCAAGGAGTCTGCAAGACAGAAGGAGCTACCTGCTAGGGGTAATTATAACTCTGCCTAACTTCAGAGCTGGTATGCTGAAGCGCGCACATCGGAGGGCAATTCGTGAAAGTAAGAGCAACTGCTTCCTAGACTTCGTCGTTGATGTTAATTTCCATCGTCAGTCCAAGTTCGTTATAAAAATCCCTTCCTTTTCTGTCGTTCAAGCATATGTTGACAGGTGAAGAGAAACCTTTCCACGACTCTTGAACCCGATCTCCCTGCTTTTGATTCATTTCCATAGACTTACTGGCGTTTGCTGACTGAAAAATCAACTTCAAATGATTCAGTTAATTCTTAAAGCATTTGACATGGATCTTAATCGAACAATAACTCCAATTTTTCATCTTCGATCTGCACTTTCGGCTGCCCAGGACGTTCCTTGTCGTCTTGCTCAAAATCACCACTTTCCAACATGTTTACTTAGCTAGTTCATGCTCTCCATAAACTTTCACTAAAATTCAAAGACTTTCGGCATCATGTTAAAGTAATGAAGTTGAACTCCCCGCAAAAACATTTTATCCGGCACATATTCAATGAAGTAATAGGACGCTCAATGACAGTAGGTTTCCGGGGGAAAACACTTTGGAAATTTGAATATTGCAAATGATCTAATCACGCCATCTCTTCACTATTAAAAGTCTAGGAGCAGCTAATACATATGCTATTAGCTCCAAAGCACCCATTCGAATGTGTGCTTATTACGACACGACTAAAGAAAGATTATACGAACTTGTACTCTTAAATCTTAAGCGTATAAGTTCGTATAATCTTTCTTTAGTCATGTCGTAATAAGCACACATTCGAATCTTAAGCGTACCTCATGGGCTAATACAATAACAATATAGAAGCCTCTACAAATGCATCACGTCTTGTCAAAGACACCAATTTTAATGGGTTATCTAATGCACCCAAACGGAGTCAGTACAGACTCTTGTAAGGAAATATTCGTGATATTACTAGACAGACACTTTCCTGTTCGGTGTAGCTTAGTAGAACAGGGAGGAAAGGTTCCTCCAAACCTGTCACCAGAGATTGCAAACATAAATAAGGCCAAATGTGCGATAGACTCCTGTCAGTCCTACAAATCACCAGAATTGGATATAATATTTCCAGCACAACTCTAGGAAATGAAAGAGCATATTGAACCGTGGTTACATGTGATATTTGTAAGCTGTCTTAGGCGTAATGATATCCCATCCAAATGGAGAGAAGTCAATGTAATATTTATATCCAAGGTGGGTAAGTCTATTAACATTTCTGCTAAAAATACTGGAGTTGAATTGATGTTCATATTAGAAATTGTATAGACCCCTTGCTCCTTTCTAATTACCAACAGCCGTATTGCAAGTACAAGTCAACAGAGACAGCCCTGCACTCTCTAGTTTCTACTATTGAAAAAATGTATAGAAATAAAAGAATACGCACTTCTCGATGTGTAGAGGATGCTTTTAATAACATTCTGTCCGATGCTATGTTGGCTTCTAATACTAATAGGCGTGTCTCACTCACTTTTTGGGGTAGTCCCTTACAAACCCACCGCTCACTTTTCTGTTTTTGTATGAAAAACTTCTTTGGTTAAGCCCAATACTGAGATCGATGAAAATTTTTGATGATGAAATTGTTAATTATTTCTGCTATGTCAAACAAACCAAATACAGTGTTCCCAAATCAATATGAAATACTAAAAGCAAATATTTATTAGGTGAAAAGTCCACAGATTTTGATTTTTTTTTTGGGTTTTTCTGACGGAGATGCAAAAGTTCACACTCGTTTCCTGTCACCTGTTTTTTGAGTACGAGTATATAAAGTGTTTTCGGTAGCAAACGTGTTTGTTATCCGTGTACTCGATGAAAAACAGTTCGTGCCGAAATTTTTTGATTGTTGTTTCACAACTTTTTTTTATATGAAGTTTTTTGATGGCATACGTTTTGGGGTAGCTTCTCGTTTTTTTCTAGGGACATTTTAAATAAACTATCTCATAATTATAGTTGTAATTATACAAATTGTTATACACCTCAGCTTTTGTTCAGTAAATAGTATTTGGTACTCGGTTTGTGTACTTTAAAAATTGTTTTTTATCGTTTCAATTTCCTAAGAACATGAAAAAATAATTAAACTGACATTAAACTTGCACTCTTCTTTCCAGTCATACTACGGAACAAAGCAACATTCAAAGCAACTAGACAAAATTACGCTTTAATTAGTGTCACAGGGTGTGAGAGGTGGCCAAGTCTGCATACAAAAGCCACAATTGATGTTCATTACATATACTCGTACACCGTACACCGTATGCCAAATGCCGAATGCCATAGCCGGACATGGCTTAGCAATGCTTTCAAGAATACTGCACACACACTGTGTGTTCAACTTACAGGCAAGCATGGTATTTATCGCATTGTTCACTATCCGGATAGAAACCATTTGGTTCTGGGCATTCCGGCGTCGGTTCGTATGCGGCCTTTTCATCTTCATCGGCTTCTGGTGCTTCTGTTGGACGTCGTGGCAGATGGCGTTGTGAAGGCGGATGACCAGCGCCGACACGGAAATTTGAACGCTGTGCGAGTGCAGAACCTATAATGATATTAGATGGAAAGTAGAAAAGTAATTATGAAAATCCGCTTTAATATGGTTTGATTTAAAATTACACATAAAACTATAAATTCTCGCTCTAATGCCCACTGCGAGAGCTTATGCGTATTTGACATAAACTCTTACTTGCGCGACAATTCAAGTGTCATTTAATGAATCCCCAAGCGATAATTTGAAACGCTTAATTTGCGCTAAACGCGCAATGTCCCCAAAGCATCATGTCACATATATACTCGTATCTATGTACTACATATATGTACTATATATCGTATGTACGTATGCATATATGGAATGCAACTGAAGAAGGGTTGCGAGTATTTGACACCTTCCGTTCAACAATTGTCGTGCACAACTTCCGTTTCCGTTTTGCGTTATGCGCCATTACGTTGCAAATGCACATTTAGCTGCAATTCTCATCTGGGAACAATTTTACACATTTTAGAGAAGGTAAGAGTGTGATTTAGAGATTGATTTACTTTGAGAGTTGACTATAACAACTATTTAATAATTGAAAAGTTATCGAGCTAATCAAACAGTATCACCGAGTATACGATTACACAGTACATATTTCAAATAGGTAATCAGTAGAGAAAATCATATATGTGTAATCTAGACTCAACCCCAGGCACTGTTAACTGGTTGGGTATGTCATACAGACTTAAATTTCTTTGAAAACTTATTTGAAAAGCGTTTATTTTCAATGAACATTGGTGTATTAACAATTTCAGGAATATAATCTATAAACATTTTATTAACTCTTTCTGAATCATCAGCATCCAAAGAAGTGCTACTCAAAATTTCTGACACGTTGAACTATCAAAATAGCTATTCTATTTTCAGTCGAACCATTCGAAATAATTACATAAAGACGTAGTTAGAAATAAGTTGCTTGACTGTCGGAATTTTAGTCTAAATGGAGTGTAGCATGTCGAACAGTTCTTATTCATTTAAAATAAAAATGATCCTTACTGGGACAATCCAAATCATGCGATATGGTTTCAACAAGACGCACAGTGGTCACAAACCCATAAAAACAGGCCAAAAATCAAAAACTAGAAGTTGGCCCATGGCAATATGTTGAATGAGATCTGATGAACTGCGATAAACGCAGAAGTTCAGAAAGTACGCCTATTTCTATTCACAAGGTTAAATTATCGCAAGCAAACACTCGAGTGAAGAATGACTACAAATATTTAAAGAATTTAACGATCTTTTAAATAGCTACTTTATGTGTTGAATATATGCATTGCATTTTATTTAAAAAAGTTTGTTGTATGCATTGGAGTGACCAAACAAGTAAATACTTTACATAGTTGATACATTTTGACATGGACAAACAGCAAGTTATTCTGTAGTCTGTACAATATTATGCCTGCAAACTTGTATAAAAAATTATTGAATCGAAAAGAAATTTAATAGAAAGTTTTTGAGATCACTGTTAACGAATCTGACGTTATGATTTTCGATGATAAGTGGCGGAAATAAAATGGTGAAGAAATTGTAGTAAAACTTATTCAATCTGTTTGAAAATCGGTATTTAGGAGTTTTTTAGAACGCTGATTACGATACTAAATTCAGGTTTAACGATTCTGAATTTAGTTTCATACTCTTCAAGCTCAAAAAATATAACTAATTTCTTTAATTATTGCGCAGTATGAATACACTATTATCATATTATATTACCATATTCATACTGAGTATTGATAAGAGAAAACATATCAGAAAATCATATCATATTGGATCCGCGGTATTTAATTTTGATAATCTGAATTCAGTATTGTAATCAGAGAACCTGAAAAACTTTTAAATACCGATTTTCAAAAGGATTGAATGACTTGTTCCAATATTTGTCCCCCATTTTGGGTGCGCCGGAAATTTTGACATCAAATTCGGAATGTGCGTCCTCAAATATCTTCGTTATAAATTCTATTTCGATTCCATAGCATTTAAAAGGTAGTAAAAATGATGCGGCCGTGTTTTCACGACTATGATATATTCACAATTATGATACCGCATCCTTTCTAATGTAGAATCTTAAAAGACAAATGAAACTAAATAAATAAAATTTAAAAAATTAAAAAAAATTTTATATTTAAACAAACAAAAAGAAAAAAACCAAAGAAAACAGGAAAGTACTATAGTCTAGATGCTTTTGCGCATGTATGTGTGTTACTTATATTTTAACATAGCACACAATTTTTCGACCTTTCTCTTTCTTCCTCCCTCTTCAACACTTTGCCTGTGATGAAAGACTTACAGCCACAACAAAAACAACCTAACGCAACAACAACAAAAAAGTCACTTTACGCTTCCATTTGGCTCGTTTTGCTCAGTTGCACCATCAAGCTATTATCGTAAGACAGCTTCGTGGGTATCGCTCATCGATAAGCATGAAACAGAACACACAAAAGAATCGAAAAGAAATGTTCTGTTGAGAGAGTGAGCGAGTCTTCTTCATTTTATTCTGTCTTTACGGTGAGCAGAGAGCACAGACAAGTTTGATTGAGCTTATTTTGCGAGCTCTGGCTAATACATTTGTGAGGTAAATTAAGGCTTACTAAAACATTTTAACAAATATATCAAAAAAATTTACAACTTTCTTCTCTGGACGGATAATTTTTCTCTCAGACAGGCATGTGGGCGGACACAGATATGACTATACCAACTCGTCTTGTCGCGCTGATCACGAATATATATTCTTTATGGAGTCTCCGATGCTTCCTTCGGTATTTTGACAGCTCAACAAACAAACTATACTTTGTTCCAAATATTTGTGTACAAAGAATAAAAAGAAAAGAAACTTATTTCCGCTAAGCGGCCTTGAGAAGTGTGTATAAGACAGGTCAAATGGACGTATTGGATCCGGCAATTTCGACAGCAAATTAACTTTCGATTTTTGGACACCTTTTTTTTGGAATTGGAACCACTGTGTGTTGCTCGGTAACAAAATAAATAAAAATTAGTTGGCACAAGTGGTCGATAAAACTAAGTTTTACGAATTTTGAGGCGAATGCGTCTTCAATTGATTTAAAAACAGCAAATTGCTTTTCTTAATTTTGTAATTGCATAAACTGCTTGTAAATTATAACATACTCTTTGTGTGTAAAGATGGTTAAAGTTTTTTACGCCCAAAACTTTCAAGAGATTTTGAAAGAAACAAAGGTTGTGCACTGTCCCTCCATTCCAAGCATTCCCACAAAAAACAGAAAAAAAAGAATGAAACGAATAAGCTGTGTTAAAGGCAGTTGAAATGGTGCTGAACTGTTTTGCCTTCGCCTATCTATATGTAGATTAATGCAAAGAGCTCTGTGTGTGTACTTCAAAGCTCAGCATATGCTGAAGTTGATTAATATTATATTAATCGCAGGTTTTATTCTGAATTTGCAAATGTGAAAAACGATTGTTCCGTTTGTCAGTGGTGTGGTGCGTGGTGGAAGCCGAAACAATTAACCCCGTAGCTAATGTTTAATCTCTGCGAACACATGTTGTTGGTATTATTATACTTTCACATTAAGAAATATGCAGACTGACAGAGGGACATCAATATCTACAACACTTTATGTTGTGTTCAACATTATAAAACTATACATACTTTATAAACAAATTTTATTTCTATTAATTATTGCAATTGATTAACCTTTCATGTATTACTCTCAGTGTATCAATATACATAGTATATTTTCAATGTACACCTTCCTCACACACTTAAAATAGTATTTGCAATATTTTTTCCATAAGAAAACCTGTTTGCTGAACTTTAACTATTCAATATTTGTTTGTAACATTTTGCGACGTCACAGGTCGCGTCTGTTTTTCTGTTTTATGGAATTACAAATAACTAAAATTAGCATAAATATAAAACAAACAAACAAAAAAAGTTAAACAAAATAAAAGCCAAACCGATGACCTTAAAAGTGAAAGTTTTTCATTCGTACAAAAGTGAAATGATATTAATTTGGCCTTAACATTTATAGTGATTTGGAATGCATGTTAAAAGCCAAAACTATCTGAAGTGGCTACAGAAATGATTGATTAGTCAATAAGCCACTCGAATGTTTAATCTCACTCAAAAGCTCAGCGACGCCATATAGGTATGTTCTTAAGTCATTAAGCAGCTTACTCGTACTACTCGCATACTACTACGTATAGTAGGTCTATATGTATGCAAACTTGACCTAAATATGCTCAATTCATTGAACTCTTCATTAACTTTAAGCGCGAAAATAGTTCAATGTTCGTTGTACAATATAGGCCCGAAATTGAGCAGCTGCGCCGCCTTTAATCGTATGGTTTAATGTGACTTGAATCGCAGCGTTGAAATAAAGAAAAGAAAATTATTATAATACTATATCAAAAAAGAGCAGCAGCGACGGCAACTACTTATTCAAACAAAGTGGCCAACATTCGCTGACAACGATGACGACTCTGGCGACACTCAATTAATCTAGTTTAACCGGCCTGCGCCCCAAAGCACTTGGAAACACCAAACGGGCTAACCCAACGACCAAGCACAACAGTTCAGTTCAGACCAGACCAGGCCAGTCAATGTGGCTTTTAGTCATTCAGCGAGTCAGTCAAACATTATCGAGGGCGGTTATTAAAAATATCTGGCTTAGCTATTGTTCAATTAAAACATTTTGGACTAAAACTTGGGTAACTGTTTATTTTAGGTGATTGAAGCTTCACATATTTTAGCTGTAGATTCTATTTTTTCTTAGCAAACATATGGCATGACTTATACATGTTTTAATACTTCCTAAGTTGAGTATGATTTGTGGTACAGTAGTCTGCAGACTGGTCACGAGAGAGTTCCTTGTAAATACAAGTTTCCTACTAACTCATTCCGAGTTTTTTTCTTTCAGAATTGAAGCTCATTCCTCACTTGGTTGTCCCATTTACATGTATTGTCGACTTCCTCGGCCACCTTTTATTAAAAAAAAAAATGGTTGTCTGTAAAGTCGGTTTACGGACGATAATTTTACGTGATAACATTGATGAAAACTGATTACAATAGACTAGGTTCAAATGAGCTGCTACCGTCGTGCTTCGTATTGATTCTATTATTTCGCTTGTACGTTTTGACTTTCTGCCTGTTGATGTGTGCCTAGCTGTACCCTAGCAGACGTCGTGCTGCCCCTTCCTCTTGCCTCTCCTTTCCCTGCCACTCCTTCCCCATGTTCCTACTGCTATAAATGTATGCTGAGAGAGAAAGAGATATAAAGCGTTTCTATATAGTTTCCCTAACCTTTGTCTCCTCTTTGTGCTATGGTTCTTACGTCCACACACTCTCGTCATATACGATCGTGTTGTTGTTGTACTTGTGGCTGTTGTTGCTGTAGCTGTTGTTGTTATTGTGTTTGATGCCGGCAGCGCCAAAGAAAGAGAGAGAGAGAGAGAGATAGAGAGACTTCAGCTTAGTCAGTAGTATATATATATATATGTATATGCAGACGACGTAGCTCTGGTTGTTGTTGCAAAACATATCAGTGAAGCAGAGGCTATTTGCAAAGCTATTGATATTGTGCAGGACTGGCTCTCTGTTCTTGGACTACACCTGGCGGAACAGAAAACTGAGCATGTACTCATCAGTAGACGTAATAAGGTGGAATCAGCCAATATAAGGGTCAGAAACTGCGTTATAACTACGCTAAGAGCCATACGCTACTCCGGTATATGGTTAGACACACGGCTTTGCTACAAAGAGCACCTCCTTTATGTGCATAAAAAGGCGGCCGAGGTAGGAAGAGCCCTATCCCGCATTATGTTGAACACTAGAGGACCGAACGTCGGATGCTGCTATAAAACATGTTCTCATCGGTGATGCTGTATGGAGCACCAATATGGGAGCAAGCACTCCAAATTCGAAGCTATAGACGCGACCTCGAATCTACTCATCGCCTTGGGGCAATCAGTGTATGCAGTGCATTTCGCACAATAACTGATGAAGCTACTTTGATAATAGGGGGAATGGTGCCCATCGATGAGCTTGCTAGAGAAGCACAGAAGGCATACAAGGCACAGCGAGGTGGAAGACACCAAATATGCAAAGAAGAGTCGCTCGTTTACATGCTAGGACACGAAGCATCGAAAAATGGCAAAGACGCTGGGACAACTCGGCAAAGGGGAGGTGGACATATCGCCTTATCCCAAATGTCTCCGAATGGCTCGGAAGACGTCATGGTAATGTCAATTATTATCAGACGCAAATACTCAGTGGTCACGGATGTTTTCGAAGCTACTTACACAGGTTTCACCACGAAAATATAAATGACTGCACGTGGTGCGGTAATGGGACGGAGGAAAGCGCTGAACATATTATGATACAATGCCCAAGATTCGCAACAGAGAGGCGGCTGCTTGAACAGGAAGCTGGCTGCCCCCTGAACGTAGGCAACCTTGCTATGGAAATGGTGCGGAAAGAATAGACCTGGAATGCAGTAAGCAACTTCTCAGCGTTGCAAAATAAACACAACTTTTATAATAGTACATTTCTATGGTTCTACCACATATAAGTAAATGACTTAGTGCGTTGTGGAAAGGAACATTCTTTCCCAACTTCCAGTCATAAATTTATGAGATTTGGTTCACTGAAAGCGGCCTTATTGCTGTTGGTTAGGATGCCCTTCAGAATATAGGACAACGCATTTTGGATAACATTTATGTCGGCATACTGTTTTCCTATCATCGGAAAATGCATTTTTCCGAAAACGTTAATGTCGCCGTGCCAAATCAAGCGTATACGTAATGATTCAAAATTTGACTCTTAATCAAAAATCAGTAAGAAGCGTAGATCGATGAGGTGATGATGTTTACTTAGGAACAAACCTTGCACACACCTTTCGTACATTAAAGTTCTCATAAAAGTTTCAACGAATTTAAAACGGAACTGATTATTTGTTCTTTGTTCGAAGTTAATTTTTCGACCGATGTCTCGAACACGAACGCTATATCTACACTGACAGTGGACCAAATAGCATGAAAGTAATGAAAACATCGCTGGAGTTGACTTCAATTTTTAAATTATTGAAGGGATTCTTAGATTTATCAGTATTTAAAACGAGTATATTAAAATTTATTCATATATGTATTTGTTATGAATGGCTGTAGCGGATGCGATGAATAGTTGTGGATAATTTTGTTGCGCATGAAATAATTTGAAAGAATTAAACAGACAGACAGTTAGACGGATATGGTCAGATAGAAAAAATGTCTAAATGAAGGACAAATAGCCGTATGGTGGGCGTGGTATACGCAAGCTTTCATAAACTAGATTTGCGCTAAAGCTCTATTTTTTATATGGTGCAAGATGTCATTATTCACATATAAAAGGAGAAAAGAACAGAAGGAGAGACAATTAGACGGATATAGCTATATTGACTCAACGTCGCAAAAGCTGTGCGACGAGTTGACAGTAGAATTGGCTGGCTGAGTACTCATATCGAATTGTCAGTCATTACATTTTTGCCGATGGATTTACATATGAAAAAGATCCACTTGAAAATAGGAGGTGACTTACCACCTAAAAAGAATAAAAAAAAAAAACGATAAGAGGTATAGCCGCGCTCAGCGAGGACGCTTAATGAATGAGATTTTGTAGACCGGAAATAAGACGCACTGAAAAAATGAGCCATGCCCACATAGAAAAACACGCCGGGTAAAGCTAGTATTGAATATATTCAGAGTGGAATTTTCTGTATAAATAAAAGCTCTCAACTGAGATAATCTAAAAGTAGAAAAATCACTGACGTACTTGCTGTCTTATAGCAGATATGGATCTGGAGAACGATATTGAATTTTTATTCGATAACCTGAAAAGTATTATAACTTTGATTCAATTGAAACCGATTAAATAGTATGTATGAAAAAAATTAAACACGTTCAATTTCTGACATGACTACAGATCGAAATTATTCCAATGGAATGCAATTTAACGTCGAATTCAAATAGAATACATATTGATAAGTATGCTTAGTATCGTAATTCAATTTATGCGACAAACTCTGTAAACTCTGTATACATTTCAAGCAACTCTCGTAACCAAGTCCGCATACAGAGCCAAGTGCACTTCATGACTGACTGACTAAATGAATGAATGGCAGCTGAACGAATCAACTCAAGTATGTAGCGGCGTATAGTGAAGTGGGTCCGTTCCGAGTGCGGATACTAAATGCGATTGTGCGAATGCCTCGACACTTTTCTTTCATTTCAAAATGCTGCTTTTTTTTTTCTTTTTTTGTTTTTCTTTAGCAAACGTGTTTTATTTTTTCCGGTTTTGATGTGTTTCAATGACAAACACTTTCAGCTTTTGCGGCTTTTGTTGGTTTACGCACTAATTGCTTAGCGAGTGAATAAACGAGTATGCGCGAGTGTACTCATATGCTTTTACAAGGTGTGTTTGAAGAGCTGCAGAATTTTGCAATACTTGTCAATTGTCAATTTATCTAGCGACAACTCATTTATAAATTTCTCTAATAGAAGCTGACATATTAGGCCTATGTTCAATGTTGGTGAAATTTTGAGCAACTTCTGAACAGCTGATTGTCAGCTGTTTACAAACTAAGGTCCGTCGCTAACAGACAGAGGAGTTGAGCTTACCCTAAGCTACGCTAAGTTATCATTGTCCCAAAAGAGCACACAAAAGAGCGTATTGTAAACAAAGAGCTGATGAATTTTTAAATATTGCTATCACTTTCTAATAGATGCAGTTATTTTTTGAAGAAATGTGCAGGCATGTGTGAGAGAAAGCAAATGTTGCTGCAAACAGAAACAAACAAAAAATCAGTAACAGCATAAGAAAACATATATGTATGAGAGAGCAGCACTATACAAAGTAAGCTGCTCTGACATGCGTAAATAAACAAGCATTCTTGTTTACGAGCGGAAATTTCAACTAAGCTATTCTCAGCTAAGCACGCAGTGTGCGTTTGAATTTCAACGCTGATAAACTCAACTAAGCTAAGTTCAACTCCGCTATCTGTGTGCGTCAGCGTTTAATATAAAGAAATAATTAAAATAAGAAGACCAAAATATAATCAAATCATTGGTTCAAAATTTTCTTTTCTTTGTCACTGCTGGCAAATTTATATTTTTTATACTTTTCCGTAGTAAGCCTTAAATTTTTTAATAATATGTACCATAACTTTTACATCAAACCCTCTGTGGTATTTATTGCAGGTGTAGATTTGTATGCATAGATACTCGTATAAGATTGTCGTTTCTTTTGCTTGCATGTACAAGTATTTCTTCATTGTTTCGAATTGCAGTTTTTGGATTTATATTTTACTTTTGCGAAGTTTTTTTTTTTTCTTCAATTTATCGAATGTCAGCCGCTTGCATTGATTCAGTTTAGTTGCACGTCTTGCTGATTGAAGTGGTTCACCTTGGATATAATTCCATTAAAAGCAAAAGTGCAGAAATGCGACAACTTTTGCAGTTGACGGAAGTACTTTTATAGCCTTTCAGCTTGAGTTTAACAATAATTGTTGTACATAAATGTAGATGGATTGAATAGCTGCAAAAACTACCTTCTAAATGTAAGTCAAGGTACTTCATTTTTGAAAATAATACATTCTTTCTTTTATTCAATAAAAGTAGAACTTTGTTTTAGTACAAAATGTAAGTCACACAGAAAGATATTTAGGGTACTCATACCTACTCGATTATACATTAAGTATGGAAATATAATCTGCCATATACGATGAAATCAGCTCGATGGATTCCACGAATTTTGAATGTGGTTCAAAAAGCAAATCGAAGGCATCTGACATCAAAGAAAATTGCACAGCACCTTTTTCTCCTTGCGATTTCTGGTTATTTGCAAAAAAAAAAATATATACATATATATAATTAAGTCTTCAGTAGAGCAAAGCGGAGATAACTCATGATGTTACTGTAGAAATTGATAAGCTACAAAAACACGATTTTCAGAACTGTTTGCACAGGTTGATCTATAGGCTAAATAAATGTATTGAAATTACTGTTGATTATGTAGAGAAGATTAAAAATAAAATTATTTTAGCCTGTTGTTTTTTAAGCAGTTTTAATTAAGTTTAATATTTTGCAAAAGTGATTTTTTGACGTGATAACGTCTATTAAATCGATGAACGCCGCCAAATACGAAAGAGCCATGCCCATCACGTTCCGCCTGAACAAGCACCCTAATCGTTCGGCTTGTGAAAGCTAAAGTTATGTGTGTGTGTGTGTGTGTGTGTGTGTGTGTGTGTTTGCTTATTAGTGTTATCTAGCGCGCGGTGGGGTGCGGCGCTGTGTGTGTTGATCTTTGTATATGGACTTGGTAGAATATGCGTGCATGGTAGAATATACAAATATATATATGCAGATAACATTGTATCCTGCACGCTGTGGGACAAGCGTCTAATAAGTTTGTTCGAATGTATGTAACAGGCAGAATAAATATGTATATATGTATTACAACGCGGGACTCCCCTTTCCCCAGCCTCTACTTCCCCCTATCACTCCTTCCCCCTTCCCCACGTTCTACATGCTCCTTTACTCTACCACCAATTCTCCTACACCTCTTCTTGTCCCATCCACCCCTTCTCAAATCTTCACTTGCGCTGGCCCATTCCTCTGCCCCTTTCCCTCTTCTTTGGTGTTGCCGACATCAAACACAATAACAACAACAGCCACAAGTACAACAACAACAAGATCGTATATGACGAGAGTGTGTGGACGTAAGAACCATAGCACAAAGAGGAGACAAAGGTTAGGGAAACTACATAGAAACGCTTTATATCTCTTTCTCTCTCAGCATACATTTATAGCAGTAGGAACATGGGGAAGGAGTGGCAGGGAAAGGAGAGGCAAGAGGAAGGGCAGCACTAGGGTACAGCTAGGCAGACATCAACAGGCAGAGAAGTCAAAACGTACAAGCGAAATAATAGAATCAATACGAAGCACGTAGCACATTTGAACCTAGTCTGCTGTAATCAGTTTTCATCAATGTTTTCTTATGACGTTATCCCGTAAAATTATCGTCCGTAAACCGACAACCATTACAGACAACCATTTTTTTCACTTTTAGCGCGATAACTTCGCTTGTAGTGGTCCGATTGTCATACAATTTTTACAAGATGTCAGTGAAGGATATACATTTCCATGTTCCTACCAATAGGTGAAGCCACCAGAAACAAGTCATTGGATGCCAAATCAGCACTGTACAGCAGATGACCAATTAATTCGAAAAGTCACTTGTTTGAGCATTGTCGTGGTGGAAAATTATGTGTCTTTGATGGTTGGTTTATCTAATATCTCCGAACACTTCTATGAAATATCGGTTTTCATGCATTTGAAAGACGGACATGACTATATCGGATCAACTTTTGTTGTTGATGAAGAAGAATATATAAATTTTATGCTGTGTCTACTACAACTCTTTCTATCTGTTACATTCATTTGCTCGAACTTAGTATGCCCATGGCCTTCTAGTGTATGATATAAATCTGCGTAACAACATCCAGGCCGATCAGAGCTCGCAACAAGTGATCTTTTTTTACAGGCAGTTAGAAAAAAAAGAAAACAGTTGCGTGCGGACACGATTAAAAATAAAAGCGAAGAGACATTTCAACTCTGTTTTTTTTTTTTTTTTTTGTTTCAAACGGTCTTGGTTCAATCAACAAGCGTTTTTTGTCTCTCACTTTATGCATTTGTTCACTTGATACACTTTGCTGCTCAAACTGTCTTTTGCGCATGTATGTGTGTTACTTATATTTTAACATATGCACACACTATCTTTTTCTCCCGCCCTCTTCCACACTTTGCCAGCGATGAAATATTTAAAGCGACAACCACAACCTAACGCTACAACAACAAAAAAGACACTTAGCGCTTCCACTTGGCTCGTTTTGCTCAGTTGCTGATGCTCAGTTGCTGAGAGTTGAATGAAAGCCATTATCGTAAGAGAGCTTCGTGTGTTTTGTTCATCGAGAAGCATGAAACAGAAGACACGAATGAATCAAAAGTAAGTGTTCTGCTGAGAGAGTGAGCTAGTCTGGTTCATTTTTCTCTGTCTTCTAGGTGTTGGTTGAGCATATTTTGCGAGCTCTGAGGCGGGTAGATAGACGAACGTCTCGTTCATCCATCTCGTTGAGCTGCTCAATAACAAACATACTTTGTGTGCTCTCCGATAGCACTTTCAATGAGCTAAAACTTTACAAATTGATAAATTTTTACCACGTATTGGGAAAATACTTAATACTTTTCACAAATTGTGTCAATAGTATATTCATTTTGATGAGAAGTTTCTAACACCCAAAAGAATTCGTCAGAGACACCATATGGTGAAGGGTGTTTTTTAGAAGTGTAGAATTTAAATTAAAATACAATAATAAAATAGATTACATAATTTTACACACAAAATTGGCTTTATTTGAAAGGTAGTTTTATGCCATTAGTGTTTAAATATGATTTCGGCCATGTGGGCTGGCCACATTTTTAAAAAAGTAAGAACCAATGATTCGACAAAAAGTGATATTTTTGTAGACATACGTGTGCCTCTAGCTCTTTACATACATTTTTTTATAAATTGGATGCTCACAGCTCCAATTGCAGCACGTGATGGCGGATCAACTCATTTGGGTGCTTCTCAATACTACGCTCCAAGGCAGCAATTGTTTTTTCGGTGATAAGAAAACGATCCATGGCTAAGCGGATTAGTCGATCGGATGAACGATTATGTCGACCGTAAAATGGACATAGCGCACGGTAACATTCCCGAACTGACGATAACATTCCGCTTACCCACAATTTTACAAAACTAAAACTAGCAAAATATCTACTTAAAACACACAAACCGCAATTTGCAACCGCAATATGACGCCAAATATTATGCAACACTATTAACACTAACCAATTTTTCAAATAACACGCACAATTAAAATGTCGGCACGCACATTAAACCAAAAACGCAATTCAATCTACATATGTATCTCTATTTAGTTCTTCAAACTAACAAAATCAACGGAAAACCACGTTAGAGCGCCAAAAAGTATGCAATGCATATTTAATGCAAATAACAGAAATCATTTCGACATTGGAAAATGTTGCACATTTGCATGAAAGCTAATTCATTGAAAAACAATCAGCAAACAAAAAGCAATATTATAGCAGAAATACAAAGCAAATAGTATACTAAATAAATATGTACGTACATATGTGCAAAATGAACCAAAGCATGGCATACTTTTTGGCAACTAATCGTCATAATTAACAAAACCGCCAATGCCATTTTGCTGTCTATATAAACATACCCGTACATATTAATTTTGAATATTGCAACAAAATATTGTTTGAATTGCACATTTTTTTTTTCTTTTTTTTTTCATATAATAACTTTTATAAACATTTCTAAACGATTTTAATGATTTTCAATTCAAAATTAGTTTTAAATGCTTTTTGCGTTGTATACTTTTGGGTGTTCTGCGCTTTTATTTTTGCTAAATATGTGCAAATTATGCGGTATTATAGTTGGAAATTATTTGTCAACATGCGTAATTATCATTACTCTATTTACAAGTGTAATAATTTTTATAATTATTTTGTGTAAATAGACGGCGAAAACAATTATTTGGATTTAATGAGCCGCGGCAAACTGTTGCAATTGCCAATTATACGTTGCAATTAGTAAAAGGTTGAGCTGTGCTGACCTGGTCACATTTATCCCGTTATCAAATGCCATGGAATAATTCCATATTTTTTTTTTTTAGAATTTCGTTTCAAACAGCTAAAATAAAATATTAGACTGTTGACAAACGCTACAGTATGTATTTAACATAGGACGACTAATTATATTTAGAGCTGTTTAGGGTCATTGAAATACAAAATGGCTGACAGTTTGATGAAATATCTCGTGAGAACCAACAAGAATATCCACTAAAAAATTTTGTACTTTGCTCGTACTAGACCATTGACCAATAGTTGTTGTTGTTGTTGTAACAACTTGTCTTGGGCTGCATCAGGAAATATATATGTATATGTATGTGAGAGAAAAATAAACCGAAAAGTATCCAGGAATGAAGCTACTACTTTTGGACGTAACCAAAGGTCTATAGGACTCAATTGAGTCGGATGGGATGGACAATTCGTATTTTGCGGCGATTGACCACATTGAGGACAGCAATCACTAGTGCTGATCACAATTTGCTCCCTATAACACTCGAGCATATTGCTCCATCCGCATCTCAACTGTGCAAGTTTAGTCCTGGTGTTACGAGGAAGACGTTTTTCGCTCTAGTCAATAGGTGGTGGTCTACCAGCTACTTAGTACGATATTGTCCCTATGAGCGTTGATTGACTGTTCAATAGCATCTTTATGCAATTGAGCCCTACCTGAAGTATAAATATACTCCTCTATTCGTTTACCCTGTGGTACAAACCGAGTAATTCTAGCTTTATAGCTTCTAATGTCATTCCTTATTCTATTGTGTGTTCTATTCTATTAACAGGAACTGCTTGAAAGCAGCTCATTACCAGGTAACATCATTGCTTCTCCATGTAGGTGGTCTACATTGGTCATTTGTAGACAACCAGTAGCCGTTCTCAAAACACTAATTTGGCCTCGTTGCATGAATTGCCATTGAGTCTGGCTGAGGTACGGAGTCCCGACAGGTGCAGCATAGTTAAGGACAGATCGTCCAATTGCTTTATAAGTTGCAATTATTGTCTCTTTTTCCTTACCCCAGGAAGACCCAGTAAGCGAATTCAGCACTTTATTTCTCGACTTAAGCTTATTGTTAACTTTGGTGGTATGAGTCGAAAATCGAAGTAACGGTTTGAATGTTGTACAAACTATCGTAGGGTACTGAACTGTCGGAATGCTCAGAACTCGAACAAAGTCATCAAGTTCCATCCTAACCTTCTTGGTGCAGCAGGTGAAGATGGAAGCCGACGACTTGTGAGTTGGAAGCCTGAGTCTGCGAACATTGAAAAAATTTAAACAAATTCTCTAAATAGATGTTAATTCTCGCAAAAATTTCATCGACGTTCACACCCGATGATAAAAAGGTACAACCATTCGCATAAGTTACCAATTTTAATTCGGAAGGAGGTATCTTTGCCATATATAGATTAAATAGAAGAGGGGTGAGAACTCCTCCCTGCGGAACACCCACCTTTAACCCCGAATTTAACCCCCTGAACTCAACGTATGCCTTTCTACCATTAAGATAGTTTAATCAAAATGAAAGTTTTGCATTGAATTCATTGAAGATCGCATACCCTCAAATAATTCCATTTCTTGAGTAGTTTTATTCACTTTATACTCCAATAACTTGTTTTTAAACTTTCGCGTTTTTCTTCACAAAAATGTATTAGCAGTTGGAAACAATAAAACAAACCAAAGTCTCAGACAGCTGATGGTGCAAAGTTTCACCAATTGTGGAGTTTGAACTTTTTCATGTTGTAAAAACTTTATATGTGTCATGAGCGAAAGAACAATATAAGCTTATTCCCTGGACTAAAAGAACGGAACAAGTTCAACCTCTTCGTTTAAATTTATTCCCTGTTTCTTGATTGTTCGATCGTGTTAAACTTTATAGAGTACTAGTGCCTTCGTCGCAGAGTGTGATGACATGTGTCGTCTGTAAACGAGCATAATTGTGTCTGCGTAGACGGTAAGTTGGTCTAGCTGTCTCCAGGGGACGGCAAGGCGGTTGTTGTTGTTAGCCAACAATCCATCGTTGTAGTGGCTACAATGGAGCAAGATCTGTTCCTCAATGTCCACCAGTTGAAGGTCCCTTTAAAGTACTGATTTCTGACTTTACATATGCAGCCAGTCATTCATATCATAGCATAAATTTGCAAAACTTGCATCTTTTTACGGTTATAGGCCGTACCACCATATGTGGGCTATGACATATAAGTATATTGACCTCTTATAGTAGATGTAGGCACAACTCACCCAGCAACCTCTTGTGGTTTTCTGTAATGCTGCATTAGTCTTCACAAGTTAGCGTGAAAAATATGTTACTTGAACAATTCTGGGAATAACTATATGGAGAAAATACAAGTTCCATTCCAACTTCGTTGCTTTAGTATAGGTAGTTTAGTTGCTTTAGTATAGGTAGGTACCGTATCTTTGTGCAACAAATGATAACGGTAGTTTTTTAGTAGCTAAGTTATTGAATGTGGCAAAATTAAAAAAGTTTAGCAAAAATCCGGTTGCATATTTCATTGTTTGGCAAATTATCATACAAACTTTTCAGTAATTAGGCACTCGAACGGTTGGAAGTTGATCCACTTTTTCGCCGCAATATTTTGTTTAGTGATGAGGCTTTTAGCTACCGACACACGCCGAAAAATTCAAGATGTGTGGGCAGGTGACATCATACTTCTTCAAAAAAAATTTCGCCTGATAACGAGCTATGTTGAATGATTTTTTGTTTCTAAATGGACTGGAATTCCCTTGGTTTCAACAGGAAGTCACCACGTGGTATACTTCTGGTGCAACCATCAATATATTGAAGGAAGAATTCGACAAAAAAATCTCCAGAAACGAACCAATTGCCTGACTCGCAAGATTGTGTAATGAAACACCGCTGGACTGCCTTCTGTGAGGGATACTTAAAATCGTTGGTCTATGCGGACAAGCCAGCACCGATTGGCCATGGAAGCCAATATCGAGCGCACTAATCGTCAGATATGGCCTCAAATTATTGATAAAGTGGTGGAACGAAGCGCATATCGCTTATGGAAGTTAAATTTTATTTAACCAATGAGAGGTGGCACGAAAAAGTTTAAATATATGTTTATCTTTTCATTTATTAGCAATCTTCACATTGCCAAAAACTATGGAGAAAAATGACTGTAGTATTAAATTTTTAAAATTCAAAATACTTAAAAATTTAAGTTTTATTTATTTTCAGTGTACTTTTGCGACTTACCCACAATTAAAGCGAATATGCAAATTTTTAAATACACCATTTTGTTTGCCGAAATCTAAACGTGAAATTAAATTGGAAAATATATACTATAACACCATAATTTATTATTATAGTTAATAGAAACAAATTTTGTATTCATTCAAATATCAAAAAATCAAAAAATGCATTTTTAAATATAGTTTTTTTTTTTCTATTTCACACATTAAAATTATTTTATTCACTAGTTTAAATATTTTTTGTCTTCACTTTTGCTGCTCTCACCAATTTAAAATATTTTTTTTTTTTTATATTGCTATGCAACTTGTTTTTTTCTTTTTTTTTCGTTTATAGCAGCTCTTTGATCTGTTTGATTTTTGTTGCGTCTTCGTTGCGCACGCGCCGTAGACTAAAAGCCGACCGCGCACTGTCGTCATGTTAAATAATCAAATCGAAAGAAATAATCAAACTTGGCTCTCGCACTCTCGCGGTCTGCAATTGGCTGGTAAGACCTGTTTTAACTTTTTACTTTTAGTGTGAATAGTATACGAATTTTGTAACGAAGTTTGTTACACTTTGTCAGATCTTACCATGTATGCTTCCAAACTCAATGGAAAAGTTTTCCCGACTCGGTAAATGTTGCATTTGAAAAAACTCTTATGCCATACCTAATCATTAAGAACACTTACTTAGTTACTTATACGAGTATGTCGGTTATGGTCGCACGTAGGAAGGCGCACCAGCCAGTGTCCCATCCAACACAAAGCTTGGTAAAGTCATTCCAGACCTGTTTCTTAGAACGTAAGCTTCGACGTACACTCAGACGTCGCCCACTAATTATGTTTAGGTTGCCCATGTACCTTTTATGCTGTAGCTTAGGGATTTATCCGGATAGGATGGCCAACCTAGTCAATCTATGTCAATCTAATCACACAGCTCATGGTTCATGCTTACGCTAAACTTGTCGTCAACCTTTAACAGTACTAAACATTTTACGAAAAATCTATCTCTCGAACACTTGTATCCGTTGATGTCAGCGCCTATGCCTTTGCGCCATTTCTATCTTCGTACTTCGAGAGAGCGCACTACTTCTAATTTTCTTGGTGAACCAAAAGTACCTGCGGTTAGTAAGCTTGATTCTTCAGCTGATCTCCAGGCTGACGTTGTTGTTGCTGTTGGTTATCTCTGTTCCCAGCTAGTCAAAGTTTTCGACAAAACTGAAGTTGAAATTCTCTGTAATCACAGACTGTCCAAGTCGTAATGATGGTCTGCGAGTGGACACCAATTACTTCATCTTGTTCTTGTTCACGACTAGGCCCATGATATGTAATTGTTTTTCAATCATCAAGCACGCGCTGTTAACACGTCCTTCGTTCATGCCGTTTAAATCATCATGTCCGACCGTTGTACGAATTGGCATTTGCTTAGAATATGCTCCATCAGGAGTTTAAAAAGTCGCACGAATAAGCATCATTCTGCCTGAAACCTCTATCAGTATCAAAGGGCTCGGTGAGGTAGTGATATGGTCATCATGCAAAGACGACTGATCTTCGCTGGGATACCAAAATGAAATAGGCGTGTCGAACGCCGCCTTATAATCGACAAATAGATGGTGTGTGTCTTTATTGTACTCACGGGCCTTCTCCAAGATTCGTCGTAGAGTGAAAATTTTAATTACTGAAGCTAACGATACTGACCCATCTCCAATCATTCTATAACCTGCCGCTTTGTTATTGTTCAGTGTTTTAATTTCTAAGTCGACCACGATATAGTATGGTGGCTTTACAAGAAAGCCTTCAACAATAAGTGATTATAGCAATGCTTCTCTATCGGCAGCATTGTTCTCTTCATCGCTTCCAAGTAGGTTAGAGAAGTGACATCTCCATAGTTTCTACTGATGCCTATGCATCTGTAGCCAGTCTTCCATTTTCATCCTTGCAGAAAGAATAGAAACCCCAAAAATCTATACTGCCCTCGAAATTTTTCTTGACAGTTTGTGAGAGTTAGAATATGTCACTTGTTCAATTCTGGGAAGGACTATGTGGTGAAATACAGGTTTCATCACACCCCAACTTCATTGGTTTAGTAGACCTTCACGCATATCGCTTATGGAAGTGAAGATATATTAAACCAATCAGAGGTAAGATATAGATAAAGAAGGGTTCATGGAAGTGATGTGCTGTTTTACTGTCAAATATCGCATACTTTTCAAGTCGACTCATAGGTGCTGCCTCCCTTCATAAGACAGCACCCCTTCTTTAAGGAGAGGGTCTCTACGTGGTGATCCCTGGTAACGTATTCTTCGGAATGTGACTCCCACACCCAACTCTCCTCTGCTATCCCATCCCAATACCCCATCACCTCCCAGACCTAGGCACAGTTGCTAAAATGCCCACGGGGCCGGCTCAAGATGTCATGCATATCGTGTCTAAAAATAGCTCAGTCGATAACGATACCTGGTCGCCGCGGAGAGTAACTCTGACCTTATCTGTGTATGGCGGATCTCTGCACAGATGGACATACTTTCGTATGAAGTCGTACAGACGCTGCGATGGCACGACATATCGACCGAACGTCAACGTTAGCTGGTGCCGCTAGAGCCCGATCTGGAGCAAAGAACACCAATGAAAGTGGAGCCTCAATAGAGGACCGTCAACCGACACCCAACTACGCCAGTGTTGTGAAGTCCACAAAGGTTGCGGTTGAATCTAACGGGGGTAAATGAAACATCCCTTGAACACAAACAGGTCACAATGTGTGCCTTTTTGGACATAGAAGGGGCGTTTCACGGGACAATCTGTAACGCACTAGTAGAGAGGGAAGTAGACCTAATTATAGTGAAATGGATAGAGTCACTGCTGAGAACAAGAACAGCTGAGACGGGGTTTGAATGGCACCAACGTCAGAATACAAACAGTCTAAGGTTGTCCACAGGGAGGAGTTCTCTCGCCCCTGCTATGGAGCCCAGTTGTAGATGGCCACTTAGTAGGCTAAGCGAAAAGGGAATAGGCTGTCAGGGTAATGCGGATGACATAGCCATTATGACATAATCAACCGAGGTATCAAAATTACCATGGAGGTGGGAATCAAAATTAACCCAGTACCAAAACAGTCATTGTACCATTTACTAGGAAGCACAAGCTGCCTAGACTAAATGAAATCATACTCGGAGGGGTAGTTGTGTAAGTTAGCAAGGAGGTTAAATACTTAGGACTTACGAAAGCGTTGTATTTGAGTTGAAATTCTATAAGCAAGCGAAAGTCCTTCGATCGTTTGAAATTAGGGGTATTCATGGAGACTCGAAAAATCTTGTAACCCTCGACATTTTTCGAGACAGATTGGGAGAACGCACTTTTGTTAAATCACCTAAAAAACTGTATAATTCATTTTGAACATTTGGCAAGGGTTTCCTATTGCCCATTGTTCGGTATTGCTCGCAGACAATTGTACTTCATATTTAATAATATGAATAAACTTTAATCTGTTCATTTGTGTAATTTCGATTGGTTGGACCATTTCAACGGCTAACAAAGAAAAATCCTCCAATGGATCTGTTCGTGGCTTTTCACTGTTAATTTAATAATATGTACTACCAAAGAGGAATAATGAACCATTTAGCGAGTTCACTCTTCCTAAATCTTGCCGAACGTGAAAACCGGAACAGAACATATTCAGGGGTGGCACAGAAAACGCTTTCACCTCAAAATCTCTATATTTTATTCGTAAAACTAAATATAATTAATGAAATTTGGAGATTTTGAGCCAAAAGTGTTCTCTGCGGTACTCTCGTATATTTTTGAGCAATTGTTGTGGTTTATGTAGCTGAAATAAATAATTGAATAAATAACTTTAATGGCTACTTTCATTTGCTTTGCTTGGACTTCATTCTTCAGTAAGAGTCCACATGGATAGATCGCACCATACTAGAGACGCTGCATGATTATCCATCTCTAGTATGGTATCGTATCTAAATTGTTCCTCTGAGCTACCTGCAATCACAGCAATGTCACACATCGTAGGGGTCACCATACCATGTACGCTTTTTCTGGGATCATTTCGCCTTTTGAAAAATCCCCATAAAATTCGATCAATTCGATGTTAATCCTGTAAAGAGATACAACTATTTCGCTTTTAAATGAACTGCCAAATATAATTTTATTAATGTAGGTAGCCAAGGCCGATTAGTTATCCGCCCACTCTCGTACGAATATGCGCTACGCTTTGTTTTAGTGTGAGCGTTGTATACATGTATACGATCCATGAAGAGTATGCAAATTTCGTTAATACCTGAGTTTAGGTATGTTGTGACTGTTTCGATTGCATGACTGTTTCGATTGCATGTACCACAATTCATATGAGTATAAGAAACGTTTTTTATGCAAAATGCATTTGTAAATGCACAGCAACAACAGCGACAGATCGTATATAAAAAACCAGCTTTGAGCATACGAGTTGTTCAATAAAATGGAGTGTGAGAAAAAGAGTATCTAAAATCATTTTTCTTTGTTTTGTACATAGAGTGATATATGAGAAATAGCGTTAATCAATCATTGTTATTGGGAAAATGTGATAGATAAGCATAGCTTAAAACAGGCCCAGTAGAAAATTATGGAGGATTTGTGAATTATAAAGGTTAAAATGTATTAAAAAACGAAAAAATCAGTTAATGTGAGGATAGTTTATTGCATGTTTGTGCACTGTTTGAAAACTAACCAGTTTTTAAATGGTTCATGGAAACAGTTTCTATTCAAAACCTGTTCAAATTTGATTGGGGTCAAAATTAAATAACAACCAATTTCTTAGTTTTTCATGAAGTTTTTTTTTAATACTACAAAAAGTTAAATTTTTCACTATACAAAAGTACAGGGGTCGGCACGCTATGTGTGACCAACTGCACGCTGATGTACTATTCAAACGGCTAATGACAGCGCGCTCTTGTTTTGTCGTTTTCAAACAGTGCAACAACATGCACTAAACTATCCTCACATTAACTGATTTTTTCATTTTTTAATAAATTTTAACCTTTAATTTTCAAATATTCCATAATTTTCTAATTCCTGTAGTATTTAACATAACGTTTTACGTCGCAACCAGCCATTGTTAATGAGCTACAATCATTTACATGTGAACAAAATGTTTGTGTAACGGAGATGGAGATGGACATCCAAAAACAACAACATCGGCAGAAATGTTTAGAAAGGTGAAGGCCAGAATTCAATTCAACGTAATACCCGACAAAAGGCAGTTCAATTGGCGAAAAAACTCAATGTGTCTGCTTGTAGCACATATTAAAAAATGAACTACGATTGAAGCCCTATAAAATACAAAAAGTGCAAGGTTTAACACCTGCACAAAAGGCAGTTCGCCTAGAAAGAGCAAAAGTGTTGAAACCAGTGAATAAAACGGGAACCGTTTACCGATTCAAATTGAGAACCGAAACCGATATTTTAAGTTTTTTTTAAATCGTAAAATTTTACCGAAATAAAATAAAAATAAAATCAGAGAAGCGTACCGGAACCAAAACATTTATTAAAAATATTTATTTATGCATAGTGTAAATTATTATGCACAATGTTCAAAGGAAAACCAAAAAAAAAGCTGATATCATTGGCGGATGAAAGGGGGGGGGCGACTGGGAAACTTTCTCAAACCAACCCCCACCCCGCCCCACAAAAGCATTTTTGTTCAGTACAAAATATATTTTTTCCCGTTTCATTTTCATAAAATAATGGGATATTTTTTTTTCTTTTTTAAAGAAAAGTCTGGGATACAAACCAGCTAAAATTGCATCGACTAAACTTTAAACTGAACTGTTAGTTTTGGGCACCTACAACGCTATTTGGCGTCATTGTAGAATTGAAATTGGAAAAAATCGATTGCTTTAGCTTATCTTGTAGTCTCTGAATTTGAAAAACGTACATGTGTCTACTCTATTCGAGAATAGTGCATTTTCATGTGCCATATTTTTAGACCCACGATATAATGGAAAGCTGATTTCTGAACGGGAAAGTGTTTATAGTTGCTTTGACAGATTTATATTCCAGAGTTTTATCCGTTCCTGGAAAAGTTCAACAACTTGAAGAATGTAGTGCAAGTTTAAGTAATTTATCTGGAACTGGCGACGAAATCGTTGAATGCATGGATTTGTTTAATAAGAAACGTGAAAATACAAAAAGTAATGTATTATGAAAAAATAATGTAGTTGCCTCAATTAAGGTTTTTCTCAGACTAAAACGATTAAACAACAAAGAAAGAAATGTACTGAAATGGTGGTTAGAAACTTTCCCAGAACTATTCGAATTGTGAAAAGTTACTCTAGCAGTTCCAGCTACGCAAGTAAGCGTAGATCGTTAATTTTCAGACATCAAGTTTATTATGCATCCGCTTAGGAATCGGTAGGAAGCAGAAACTCTGAATGCTATAATGCTTTCAAGATGTAATTATAATTAAACAGAAAAACGTTAAATTCGGTAGAATCTAAGCTTCAATACTCTTCACACGCATTAAACAAATTACTGCCAAGACCGTTGAGCTTATGAAGGCTATCTCCAAAATTAGGCGAGACACTAGAGCTGGAAAACTATCGTTAGGTTTCTTAACGATAGTCGAAACTATCGTCACTATCGATAATACTTTTATTTGTGCATTGCTTTGAAATTTAAGGATGTAAATGATATAATTAACTACAAAAGGAGCCATTATTGGCAGAGGTTATATTCCAATACTCGAGGGGATTATTATCTTCAGATGCGTGAGACCTTTTCAAAAATTGTTGTAGTGCAATGATTGCATCTACTCGATTTGTTCTTGCTTTCTTATAAATTTTTTCTCGCATAAAAAGGCTGAAAAAGGCTGCTCTTGTGGATAGCTTTGTACGTTGGGTGTAGGAAACTCAGAGAAATTTTACTGCCTTATCCGCATTGTTGCTGCTTCGGAGAACTGCTTTCTTGAACTTGAATGGAGCATCCACATTTCGGCTCTCATAAGGAAAACGCCGATAATTTAGGCGACCAATCTGATATGTGCACATCACTGAGGCATCCAAAGTTTTCATATTAGTTTTCATAGCCTTTAAGCGTTGCTAAAGATCGTACGAAATTGGAATCATTAGCGAAATCATGACAAAGTTACTCCCTGATACCTAAAAAGTAGCAGTAGTAATGAGGTAAATAAATTCCCCTAGTCTTTTAATATGTACTTCTATATTATCCACTGTAAGTGGCTGAGGTGCCTTTGAAGTACTGCAAAGTACACTAGAAATTGCGCCGTTAGTAAACAATATACTCGTACGTTGAATCATTTTATATGCGCTATTCCATCGTGTTGGTACTTCTTGACTTAAGCTGTATGGCCTTTCAATCATTACTTTGCGCAGTTCTCAATTCTAAATATGCGACTGAGCTTCTTTTAAATTACGTGACTATGATCTTACACTTTGTCATGACAGCCTTTATATATTTACGTGCAATCTGCGATTTAAAGTGTGGGCAAACCATGGTAAATGTTTTAGTTTAAGTAATTTGCAAAATTTAATCATAGATGCTGCGTTGTCTGTTAAAACCTAAGTAACTTTGTAAAGAACATACAACTCCCAGAGTACGCCATGCAGTGAATTTGCTATATTTTGTAACGAGTGGTTTGTATCTTCCAGTGGTTTGTTAGTTGACAATACACAGCTGACCGTAATTTGAAGTCGCTTGTGATAAAACAACATGTTACAGTCAAGTAATAATCATTTGATCGTGATGTCCATCCATCGCTTGTTATGGTACAGTACTCCATGTTACTAAAAATAGTTTTTAATTTATTTTTCATGATTTTCAGTAGCACATTCTTTAAAAAGGGTTTTCTGGGAAGAGTATACTGAGTGTCTAAAAAGTGCTCGAAATTCTGGAAGTCTTTGTTCTCAACGATTCGAAATGGTTTGCATTTTCGATAGTATCGCAAGTGAAAAAACAAAAACTATCGATAGTGCCGCACAAAAAAAACTATCGATACTATCGATAGTTTTCCAGCTCTACGACACACGCTGCTTGTTTTCTCTTGAATAAAGAATAGTTTAATTCATACAATTTAAATAACATGTTATTAATTTGATATACGGTCTTTGGAACGTTGACTATAGTAATTATTCCCTTTCTTTTTATTATCTTTTTTTTAATAATTTTTAATATTGACCGGTACCGGTACCGGTACTGTACTGGTATACTGAAACTAAAATTCACGAACCGTACCGAAACCGACATAAATTAGAACCGTATACCGAAACCGGAATCGAAACCGAAAAACATATACCCATCATTATTGGAAAACCATGTAGACTTCTGAGACTTGATGTTTTTACTTGGGTGACGTTGTACTCACCACAAGCGTTTTCTTTTTTTTTCAATGTTATTCATTTCTACCAGTTCGTTCACTTTTCAATATAGAGAGATGAAAAAACTCAAAACTATTTTTATAGAAATACCCTGCACTAAATTATTTGTAGCAGAGTATATAGGATTTTTTGAAACCGGAGAGGATATCCGAAACCACATAAAGTATTCATATGTGCAGCGGCGGATATAGCGGGGGCGCTATAGATGCTCGAGCCAGACGTAATTACGAAATCTATGTAGTTCCATTGACCTTTTTTGCTAGCATCAGTCATTTCATCTCCGATAATTTAACTCTTGCAATAAATAAAGAGCAAATACTTTTACCAATCATTTCAATAATTTTGTGCAGAAATAGTTTGTTGATAAGCGATAGGAGGAGCTTTCAAGGAGCGGTTTCAAACGAATGAAAAATTGCTGTGGAACACAGCTGAGGAAAAAGTTAAAATTCTTAGCCAGTTTTTACTACATCAAATAACAATTATTATCCCAAGTTTTGCATTTTTATAAATAGTTTATTCCACCAAGACTAAGAAGGGATACAAAATGAAAATATTATGATAGAAAGAAGAAAATAACATTTTAAACTACTGCTAAATCTCAGGAATTATGTGAAGGAAATAACTAAAATTTTTACGTTTCGATCGGATGAAAAATTGTTGATAGAGGTTCCCTGTGATTTCAACAGTATGAATATGTATGATTTTAACATAAATTCTTTATTTGCTGGACTACTATATGAAAAAAAAATTCCCTAGATTGACTACAAGTGAAATTGAAGCAGATATTTTCGATAGTTCAAGTCGAAGCTCATTTCCTTCACACACTTCAAGTGAATGCAATTTTCAGGTAACTAAAAATAAAATATACCGCTATCTGGAAAAAAATATAGCGCACGGAAATTACCATAAAAATATATATTTTATATTTTTTCATAAATTTATTATTTAGTTTTCATACAAAAAACAAACACATTTTCTTTCTTATAAGAAAAAACAATTTCTTTTTGGAAAATGTAGAGCCCCATCCAAACACTAAACCTAGAGCCGCCACTGCAAACGTTTTTACATATACATATATATTCGTGCTTAGTGCGCTGAATCGAGTCGATCTAGCCATATTGTCATTTGTTCTCCGAGACTTTAAGAGAAACCAACTTATATTTTGCCTCAGATTTTGTCTACTTATAATACAAAGTGAGTTATAATTTTTATGTGTACAGTGTAGGGTAAAACATAGTCGGGTACTTAATAGTTTTGTGCAAGTTTTAATTAGAACGATCTTCAAGCTTCGATTGTTGTTGTTACCGTATCTCTAGAATGCATTATTTATCTCTCATTTAGCGTAATACTTAAGTACACTCAGTCGAGTTTTGCATTTGTAGCTGACAAGTTCTAAAAATGAAGCTGAGCTTAGCTTTTGTGGCAACAATTGCGTTTTTCGTACGATCGACAAGCTGTAAGTAAATGTAGTGTGAATGGTATAAAAATAGTTTTACTGGAATTTTTTTTTTCTATTTACGAAATTTTTTTATAAAATTAAATCCGTGATAATCTTTCACATAGCTGCGAATGTGTGGCCAAGTGAAGCTGAATGTGGTAAGCTGAATATGGATAGCTTCTATAAACCAACAAATGTCACTGATTTCGATGAGTATCCATGGATGGCACTGGTTGGCTATGAAGGTGAGGCAAGAGAAGAGCTTCAAGTGTATTTTATAAAAAATATATATACGATTATGAATGTTTTTTTTTTATTTATGCAGCTAACGAAGAATTTAAATATGTATGCACGGCGGTACTTCTCAGTCAACGCTATCTCATTTCGACGGCGCATTGCTATCAAAACAGCCAATTAGAAGTGCATCATGTGCTTCTAGGCGACTGGAATCCCAAGAACAGTGCAGAACAACAGGATTGTAATAGCGATGGCAAATGTGCACCTTTACCTAAAAAATATGAAATTTCGGAGGTTGTAATAAATCCCGATTACTCTAGCCGTGCTCGCGCAAGCGATTTGGCTTTACTACGACTCAAAGATCTGGTTACATTTACTGAGTACATCAGTCCGATTTGTATGCCACCAGTGGACATAAATAATAAATACTTTAGCGGACAGTATTTACCCACTACCGGTTTCGCATTGCGAGCAAATGATGACGTCACCTATAAAGTAAAAGCACTAGTACATGTGATGGGTACAAGCCGCTGTAGCACTGCACTGGAACAATTTAGAATTAGTATCACAGGCAAGCACATCTGTGGTGTTTCGGATGCTAAAAACGTACTGATAAGCGGTGCTCCTTTAATGGGCATACATATCGAGAATGATAATCCGCAGAGATTCTACCTAGTTGGCGTAGTGTCATCTGGAGCTAATGTACCAGGAACATCAATTCCAGATGTATTTGTGCGTGTTGCAAGTTTCCGTGAATGGATAAACGATAATGTTGTAGAATAAGAATATTCTTTATTAAGACAGTTCAAAGATTAATTTAAAAATCCAAAAAAGTAATTTTATATATCTGAACACTGTCTTTAAAAAATTACACTTTTTCTTACTCGAACGTGTTTTTAGTCTTTAATTGAAAATTTTTAAGATACTAGCTGGTACCCAGCGCCCTTCCACCTGCCTCTCTTTCTCTCTGCCACTCCTTACCCTTTCACTGCTTCCCACTGTCCCTCCTTTACAATGCCCTCTTACCCTACCAGCTATTCCCCTAACCATCTTCCACTACCCCTTTCAACCCTTCGCCTACCACACTTTACCCTGCACCCATTCCCCTGCCTCTTCTCCTACCACCCCTTCTTCCTTCACCCCTCGATCCCATTAACATGTGTACAACATTTCATTCATCTATCTTAAATGGTACCCTGCGAAATTTCGAGGCCCTTCCCCACTTACCTCTACCCATCCTACCCAATGCCCCCTTACCATAACTTTCATTTCCATACCCTTCTTCTCCCTGCCCCATTTCCCTACCTACCTTTCCCCTCCCCTAGAGGGGAAAGAATAATAGAATAAATTGATCGGAATCGATTTCGTTAAAATTATCCGTTTTGTCACTTTCAGAATGATTTGATTTCACTTTACGTTAAGTATATGAGTTCCATACTACTAATTTACAATGAAATCAAATCCCTTTTGAATATAACAAAACGGATCACTTTAAAGAAATCGATTCCCATCTATTTATTCGGATTCGAATCTAGAACAGGAATAGATACAGTTTTAAATAGTTTTTTCACAAGGCTTGTAATTTTTCAAATTTAAATGGGTTTTACACTGCACTGGAGAAACTTAAACTTCGTCTCTCGAACGAAAACATCTGTGGCGTTTCGGATGTTAAAAATGGTATACTAAGCGGTACACCCTTGATGGCCATACATATCAATGGGCGCACTCCGCAAAGACTCTACTTAGTTGGTCTTGCGACATCTGGAGCTAGAACTATAATGCTGTAGAATAAGTATATTATATACAGAAGAAAACCAAGCACAAAGCTTCATTTGGAAAAAGATGGAATTCGGCTATCATAACACTGTCTAAGAAACTATAAATTGCTTTTTGCGTAGCAACATTGTTTTTTATTCGTTAGTTGAAAATTTATAAAATAAACCTTCGTAATTTCTTTTGTCAGAATTATTATGACATGCGTAGCCAAAGCTTCATTATTATTTTTTATCCATAAATTTGTTTTAAGGCGATAATGACATGTAATGTCATTTGGGTAAGTTTTGTCATATCACAATGAATACGTAAGTTCACGTTGTCAAAATGTTCGCAGAATTTGATGAAATTGATCGGGACTACTTTTATTTTCAACAGAACTACGCAACTGTCCATACATCTCGCGTTGGATTCAATACGCCAAAAGTTATTTTCAGAAGTGGCCCTCCTAGCTGTCCAACAAGGACTTGTGATTTAACACCAATACATAAACGGTCTCAAGAAATTGGATGAATTCGAAGCCAACATCCGAGCAGACTCTGCTGCCATACCTGCCGAAATGTGCCATAGGATCATTGAAAATTGCGCTATAAGAGTAGCCTGTCCAAGACGTGATTGCCATTTGAATATTTTCTTGTACGATAGATCACAATCCATGAAACATGGTTCACGGTGATAAATGGGCACGATTACATTGATATTACTTTTGATACTGTTTAAAAATATATGTACTCTATTGTATCTGTTACGTCTCATTTTCCTGTTACATATATTTCTATAGGATGTACAACTTTGCACCCGTATAAACACATTATATATAACTAGTCATACCTTTTGGCATCTTGTAAACATAACCCTACATAACTATAGTAGTCGATTTGATTAAATAAGTTATTCGTAATTAAAAATTTCAATTTACATGAGTCAAATTAATATGAAGAAATCTAGAGCTGAGGCCCACCGAATGCTCTCAGTCAGTTATGATGAGGTGAATGTGGCATGAGTGCTTTCTACATTTCAAGCGTGGTGAGTTTTACGTCAAAAACTTTTGAAGTTAAAGAATTTAAGGCATTGCTTAATGAACACTCGTGTCAATTAAGTAAATGCAAAGGGTTTTTGTATGGGAGCTACACCTTTTAGAGGATAAATGGCGATCATTTTTGAACCTTTCTTGCTTCTGGTTATAATAATTTTCAATACCAGCTGTCAAACCAATATTTCAAAGATTGATGGAATAGCGCGGATACAGATAGACAACCAGGCGACATGGTCTTTGAGGCGTTGTAGAATAAAGAAGAAAGAGCTATAGTCGAGGTGCTCTATATCCTGCTATTATAACCTGTACACTCCTCTACAAACTATATTGCAAATTATGTTAATAAATTTTTGAGGCAAATCAAATCAAATCGATAAAACTGTTGAATATGTTGCAGTAAAAATGCGAGTTATGAAATTTCAAGTTACTCTTGTAGCAATACCTAGAGAGTGTATATCGTGAGTTTACTTTGTCTAAGTCTTCTCTAGAGTGAAGAACTTTTTCTCAGACAGACGGTCATAGACGGATCAGGAATATATATTTTATGGGGTCTCCGATGTTTACTTTGCTATGTTACATACATTTTGACAGCTTAACAAACCCAACATACCCTGTTACGAATGTTTTTTGTACAGGATATAAAAAAACCTACTTTTGAAAAGTTTACTTTTTATTATGCTGTGACAGCAACTTTTTTTGTGAGTACAGAAAATAATGTAGTAAATACTCGTAGTTTATTCAGCATAACATGTTGCGAGACGCGATATGTGTGGAGTTCAGTTGTTGTAAGGTTGATTCTTTTATGTGTAGAGTAATACACAAACTTATATTAAATACTAAATATAGACTTCAGCCTAGCTGAATCAGTTCTTTAATGGATTTCCGTGTTCATTTTTCTTAGTGTTTGTAGTAACATGCGATATTTGTCCTTTATTCCTTGGATAGTTATTTCATCTATTTGATTTCGCTGAATTAATTTTTCCATCCATTTCTGTATTTGGAATAGTTATGGCCTGCATAATATAAAAAAAATGTAGTTAAATATGGAATAAACACTTTTTATAATTAAATAATATAATTGATTAAAAATTTGAATTAGGTAAAAAAAATATTCATACAAAAAGTTAAAATAGCGGCAAGTTTCAATGGAGCTACCACCCAAAGTGGTTCAATCTAGGCCTCTTTGGAAATTTTCTAACGATTGCTAAATTTGTCATTTCTATCTTAATTAAGAACAAAAATATAAAAAAAGAAAACAAGAAACAACGTTAACTTCAGTTAAACCGAAGCTCTTATTTATATTTGCGGTCTCGACTTTGAATTGACTTTAGTAATTTGTGTTTTTTATTTTATTTAATAAAAAAGTTGTCATACAAAATTCAAAAATTGTAATGTAAGTTTCTAAGGGGCTACCCCTAAAAGTGTGCGTGACATGTCCCTTTATATTTATGTTAACCACCCGTCTATAAGAAGCCGTCATTATAAATTTCACGTAGATATTGACTGCAATTAGAACGATTTCCGTACAAAATGGCCAAAGTGGGGGTGGTTTGTATGCAGGCTACCTCAAAAAGTGGTGGGATCACACCAATTGATATATATGTGAAAAGTTATTGACAGCAACTAAAATAATTTACTTACAAAGAGTCGGCTTTTTAGTTTGTATTGTGGCTATCCTAAAAAGTGGGCGGAGCATGTCAATTTTGATACCCTATAAACTGCACTAAACAGAAGTCTACAACCGGATATAATAAAAATTCCGCAACATACAGACGGGCATTGCTAGATCGACTCGACTCGTCTCGTCGAGCTGATCAAGAATATATACACTTTATGGAGTCTACGAAGGCTAGTTTAATGTGTTACAAACTTTCAGACAAAAATGATAATACTATTCAAATTCTGTATGAATATGAAGCCGAGCGAATAATTTGTGTATAATTATGTATGCTTACACATATTCAAGACTTACCACGATTGGCGGAAGTTTGAGTTGTGTACGGAGCAACCCGGTTTCTTTTCAAAGCGTCCATTCTTTGTGGACCTGCATAGCAAGCTTGATCAAAATTGTTAAAATTCTCGCTGTTGGCTGCCGGAGCAAGTTGCTTGGCGTTCATTGTCTTTTGTACGCCACTATAAAAATTCCGGAGATTGGCAGCCGCAGCCGCAGAGGTGGATGGTTGGTCATCCAAAACTTGGGAGTTGACAGCCGCAACAGTTTCAACTTGCTTTCTTTTCAAAGCGTCCATTCTTTGCGGACCTGCATAGCAAGCTTGATCAAAATTGTTAAAATTCTCGCTGTTATAAAAATTCCGGAGATTGGCAGCCGCAGCCGCAGAGGTGGATTGTTGATCATCCAAAACTTGGGAGTTGACAGCCGCAACAGTTTCAACTTGCTTTCTTTTCAAAGCGTCCATTCTTTGCGGACCTGCATAGCAAGCTTGATCAAAATTGTTAAAATTCTCGCTGTTATAAAAATTCCGGAGATTGGCAGCCGCAGCCGCAGAGGTGGATTGTTGATCATCCAAAACTTGGGAGCTGACAGCCGCAACAGTTTCAACTTGCTTTCTTTTCAAAGCGTCCATTCTTTGCGGACCTGCATAGCAAGCTTGATCAAAATTGTTAAAATTCTCGCTGTTATAAAAATTCCGGAGATAGGCAGCCGCAGCCGCAGAGGTGGATTGTTGATCATCCAAAACTTGGGAGTTGACAGCCGCAACAGTTTCAACTTGCTTTCTTTTCAAAGCGTCCATTCTTTGCGGACCTGCATAGCAAGCTTGATCAAAATTGTTAAAATTCTCGCTGTTATAAAAATTCCGGAGATTGGCAGTCGCAGCCGCAGAGGTGGATTGTTGATCATCCAAAACTAGGGAGTTGACAGCCGCAACAGTTTCAACTTGCTTTCTTTTCAAAGCGTCCATTCTTTGCGGACCTGCATAGCTAGCTTGATCAAAATTGCCAAAATGTTGACGGTTGGCTGCCGGAGCAAATTGCTTGGCGTTGATTGGTTTTCGTACGCCATTATAAAAATTCCGGACATTGGCAGCCGCAGCCGCAGAGGTGGAAGTTTGGTCATCCAAAATCTGAGAGTTGACAGCCGCAACAGTTGGAAGTTCGATATTATTTCCTAAGCCTCTATGGTTGATTTGATTAAAATTCTGTGAGTTGTCAGCTGTATAAATTGCAACTTGATTGGTTATAACGTCGAAACTTTGATCGTAATCATCAAAATTCTGCGTGTTTTCATCATCACTTGATGTGAGTTCCTCATTGTTTTGGGCTACATGCGTATAACCAGTTAGTTGTTCACCAACGGAACCAGTATCATCCTCAGGCTTTTGCTGCATGTAGGCAGTCCAGCTCGACCAATCAGCATTACTTTTAGGCACGTTTGGTATCGGTATGGTCATTTCATCGAATATAGACGGATAAACATGACTTATTGGAAGGTCATCACGATGAACACTTTTAACTTCCAATAATATGTATTTTAATACGTGTTGTCGGTGATCTGCAGTAAAATAAATTTGGAATTACATGCCATCTTTTTATTGATTGTTCGAGGAGATAACTTACTCAGCGCACTCTCCGCAGAATCAGAATTTTTGAATGCTACAAATGCGTAGCGTCTAAGTCCACTTATCTTATCATGACAAATTCTAACATGGTTCACGATTCCAAATTTTGAAAAGTACTCTGCGAGCACAATTTCGTTGTGTACTTCTCTAAGACCACCAACATAGATTTTCATCCGCTTAGGCGTATCCGTGCTACGTCTAGCAGGCTTAATTTCAACTATTCTGAAATTATAAATGGTATTACAAACATGCATTTGCTGCACAACCTCTAGATGTAAATAATTGTATAATTGTTTCAATTAAACTTACTTGCCATTGATTTTATGCGGAAACTTTGCCATAACTTTATTAAATGTCTGTGGAGACGCAAAACTGACAAAGCCTCTGCCGAGCGATTGATTTGTCTGATCACACATTACTAAAGCATCGACAACCAAACCGTAATGATTGAAGTAATAACGTAGACAATCATCGTCAGTGTCCAACGACAAACCGCCGATGGATATTTTTGTAAAAACTTCTGAATTGTCAGTCGATTGCTGCATTTTGTTAAAAAAGAAAAATGTGCGTGTTCTTTTAGATGCTTGTTAAAATCTGTGAAGTTAATAGCTTACCATATTGTTATCATTGTCGAACGCACCGATGTTTACAGAGTTCATTATTATTTTTAACTTTAACTAGATTTTTTCCTTCCAACACAAAACGAATTCCAATCAAGAAAAGTTAAATGACTGCCGCAGTAGAAAAAGCCTGCTCGACGTGCCAGAAAATCAACTACTGTTAACGACAATATAGCTGTCTCGCTTACTCGCTTGAAATTATTTAAATATGTTAGATAGTTGTACTCATAGCCTGTACAATGTATTTAAAACTATGCGCAATGCGTATGAGTGCGAGTGAAACATATACAGCAAAAATGCTTGTTTCATTACAAATACACTAAAAGATACCAAAACTGAAATATAATACAAAAAATGTTCAGGTTCTTACTTTCGGCAAGATTTTGCAAAAGTGAATTCGTTTACCTGTTCCGGTATCCACTTTTGGAAACATTTTTCGATTTGAATTGCTTGGCATGCAGCAACGGAATTGAATTCGGAAAGATTAAACTTGTTAAATTCGTAAATATGGAATCACTATTATTTGTTGTTACATTCGTTACGTTTATACAGTATTTTTACATTATCTACTAGAGTGCCCGGATAGGACCGGGCTGTTCAAAAACGGCATCCTGTGACATCTGTTACAGTTGCCATGCGAGGAATCACGAATTTGGATACAGTTTCGTGGTTAGTAGGAAACAACGAGATCTTGTCTCCAGTTGCATACCTGTGGACCGCCTTGCCGCGATACGTATCAAGTTTAAGTACTTCAACATTAGCTCGACTTCTGTACACGTTCCGTCGGAAGTCGTAGAAGATGCGGCTAAAGATATATCTTCTGTGCGTCTTGAACGTCCCTACGAGAGCTGCTCCAATCACGATGTATACATCGTGCTTGTGGATTTCAACGCCAAAATTGGAAAGGAAGGAATCTTTGGCCCAACAGTCGGAAAATTTAGTGATGCTACTCGCATATGCTGATGATATTGACATCATCGGCACGAACGAACAACTTAGCAGGTCGTTCTGGGAGATCGAGAAACAGTCACGTCTCATGGGCCTAGCGATGAACGAGGGCTAGATGAAGTACTTGGTGTTCACTAGAAAACCATCGTCGCGCCTTAGTCAATCTGTGAGTATAGAGAATTTCAACTTCAGTGTTGCAGAAAACTTTCTCTACCTGGAAACATATACATATAACCAGCAATAACAAAGTCTGCCTGGAGATGAGACGAAGAATTACGCTTGCTAACCGATGTTGTTTTGGGATCAGCAAACAAATTGAAACTAGAGCCCTATTTCGAAGTACGAAGATAAAAATTTCAGACCTGCTGTATGGCACAGAAGAAAGTACCCTGACATCATCGGATTCACCATCTTTGGGGGTGTTGGAGAGAAAGATTCTTCGCAGAATTTTTAGACCTCTTAGATCCACGTTGACATAGTCCAGCGGCTGCACTGGCCTACTCATTTTATAAGGATGAGCCCCGAACCTCCAGCACTAAAGGTTTACGATGCAAACTTGGTGGACGGCGTCAGAGAGGACGTTCGAGCTTAAGATGGCACCATCAGGTCTATGATGATCTAAAGAAGCACTGGATTGCAAGCGACTGGCACGGGCGTGCACTTAATTACACCAAATTGAGCGCTTTCCTACGTGCGAACTGGACCGATAGACGGTTGTAGAGCCACCTAACGCTGACTATATGAACCTATAAGATCTGTGTGGGGCTATATTTTTAAGTGCGCGGGACATTTCAATTGAATTGAAAAAAAAAATTACAATAAATTTATTTCAAAATAAAAACTTTAAATTTACATTTAAAAACTTAAAAATGTGACATTATATAGGGGCTACCCCTCAAAATGTTCTTTTTATACACTTTATCTGAAGATTGAAGAGGAGAGTATAAATATGTATACTTGAAGTCTATCTTATCACATGTTGGAAAATAATAAAACTTTTGGACACAGTAGCCAATTGAAATTTGAAATTTTTTGAGCATTTCTCGCCAAAAACCGACATTTTGAAAAAAAGTTGTAGAATAAAAGTTTCTTAAGGCCTGTTGTCGCATACAACAGAAACTGAAACTAAATTCAGTACATTAGCAACTGAAACTGAAACTAAAACTGAATTTTAGAATTCTGTCGTCCGCAGCAACCGAAACTGAATTCAGTAGGAACACGAATTTTTCGAGTTGTTGTTGTTGTTTTTTTTTCAGTATCAGTTCAGTTTATGCGGCAATCCCCCACTGAAACTGCAACTGAATAACTGTACAACAGAAACTGAAAATCAGTTTCAGTTTCGTTTCAGTTTCAGTTTCTGTTGTATGCGACAACAGGGCTTAAGTACTAAAATAATGTATTAAAAAAAAGAAAGAAGAAAAATTATAAATTGCAAATTTCCAACCAAATTGAATGTTTGTATAAATACTATAGAGAGGGGGGGGGCAACAAGATTTAATTTAAAAATATATATCGCAATATATTTTATTGCATTTAAAAAAAGACATGTTCCGAATATGCAAATGGGGCCCGCAGCTCTGAAAACAGACCGTTGTTCTTTTCATGAAATTGTCGATGACTGCGGCGCAATCACGCTGCCTGACCAAAAATCCGCACCAGATGTTTGCTCCCTGTTGATGCATTTGTTACTCATGGAGCTAGAAAATTTCAGAGTTGCCACCTGCACAGAAAAAAATAACCAATAGTGGGCGCTGTAGACTTTAAGCAAAAAATTATTCTTTCTGAATTATACAACACTGATCTAGCTAGGCAAAACGAAAAGAAAAAATTAACAATTGTAGCAATACAAGTAGTCGCTGCACATTGTGTCTAAAATTTAAACTATTTATACTACATAAAAAATTCACATTCATCTGAATTCACATTCAATTACACAGCAGAGAGGACGACTACAAACGGCGCGCAATCAACCTATGTACATAAGTCTGATATAAAATATACGAAAATGCCGAGTGAAATAATTACACTGCAGCTCGGCCAATGTGGCAACCAAAGTATGTAGTATTCTGTATATAGTTTATATATATATATATATATATATATATATATATATATATATATATATATATATATATATATATATATATATATTTATATATATTGTTTTTCTTTTCTTTTTTTTTTGTATGTTATAACGTTTGCTTACCATACATTTAGTTGGTTTTGAATTTTGGAAGCGTCTTTGTCTGGAGCACGGCATTTCACCAAATGGAGTGCTTGAGGACTTTGCCACCGCTAGCGGGGATCGGAAGGATGTCTTTTTCTATCAGGCAGATGATGATCATTATATACCACGTGCGGTGCTGCTTGATTTGGAGCCGCGCGTTATCAACTCGATCATGACATCACAATATTCAAAGGTATGTGTACAAAGGGTTTGTATAAAAAGTAAGAATAGTTATATTATTATGAGGCTATAAGCGGAAGCGCTGCAGTGAGAATCGCACAAATGCGGACTACGCCGACGTTCAGTAGCTTGAAGTTTGTATTCGTCTGCCGTAGAAGCTGTAATAGATCGATAGATGTGCGCTAGATTCCAGGTTGCCTTTGTTGACCAAAAAACTTGCTGGATGCGTTGCGTTGCATAGACGCAATAAGATCCTATTTATAGTACCGATTTGATCATTACGTTTAGGTGTATTACAGCTTGCACGGAAGTAGAAAACTAGTTTGACGAAAATTCTGTGCTCACGCTTCGGATGGTCGGAAACGACTGAGCAAACGTGCGTTTGTAAACTGGCTTTCCTCTCTACCGAGCCCAACCTATATCGCTTCACATTAAAATCACTTTTTATCCAAAACACACTGTATAGTAAAAATTTGTATTGCTTTTTAATATATTGTTGCACTTTAAATATCTTTATACACATGATTATATTTGTATCTCTGTTAACAGCTCTATAACCCGGAGAATGTGTTTATAGCTAAACACGGTGGTGGTGCCGGCAACAATTGGGCCTCTGGCTTCAGTCAAGCCGAGAAGTTACACGAGGATGTATTTGATATATTGGATCGCGAATCTGAAGGTAGTGATTCACTTGAAGGTTTTGTGCTGTGTCACTCCATTGCCGGCGGCACTGGCTCTGGCATGGGCTCATTTTTAATGGAACGTCTTGCCGATCGCTTTCCAAAGAAATTGATTCAAACATACAGTGTATTTCCGAATCAGGATGAGATTAGCGATGTGGTTGTGCAACCGTACAACTCATTGCTGACGCTGCGTCGTCTTACTACATCGGCAGACAGTGTTGTTGTACTCGATAATACTGCACTTGATCGCATAGCCACCGATCGTTTGCAGATACAAAATCCAACTTTCACACAGATAAATTCGCTGGTATCTACCATCATGACCGTAAGCACATCTACGCTACGTTATCCATCCTATATGAATAACGATTTGATTGGTTTGGTGTCACCGTTGATACCAACACCTCAACTGCATTTTCTGATGACCGGTTATACACCGCTGACCAATGATAGTAATGTAAGTAAATGTTTTAAATCAAAAATATTATTTCTTAATACTATCAATTGTTTTTTTTTTTTTTTCATTACATTGGCATTGATACATCCAGCAAGCCGTTAACGTACGCAAGACTACCGTGCTCGATGTTATGAGTCGTCTTTTGCAACCAAAAAACATGATGGTTTCTACCGGTCCCGACAAGGCCAATCATCATTGCTACATAGCAATTTTAAATATCATACAAGGCGAAGTCGATCCCACACAGGTGCACCAATCCCTGCAGCGCATACGTGAACGCAAATCGGCGAAATTTATAACATGGGGTCCCGCCGCCATACAGGTGGCACTTTCGCGCTCGTCGCCTTATATACAAACCAATCACCGTGTTTCTGGGCTCATGTTGGCTAACCATACGAGCATCTGTTCGCTATTCGAGCATTCTTTGAACCAGTATGATAAGCTACGCAAACGCGGTGCCTTTTTGGATCAATTTAAACGTGAAGATATTTTCAAGGATGATATGTCTGAATTCGATGAATCGCGTGATGTGGTCGATTCCCTTATGCAGGAGTACGAAGCCGCTACGCAGAGTAACTATCTACAGTGGTCTCCCAAGCGTAATGATCGCGATCGCCAAGAGCCAACCCAAACTCCTGTGGCTGCTACAGAAAGCCAGTAATTTTAGTTGCCACAAGTTTTCGAAGCACAATTTACTAAATGTTATTTATATAACGAGATTCACCCTTGGTAAAGGTCTTTGAAATTCTATATAAAAAAATTACTTAATCAGTATTATCTCCTTCTATCTTTTTAGCACCAACTTAGTATACCCATGGCTTCAAGGACTGGCTATAAAAACAAAAATTCTAGCCCAAGCAATTCTAACATATAAAAATATATAAAATTCAAAAGTTTTATCTACAAAAATTAAAATATTTGTTTGAGCAGAAGCAGTAGAAAATTTGGAAGTGCGCCGCTCCGTGTTCCAGCAAAACTTGACTGCTCCGCTCCAGAATCCAATTTTGTTTAAATCTTTTAAAAATGCCCGTTTTAATACTATTGCAACCGACTGACACACTCATGTCAAGTCAAGTGAAATTAGACACAGTAGCGTAAGGAATACAAATGTCAAAATAATGGAAAACAGTTGAATAAAATATATGCACATCTAACACGACGCAAAGTATTACTATTACTTGGGCAGTTATCGAGCTGAGAAGATAGCTGCAAAGTAGCATGATAAATATCTTTTAGCAAAGTTATCGAAGGACTCATGTTGGAAAAGTCTAAAAATGACAATAAAAACGAAAGATCACCTTGTAACATGATAATGCCAGTTCTCACACATCGGGTCTTACTTTAGCCTTTCTGGGGTAGAAACAAATTTAGTTGATCGCTCACAAGCCGCACAGCTCTGAAATTGACTTCTTATTCCCGCATGTCAACGATTTACTATTACCAGAGAAAGAGATGAATTGTATGTTTTGAAGATATCATCTTCAGAGTGGGAGAAATGATTTTCGCATTGGATTGAGCGCACACATAGTGTGAAATGGTATTAACAGTTTGTAAGTTTGTAACGCATCAAAGGAATCATCGTAGACCCCATATAGTATATATATTCTTTATCAGCTCAATGAGACGAGTCAATCTAGCCATGTCCGTCCGTCTGTCTGTATGTTGTTGCGCATTTTTTGGGTACCAATTTTTATGCTATCCAGTTGAAATTTTGGCACATACACTTCTTTTTATTACAGTTTAATAGAGTATCAAGATTGACCCACCACGCCCACTTTTGGGGTAGCCCCCATACAAACCCATCGCCCACTTTTGACTTTTTGTAAGAAAAACTTTTATATTGTAGTCAATATCAACTTAATAATTGATATGGTAACTTCTAGGGAATGGGTGCTTCACATATACATTGATGGGTGGGACCCGCCCACTTTTTGGCGTAGTCCCCATACAAACTAATTGCGCGATTTTGTGTTTTTGTATGAAAAACTTCTTAATTAAAGTCTATATTAGGTTGAAATGCAATGTGGTGCCTTTTTATGAACAGTCACTAAACATACATAGACTTATGGGCGTGCCCCGCTCACTTTTTGGGGTAGGCCCCATACAAACCCACCACTCACTCTTGTCTTTTTATGCAGTCTCGTTTTTCGTTAATGGAAGAGTTTTTTATGGATAGATATTGTAAGCCTCTAAATGGACTGGCTTGTATACCTCTTGAGTTGGAGGTAAACCCAGTGAATACATTTTCATAGTAGTCAGCTAAATTTTTGGCTTTTTCAAGGTTTGTTCTGGCCCACGAGCCATCGTCATTTTTTAATGGAGGTTGGTGCTCTGTCTTATTTAGCAATTTCTTAGTCTCTTTCCACAGAGAATAGTCCGTACTGCATGTTGGAGTCAAGTTTTGTAGAAAGTGCTTAATATTAAGTCTGTTTAAGACAAGAAGATTTTTGCCATTATTATTTAAGAGTCTGGTACCCCAAATGGTGTGTTTAGTGTTAAAATCACCAGCAGCAACAAATTGATGACCCAAAGTTTTTATAAAGTCAAGATATTGAATTTGTAGTATGTTATGTTTAGGTGGACTATATAAGGCAGATACAGTGAAAGGGCCAAATTGGTCGTTTATTTGTATGCTAGTTGCCTGAATATGAACAATTTGGTAGTCTTTTAACAGATTGTGCCTCAGATAGTTCCTGATTATAATAGCAGTACCCCCATGTCCTGTGCCGTCCGGGTGGTTAGTATCGTAAACTTTGTATCCATGGATTCTAACGTAGCTCTTCTTTGTAAAATGTGTTTCCGAGATGAGAGCAATGTTCACCTCATTTTCTTGTAAAAATATTTGAAGCTCGTTGACATGGTTTTTCAAACCGTTTGCATTCCAGGCTACGATACGTATTTTAGTGTCCAGTGTTTATGTCTAACCTTGACAACAGCATTGTAACTACATTCATCATACTTGACATTATTCGTTTGAGAACTGTTGAATGTGTTACTTTGCTGTTGTGTTTGTTGAACCGCATTGCTGGTTTTCGCCGCTGCCTGAGCATAAGTCAGACCGTGTTGGACCGTACTTTCTATTTGATTCATCCCTTGTTCCTCTTAACCTTTATTTGGCTGTATTTTTTTCCTTAGGGTTGGAAATCTTTGAATTTTTAGCGTCTTATAAACTTCGCAACCTTTATAGTTTGCAGTATGAGCCCCTCCACATAAAGTACACTTCGTTAAACTATCACTTAACATTTTACAATCTAATGTTTTATGTTTTCCTGCACACTTGACGCAGATTGGATCTTTAGTGCAGAAGTTTCTTGTATGCCCGTACTTTTGGCAGTTACTACATTATGCTATTGTTCGCTTATGGTGGGGTGGTTCAAATACTATTTTTGTATTGAGAAGCGCTGTAATTTTATATATATCTTTATTATTATTCTAATTTTTTAGCTCTACGAAAAAAAGAGGCAAGGGTTTTTTAGAAGTTCTGTGCTGAAAATTATGTATGTTTGTTACTTTGTTTGTTATGTTGTGTTTGTTAGTTCGTTTAGCTCGTTTTTAAGATCGCATATGTCTGCCGAGTGGTGTAAGTTTCTCAGTACAACCTTCAATTTAGAAGTTAAAAAGAACAGTGTAAAACTTTCGACTTTTAAAAACAATTTGAGTTCATGACGATGTTATGACGACTCAGAAAAATTAGTAGAAATACAACAATCTTTAATTCAAGCTAAAATTTGTTTCTATAAGACTTACTGTTCGCGAGTTACACTCGACTTACTGACTACAGGACTCTCGAAAACGATAATTTTTTTGAATTTTCTATACCGTGAAAACAGTGCAAAGAAAACAAGAAAAAACGTTAACTTAGGTTGAACCGAAGCTCTAATACCATTCACACGAAACCTTAAATAGTATTGTAATACATAAAAGTGGGAGTTTAAATAGGGGTGGTACACGCTCACTAGTAGATGTGTATGAAGCGATGTAGTTGATGTGTAAGATGCCGCCATATCTAATTTCAAGTTGATATTGACGTTTTCCATACAAATGCATAAAAGTGAACTGTGGGTTTATATGGGAAAGTGGGCGGGACACGCCCCATTTGTATATGAAGCGGTTGTCCATTAAAATCCACAAAATCAAATTGCAAGCTAATATTGATCTAAATGAAGGATTTTTTCATAAAAAACACAAAATTGCACGGTGGGTTTGTATGGGGTCTACCTAAAAAAATGGGCGGGCCACGCCCAATTGTCTATGTATGTTTAGCGGCTGTCTCGTAAAAGAAACCATATCACATTTCAACCTAATATTGACTTTAATAAATAAGTTTTTCTTACAAAATGTCAAAAGTGGACCATAGTTTTGTATGGGAGCTGCCCCAAATAGTGGGCGTTAGTCTATGTATCTTAAGCGGCTGACCATAAAAAGGCACCACGTTGCATTTCAACCTAATATAGACTTTAATAAAGAAGTTTTCTTACAAAAAGTCAAAAATGGGCAGTAGGTTTGTATGGGAGCTACCCCAAATAGTGGGCGTGGCAAGTCAATCTTGATACTCTAATAAACTACAATAAAAAGAAGTATATGTACAAAATTTCAACTGGATAGCATAAAAATTGGTCCCCCAAAAAATGCGCAACAAAATACAGACGGACAGACACACGGACATGGCTAGATCGATTCGTCTCGTCGAACTGATCAAGAATATGTATAATTTATGGGGTCTACGATGGCTCCTTTAATGCGTTACAAACTTTCAGACAAACTGATAATAGCATTTCACACTATGTGTGAATGGTATAAAAACTGTTAAGAAACTTGATTTCAATGAACAATAATTCCTAAAAGAACTCAAGAAATTTATACTACTTATTCCCAAATATTTTTTGTTTGTTTATTATTAAGTCAACAATCAGGGCTCAGTCTGCTCTAAATATTCAATCCCAAAGAGTATGCATACAAAAATTTAAATAAAATTTAACTAAATTCAACAGCAAAGCACACAAGTAGCCATTTTCTAAACGAGTAGAAAATAATTTGTCAAAATTATTACACACAAAATGACAGAAATTGCAAACGTAACAATGTGACTCAGCCGGGTTGTGGTAACCAAGACAGTCAGCCCCATCGACCAACCAAGGGAGTGACAACAAAAAAGCATAAATAACTAAAATTGATAATTTAAATATTCTCTCTTTGGTTACAGCAACAACAAAATAAACTAACTATGAAGATGTTGCAACCGAAGAAAGCTAGCTGACACAAAAAAAGCAACATAGTAGTACAACACTACATGTTAAATTGAATGACTAAAGAATTGTCAACCGCTTCCGAAACACCATCTCTGAACGTTCTTTATATTAACCAAAAAATTTCAGCCTGCACCTTTATTTACCACATTTTGGCATATTTTGCGACTAATATTGCCTGAAAAATGCAAATCATAAGCTTGTCTACATGTAGCAAAAATTTTGTCACAATGGGTCTTCATCCCCAATACATATACATGGAGAATGTGCGCTGGTATGGGTTTGTGTTGCTGTCCAAGTTTTTGACAAATTTTTCAGTCATTGCTCATTGCCATTTGTGTTGATTTCTTAGTACAGGGTTGTAAAATATTGTTTGTACAACATCTCTTTTTACTTTTTGCCCATCATATATAGTCACTGTTCTATTTGCACTTAATTTATTCTGACAAAATGTTTTTACGCTCATTTTACATTGCGTTTTTTTTTTTTGGGTTGAATATTCCAAATTTCCCTTTTTTTCTCAATTGTTTTTTTTTTTTTTTTTTTTTTTTTTGTAATTTGGTTTCTATTGTACGAGTATGTATGGCATACTAGTTAGTTGGCGCCATAAGTTGGTGGTCACTGGTAATATATGCGCGTGTATTCATTTTTTCTCAATGTCATGCTAGTATGCCAAATAGAGTTTAGAGTTTGCTTTTGAGTTCTGTCATCGTTTAGATAGCAGCTGAAAAGCGTAACTAATTCATTTGTCAAATTGAAAATGAAATTTTTGAGTTAAGTTTATGTGAGTGAAGATTCTATTCATACCATTGCACAGTGGTCGGACTTGTATGGAAGTAGGCGACAAAAATAGTTATACTTTACATACAGTTCTATATTTTTCACCACACGCTTATAAAAATACCAGAATACTATTTTGAAACAAAAATGGGCGTGGCTATACGCCCATACGCCTTTCACCAACTATTTATATATTAAATAAAATGCTAGTAAATCATTCCTTAAAGTACTACAGCAGAAAAACGTATTAACTCTAAAACAGTCGTGATTTGAATCTCGTTGAGTGCAGTCGCATGCGCGAAAAGAATAATTAACGGCAATTCTTAACAGTTCAAGAAAAAACAACAACTTTGTTGCGTTACTTAAACATCAGCTGTTTTAAAACTAATGTTAAACCGTTATAGAGTCGTAAACTCTACTATGAATGAAAGTTCGGAGTCAAGCGACGAAAGTAATGATAACTGGCAGGCAGTCTGCGTGCCTAGAGTTATTATTAAAAGAAAACGACTTGTCGATTCGCCAAAGAAAACAAAAAAGGCTAAGCAATATGATGATACCGTTTATCACAACCGCTACTCTGATCTCGCAGTCGATGATAACAACGAAAACAACAATAAGGCTGACGTAGAAATTGTATTGACGCCACCGAAATCAACCAACGCTCCTACTATTGATGATAAGAAGCAGTCACTGAAGCCTCCACCAATTATCATACCGCAGGTTAAAAATATAAGCAAAATGGTAAGTAGTTTTAAGACTGTTATTCCTAATAATGATTTTGTATTTAAGTCAACTGTATTTAAGAAAAGGAAATAAGGTTTCATACGTATCAATTGAAAGATGAACGATCATTTAGAGTAGTTTTCAAAAACTTACAGCCCAATACACCCATCGCTGAAATCACAGAATGCCTAGCTAAAACGGTCATACTGTTAGACATATCTCAAATGTCATAAGCCGCATCATCTTCCAATGTTTTTTATAGACTTAGAGCCGAATGACAACAATAAAAAAGTTTATGAATTACGATACGTTAATAACGCAATCATTACCGTCGAACCACCTAGAAAGTCCAGTGAAATTGTACAATGCTAATGTTGGCCATACAAAGCGATACTGTAGAAAACCCTTCCGCTGCGTAAAGTGTGGACTCAGCCATACTACGGCTGAATGCAAAAAATCAGCTGATTCGCCCCCACAGTGCGTACATTGCCTGCAAAACCACACAGCGAGCTATAAGGGCTGCAAAATTTACCAGGAACTAATAAATGAATGTAGACCAAACTCCAACAATGCCCCACCAAATCCTGAAAATAAGTTTTTACCAAAACGTCAACACTTGAATGACACAACATTAAACTAACCCATGTCATATGCTGAAGTAGCCAAATTTAGTGAAGTGAAGCCATATGATAACCTATTGATGTTAAGTAAACAAATAGAGCTTACTAATAATCTGCTTAACATGATGATGATCATGCTTGTGACTAAATTAAAATAAATTTACGATTAGCTATACGGAATGCAAACGGCCTGGGAAACCATTGCCTTGAGGTTCAAAACTTCCTACATCGAAAATATATAGACATTTTGTTAATATCTGAGACTCACTTCACATCTAAATCTTTTTTCAAAATTAGAGGATACGACCTCATAATAGCTAATCAATCTGAAGATAGAGCACATGCTGGTAGCGCAATCTTGATTAAGTCAAACATTAAGTATGAAGAATTGGAGTCTATCAAGACAAATTCTATTTAAGCTGCCGTAATAAAAATTAAGTGTGTGTCAGGAGACTTGATCATTGCTGCCATCTACCTTCCTCCACGCTACAGATTACTCAAATAACACTTTAAAAACTTTTTTGACAAACTTGGCCAAGAGTTTTTAGTTGGAGGAGACTTCAATGCACAGCATACCTGGTGGGGCTCCAGGCTTATTAATCCAAAAGGTCGAGAGCTGTATAAATGCATAACGAAGTATCATCTCAACACCTTATCAACAGACAGTGCAACATATTTGCCCATTGATCCACAGAAAGCTCCTGATCTCTTAGATTTTTGCATATACAAAGGGATTACTTCAAATATTCTGGATATAGCCACTTGTGATGAACTAAGTTCGGACCATACAGCAATACTGATCAATATGAGTGTAGTCCTACAAACATACTCAAAAAATTGTAATATTATTACAAAAAATACGGACATTGAACCGTTTCAACTTTGGTTAGACTTACACATAAACCTCACTAATTATCCTAACTCAAGCAATGAGATTGAAGATGCTGTTGAATCGCTTAAACAATTAATTCACGAAGCAACTTACTTATCAGCTACAATCAAACACAGTGAACAGAGCTTTCGAACACAAATTACTCACAATGTTCCTGTTGAATTGCGGCAACTTATCTCAAGAAAGCGGAAACTTAGAAAAATCTGGCAATGCACCAGATACCCAGCAGACAAGTGGAATTTTAACAGAGCAGTAAAGGAACTGAAGACCAAACTTTACGAGCGAAAAAAGGAAGCTATTGCAAAATATTTAGAAAACCTGGATCCTCAAAACTATGATGAGCACAATCTGTGGAAACCAACTCGTTATATTAAACGTCCGGTAAAGAGAAATGTACCCATTAAAGATATTAAAACTGAGTGGTGCAGAAGTAGTGATAGTAAAACTAAGGCCTTCGGAAATCACCTCGAAACAACTTTTGAACCATTTGACTTTACAGTGTAAAAGAGAAATATTGCAATTTCTCGAGAGCCCCTGTCAAATGGATTTACCACTAAAACATGTAACGGTCGTAGAAACGATTAGTGAAATCAAAACTCTACGAACTTCAAAATCTTCTGGGTATGACAACATTAGTGCAGTTGCCATTAAAGCACTAAGTAAGAAATCAATTATATTTCTTACTTGTATTTATAATTCGATGTTAGGTCTTAATCACTTCCCAACACAGTGGAAATGTGCAGAGATTATATTAATTCCGAAACCAAATAAACCGGAATACAGTATCACCTCTTATTGTCTCTTGGCAATATTCTGTTATACAAACTAAACTCTTATACAAACTAAAAAACGCTCTACCAACTCCATTTTATCTGATGCTTAAATCTTATCTTACACAAAGAAATTTTTACGTGAAGTTAAGGACTCACTTTCAGATATATATCCAATTAAAGCTGGTACGAGTATACCTCAAGGAAGTGTGTTAGGACCAGTTCTTTATACCATCTATACTGCAGACATGCCCGTTAATAACAATTTGACTGTGGCAACTTATGCCGACGACACTGCTATCCTAGCTACAGCAGACAGTGCTACTGATGCCTCAAACATTCTCCAAGAGCAGTTAGATCGAATGCAAGATTATCTAAATAAATGAAATATTAAGATAAATCCAAATAAGTCTTCTCATATGACTTTTACAACTAGGAGACAAGATTGCCCTAGCGTATCAATTAACCATTCGCTTATACCGATTACTAATTGTGTTCACTATCTTGGAATGCATTTGGACCGTCGACTGACATTTAAACCGCATATCAAAGCTAAGCCCCAATAGATCAAACGCAAAACTAAGTGAATGTACTGATTGATTAATCCGAAATCAAAACTCAGCTTGAAAAATTTCGAAATTTATCTAAATTAATTTTATAGCCAGAATTTAAAGCCTGCAAATTGGTGGCGCATCTGTCGATTAGTTTATTGTCAAGGCCTGTAATACTTGCAGCTAAGCTAGTTTTTAAGAAATCGACGTGCCGTGTTTCCATCGTTTGATGTGAGCCACTGCCGCCAAACTTTGGTCTGTCTACTATCAGTCCCATTTTGCTTGGTTCCTTCGTTTTCGTATCAAAAGATTGTTTTTATTGGTTGGAGATCTGACTTGCCACGATTTTATCTCCAAACGATATGACACATGGAGGAAATACTCAAAGAATCTTATGTACGCGTGTAGAGGTGATAAACCAAATTCCTATCGACTTTCGTGAAGCTTTTTTTTGAGACAGTTTTCTATGTTATGCATTTCAGTCGGCTTGGCTTCGCATATGTAACATTTTGTTGATGACGTTCCACTCAAAGCATTGCAGATTTTACCGTCCACCATTGTGAGTTGAAGACTGTGATCTGCACATATTTCATTTGCTTTAAAAATCTTTGTGTAATTCTGTAATTTATGTAATTCTCCTCTTCAATAGCCTATTGGGTAAATTGGCTATTAAATTGAAATCTTATTTGTCTACAAAAGCGAGGGTTGGGAGTACTCTTTCTTGAAATCGGAGCAGCACAGAAAATGAGTACTCATGCGTAAATTCAGACATTCTTCACAGAATCTAGTGCCGGTACTTGGTTAAAAGCTTCCTAAGCCGTGCGGTAGGCTTAAATTTGAATACAAATATTGCGCCATGAGCTATTTCTGTCTGGCCTATGGCTTTTTTTAAGCTGAGTGACTTCTATTCGTTGCAGTTATGCTCTGTATTGCTAGATTTGAGTTTGTTATAAAGGGATCTGCAAGTTTATCCAGATGAGACGTACATCATGGTGATTTCTTAACTTCCCCTGGTTTAGTTTTCAATTTTAAATAAAGTCATAGTATACATATACAGTGTAGATAGATTATATATAAGTTATAAGTGTATATAATTGACAGAGTCTGAATTCCAAAAATATTGCTATAACTTTATTTACAGAAATTATTTTTCGCACAGCAATGTCGGAAAACAATCAATGCTAGAAACCCACACAGCATAATCCAATCTAAGTTTATTCAATAAAAAAACTGCGCGGTCATTTTCCATTAGATTCAATTACACGGCAATAACTGGAATTATGCTGCGGTTAGTAAATCCTTTTATTGTAAAAATAAAAAAATCTATAAAAAAAAACAATAACCAACAAAAAATTCTCTAAAAAAATAGATAACCAAAGTTTTGCAAAGCCAACTAAGCAAACCATAGAAGAGGAAGTAGTGCAGCAAAACGTGCTCAAGCGAAACAAATGCTATTGAATGGTTTTGCAAAAAAATAAAATAAAATAACGAAGGAATTATGATTAGCTGTGGCAAATGTGGCAACTTTTTAAGCGTGTATTGCATACACGTACACCCTCAAGAAACTATCTTTCGCAAACTACTGCTGAGCAAACGCTTCACTTTCCCTTTCGCGCCAAACTTTTCTGTGTGTGCATACTTTTGAGCGTATTGTAGCATAATCCAAGGGGCTATCGCAGCGAAGTACTTATAATAAACGATTTTGCAGCTGGATAGCAGGATCTTATAGCATACGACGTACGAGTATACATTACAACAAAGGCAATGGTCCATTGAAGACGCATAAACGAAGCGAGACGTGGCTTTTGAAACGCGTAACGTAAGTTGCTTAGCCTGTCCCTGGACTAGGCACATAGTATAATACTAAGTACCAGCATAGAACAGAATAGTTTGACGACGCAGCATATTGTTATCGAGTTTTTAGCGCTGAAGCGCGCTCTAGAATTGTTTGCGTTTTAATTTCACTTTTCGATTGTTCGCTTAAATGCTTATGCAGCGCTTTGCAGCACGAATATTGTTCGAGAACAATTTGGCGCGCATAATAGTTTCTAAATTTCATAATGCGCCCGAAAACTATGCTAAGTAGTTTGGAAAGTGCTTAATGCTTGACGGCATAAAACCGACGTTAACGATGCTGCTGCTTTCTTGTTGTTTGATACCCTTCACATAAAGTGTGAAAAGTATATTAACAGTATGTCTGTAAGTTAGAAACGTTTTTTAATATGGCATGTCAGACCACCGATATTCAGTACTATTCTTCTTAATCAGCACTTCGAAATGAAATGTTCGTCTGTCTTTTAGATGTCTGTGGTGAAATAAATTCCGACGCTAAGTTTTTGACATACCGATCTGAAACTGGATAGCCATATGATAGCTTAATATGGCTCAATGTAACTTAAAATTACGTTAACGCAAAAATATGTTCTGTATTTTTTATTTTAAATTTGGTATGGAGTAGACTGCAGCATGAATTAATTCATTCAATGTGCTTTATGAATATTCTTTCATTGAAATTGAATTCACGTATGCAACATATTCTAAAATGTCAACATTCATTTCATGCAATGCAGAATGAAGTTCACTTCACTAGCAATTACTTTGAATGAATAAATGGAATGTTAATTAATTTCGCTATGAATGCATGGATAATCGAAACATTCATACGTTCATTCGAATCTTTTGAAGTTTCGAATTAATTCAGTTTTCCATCGCTTCTAATATCAACAGAAGTTCTAAATCAGCCGAGGGCCAAACTTTTGTTCGGATGTTAGCTAGCGACAGGTAGAATGAATGGGAAAGAGAAGTAAAGTTTTACTTCTATATTGCACTGATATAACATTGCACGACCTTGTGAACCCTAATTAACTTGTCTGCTGAGCGCAGTGTGTGATAACTTTCAAAATAGATCTATATAAACTGTTTATTTTTGAAAGAGTTGGTTTTTATTTGTCAAACTAACGACTATGAAGACGTTGCAATTGACTACTATGAAGGGTAATCCGTCAGCAAAAGTCTCTGCTGAACGCAGCCATTTATAATAGTAGAGTATAAAACTTATTTATGGCATTATTATTATTCTTTATAGTATGGACATAAAAAACTGCAACCTAAAAGTTCTATTTTTTGTCATAGTGAGTTAGATGACCTGCCCTAAGCCTACAGAGTGTATCGCAAAAGAAACACAACTTTTTAAAAATAACTGTTTCTGTTAGCGCCACCTATTGGTAGGTACAGGCGTTGGCAAGGTACATCATTCATTGACATCTTGTAGAAATTTGTTGACAATCGTATCACTACAAGCGAAGTTACAGAGCTAAAAGTTACAGTACCTATAGGTGGCGCCACCAGAAACATCTATTTTTTAATAGTGCTGTTTCTAGACTCAATTTCTAAACTCAATTTCATCTTTCCTAATGGGAATACCATGTGTATCTTATGATAGCGAAAATTTGACAGCCAGACAATCTTGTTGCATAATAATGTTCCAATTCGACTTTCTCAAAAATATTGGAACGAATTGGGCATGTAGAGATTAGTTACAAGTTTAAGCCACGGTACAGCAGAACTATTACATAGCTTCATACATACTGCAGGAATATGCAATATAGCTTTGCAGTCTTTATGGTTGTATATCAGGAACTAGAAAGAGTTTGGCAGAAGAACCTCCTAAAGAAGAGTAAATCTAATGTACCAGCGATTTCTAGCTTCGCTTCTATTTAAGTACCCAGCAAAACAAAATGGTGTCTATTAACGTTACGTTACGTTACGTTACGCATACGAAAGCTAAAGGTGAGGACGTAGTTAACTTCCTTTGTTGTTCAATCTGCATTGACTTAATGTCTCTTTACCTCAACCCCGTATAACATTGGTGACTTATGTACTACAATTCTTTTGGACTAATTCCATACTACAGGAAACCGCAAGCAGTTACTGGAATATCCTCTTTTTGGTGTAATTTTCTGAAGAGTATTGGCTGAAATTGCTAGAAGAAACATTCGGAGAGAACCGGTGTTGGAACCAATCAATGAGCTCCCGAAACAGAAAAAGATTTCCTTACAAAAATCGTGGGAATAGAGACCGGAAAATGATATTGCTGGTAGTCATCAGTTTTGTATATAAATATATATATTTCCCACAATTTCCTTTTCAGGATTGATCAATTGAGATCTTTCAGACTTAAACAATACTGTAGAAAACCGCAACTAATTGCTGAATGAATTGTGTTAATATGTAATTTACTAGAAAAAAATTGACTATAAAAAACTCAAATACTCGTAAATCTGCTTATGAGCTGTTCTCCAGCATGTGAGCTCATGTTCACAACCAAGAGCCGAAATGAACTGAAATATGCAGACCGTGAGCGAGTGTAGTCAAACTCTGATAAATTAATTAAAATATGCTGTTATAATAGATATATAGTTTTTACTATTTACTTGATTTGAAAGAAATTAATATACAATAACTTATTGTATTATATTCTAAAAATTAATTTGACAATACTCTGTAAAACATAATTTCAACACGCCTACTACCTCTTTTAAAAATCAGCATTTTCGTTGGAAGAAACAAGCAAACAGAGAGAAACAGACACTAACATGAAGCGCATTCATAGCATTCGAATATATCGCATTCATTCATTCTTTCATTCATTCATTCACTCATTCATTCATTCATTCATTCATTTATGACATTCAACTTCATAAGCATTCGAACATCAAAAATTCACAAGCTTCGAGTGAAATAGAATGAATGTGAACTTCGTAAACTCATTCACTCAGTTCGCATTCATTAGAAGAATTTTTTTTTCTTTTATTTTATTTACAATCTATCTGGGGATTATAAGTAAATTTAATAAGCGAGGATAATTACAGAGAATTGTTACATGTTGGCATATGGGAAGGCATGGGAAGGTCGAGTGAATGATGTCTTTTCAAACGACGACGGTGCCAAAGAGTTGCGGTGTCGAGCAAGTCTGCCAAGGTGCTTCTGGCTGAATCTTTTCACTTCGTCAGTGTCACTTGGAATGTCAATGTGCTTATGGATCACCTGATTCTTAACGTAATATGGTGCTTCGACCAATCTTCGCAAAGTAATGTTTTGAAATCGTTGTAGTATTTCAATGTTGGATGTTGAGGCTGTGTCCCACAGCTGAAATCCATAAGTACATATGGATTTGAGTATGGCCTTATAGAGCAGGACTTTATTTCTCAGATTCAGTTGAGATCTGTAGCCGAGCAACCAGTTCATCTGCCGGAGTTTCAGACAAAGCGGTTTTCTTTTAGATTTGATGTGCTCTGACCAGGTTAGTCTCCTGTCGAGGATTAAGCCAAAATATTTTACTTTTCTCACAGTAGGCAATGTGGTGCCATTCAGGCTGACCTCTGGGCAAGTTTTTGATCTGGTAGCAAGTGTAATATGCGCAGACTTGCCTTCATTGACGACGATGTTCCATCTCTGTAGCCATGTTTCCATACTTGTAAGTTGCGATTGCAAGATTGCTGACGCTTCTGCATGATCCGTCGAAGTGGCTAGAAATGCTGTGTCATCTGCATATGTGGCGATTACGAGGCTCTTCGCTTTCAATCACAGGAATGTCTGCAGTGTAAAGAGTATAAAGAATGGCACCTAACACGCTTCCCTGAGGGACGCCTGCGTTTACTTCATTAGAATAATGTGCATCTTCATTCAATTTCATTTTTATGTGATTGTATCATTGTAGGAGGACAGTGATCTAGTATAGAGGCTTCGTACGTCGGACTGAGCCGGCCTCCTAATACTATAAACGTTAATTCTTATATTGAATCAAATCTTCGTTGGAATATTATCGTATATAAAATTAGCATACATTGCGTCGCTATGTAATTAATAGACCCGACAGTATATTTTTAGGAGCATGTGAAGAGTATAAAACTTTCGATTCTGTCGATGATAACGCTCTGCCTTGTTTTGTTTAAATTTTATTATTTTTCTTTTTTAAATTTTAAACGGAAGCGAAAATTTCGGCAAAGAAACTTACATATTGAAGAAGTTTTGAACAAAAAAATACCTACTCCTTCTTAAAAGTAAAATGTTAAGAATATTGTCATTGCCACTGGTGATGTTTTGATATCGTTGAAGTATTTCGATACTTGATACAGCTGCCACACCCCAAAGCTGGATGCCGTAAGTCCAGACCGGCTTAAGTATGGCTTTATATAGTCTGACTTTGTTGTCCAGACTAAGCTTAGATTTTTGGCCTAATAGCCAATAAATCCGTCGCGTTTTTAGGCCTTATTGCTTCCTGTTCGCCACTATATGGTCTTTAAAAGTTAGCCTTTTGTCAAGCCAAAAGCCTACATAATTGACTTTGTTTCGATTAGGAATCACCACGCCAGCAGTCTTGGGTTTTGTTCAGTTGGCTTTGATGCCATTGTGTTGCCACTTTAGCACTGTAAGCTGTAGCAAGAATTGCTGTATCGTCAGCATATGTCGCTATAGTTACTTCATTGCAGGTAGAGTCGGCCATGTCAGCTGTGTAGATGGTGTAAAGCAATGGGCCCAGCACGCTTCCTTGAGGCACTCCTGCCTGTATGCTTTTTGACTCAGATGTGGCGTTTTCATGTCTCACGTAGAAGCTTCTGCCCTGTACATGTGATCGAAGTAAGCGGAACTGAGTGCAGGATACTGTCATTTTTATTTTGTATAACAGCCCCTTGTGCCATACACGATCAAAGGTTTGTTTCACATCAAGGAATACGGCCGAACATAACTGTTTCTCTTCAAAAGAATTTTGAATAACTTCAACGATTCTGTGAACCTGCTCTGGAGTTCCATGCCTTCGTCGAAACCCGAATTGATGGTCGGGGAGAATATCGCTTTCTAGTGTCGGTAGCACTCTACGAAGAAATATTCTTTCGAATATTTTTGAGAGTACCGCCAGCAGACTGATAGGGCGATAGGATGATAACTCGTTCTCAGGGTTTCCAGGCTTTGGAATTTTAATTACCTCTGCGCACTTCCACTGTCTAGGGAATGGGCCAAGCCTGAAGCATACGTTAAATATTTCCACTATTAGTTGTAGACAATTATCCAGAAGACTTTTTCCTTACCAGAAGTTTTATTTCATTTCTATGCTCTTCCAAACTGGCTGGAGTTATCGGAACATTGTCACAGCAAGGTGCTTTGACCACTATTTCTACCTCTGCTTCGTGTGCACTACTGCCAATCGCAAATGGTGTAAATAGTTCCCCCATTAGGAGTTTTAATGGGAATTAAACGACGAGCTGGACGTTTTAAATATTTTGTAGCTCTCCATAAATCGTATTCAGGTCCATTAGGCTCAGCATTAATCAGGAAGTCTTCCATCGCAACGTTTTTCAAGTCATTCAGTCTCTTTTTTAATTTTTTTGAAACTCTGTTTAATGCGTTCTTGTCTTTTGTAGGCAAAACTATCCTATTTTTTCTTATAGGAATTTAAGATTTCAGCTTCGATTTTGAACCAAGAGTTTCTACTTGGTTCAAGAAAAGTCGATCTCACCATCCTTTGCTACTGCTACAGATCAATTCAAGGAAATCTTGCACTTCGTATCAGCCTAATTGACCAATTACTAAACAATTATTATTCTTAAAATACTGGGTGTCTCAAAAGAAAGTTCACATTTGATTTGCTGATTGCGTGAACGCAACTATTCCAATTATGTCAATCGGTAGCCTAGCTTTTGGGAATTTAGTCGCTATGGAGCGTTTTTCGGGAGTGGACCGTGCGTTGTGCGAACGTGAGTTTTACAAAAACGGTAATTCAGCATAGAAAATTGTGCAGTATTCGACATGTTCGTCATTTAAATGATGCGCCAAGCCCTCGATTCATTGGTAAATGGGTCGAGAAGTTTGAAGAGACCGGTTCAACGCTGGAAAAATCAAAATCCGGGCGTCCAAGGTCTTCGAGAACGTTCGAAAACGGAGACAGTGTTAGACAGTGTTCAATGTATGTGAAGCTTTCGTCTATAAGAAGCCACCAAATCGAAGTTCAGGGAGATATTGACTTAAATTGGGGAATTTTTTCATACAAAAAGACATTAGAGGATTGTATATTCGTATAGTGTATTCGCATTGACGTAGGAGATTAAAAATGGCACACGATAAAGCATTCTCTTGGTACCAAAGGGCTCTGAGATGATCTTTTCTACTCTGACGACGCTTTGTGTGTTTGATATCGTGAACATGCAAAGCGAAGAATATTTGCTGGGATACAAAGTTCAGAGAGTGTGTTGGGAAACTTCGTGCTTATCGGCGTGTCGAAAGCGGGCTAATAATCGACAAATAGATGATGTGTATCAATGTTGTCTTTGTCATAGAGTGAAAAGGTCACTGCTCGAGCTTTTTGATCTGAATCCACACTGATACTGTCCTAAAAATAAAACATCTTGACCAAAGATGTTGCTTATGTATAATGGTACTTGTATCGTACTCATCATTGTACGAATCCAGCCGTTCACACAGTACACGGGACAGAATATGTCCAAATGAAAGAAGACTTATTCCACTGTAATTCGCGCAGACAGCGGGCTCGCCTTTCTTGAAGACAAGACAAATAGCAGTGAGATTCCAATAGTTGCGCATGCATTCAACGGTCAAAATCTTGCTTAAGAGTTTTAGTGCACACTTTTCGCCGCTTGTCGTGAATAACTTAGCTGGCAGCCTATAGCATCGGAGCCTGCCGCTTTTTTTGTTCTGCAGTTTTTCAATTACTGCATCGACTTCGATATAGTGATCTACAAGAAAGCCATCAACCATAAGTTTTTCTAAAAATACCATCTATCGGCGGCATTGTTCGCTTAATCGCCTCCAAATAGGCTAGAGAACTGACTTCTCCATAGTCTCACTGATGCCGATGCATTTGTAAACAGGCTTTCATTGTCGTCCTTGCAGATTGAAACTACTCATAAATATCAGAAATAATTTTGACGAAAAATTATACAATACTCCAACATAGTCCAATTAAAAATTGGCTAAATTCAAATCGGGTTTTCTGCTTTTGCATACAAAATTAAACCATTTGTAAGGCATGCAACCAAACAAAATCGGCTTAAACAGTATTTATACTATATACGAACACTATGTATGAGCAATCTGTATACAAATAAACATGCTCAATATGTCGTTGATGCTTTTGTTCCAATCTGCTTATTAATTAAAAATTGCAAAAAAATTGTATGTCAAACTGTCGTCGTCATCATCATCGTTGTCATGTAACTCACATCTGTATAGTATAAGCAATAAAATTCGCCTATATAATGGTACTAAGTATTCATATACTCGTATGTACATATATATGCTTTAATATAATTTTGTATGTACGGGGTGTGCTCAAAAAATAGATTCAAAGAATCTGTTTTAAATTTTGTGTGAAAAATAATATTAAGTGCTACAACGCACTTAAAATGTTGACTCTGGCTACTTTGAGCAAATACTCGTAAAAGATTTATAACTGATTCAAACTCTTCACGGAAGGCCGAGACGGTGTTAATGACGATGACAACTCGATAAACTCTCCAGCACGTCAACAACCGATGAAAACGTTGAAGCAGTAAAGAAAATTGTTATGAAGAATCGTTGCATCACTATTAGAAAAGTTGCTGAGGATGTCGACATAACGGTTGGCTCATGCCATGCAATTTTTTTGGTTCTTTCGATCATGAAACTTATGGCAGAAAAGTTTGTTCCGAAATTGTTGAATTTTGACCTAAAGAACTATCGCGCGAGCATCGCTTAGGAGCTATAGAATAACGTCAACGTTGATCCAGTTGCACTCAGAGAAGTCATAACTGGTGACGAAAAATTAATATATGGTTATGACGTCGCAACCAAAGCCCAATCATCCCAAAAGAAGCAGCCAGAAGAGCCAAGACCGAAAAAAGCACGCAAGCAAATTCGGTCATACATGAAGGTTTTACTCAGTGTTTTCTTCGATTACAGTGGCATGGTGCAACGTTAGTTCTGGCGAGAAGCTCGTACGGTCAGTTAGCAATATTATCTTAAAGTTTTGCGCCGTATTACGTGAAGCAATACGAAAAAAAAAACGCCCAAATTTGTGGCAAAACAATTCAAGGCTCACATCGTTGCTTGTTCGTGATTTTTTAGCCAAAAACGAAAACGTAACCATGCCTCCGGCAACTTATTCACCGCACTTGACGCCCTGCGACTCATTTCTGTTCCGGTGTTTTGCTAAAAACTGAGGGGAACTACTTTGAAAGGAACAAAATAGATATTTTGATAAATAAATAAATATTTTTCACGAAAAATAAAAAGTCACCTATTTTTTAACACACCTCGTACATACGTGTATTTACAAATGTGCACATAGTATGTGCCTATATTCGTCTGTCTGTTTGTTCTGCTGTCTATCTGCCTATCTGCGTGCGTCCATTTTGACCCATGACACACACGTGACATTACTCACTGACACTATTTCATCCCACAATGCTTATGCTGACAGTTTATCGGGTATTGTTATGATAGACGATATGCTCATGCCATATATGCCAAACATAATGCTACAAAATGGACAAATAATACGTATGTATATAAACTCTGTGTGGTGTTATTGTAGCGCTTGTTTTTATACGCTTCTAGGCTTTATATGTATTAAATCAGTAAAGCATGTGACAGGATTATGATATAAATCATTGCATACTTTATAGCAATCAATTTAATGGTTTTTCAATATTTTCCGCCCCCCCCCCTCTTCCCCGTCTCGCAACAGTCACCTCGTTGAAAATTTTTTTTTTCGGTTTTTGCTCTGATGTAATAAAGCATTTTTACGAGATCATGTGAGATTGTTTACGCCAATCTGTTTATCGCATATACACAGATATAAAAAGTGTGAATAAAAATAATGTACTATATATAAAAAAACAACACTTTTTTTTAACATTTGCTTTAAAAGTGTAAAAAAATTTGATTCGATTGAAAAACACTTTTCGATTTATCGTTACGTTACAGCTGATTGGGATATGTGTATTATATGTTTCAAATCGAAATTTCTCACTTTGAGAGTGCTTCCTATCCCCTGTCTAATATTAAACTAAGAAGTCATTGTTAGGAATAAAGGTTGCAAGCAATTCTATAACTATAGGCAGCTAGTATATCGTTGGATTCCTTATACTTTATGCCATTTATAGCGTGTATCCCAAGAAGAGCGCCGGATTTAATTTTTAAATAAAACACAGTTGTTTGTTGAAAATTGATGAAACTTTTATTGAAGCATAAAGTAGACATCATGCGGTTATGTATGGAATAATACATCGGGTAAATGGCCGCCTCGGCTTTGCTGGCAACAACAACAACAACCAGAAAATGCCGATTTTGAAGACAAAATCATCTTTAGTGACGAGGCGCGATGTCTTCGTTAACAGGCAAAATTGTCGCATTTTGGGCTTAGAAAATCCACGAGTGATTTATGAGAAACAAATGCAACCACAGCGTGTCACTGTTTGGTGTGGATTTTGAGCTGGAGGCATCATTGGTTCGAAAATGAGGCAGGTCAAACACAAACCATGAATGGTGTTCGTTATTTTTGCCGAAACTTGAAGATATTGATGTGGAGGACATGTGGTTTCAACAAGACGGTGCCACATGCCATACAGCACGAGAAACAGTTCAATTACTGCCTCAGACATTTCCCGGTCGTGTCCTCTCGCGTTTTGGTGACCAGGGATTTTTGTAGTCACAGGTTTATGTGCATATGCCCACGACAAGCATTGATATGCTGCATCAATGAAATACCGCAACATTTATGCAAAACGATTATGGAAAATTTCACGAAAAGAGCGCGTATATGCCAGCAAAGCCGAGGTGGCCATTTACCCGATGTGTTATTCCATGATGTTATTCCTCATGATGTCTACTTTAGGTTTCAATAAAAGTTTCATAAATTTGCCACAAACAACAGTGTATTATTTAAAAATCAAATCCGGCGCTCTACTTGGTACACCATTTACTAACATTCCTCTAATGATGCTCGATGAGCAAATATATTCCAACACTTGTTTGCAAATGGCTCACAAGGAACATTTGGTAGCTACTTAAAAGAATAATTACGTTAGAGCACAATCAAAGTAATTAATGCTGCGCAGGCTATGAGTAATCACACCAATCAATGTTCGTTTTTCCAGCCATTTCAAGGGAATCTTAAAACAAAAAAGAACTCTACGTTTTATGCGATTTAATCTGTAAAAATGTATGAAAAATAGAGAAGGAAACATTGGAGACTACATAACACATATATATTCGACTATCCGTATGACCGATCAAGAGAAAAATTCTCTGATTTAGAGATAACTTAGAGAAACTAAACTTGTGGTATGTGCTCTCTAGGTACCGCACAGTTACATGTTTATCTTAAACAGATTGAAATTTTTTTTAAAATACTTTCTTTGATTGTATACTAAGCTTGTTCTTGCCTCAAAAGTGGTTTTGTCATATTTTCTGAGCCAGGATGCAGGTTATAATATACCACGTCGAATATAGTTTTGTCTTATTTTAAATTGTTTCTTATAAAATTCTGCAAAAAAAAAAAATAAATAAAAAATGATTCCAATATCTACTTCTTTTCCATTAGCCAAAATAAAACTGATGTTGAAGCGCGTTGAAGAACGGACCAAAAAGTATTTTCGATGCGATAGTTTGTGAGCATGTTTGTTACTCATTCACGCAAAAACTTTTGGACGTGTTTGGATGAAACTTTACAATGTTACAGCTTATACATCAGAATAGAACATAGGCTATAATATATGTGTTTAGATTAGTTTAGAATGTATGGGTAAGTTACAATCGCTCACCCAGAACTTAGGATGCACACGATCCATTGTGATACCACATGAATCTCCTTTGAGCCTTCAAACCCTACCCTTTTACAACCATTTTACATACTTTTTTTTACCTCTTGCTTGAAAGTTTCAGATATGTCATTTAGCAAGTATTCCCCCAGTTGTCTGAATCTTCTTTTGGACAGTCCGGGGCAGTGACATAGTAGATGATAAACAGTTTCGGATTTCTCGCAATTACCACAGCTTCTACAGATGTTTTGTGAGGAGACCCCCAGTCTCATGGTATACTGGCCTATGAAACAGTGTCCTGTTACTATTCCTATTAAGATTGATACATCTGTTCTAATCATCTCAAGTAGGGATTGAGTACTCTTCCGGTCATACTTAGGCTAAGCCTGCCTTGAAGTGCTACACGTGATAAGTCTAGATCACCTATTGTTTCGGTTTTAATAGTTTTGGTTTTGCTGTGCAACTTTCATGTTGATAGCGGTATGCCAATCGACTCCTTATTCTGTCGAATATTCGTACATAATCTTGCAAGTTCATCTGCTATGCAGTTACCCTCAATATTGCTGTGCCCTGGCACCCAAACGAGGCGGATACTGTTCTGCTCAGCCATCTCATTAAGAAATTTGCACCAGTCAGTAATGGTTCTTGACCGATTTAGACAGGAATCCAGCGCTTTTATAGCTGCTTGGCTGTCTGAATATAGGTGAACTTGTTTCTCCTTCACCCTAGACAATTCAAGGTAAAACATTGCATTCCGGGTGACAGCGACATCCGATTGATAAACACTACAGTAATCAGGTAGTCTAAAAGAGACTTTGACACCCTAATCTGGGATGTATACCCCACCACAGACTCTATGTTTCAGTTTCGAGCAGTCTGTTAAGATGCCTAATGACTTTTCTATTTCCAGTTCCTGTCTCTGCCAGTCTTGTCGGTAATGGGATGCGAATATCGAAATTCGTATTAAAGTCCAGTTGAGGGATACAATAATCTGTAATTACGGATAGGTCTCCTAATCCCTTCAGAATAGTTGAGTGCCACGTTGTGCTGTTCTTTCAATAACCACATTTTCTAAGCCTGATGACCGTTATTGTGACATTTTTTCTTCCTATCCTATGATCCTACGATCAATGTGATTTTCGCGTTTAGCGGGCCATCATACATAAGAAAAATATAAGGGCATTAAATGTACAGAAAAGGTTACATTGACGGGGAAAAATATGCCCTCGCCGCATTGCTGTTTAACGTACTGGAGAAGTTCTATGTCTATTGAACGTACACCACTCCGATGAAGATGGTTTGTGAATTGACGAAAAGGAAATTGATGACGAGCCAATAAACCACTTAAGTTTTCAACCAACACGATAAAATGTTTACTTCGGTTGAACCGAAGTTCAATACTCGTCACACGCCTTCATTCCACTTTTAAGGTGGTTAGTTCATAAATATCAGAAGGTGCATTCTCAGAACAAACATTTTCTTTGCTTAAAACCACAACTAAATCAAAGCAATTATTCTATAACGAAATTAAATGCAATTGTAGCTTTAAGTGGACAACAACACCAACAACAAAGAACAGAAGGCATTGGTAATGATGATCACGGAATAAGTAAGGCAAACTGCTGACTTCAGATACATACTCGTACACAGTGAACGGAGAACAAGATGTACGATTGTTGGGTGCATATTATGCGACAATTATTGTTAGTTAGTATTATTGTAGTTAAAAACTCATCACCAGCCGTTGTTATAATGCTACTATTTTATGTAGTTCATTATACAAGAACAACTGACTGTTCTGTTCTGTTCTGTTCTCTGATTTTATCAACTGCAAAACATGTTGAAAATATTGTTGCATATATTCAACATCGCTATAGATAAGCAAGCAAGAATGCTGCAGTTGACTGTGCTCGACTTCGAGATACCCTGTACTTTGTTAAAGGCTTCTTATATGAACATTGCTTATATTCTTAAGTTAAAATATTGACTCTTGAATTGGAAGGTTTCTAGAAGCTAGAAATTGCAGCAAAAATTGGTAGAAGTCGGAAAGTTGGTTATAATTTTCTTGGGAATCGTGATGAATATGGTGTAAATAGACGTGGGGGCCCGAAAAAGAACATAAGTGCTCGCCAGCAAAGAAAAACTATGCACAAGGCCAGCAACTCTACCCGAAGTAAGTTAGCGGAAATGGTTAGTGTCCAAATCGACCGTTTGGAAAGTTTTAAGGGACGCCCCGAATATAGCTCAACACAAAATGATAAAGACACCAACAACGTAAGCAGGCTCGCCTAGAATTTTTGCAACAAAATTTGCGCACAAATTGCACACTAGTAACTTTGAATGCATTGATCGTATATTTTGGGTTTTGTGAAATTTTTTTTTTTTTTGACTAGAAACAATGGAACTTGTATGGCCCTGACAAGTTAATGATTATTGGCGGGATATAAACAAAGAGCCTTTGATTTTTTCAAAGCGCAACTCTGGTGTAGGTAGTTTGATGACTTGAGGTGCATTTCATGACGATGAATTGCAGGTGGTAACAGGACGAATGAAAAGCAGAGACTACATTACATGGTGTAGTTTAAATCAAAATAGACAAAAATCGTTTATTTTCCAACATGACAATGGGTCCTGTACATGCTAGTAAGGAAACAGCATAGTGGCTGCAATTCTAAAAAGGCAATGTCATAAGCTGGCCAGCGAGCTCACATGATTTGAACCCAATTGAAAACATTTGGCGAATGCCAGCGAGATGTGTTTATACCAACCACTACAACAACGTTCAGGAACTTAAAAGTGCAACTTTTTCTGAATGGGAGGCATAACAGCCTTCAATTATTCATAATTTAATATCCTGTATGGATGAAAGAGTATTTCAATGTATTCAAAATAAAGGGGGACTAATCAAAGGGTTATTTCGATTCAAATTACAGAAAAAATAGCATGTTGTGCTAGTATAGTGCATTACTTGACCACCATTGAATTTGATAACGATAAATAGAATAGAGAGATGAAACATCTGCAATAATAGAACAATTTCACAAAAGATAACTAACAAATAAACATTTCTGCATTAAAAGAGTGGTCATTTAGTGAGCACAATTGAAATTGTAGAGTAATTATTCGAACGAATCGACTTGTGGTATAGTTATGAAACGCACATTATACTCTTATATGGATGAGATTTGGCACATATGTAGAGGGCACCGGGAAAATGAAGATGCCTTGGAAAAGTGGATTGGGACACTCCCGCTCCATTTAAGACTTACAATAGTAGGGGAGCCTAAGCGGGGATTTTGCGCGTTACTCGTACGCGTTAGAAAATCATATAAAGAGAAACCTTGTACCCTGTAATGTACCCCTACCATATATGAACCCTTAATATAGTGGCATGCGTTGAGGGCAGCCCGTCAGATTACGAAAAAAAAAAAATAACGATCATCTGAAAAAGTCGAACGTGTCTTAAGACATTAAAACAAGGTAAGTTAAGTACATGCAGAAAAGTGTATATTTCAATAATCTGACAATTTGAGCGTGGCATAAGGAAATGGGCGAGTCACAAAGTTGTAAAAAAAACCTCACCTCGAAATACTCGAGCGCGATTGTTTTTTTTTTATTTTGTAAGAAATCCTATTAGGCTTACGAAAAACATATAATCTGACGTTTTTCATGGTGTGATGTAGCTCAAAACATCAATAAAAGATGAAGCGTACAAATGCTGAAAACTGTGAACGGATGGAACAATTTCGCTAATTCTTTTTTTGTTGTGTTTATTATTGTCAGGAGAAGGTTCATATGAAAGAAAAAATTAAGAAAGTTGAGCGGAACATTAGAAAATTTCGAACATTTTCGTCGTAAAAACTATTTGTGAATTATAAGTGCTATTATATTTTAATCGAAGTTTATTATTGTTAGATTTACAAGATCCATCCATATAATTGTTAGATTATCATTTAGTACGACTAGGACATCAGGTTGAACCTTCTGTATAAACATTTGACGCGCTCGAGTATTTCAAGGTCACATTTTTTTTTACATTTTCAAAAATCGGTCATGACTTTTGGCCACGACCAAATCATCAGCCATTTGAATAGGACACTTTTCTGACACGCTCGAATAAATTTTTTTTTTCTACCCCTTTTGACGGCCACGCTTCACTAGTTAATCGTCAGATTAATATCTCTCGGTTATCAGAAAGACAAAGCGCGTATACACTATGAATGATTGACGCGCAGGAGTATTTCCATGTGACTGTTTATACCATTCACACATAGTGTGAAATGGTATTATCAGTTTGTCTGAAAGTTTGCAACGCATTAAAGGAGCCATCGGAGACCCCATAAAGTATATATATTCTTGATTAGCTCGACGAGACGAATCGATCTAGCCATGTCCGTCTGTCCGTCTATATGTTGTTGCGCATTTTTTGGGGACCAATTTTTATGCTATCCAGTTGAAATTTTGCACATATACTTCCTTTTATTGTAGTTTAATAGAGTATCAAGATTAACCTGCCACGCCCACTATTTGGGGTAGCTCCCATACAAACCTATTGCCCACTTTTGACTTTTTGTAAGAAAACTTCTTTATTAAAGTCTATATTAGATTGAAATGCAATGTAGTGCCTTTTTATGGTTAGCCGCTTAACATACATAGACTAAGGGGCGTGGCCCGCCCACTATTTGGGGTAGCTCCCATACAAAACTATGGTCCACTTTTGACATTTTGTAAGAAACCTTTTTTATTAAAGTCAATATTAGGTTGAAATGCGATATGGTGCCTTTTAAGAGACAGCCGCTAAACATACATAGACAATTGGACGTGGCCCGCCCACTTTTTGAGGTAGTCCTATACAAACCCAATTATGTGTTTTTTATGAAAAAATCCTTCACTTAGACCAATAATAGCTTGCAATTTGATTTTGTGGATTTTAATGGACAACCGCTTCATATACATATACAAAGGAGCGTGTCCCGCCCACTTTTTGAGGTAGTCCTATATAAACCCACAGTTAACGTTTTTTCTTGTTTTTTTTTTTACATTTTTGAAAATTTGTACATTCTCCCCACTAAAATGTAATTTCTCCCCACGAAAATGGAAAACTTAACATAAACTTTTTTTCGTTTTAGAACCTAATCTGCACAATCCTATGGGTCCCCATGACGCTTTAGTAACTCCAAATTTAGCATGGCTACTACAAGAAAAATCGTCATATCTCAGCAACTATTTGACGCAGAATTCGTCGTCCGATACTGTTCAAGAATACTATATACACTAATAAAAATATTGCATCCTAAAAACAAATACGTTTGGACTTAAAACTTTTACCCTCTCTTCTTAATATTTCAGTCTTAAAATTAGAGCGAAGTGACTCGAAAATCTTAGAATAAAAATACTATGATTGTTTAAATTAGAAAATTTCTTAATTTAAGACTAAAAATCTTGATTCAATAAAATAAAATCGTATGTTAATATTTTATAATCTTAAAATGACGAAAATAAGAATTTTTCACTTATTTGAAGCGATCTTAAATCAAGATCATTATTCTTGTTTTGAGTGCAACACACTTTGCCCTACTTTCGTCAGCGGATGGTCTTGATTTTAGACTATTTTTTTATATAATGTATACTTTATAGGGTCTTCCTATAAATATCTCCTCCTGCCTGTTACATACGTTTGCACAAACTTAATATACCCTTTTAAGCTATGTATGCAGGGTATAATAGATACGAAGCCAACTGCAAAGTGTCCGAAAAATGGCAAAAGCAAATATTCGTTTCTTGTTTTTGTATCTAAAAATTTTCGCATTAGATTTTCTGTGGTGCACAATCTACATGCGACAAAACAAAACGCCCCTTTTCGCCGCATTCAGCACTGAAAAATGTTACTCGTTATTGTTTCATTTTTTTTTCCCCGAGTAACATAAGAATGAAGCATTGTTTGTTTGTTCATTGCAGTTGCAGCTACAACTTGTATAGAATGCATAAATGCGGCAAATAGTTTATATGCAAGTCATGCACGCACACACACACCCTATTCAAAGGCAATGCAACTCGACAAAATGGCGCTTGACGCCATATTTGCTTAGTTTGCGGCTGCCACCATTTGATTGTTTCTAGTGTGTTGGTCGAGCAGCAGCTGCAGCAACAACAGCAGAAAATGGCTCTCTTCTTACTTATTGTCATGTTGCCACTGCAACTATTTATTCAACACTTTACTGCGCTTGTTTTAACAAAATTCGAGTTAGAGAATTAGAAAATTAAATAATGTATATATTTCAAGGCAATTAGTTGCATTGTACTCATGAAACTTGCCAAATACTTTTCTAAGCGTAATGAAATTATGAATTGTTTAATGTTATCAAAATATTTTACATTACTGCATAAATTAGCTCGTTTGTCACGAACAATTTCTAGCTTGAATTTGTAAAACTCAACTATCTACATAAAGCAAGAGAAGGCGATATACATTCAGTAAAAAAAAAAGACATCACACATTTTACTGTCATATTTTGCTTAATTTTTACTCTGTACCCAAAGGGACATTGATGTAATACAATTTTTTGTTTGTAACAGACAGAAGAAAAAGTGGCAGAACTCATAAGTATGTCCTATACAGAAGCGTACTCGTATGTATATTCCTTATGCGCCGCGGGATTTGAGTCGATATCTGTCCGTCCGTACTTCCGTCCGTCTAGCTGTTAGTTTGAAACAACAGATTTCAAAGACTTGACGAGCTACAGCCACAAAATTTGGTAAGTAGAAGAGATGAGCTAGTCAGTGATTTTTGAGTAGCAGTGATTATCGTGACTGCTGCTTTCAAATCACCAGAAGAAGTATTACTTAATAAAATCTGGGGAATTGAGGCGGGAAGATGGTATTTCAGGAAGTCATCGGTTTTGGATTTATTTAACTATTGCTGATTTCATTTCCGATTTCAAAAATTTACTGGATCATCTATTTTCCACATACTCTTCTTCCCAGAGGAAGGTCTGGTGAAGTGGCATATCTTCACTACTGCTTGTACGAACTAAGGCAATACTATGTGAAACCGCAAAGGTATGCTGAAAGCGTTCTGTTTTCATGTTATTTTCTTGAGAGGATTGGATGTAAAATAAACCTAAGAATATAAAAAGAAACATTTCATTTTCCACTCCAGTGAAAATTATCAGTTGCTAGTAGAGATAAATGTTAACCAAGCATAAAGATTGAATTGAAAACAAGTGCATAAGTCAACATAGTCAACTGCCTGTGATTCAATTACTAATATCAGTTGTCACTCGTTATTGTAATTCACGGAGTATCACTAATATGCATATCATGCATACGTTGATACATTTTGTGCTGCTAACACTACATCCATGATATATTACTCATACGCCGTGAATGACAGCGGGACCAGTCAGAAACAATAGTATTCAAACACTGATATTTACAATATTTACTGATATCAGTGATTTTTCAGTACCCGTGATTGAATCACAGGTAGTTTATATCGCTCAACTCTAGTATACACATACGCAAATCAAGTTTGTGAACATATAATCACTTAATCTGGGCATACTTTTCCAACTATCAACCCTCGGCCCCACTAAATTCATTAATATTAGATGATTAGAAGGCGCTATACATAAGCAAAAAATTCTTCTACAAATTTGCCCAATAAACACTGTGAATTTGTATGTTCATATACCTACATATATATGTACGAGTATATTCTCACCATGTATATAATTTCACCATGATGTGGTGAAGTATACACAAGTGTGTATATTACAAATGCGGAGAGTGGCTTTTTTTATGTTAAAGTTAATTTTCTGTCAATCACTTAATTCTCATTTTAAACTTATTAAAAATTATTTTTGACTTTTTAGTTCACATTACTATTAAAGAATGTTTTTTTAGTTTTTTTTTAACTACAATTTTATTTAATAGCTACTTAGCTACACGCACTTGTATATACCATATATACTTCATATTCATATTGAGTATGCTTACCTGTTAAAATGTGAGTAAGATCATGAATCGTAGACCTCACAAAGTATATATATATTAGTGATCAGCTCGACAAACAAGTTGATCTAGCCACTTTAGTCCGTCCGTTCGCAATATGGATTCTCTATGTATCGCACTGTTATAAGTGTAACTTAAACATTCATTGATAAAATAATATATTACGACATGATTTGCATCAAAACTCATCATATAACTCGATGAAGGGGGAAGGAGTGGCAGGGGGAAGCAGTGGCATGGGAAAGGCGTGGGCCGCGTACAACGTCGCGGGGACCAACTAGTATAATATAATATTTGTGATCAGGTTAGATTACGCCGGCTGACCGCCTGATAGAGGTTACACATAGACCAATATGAATCTTAGTGAGGCTGATGTTGGAGATCGTTCAGGAGCTTTTATAGTTCTTTAGAATTGTGTTTGGCCTCTTCCAGTACTGCGAGCCCGATGGTGTCAAGGTATTTAATGTTGGTTTTGCGATTGCTGGACAGCAGGAAATGTGTTGTTCCAGAGTTTTCGTAAATACCGAGCACAAATTAATCAGGGATGTTCTGTGAAAACGTTTTCGTCTCAAAAACATCTAATCACATTCATAAAATTTATTTTTATAAAGGAAACTTTTCATTTTTTAGGGGTTTTTTCACAGAACATACCCCAATATTGTTTTAAGTATATCTCGCGAATGTGGGAATCTTACATAAAACGCAACCGTGCAGGTTGTAGTATGCGATTCTTACTCAGCAAACCTAACATCTGCATCGTAAACAAGAAAATGCGTTAGTTTCGGTTAAACCTAAGGTCTAATACCATTCACACTAAATTCCAAATCGTTTTATAAAACCTAAGCACAGGTATCTATGGAGGCTACCACGCCGTATGTTGGGACATAAAGCCACAACTTTCTAAGAAGTGTGACATGATCTTTGTAACTACGTATTTGTAGTTATTTTAAGAAAATGAAATTAAATTCAACAATATGTAAAGCGTATAAATATAGGGTGTCTCAAAAGAAAGTTAATATTTGATTTGCTAATTGCGTGAACGCAACTATTCCAATGGGGCGCGGCGGCTATGTCAATCGGTAGCCTAGCTTTTGGGAATTTAGTCACTATGGAGCGTTTCTCGGGAGCGGACCGTGCGTTGTGCGTACGTGATTTTTACAAAAACGGTAATTCAGCGACTGTAGCGCGTAGAAAATGCTGCAGTATTCGACATGTTCGTCATTTAAATGATGCGCCAAGCTCTCGACTCATTGGAAAATGGGTCTAGAAGTTTGAAGAGACCGGTTCAACGCTGGAAAAATCAAAATTCGGGGGTAGAAGGTCTTCGAGAACGTTCGAAAACGTAGACAGTGTTACTGAGTCTGTTCGTGAAAACCCGGACCTTTCGATTCGGAAGCGTGATGTTGCTTTAAACGTGCATAGATCATCATTGTTCCGCATTTTTAGCAACTTCACACATGTCCAACACGTCTCTACCACGAGTTCATGAAATTTTTCCTGGCCAATTGATCTCCAGGAGAGGTGACATAAATTGGCCTCTACGAAGTCCCGATTTAACCCCTATGGACTTTTTCCTGTGGATTTACGTCAAATCTAAAGTTTACGGCAACAAACCGACTTCCCTGGCACAATTAAAAGGAAATATCCGTCACGAAATAGCAGCCATCACGGAGCATACCTGCCGAGTCGTCATAGGAAATTTGATGTTGATCGATCCACCAACCCCCCCCCCCCCCCCGCCACCAATAGCTATTTCATTCAGTACAAATACATTGTTTTTCTTCAATTTCATAAAATAATAGATTAGATGCTTTTTAGTAGTAAAGTCCCCCCTGATGTTTTGTATGGGGACTACATCAAAAAGTGGGCCTGACATGTAAATTTTCTACATAGTGATTCACAGAATCTCTATCCTGGAACTCAATTTTAAAAACAGTTTTTGGAACTTAATAAATAAGTCAAAATTCTGGTGAAACTTAATTTATTGCCAGAGTTTTTCCGGAAAGTCTCTTAGAAAATTTATTTTCTAGCGAAACAGACAAAATTCGTAGAAACCTAGTCTCTACTTTCTCTGGTATTATAGTTTCCAAATAATGTTAAATTCCATTAAATTTATAATTTTCTTCTTTATAAGATTCTTAAATTTTATTGTAACACTTGAAAAAAAAAATACTCAAGAAGCTTTCTTCAGGCAAATGAAGCATTCTTACTTATTTAAAAATAAAATTTTGCAACATAATTTTGTTAGAATCAAAATTTTCAACACCAACATAGAACTTTATACGTACGCATAATCGCCGTAACAAAATGGCGCACTGGTTACCGCAACAACTGCAACGTCCCGTGAATGCTTACCACCAAGTGACCGACAAGGAACAATGGCGATAATGTGTAAAAAAAAAGGTATAAATGAAGGGGAAAAAAGAACACGAACGGAACAAGTTGCTCCGCAGGCACAGCTGGCCACGCAGCAGCAGCCACGGCGGCAACAAAATCGACGCATTGGGCAACATAGAACAAAAAAAGAATTTCTATTTTAAATTACAATGCAGACAGGCATGCCAAGCCAAGTTGCTGACAACCTGAAGTGGCTATGTACAGTGGTGACAATGGCGACTGTCAGCGAACGCGAAACCAACAACTACAAACTGCGTTTGAAAGTCACTTTTACCGTGTGATGACAATGTGAAAAAGCCGTGCAAGCGCACTTAATATAAGTTGCTCTTTTGGATTGACAGATCTTCTAGTAACAAGTACTGGAATTTTTGACAGTTTTTGAAGTGAAACTTCTTTAGCATCGTTGTCATTTGAAAATTCGATGAAACGAAAAAGTGAGACTAAAAAGAGACAAATAGGATTTGGCATGAGAGAGAATGAGATAGATTATTTTGCATGGTGTCTGCACTACACAAGTTCGAAAAGGTTTGTGAAAATACTATAAAAATCAAATCGCTCGAAGTTCTTTGGCATGGTTAATCGAAAAAAGTCGAAATTTCCATTCCAAAAATCGGAACAATTTTTGAACTTATGATCATAAAAAAGTGTGGTAGGTTGGAGTAGGACGATAGATGCCGCAGAACTGTGGTGATTATAACAGGTGGTCATGTTCTTGCAGAACTGTTTAACAGCTTATTTTTTATAAATAAAAATAATAAACCTTTTAATTATTCTAATACTCCTGATACTCTATATTTATCTTATTCTCATGTAGGCTACTTTTCTGAAGTTTCACTTCTGCCGTGTGCGAATTCCACACATACACTTTTATTTAGTTCAATACTGTTTAAAAAATCCGCAGATGAAATATTATACCAGAATATTTATCAAAATTTATGTGGTGGAAAATTTTGGGAGAAAATTTCGGCCTACGCCAGTAATTGATATTGCCTTGTAGTCCAACCCTTAGTCTTTAGTCAAAAATCGTGTTTAGTGGCAAGGCTCAGTTTGTGAGCAAGTAAAATTGGCGATTCTGAAGTTATGCAAATCCGGAAGAGACTTAAGACTCAAAGTCCACCACAAAAGTGGAATATTTTTTTTTGATGTTCAAATGCTTCAACGTTATATTTGTCCATTTTTCTGAAAATGGTCCAAATTAAGTTGGACCCTATATGGTTCCAGCAACATATCACGTGTTTGAGTCGTCGAGAGTCAACTTGCCATGTTGAGATACTGAACCGAAGTGTCGATCGCTGAAAAAAAAACAAATTTCCTTTCGTTTCGATAACCAGAATCTATTAACCAAATTCGTTGTACTCCATGTGAGTAAAATAGTTTTGTCTAAGATTTTATACCCTTCACTTCTGCTTCCTTTTTAAACCCCTAATTCTTTAAACTCCAATTCATTGCAACGATTACAGTAGTTGAAGTGATCAACTTTGCAACTCTGGTGCTTCGAGCTGCTTTCAATGAAATGATTAAAAATTGCACTGTATTGATTTCAAAAAATATTTTAGTCTTGCTCGAACTCAAATGTAAACGAATACAAGAAAAATCTCTGCAGTCGAGTGTGCTTGACTTCGGAGTACCCCATACCTTGTCTGAAGCTATTTATTTGAACAACATTTTATTAGGATTATCTTCAGTGGAAGACCTCATTAAATGTATAATCTTAACAGTGGTTCACGCCTGTTTCATATATTTATACAGATTTAATATAACCTTTTACCCTATGTAGGTACAGATTTAATTTTGAGCATTGTATCTGAAGAGCAAAAGGAGAGTCTAAATACACAAAATTGAAAGTCTTATAGTCTCCACCAGCTCGTGGTTCAAATAGACGATCGGGCGGACGAACAAACGGACATGTTTTTATCGACTCGAGTTTTGATGCTGATCAAGAATATATGCATCGCTGAATGCAAGGAAGTGAATTGGGTAACGTTCCCCCTCGCCCAGCAGCATTTTTTTTTTCAGTACATAAAAAATTTAGTTCGCTTCATTTTCATAAAATAATGGTTTTTTTAGTGTAGTAGAGTTCCACCCTTAGAGAGTGTTCTGGATCTGCCACTGATATATGTAACTTTATGGGACTTACCACGCCTCCCTTTGGCTGTTACATAATATACGTAATATACTCTTTACCCTGGAAGTATTTCAACGTATACAAAATTATGGTATATACGAGGGTTGCTATTTTCTGACGGGATTCTGCAACCAAAACAAATGTTTCCCAATAGTCGTTGCACTTAATCTACAAACATTCAAATTTCAAACTCACAATATGTTGCACAACAACCGATTTTGGAAGACCTTCACGAAATTCGTGGACTCCGAGTACCTCAGTGCATTGATGCTTGACTGCATCATCACACCAAATTTTTCCTTTTTTTCTTCGAATTAATAAATTTTTAATAGCGTTTTCAGGTTTAAACATTCTCAGTACTTTTATGCTATAGAAATGCCAAACTTTTCAATGCTGCTGTACGATTTGTCGCGGCAACACCAGGGTTGCAGAATCCCGAACTATAAATATTATTTATATTTCGAAAACGCAAGCTCTACAGCTAACAAAAAACCCACCCTTTACAAGTTGAACGCCTGAAACTATGCTTTGAACTTAATTAGCTGCGAATTAATGTGGCGTTTCTCACTCCGCTACTTCTAGTACTAGTACGTGGCGTTTACGTGTTACAGACTTTTTCAACTTCCGTTGCGCGAATTTCTATTTTTCATTTTCATTTTGATTTTATTTCATTTTGAAATACATTTTTTTCTATGCACATTAAATAGGAAATGTCATCCCTGCGGCATTTTGTAACAAGAGCGTCGGAAATGCTTGTACCCGAAGCTGTGAAGATTAACTGAGAAGCAGAACAACAGCTTTGGAGAACACTAGATAGTGTTCTATACGAGATACTGTAATGGACCTCCTCTAGTCTTGTTGCAAACTGCAAAAGTTTGCTTTGGTTGCTTCTTCGCGTTGTGTATTTGACGTTAAGTTTTGCTACCTTTTGCCTTCAGACGACAAAATTAATTTATTTATTACAACAAATTGCTGAAACTTCTACAACTTAATGAATGTTGATGATGGTAATGAAGATGGAACTAATAAGAAGCTTAGTGTGGTGTACTATAAGTCAACCACGTTACGTGTACGTTAAGTGGAACTTGGTATGAGAATAACTCTTTGAAAGTTAAAGATTGGAAATGTGGAAGGGAGGGGGGGGGGTGAATTAAGGAAAAAACAAAGAAGAGAACTTTTACTTCGGTGCAATCGATGCCTTTAATACTATTCACATATGCTTTAGTGGTCTAAACTGGATCAATGTTGTGTACTTTTTAGGGTTTTAATATTAGTAGGTAACACATTGAACCATGAGGCTCTATGATATACGAGTAAATTTCCGATAAGAGCTTACGTATATGTTAGATATTTTAAAAATTTGCTTGTAATAAGAAAAGGTTGGAATATCAGCTTGAGATCTTTGAAACTTATACAATTAAATTTATGTTGGTTATATAAACCCCTTTGTGCTGCAGCTCTGTTATCCATCCGGATATGATGACCAATCCAGTGTAGTCGCTGAAATTTTATGCACTGGACTATGCCAACTTCATTATATAGGTCATACAGCGTGTGGTTCATACGGCTCCGAAATTCGTCGTCATCTCTAATAGGTCCAAATTTTATACGAAGAATCTTTCTCTAGTATATTCCCAAAGACGCTACAACCGATTGTGTCACGTTCCACGCATCTGCACCGTACAACAGAACGTCTTATCTTTTATCTTCGTACTTCAAGACAGGGCTGTACAACTAATCTGCTTGCTAAGCCGAATGGAGCATTGATGAGCTGGCGGTGGCGGTGATGGTGGTTCACGATGTTGTCGCTGTTGCTGACAAAGTCTTCTACAACACTCACGCTGAAATTCTCAGCTAGGTTTCTACGGGGAGTTGTTTATGGTTGAATTGTGACAATTAGTCAAAAAATCATTCACTGCACTTGTTCGATGAGATGAAAAAGTCATAAGTACTATGGAACGCTTCGAAGAAAACCTTGCACACACCTTGCGGTAGAACAAATATTCGGTGAAGAGCGATAAAATGATGTTTTGGAAATGATTAATTTCAATTCAATGAATTTCAATGAAGATTTTAGCTGATATTTGATGAAGTCATGGAAAGTTTTGATGGAACTGCAGTGATTACGGATTTCGGTTGGCAAACATGTTGGTCACCATTTAAAAACTCTGCTACGGCATAAACAATCATCACCATAAACTTGGATCATCAATTCCGTTTAAAGTTTTTATGAAGATTACGACCCTTAGCAACCATTGATAAGTTGATATGTAACAAATTGACATTAGCCTCGACATTTTATCCATATATGGTTCAAATGTATACCGATTTGGTACAGAATAACTGATATAAATTTATATCTAAATGCTATCCATCATCCGCAAGCCGCAATCCGTGCAGTTACCATAAGCCTCGTGTCGCTTCCCTAAAAATTACAAAGCGTACGCTTTAGAAATAAAAAAGTACATGCTGTCTTGTTAGTTTTTTGAATAAAAAATCCTTTAAGTTGCCACCCATGGTTGCCATGGATTTCTCTCCTTAAGCATACTCTAAACAAAAAAATTTACTTCATTTTTTCCACTGCCAAGTTTTTGTACACCAAAAAGGAAGTTGTTGGCTTCCTAAACGGATATACTGCCTTTTGCTGCTACTATTGTATTGTACTTGTATATAGTAGTTGTTGTATGAAGTTATTTTACATTGCTTAAGCAGTTGTTGTAGTTGTGATTCCTTATAAATATATATAGAACATACATACCTTTATATAAAGCTTAGTCCTTGTTATTGTTATTATGGTTGTTGTTGTTGTTGTTGTTGTTGTTGTTTTTGACTTTATAGAAGTTTTATTGTGCAACGCACGTGTCTATAAGTAGCTTACCAACATCCGAGTTTTTCTCAGTACTCAAATTTCTCTATTTAGTTTTTCTATGCAATATTTCGCTTTTATTTTTTAACAAATTTTCACTTACAGCAAAACTCTTTGTGTACGGATTCTAGTTTACGGAAGTTGCCAAGTAGCGCGTAGTCGGTCTATGTAGCTTTTATTTTTACGCACCTAACTGAAAATTTAACGTTTTGTTGTGCTTTCGCCGGTTTTAGTGAAAAGATAAGTTTATGAATGGCATACCTATGTGTGGATTATTGGTAATATTGTGTATTATATATACTAAAATGATGCTCTACTGATTTATGAGCATTAATTAAGTTGTATTTTTAGCTAAGGTTACGTTGAGCGGTCGGTAGCAAGAAAAACTACCATCACTTAAGCCAAAAAGTCCCTTTGCGGTACCACAATTCTCTTATTTTTAGACAGACCACTCCAGCCTAGACATCCTTTGGGACTTTATTACTTACTTAAGTGACTACACAAACGTATATCGGTCATAGCCGCACGTAAAAAAGCGCACCATTCACTATAATTTTGTACCCACCGGCGCCAGTCGCGGTCAATACGATGCTTCTTGAGGTCATCATAGACCAGTTAGTGCCATCGTTAACTCGCACGTCCTCTTTAACACCGTCCAGCAATTAAATTCATGTTTGCATCGTAAACCTGGAGCTTCGGGGTTCAACCAGATAAGATAAGCAATCCAATGCAGCCGCTGGAATTTATGCGCTGGACTATATCAACCTCATCATACACCTCATACAGATCGTGGATCTAAGAGGACCAAAAATTCTGCCACGAATTTTTCTCTCAAACACTCCCAAAGATGCTGTATCCCATGATCTCCATGTTTCTGCGCCATACAGCAGTTCCGGGATTATAAGCGTATTCTAAATTTTTATCTTCGTACTTCGAAATATGGCTCTACTTCTACTTCTAATTTGTTGGCTTTTACCAAAATAGCAGCGGTTAGCAAGCGTGATTCTTCGTCTGAGCTCCAGGCTGACTTTGTTGTTCACAGTTAGGCAAAGTTTTCTACAAAACTGAAGTTGAAATTCTCTATACTCACAGAATATACAAGACGCGAAAATGGTTTTCGTGTGAACACCAAGTACTACGTCTTGTCCTCATTCACTGCTAGTCTCATGGGACGTGACTGTTTCTCAATCTCCGTTTGTGCCGATAATGTTATCATCAAATGTAAGTAGCATCACTTCCTTATGGTAGATCGTGCCAGACAGTTCTACGTATGGGCATTCTGCACCTCTTCGCTACTTTGACAGAGGTTGGATTGATACACTCCTATGTTACGTTACCTGTATAAATCAAATTATCAGTTCTGTTTAACCTCAAAGTTGATAGGGTACGTCTTTTGTAGTACCTTGGCCAAGCCCGTTTGGAGATACCACATGTGACTAGACTGTACCAGCGTGCACTCTTGTGCTAATGGTTTTATCTTTGTTGAGCATTTTGCATGTTAACAGAGGCATTCCGATCGAGGCCTTACTGGAAAGGATCTAAGCGACTTTACCCTACCTATCTCGCAATCGCGTCTGCTCTGCAGTTTCCCTAAATTCCACTATGCCTTCACAGTGCCATTTTTTAAAGAGATCTGCGACATTCAGTAATGGTTTAGTTGTTGGCTATACCATTCAGTCCTGAGAGTGATCTTGACTTTGATTTTTTTCGAAAACTAGTTTTGGTAGATCTCTAAAGTAGTTTAGAATCGTTAAATGGCCTACTCTAGCGTTTGTCCATTCTAGAGTTACTGTGTGGGAAGTAGTAGAATTGTGATTAGTGCTTTCGTCGGTGTGTTACCTAACGTTCGATTGACGCATAATTCTGCACTTCTTTGCATCTGGCTAATTCGGTATCTAATTGTGACTTTGTCTAGAGTTGGCAACCATACTACAAAGCCTTACATAAGTGTGTCTTATTACCACGGTACATATATTATCTAAATACCCATCTCTCCTGCATATTGATTTTCTGCTGAGATTTCGTGCCACAGAAGATTCCTATCAAGTATAGTGTTTACGAATCGTATACTCTTCTCCTATTTCAGACTTATACCGTTCAGTTTTGAAAATATCAGTGCAACGGCATACCATACTTCCGTGCGAAGAGCACAAGCTCTGTTTTATTAGCGTACACCACTTTCAGAGTTCTTTGAGAGCTGTCTCCAATCAATCGCAGAGAGTCTGCGGAAACGTGCCACGTATTGCTATAGTTCGGGTAGTGTAGGGTTCAGAAACCAGAATAAATTGATGGTTCGGTTCAAATACCGATTCGCTTTAATTCAGTTGCCATTCCCGATTTTAATTAAGAAATGTAAGAGACTTTTCTAGATAAGTTAGTAGATCGTCCACAGCATTTTTGTTCCGAGCGTTTGGAATCATAAAATATTTTTTTGCTAAACATTCTTCTTTTGGCACATTTTTCGCAGAATTTCTCTTTTGCCTTGAAGCAGCTGGCCGAAATGTATGAAAATTATTATTCCTAGCAGTTCCAATAATGCGCAGAGAATGAATCCACATTCCGTTCGCTTTCTGGATCATGTGAAAATATGTTTGTAATATATACATTGGATTTGTTTAACTGTCAAAATGTTCGTAACATAACAACAAAGAATTGGATACCCCATAAAATATTGTATATAGTATTCCTAATAAGCGTGACTAGTCGATATAGCCATGTCCGTCCGTCCGTATGTCTGTCTGAGAAAAAAATTCTCTGTCTAGAGAAGACTTGGCCAAACTAAACTAAACTAAACTCACGGTATAGACTCTCTGAGAGTATCTTGAAGTTTTATTACTTGCAACCTTTTTACAGCAGTAGCAAAAAAGAATACTTTTGAAATTACTTAATGTCTCAACAACAATTCTTATCAATAATATTGATTATAATATTATGAAGCATAAAAATAAACAAAATATTTATAAGCTGAAGCATTCAATGGCGGTTAAAACCTTAACAATCTGTTCAAGTTTTTTAAGCACAAAAATATTTCATTGCATGAAATTAAAAAAGAAAAATGGTTTGTATCAAAACGAAAAACTTTTCAAAGACTTTACTCCACACAACTGGATCGATTTCGGTGTTTCATGGTGTTTTTCAATGTCACGTTTAGTTTGCTTTACTATGTTCCTGTGTATAGGTATAAGTATAAAGGATAGTCCTCTGCAATTTTCTTGTTATGCTTTTGTATTCAAAAATTTCATGCTCTCTTGTGAAGCTTAAAACTTTTCAAGGTGCATTTTTATACTTATTAAAATATTATAAGAACGTTAAAAATTCACTTTAAAAATAAAAAAGCTTAAAATAAATATGAATTTTTTGCGAAAAGTTTATTATTAAATATTGTAATTATTTGCTTAAGCATGCTTTTATAGCATCTTTTGAAAGTTTCTTTGGAGTTTATGCAAAAAAAAAAAAAAAACTTGATTAATTTTAAATGCATGACTTAAGAATATGTTCAAAAAGATATCATGGCAAAATTAAATGAAGAAAAAACTTTTTAAACTTCAGAGGTAACAAAGCTTTAATATGATTTCCTTATACACTTAGCGAAAGTTTCTAGAAGATCTACTATATGCCTCACTATTGGTCTATGAGTATGAGAAAGTGATAGGTTCATAAAACACTCCGAACTTTACCGGAATTTATTTGTGCCAATTTGAAACTCAAATTTTTGGCAACCACTTTATACTTGTACATATGCAGATTAAGTTGAATACATTTTGCGATACCACGTCTAACGCTCGCACTTAATTTCTACTCGTTTATTTGTACTTAATATGTGCATGCTTTTTAACCATCGCTTCATATTTCGTTAAGCTCGATTTCCTTATATACTACTTGTATACTCGTGCTCACTTGTCTGCACTATTTCATATTGATACATATTGATATAAAATTAGTGACGAAATTATAAATTTGTGTTTATTAAAATTTTATTTTTTAAGTTTTTCAATTTGTCTGAAAAAACAACCAATTTTTCAAAATCGAGCAAAAAACGTTAATAAGGTCGTCAAATAAAGGGAGAACTATAGTCGAGATGCTCGCTACATTATATCCTGTACATTTTGATTTCCTAGAACTCTATTATAAGTATGTAGGCTAATAAATATCTGAGGCAAATTAAGGCATATTATAAAATTACTATTGCGTTGCTATAACTCCTCTAGCTTTTATATTGTAGCACCGCTAATTTTTACAGTTTTTCACGGTATGCTTTACATCACTACCAAATCTCATTTATCTACGTTAAAAGTTTCTGAGATATAACGTATTTCGTATTTTTCTTATATGGGCAATGTGGCACAGCCTACTTTCCAGTGGATCTTATTGTTGACTTTTGTACCAAGTCTCATTCATCTGTATAATATAGTTAACCATAACCATAACCAGTGCGTGACGTAGTGTCTGGGCCGGAGCCGCATGACAAGCGAGTGGTCACAACGAAACAGGCTCAATCAGCCTGTAACGCTAACTAAGACTCAGTGTCAGAGCTAGAACGTTTGAGGGCTATCCTAACGGAAACGGGCACTGCGACATAGGGTGTTGTCTTTTGTACCCTAGCCCGATTATGGTTAAGTTAATTTATCTAGGATCTTCTGTGTCTCTTTAATGAAACGGAGAATGTCCTTAGACGTGGTGTTTCTTATCTCATCAGATGTAGTAAAAGGTTTGTTCATCTGTACAACTCTGAGCCTGGCCAAGGCCGGGCAATCGCATAGCAGATGTAAACTAGAGTCGTCATCCTCAAGACAAAGTCTGCACTCTGTTTCTGAGGAGAGACCTAGTATATTTAAGTGATATCTCAGTGAATGATAGCCGGTGAGGTAGCCCAAAAGCAACCTCAGGTCAGATCTATTAAAATATGCGTTGATTTTAGGATATATAGGACGGGTTAGTAGCTTGGCCTGCCGTAGACCAGGATATTGTATCCTGTACCGGGAGGCAGTGCGTTTAAACCGATCTACTATGAAATATTTTGACTTAGCCCAACTAAGTCCGCAAAAAGGCTCTGGTCCTATGATAGAAGTTGCCGAACCAGTCCTGGCTAGTTCATCAGTAATTTCGTTGCCCTCGATTCCCTTATGGCCAGGCTCCCAACAAATAGCAACTTTACAGCCGATTGCTAGTTGTTGGAGGATGTCGTAACATCGAAGAACCAGTTTCGAGGAGAAGTTCCAAGATGATAATGCTTTAATAGCCGCTTGGCTATCTGAAAGAATGGTTATATTGGCCCCTTTGTTACTTTTATCCAAAAGATGTCGGGCGCAGACCTCGATGGCGTGGACTTCAGATTGAAAAACCGTGGGCCATGCACCCATGGCACAAGAGAGCCTGGTGTTGGGTCCGAAGACACCCACACCTGTGCCCTTATCGGTAAGTGAACCATTAGTGAACCAATTGATCGTAGATGGTCCACTTGCAGGGCTGCCCCCCCCCCCTCCCAGTGTGATCGACTGGTAAGGAGAACTGAGAAACGTCTGCCGAAACGCAGTTCCGTGGACAAACAATCTGAAACGTTGCAGATTTCGATGCCAGGGATAAGTTTAAGGATACTAGAGTGATCCAGTTCACCTAGTGTCCGACTGTCTACAGTCTGAAGTCTCAGAGCCTCTAATGCTGCTGAGGATTGAATAAAAATGTGCCACGGAGGTAGACCGATGATCGCATCCATTGCAGCAATGTTCGCATGGCGCCCGACATGCTCAGGCAGGTAAGCCGTTGCAGTTTGTAGCACTGCCTTATTGCACATGTTTGCAGCAGTTTTGGCCACCTTACAAGGGCGGCGTAAGTTACTATAGGTCTCCACAGGATCATCTTTGGCGAGAGACCTCACTTTCGGCCAAACATGGTTTTGCAGGACCATAGAGCCATTGTTGCCCTGTTGAGGACATTTTTGAGGTGGGTATTCAAATTCAGACTTTTTCAAGGGTGACTCCCAAGAAAATTCTTGGGAGTCACCCTTGAAAAAGACTCAAAAGAGCGCTTTGAATGTACACTGGATCCAGATCCAATTTGTACTTCCTTGAGAAGGTTACCAAGACCGCTATTTGTGGGTTATAGTTACTTATAGTTAATATGATAATATAGTTTACTTTTTTTGTTACATGAGAGCGTGGCACCGCCTATTTTTTCAGTGGATCTTATATCTGTTAGTATCTTTTAAGTATGTAGCAATTTTATCCAGCTACGTTCATTAGTTTGTGAGTCAGTTTTTGTTTTCTCTTCTAAAAGGGGGTGGCAACTACATAAAAAATAAACTTTTTTTTCAATTCTACCAAAGTTTTGGCAATTCCGACCAGTGTGCATTGTTCCTGACCTCAACTTCTCAACAGAAGTTCGATGTCAAGAAAATGCATTCCATGACTGAAACTTTCTTTATCGTGTTTTTATTTGGAGCATAGAATTACTTTTCAAAATAAATCCCCGCTATAACATGAAAGTATGCAAAGTATCGTATGGTCACACACCCAACCAATAGAGTCCTTCTCTTACAACCGCAACTTCTCTTTAAAGCATATATCCGTATATACAAGTATATACGATTTTTTTACCAGTTGAATTAAAGCAAAATCTACTTGAAACTACATAAATGTTATACGTAAATTTAATGGCGAACTTTTAACACTCCAGCAAATATACTCCTCCCAGGAATGTATCGCAACGTCTAACCGAAAACCATTTAACTGCAAATTTACTTTGTGGCATTATCAAATTCACACAACTCCTCTACAAAAATAAAAGGAACGTTAACTTTTGCGAAACTGAAGTACTAATACCCTTCAGGCAAAATCAAAATATGTATAAAAAGTTTGGTTTTTATTGATACATTGGTGTAAGTAGAGTTTATATAAGTATAAGATCTATACCAATGCTGATTATATTTGGACATTGTTAAAAGTCAAAACACATTCGGCTTATATCGTAAAAAAATTTGCTGCTTTCCAGACCATAGTTTTAATTGTAGCACCAAAAAGCATATATAGACCAGTTAAAAATTTTGTTTTTATGTTGTTGGAGTATCCAACCTTAAAGCATTACTGTCGTATCGCATATCAATTCAAGCATTTTTAGAAAATGTACGTTGTCTAAAACCAATCAAATATTTAAAAATGGTGCAAATAAGTGCAAAAGTTAATAATACGACATTATAATAAGGCTAGGTTATACCGGCCGACCCTTTGATCATAAAGATCAATATGATCCTTAGTGAGGCCGATGATGGACTTCGTTCTGGAGCTTTTAAAGTCGAGAATTTTTACTTGTTACTTGTTAGGCATCCTTCTGGCCGCCGATTCCAGTGACGCAAGCCCGAGAGTGTCACGGTATTTTATTCTTGATTTTGTGATTGCTGGACAGCTGCACATGAAATGCTCTGCAGTCTCCCTGACTCTCGGTTCCTTGCATTTCCTACAACAGTCCAAGTCCATGTATGTTACGTCTAGCTTTTTCGCATGAGCGGCTGCAGTCTCTCTTCTGGAGCTGCAGCAGGAAGTGCGAAAGTTTTTTATTTCGTACTTTCCACATTGTCTTCGATATTTTACAGCTGGAGAAGTTCTATCACCTCTCTCCAACTTTCGTACAGGCGTCCTCTTCCAGTTTGCAATATAGCGTCTGTAGAATATCGTTGCCATACATATGATATATATACATATGATATCGTTGCCATACAGGATATATCTGAAGAGATGGTGGCCGCCTGCAGGGCTTTTATTTTACCTTCGCTATTGACGAATCTCTTGGGATCCTTCTGCTGCTTTCTTTATTGCGAATACATCCGCCTGGTCCCAGTGAAATTGATGAACTCCCTTCCAACTGAACTGCGTCCATAGATATATGGCGCCATGGTGCCTGTCACGCAGAGGCGTTGAACAGACTTCTGCGCGACTAGACAATCATAGATGTTCAATGGGTAGACTCCTAGCATCATTTCCAGGGTGGATTTCAACGCACCCGTAATGCAGACTAAATTCCGTCGTTGTATCCTCTCCATAAGCTTTAGTTATGTGGACTTCTTCAAGGCCTGCCACCGTACCAGAACTCCAGAAAATAGGAACGATCGTACTACTGAAATGAAGATCCAGTGCATCAGTCTTGGTGAATGGCCTCATGTGCTGCTCAGTATCTTTTGCTATACATAGATCGCATTGCTCATACAAGCTTGAGAGCTTTCCTGCGAAATTTCTTAAGTAGTTCGTTCACCACTAGGTTCCATATGACAGGACTTGAGGTGTGCCTGCATGAGTTTCCTTCGTTATGATTGTGGTTCCTAACTTGGCTTGGACGATTCTTCTTCTCAGCAGGTTATGTATTCAGAAGCAAGTGAGGGGCTATTGCTTTTGGGCTTCGCATTATCGGTAGCTACCAGGAAATGTAGCGCTTTTTTCACAGATTTCCCATTCATACAGGAGTGTTGGTTGGAGATTCATTATTTTTTCATTTTCTTCAGCAGGATGAGGTAAGGGTAATGGGCCTGACAACATGCGTGACTGCACTTCCCCGCTTTAGGCGAGAATACAACTCGTAGTGTCATCCAGATTACAGGCACGTTGCCGCACCTCAGGCATGCTACAAATGTAGATTGTAGCCATGGGAAGATCATATGCTTAGTTGTCTTTAGCATGATAGGGAAGATCTCGTCCAACCCAGGAAATTTGTAGTTCGCATAGACTCGTTCGCGTTAGCTCACTGTATCTTCTTGGGAGTGATTGTCCTATTTGGTATATCGATCTATGGTAGGTCATGAGCCGTGCTTGGCTCAGAGACTTACGTGCAGCCTGGGAAGTGCGCATCTAAGAGAGCGCATGTTGCTTTCTGTGTTGTTTTCTGTGCATTGTTGGTTTTTAGCTGAGTTTATATGGAAGGCTGGCTGAAGAGTAGCTCCCGAAGTCGCACTGCGTCGGTGACCTTCTCTATGCCGGAGCAATATAAACAGATTAAACAAGGTACAACTACTCTAAATTAAGGTTTAGCAAAACATAGGTTAGTAATGGTATTACAAAAAAATCAAATACAACCAGTGTATATTATGCTGATTTATTGTTGTCTGGGGGATTAGAGAATCCTTTAGACTGCCCGATCATTGTAGCGTTTATCAGGCGGAGAAGCTAGCTATTCAGGAAGCTACGCATCTTCTAAGGTTATACTCACATACTCAAAAGTATGTGTTTACCTTCTCAATCAGGCTGCCCTGAAAGCGCTGAACTCTTTCAGCTCCAACACTAAATCCACAATGGAGTTGCCGTCAATCACTTAACGAGATTACCGAGCACTATGTTATACATTTCATCTGGGTGCCTGGTCACCAAAATATAGAGGGAGTTGTGAAGCAGATAAACTAGCCAGAGAGGGTACCACTGGTGATATCCTTCCATGGAAGGCCACAGTAGGTATACCCATGGCTACATGTAAACTACAGATCTCAACAAAGATGATCGGTATAGCAGAATCTCTAGACTCACCTGGCCAAAATGTAATCTAAAAATAACAACAACACTACTTCAGCACAAGAGAGATCAGTTAGCTGTTATTGTGGGAGCCCTCACAGGCAACTGCATAATAGGGAGACATGCCACAAGGCTAGGGTTAAACTCCTGGGACTTCTGCAGAAGCTGTGGAAATGCCGAGGAGGAGGAGGAGACGGTCGAACACTTCCAATGTCACTGGCCAGGCCAGAGTAGGAAGAGACTGACGTTATTAGGGTGCCCCTTCCTGGATAACTGGATAACTGAAAACTCGGAAAAAGAGATTTAACATATCTCGACGTTTTTGACACTGACAACGTGGCTCTCGGAGTATCTGCGGTAGAAATAAGAAA